>JAYGXS010000010.1:10674423-10707773 GCA_036362985.1 Ligula intestinalis
GAGGTTGATCCGAATCCTTCTTCTTATTGCCGGCGTCGAGCCCAATCCGGGACCTGCTCAAGGATCCATCAGATGGTTCTGTTCCACCTGCGCCAAGCAGATCTACCCAAACCAAGCCTGTGTCTTGTGTGGGCCTTGCAATAACTGGCAACACTTCCGCGCAAGAGGCACTAATTGCTCGGATCTCACTTCCATCCACCAATACAGCGGCTCATCATACAGGTGCATAACCTGTCGTCATCCATGAAATGGGCCGGCTCACACTCCTGGACCCTCACTGCCACCACCACCTATGCCGCGGTCCGCCACGACTCAGGCTGACTCACAACAACCTTCAGTACCACCGCCGCTTAGGTCGCTGACCGTCCGAGACGCCTCACCACTTTCTGACCTCAAAATACTGCAGCTGAACTGTAATGGCCTTTCTGGTAAAACAGATGAGATCATTAAACTCCTCCATGATCATGACATCAAAATAGCTGCTCTCTAGGAGTCAAAGTTGTCAGCAAAGTCGAAGGTCCCACGTTTCCCGGACTTCACCGTCATTCGAAGAGACAGAACTCGTAATGCCGGTGGTGGACTGGTCAATTTGGTTCACCAAAGTATCAAATACCAGGAGCTGACCTCTGCAGCAACATCCGCGGACTCGCCGCTGGAAGAACTCAAGGTACAAGTTACTATTGGACCGTCCAGTCTGACTGTCCATAACGTATACATTCCTCCACAAAGCAGTTGTGATGCCAACTTCAGACCATCAATAGTCCACATGCTAACGGGTGATTCGAAACTCATCTTGGGCGACTTCAATGCCCACGATGACTTATGGTTCTCTAACCTTTCCTGTACTAGAGGTGCCTCACTAGCCGAGGAGATCAACAACACCAACTTTGGGGTCCTCAACACGGATGGAACGTCCACGAGACTCCCTCATTCAGGTACTTGCGCTAGCCCGGACATTTCCATCGTCAGTTGCGACCTATTACTATCTTCCTCATGGGACTGTCTATGCAAATTGAGCTCTGACCACCTCCCGATAGTTATCACAATCAGCACACATGCTTCCCCGATTCTTAACGCTCGCATGTGCTTTATGAATCTACGTAAAGCCAACTGGCCCGGTTTCCTTAGTGAAACTGAGAATCTCTTTGACCAAGCCCCTTACCCTCCAGATGTTCGCCAAGGTGTGTCGATTTTCAACCACATCATACATACTGCCTCTAAGCACAACATTCCCGCGGGCAAGGTCTTCGATCTCATCCCAGGATACCCTACCGATGCGGCCACCTTATCAAAAGAGCGTGACGTCGCCCGAGCTCAAAACCCTCAGCACCCGTCGTTACCGGCCATGACCTTAGAGATCTCCCGACTGGTTAATGAACACAAGAGGACCATATGGCAAGAAAAGCTAGCCACTTTCTCCAGCCACACCAACACCAGCAAGTTCTGGCAAACAATCAAATCCATCGGTAGAGGGGCACCTGCTCCTCCCAACCAGGTTATCAAATTCAATGGTATACCGAAGAAGACCGACAGAGACATTGCCAACCAATTCAATGTGCAATTCACCACGGTTGCGGTCCATAAATCCTCGAAGAATTCGAGGATCGTCAAACACAGGTCGTGCAAACCTTGATTAGTGCCGCTCCAGTACCACAACCGCGATTAAGCGTGCTAAGAACTCTAAGGCGTTTGGACCGGACGACATTACGATGGTACACCTAAAACACATAGGCCCCAGAGGTGTCGCATTCTTAACCATGTTGTTTAATCTGTCGCTAGCCACGTGCCATATACCAGTTATCTGGAAAATGGCTCATACCCTCCCCAGCCACAAAGCAGGTAAAGACTCCACTGCCTCTGATAGTTACCGCCCGATCTCGCTTTTCAGCCCGGCCGTGAAAATACTTGAGCGTCTTATTCTCCCCTCGCTCAATAGACATGCCAACCTCCAAGAGCACCAACACGGTTTCAGAGCTTTCCACTCTACGACGTCAGCCCTACAACGTGTCACGGACCGCATTGGATGTGGTTTGACTCGGTTAACATTGACACCTTGATGACATTCCTCATGGATTAATCTCTACCGAACGAGCTCTGCAGATGGCTGAACTGCTATCTCCGTAGCAGAAAAACGCGAATCGAATTCTCAGGCACGCTATCCAGAGCCCGCAACTCTAGGACAGGAGTTCCTTAAGGTTCTGTCATTTCGCCATCGCTATTCAACATCTATGTGGCTGATTTCCCGAATCCCCCCCCTGAAGTCGAAATGGTGTCTTACGCTGATGACATCACCCTGCTGTCCTCTCACCCAAACTTTCGCATGGCTGCCGATGCCTTAAATAACTACATCCCCAGTTTAGTCCGGCACCTAGACGATAAGCAACTGAAGCTATCCGCGACCAAGTCCTCAGTAACTCTGTTTACTCCGGACCCCAAAGAATACAAGTCCCATCCTCCAATTAAGGTGGAGGGCGATGACATTTCTTTATGTCAGTATCCTAAACTCCTGGGCCTCACTCTCGACCCGACGCTGGCTCTACACCGCCATGCTGACATCCAAGCCAGCAAAGTCAAAGCCAAGCTCAACATCCTAAAAGCCTTGGCAGGTTCTTCATGGGGCCAGGACACTGAGACGTTAGTCACGACATACCGGGCAACAGACAAGGCAACGACTGAGCATGCATCAGCCATCTTTGCCCCAATGTTAAGCGATACCAGCTGGGCGAAAGTCCAACGCGTTGAGAACGCTACTCTCCGCATCGCCACGGGCTGTGTTAACATGACCAATGTAGATCACCTGTATCAGGAAACTCAAGTCCTGCCTCTGAAGGTTCAATCCATCACGCAGGCAAACATCTACAGTGCGCAGTCTCATAACCCAGAACATCCGGGCAATCGCCTGTTAACGCGCCCCCACCTGCTAGACGCATGAAGCAGTCTACCATAGACGCGTACGGCCCACATGCTTCGGTGTACCCCACTAATCTTCCGATAACGGACCTCGTTAAGCGTATCCACACCGAAACTGTCGAGCAAGCCATCAGCAGCTATAAACCCAACAGAGTCATCAACGCTCCTCCACCGGTCTCCGACGTCATGGCCAGAGAACGTAGGGCCAACCTGTCCAGAAACGCTAGAACCAGACTATCCCAGCTGCGTTCCGGCTTCTCCACGCTGCTGAATTCATTCAAAAGCTGTCTCACCTCATGCTTTGACAACGTCACAGACAACTGTCCTGACTGCCTTCTGCCTTTCCACACAACATGCCACCTCTTCGACTGCCCAGCCAACCCTACGGACCTCACGCCTGAGGACCTATGGCTTCGCCCAGACAACGTCGCCGAATTCCTTCATCTTTCTCAAACATTTCACACCTTTCTCTTTATTCTTTATTCCTTCATATCTATCCCTTCATCTTTTTTAAAAATTGTATAACATGCATTGCTGGCAAACTAGGTTAAGGGAGTAAGCTAGTACAACAACAACAACACGCCACCGGCAGGCCAAGAAAAGGCAGATTTTGGAGAAAAAAACTGAATAAATTGAAACTCGCAGACACTACGAACTCTGACGTGGTCCACAGCCTCTCTTCGAAACAACTAACAGGGCAATAGTTACACGTGGTACGACACGAAGCTTGTTTTAACACCGCAGATGCCGACCAAATCAACTTCATTGCTGTAGAAGAAGCGATGTTGGTGAGAACGAAAGCAACTGACGACACGAAACAGTACGACAACGTGTGACCTTGCTTATGGCTCATTAACCAGCCAGGTGCATTTCGAAAAGTGAGTCAAAAGCCATTAAGGAACTGAGGAAAGATGACAGTATTATCATCTTACCTGCTGACAAGGGACGGTCGACTGTCGTGATGAATCGACAAGGCTACAATAACAAAGCTTATGCGAGAAAATTCAAGGTCCAGATAAAATATTCCTTACATCATCCCCGGATGAGGAAGAAGAGGAGACGATTTCTGAGGCCAAGTTTATTCTGGCTGAAGTTTCAAAAGCTCGCTCGCTTTCATCGTCAGAGCAAGGTGTTTGTATTCCTGTGTGCGTCAGATAGATGTGACATAGCTCACAACGGCGCGAGCAATTCAAACAGCCAAGAAAATCGATCGGCGCAATCGACTGACGCATGGGCGAATGGACGTTCACATCTATCTGACGCACACAGGAATACAGACACTTTGCTCTGACGATGAAAGCGAGCGAGCTTTTGAAACGTCAGCCTGAATATACTCTGGTCTCATAAATCGTCTCCTCTTCTTTCTCATCCGGGGATGATGTAAGGAATATAACAAAGCTTACACTCTTCTTGACGACTAACACTGAACTCGCAAGCCAAAGCAGTATCCGACCAAATAAACTACTTAGAGAATACCGACGCGAGAATGTGATGACGGTGAATGAGTGGTGCCAAATGAAGGTAACGGATACCACTCTGGCTTGATTCTGTGGACTGCCAAAAGTCCACAAACAAAATGTCCCACTTCGGCCAATCGTTGCCCTTAAAGACAGTCCTACATATAACTCGGCAAAGTGGATGTATAGAAAACTGAAATTCCTCCAAGGAAACTCGAATACCTCAGTTCAATCGGCCTCTCGATTCCTCGAGGACCTCCGAGGTCGGACGATTCAATCGGACGAAATCATGGTCTCTTTCGATGTGACTTCGTTGTTAACATCCATACCGCCAAATCTGGCGCACGAAATTTTACACAAGAGACTTGAAGAGGCGTATTATGAGACCCGGAGCTCACGCAAAATTGAACATATCATGAGGTTATTCGAATTCTGCCAAAAGACATACTTTACTTTTTCCGGAGAAACCTGCGAACAAATCAAAGGTACTCCGATGGGGTGCCCGATCTATGGTTAACTGGCAGAACTGGTCCTGCAAGAGCTAGAAAATACCGCCAACGGGGAAATTGAGACGACGAACGCAGCAACGAACTTAACACGACTTCTCAGTTTTCACAGTAATTATCCAGTTGCCAATACAAGCGAACATGCGAGTCCCAGGAATTAATTGAGCAGTAGAAGAAAACTCGATCGTTGGGACAATATGTTTATTCGCCTGAAGTTTCGAAATCCGTCGCGGATTCATCATCAGAGACATACTCACAGAACAGTAGCAGAAATAGTTTGTGTGTGCACAGGGTTTTGCCGTAAACGTCCAGTAAAAATGGATAAATGTCTTGAGTGTGCGCCGATTCGTTGCACCAGCAATGACCAGCTGGCCCTGTGATGTGGCATAGGATGATGTGGTGGCCTGTCTTTTACCCGAATAGCGACTTGCTCTGGCCAAATTTAGTCTCAGCACCGAATATGGATTGGGCAAATCCTTGCATTTTTTGATGGATTGGGGGTCCATGAACCATGACGCAAGTAATTCTCGGCTAACTGGATTGTCACCTCTTACGAAAATTTCGGCCCCAGCAAATTTCAATGTGTGGCCGAGGCTCGTCAAATGAGCCCCCAATCCATCAAAAAGTGCAACGATTTGCCCAATCCATGTTCGGTGCTGAGACAAAATTTGACCAAAGCAAGTCGCCGCTCGGAGAACAGAGAGGCCACCCCATCATCCTATGCCAACACCGCAGGGCCAGATGGTCATTGCGGGTGCAATTTCAGGTTGGCGACACGTCTCCATAAAAAATTTGCGTGCTATCGTCCACTTCAATGCAATTTTTAATATCTGCTGTCCTCTTGATACAGTAGTCGCCGGTTATTAAGCCCACGGTTAATAGGCCCAGCCGCGTACTAAGCCCAAATCAGCTTGGGACGGAATTTTACATAACAAAATCCGCCGTCTAATAAGCCCAGTCGCCGGCTTCAAAGCTCAGTTTGCTAACAGGATAGAGTGAGATTCTCACCTCTGCGTGCGCAACTGGTTACATAATTTTGGCCAGTCTTACACAAAATAAGATAGCGGATGTGATTTGTTTTCATTTTTCAAGTTAAATTTTGCGACACGCTGTTCGGACAGCAGCAGAGATGGATCAGGAGGACAAATCCCCAACACGGGAAAGCCGCACGCCCAAAAGGCTAACGCGCCCGAACCGCAGCGTTGACAAACAGCTTTATTTCCTTGTACATAACTAAGCTCTACACATAATACAGTACGTATGTAATGTATAGTGCCTATCCTGCGTTTGCTAATCAAGAACTAGGACTCTCCGGTTAGTGCGCCCGCCGCTTATTAAGCCCAATTTGGTCTGGGCCTGAGGTGGGCTTAATAACCGGAGAATACTGTACCGTTATGGCTAGAATTGACAGATTTTCTTCTCCATACCTATTTTTTTCAGATCTAAGAAGTAACCCCTCTACAAACAAAGCCTAGGTGAAAATCTAAGGAAACGTAATATCCTAATGAAAAGGAAAATTTCCAGACTAAACAACCTGTTTTTTAATCAGCTTTTTGTCGCTACTTCTACATTTTCGTTGTATTTTTTCTCTGCTCAACTTCGGAGAAATCTTAAACGTCTTGAAAACGTAGCTCACTGGTACATGTAGATGTGAACTTACGCACTTTAAAGGAAAAATGTATCCATACACCCGCTTCTTCTCTCAAATGTTTCGCTACTACCAATTGTTTTCTATTCTGTTTGTCGCAACAACGGAGAAACGCCTGAAAAATTCATGGCACACCTTATAAACCTGTCCTCCATAGGGTCTAAGCTTCTTGAAGATTGGCATACAGTTTAAATCACTCATATCTCGGATATAATACTAATTTTGATGACTTACGATCACTAAATGACCAGTTGTATGTTAAATATGCTGATGATATAGTTTTTGACATTTTATTGAAGAAGAGACACATGTGCAGGTTCGGGAATATTACCTGGATCACATCTCAGAATGGCCGCTGACAAATTGTCTTTTACTGAATACTCAAAAATCACTGCGGTGTGTCTCCCAATTGTGACTCTCTCCCAGTCCTGAAACCTTAGATTTGCTGCCCAACAAGGTATCCTCTTTCCGGCACCTTAGCATTACTTTGAAATTCAGTCTTTCATTCCTAGTCATAGTGAAACGCCGTCCACTAAAGTTCGTTAACTTATCTATTTTATTCATCACACACCTCAATTCCTAATCTGGCGATTCCTAGATACCTACAGTAACCGCTCGTTCTTCATTTTTCTCCTGATGTGCTGCCAATTTTGTTTAAAAAAGGCTTGCCGATTTTTAAACACATCCTCCAAGTGCTCTTGTCAGCTGCCAATGTTTCTTAGTTTTTTAGTTGATATCATAATACGGCATATCACAACGGTCAAACAATTCACTTGTCTTATTCTTGATTACGTTGCACATCACCTGCACTCTGGGCTACCGACTGCAAAGTCCTCTCGTCCCATGCGTCGAGGCCGTATATCGGCATTTCCGCGATCTGTAATGTAATGTCTAGAACTTTACCTCACAAGTACGGAGACTAAATATTCCCCAAACGGGCCGCATGGTAAATGCGCTATACCAACAGGGGAGCACCGCAGGCCTTATTCGCATTGCGATCTCATAACAAATTGCGAAAATAGGGGGCATGGTGGCACGCGTAGGTGCAGGCTCACGCCGCGCCAGCCACCTGCACCTGATCCCGCCTCCGGTTTTCTTGACTGTCTTGAAACCAAACAGAGGTGGGTGGGGGAGCAGACAGTGTGGTAGATGCAGCGCAAGCCTACCATCACGTAAAAATAATTCACGCTTAAGTTTTCGTTCCTGCGTCAAGATACAATGGAGCACACAGTGGACCTCGTCGAAATCGACAGTCGAACTGTCTTCATCGTATAGAGACTGAAATGTGGAAGCTGATATTGGAACTGTCTCCCTAATAGATGTACATTTTATTTCAATCTCTTTCTCGCTCTCAGTTCGGGCTTAGCGAGAGGCAGTTAGTCCGCAATGGTTCGTTTAATGGAGACCAAAATAGACCGACCCTCAGTAAAATAAGCTGAAGTGGATTCCTGTGTGAGTTCTCATGCAAGTACTTGGTCGTGCCCCGACGAAGTAAATATTCACAAATTCTTAGCAAAGGCTAATGAAACAGAAGTGGTTGAAAGTAAAAAAGTATGGCAACTGGAAGGGACGTACCGAACAGGCTCAGTAACACTCCATCCGAGTAAGAGACTATCATAAAGCTGGTAAAGGAGAGTGACACTGACACGCCAACCTTGAAACTAAAAAGAAAGCGACCGTGAATGGAATAAATGTAAAACTTTGGGAAAATCATAATAGTTCACCCGGCGATCGTGTGTAGAGCAAGTCGTAACTTACATGAAACTAATATGTTGAATGAAAAAGGGTGCAGCAAACTTGAGGAGAAGACTGGGCCCAATATCAGCCAGTAGGATCAGCTAAAATGATAAACACCGCTCAAATACACGTTTGCAAAGAAGAGTTACAATTTTGGGAAGATAAAAAAATTTTCTGCTCAATAAAAATTGAAAGGTTTGTTTAAACTGCCAGTAACAGAACAATTAGCAGTGATCTGTAGCATACCGTACCGAAATTGCAATGCAATGTGTATTTTTGAAACGGGCAAACGTCTGGGTACATGATTGCCTAAGTGCCAACTTGCTATCAACCGTAAGGACAAGCTGTCTTTGATCTATGCCCACGTACAACAGCGGAACCACTGTTTTTTCCATGAGAAAACGAGGTTGATGGCCAGACCGGTGCTCGAAAGCTGGTCCGCGAATGGCACAATCAATTGAGCTATAAACCTGCATCCTTCCTACAAGGCGTTTCGTACAGGGCTCGGACCGGTTTGGACAGGGCAAGTGGGGCAAACGAGCACGCGGACCCGAGGGCCGACGCTCACGGAAAAGAGGGATGACGGTCGGGGGCCTCGTGACCAAGATCCAACACTACCCCGCCGATGCGCCTGTGAAGTGAAAATAAGCTCAAGCGAACAGCAACGCCGACTGACGTGAGTGCGGCTAACAGTCACATTAACTTGCCTACAGCGAAGCCGACACCAAGGGGGCCAAAGGTCACGCAAGCCCACCAGCGGCAAACCTCGGGGCGGTTAAACGTAGTCAGCAGCAAACAGGCAGGTCAAAGTTCGTGCGGTAAACACGGCTATAGTACGAGGCAAGCGGCAAGACTAACTGACTGACTACCAGACGTGGCAACCAAAATCGGGGTTTCGAGAAAAAATAGTACAAAACAATTCGGTTTACGAACTCCTCTTCCCTTTTTCGTCTTCTTTGGAAAAATATGAACGCGATATGCATTGGAATATCAACATCCCAAGAGATATAATTATAAACAAGCGAACTTCCTTGCGAACGGAATCCCGCTTGTGCAAATTTTTGAGACGGGTTCTACAGGTCATCGTCAGACAAATAAGAGATGTATAAACGAAAATTAACTTAAAACGATGCCTAGCGCTGGATTCTATAGTTGGCCGGAGTGTAAGCAAATAGGTATCATCTACATTTTATGAGGCGGCCGATAGTGGCTGTTCATGCTTCCATATGAACTTGGTAAATTTATAATTGACATCTAAATCAATATACCTATTAATGTATGTCTCTTCTGAGTGAATTGCCTCTTTTCCTAAATGAGCAGTAGTAGATTGACGCGTACCGATCGGTTACGCGACTCAGTCATCCAGTTGTGCCTTGAGACCAAATCTCGGACTTCGCCAGCAGCCACATATCAGTTAGTGATACATGCAGAGACGTACTACTGACAAATATAAGGGAGTGCTGTGGCCCTTTCTGGCTTAGTAGCTATTAGCAGCCAGTGAACAGAACTCCAGGTGGCACACAGTCCGAGGCTCGAACCCGCAACTTTGAATGATGGGTTAGTATTGAATTGCTAACCACCAGGCCATTCCTGGTCTACTGACAGTTATCACCCAGTAATATCCAACCCTAGATACTGCGGCACCTGGCACGTTCTATTGAAAGGATAACGAGATTTGAAGGATTCTGTTTCCGGAATGGACTTAAAACGAGCATAAAGGGGAAGCTCTAGCAGTAAGAAGAAATTTTTTAACATTATCAAGTACCTCCTGTTGTTTTGCAAAATGGATTAAGTTTAGTGAATACGAAGTAGATTGGATTTATTCAGAAAATCAATACGAAAAGGGGCAGGTTCACAGCTAAGAACACATAGCGTTATCGATGTACAGGCTCATTTAAAAACGCCACTGGAGAAAAGATGGGAGCTAAGGCCGAACGGGTGGATAAGGCAAAACGCAACAGAGCAGCAGCGCATATTCCCGTTTGCTGCATAATATATTTGCTTGCACAGGCCCCAATTTTTACGCTATAGGCAGGTCACTTCCAAATAGTTCAACGTCTGGGCTAATTGTTTATGTAAAAGGAATTGGAGGGTATTCCTAGTGAACGGATAATTTTCTGGATTTTCAAATTCATTGATGAAAGCGAACAACTGATCTGGTTGCAAGTTTTCTTTGTGTTAGTCAATTGTCCTTACAGTCCCAAATATATATGGAGTCTTAAACGCAGTTTGAGGTGGAATCCATAGACAAGACATTATGCGTCCCCAAATTGGAATATTCTTTGTGCTGCTGTATATGAGCTGGAGTGCATTGCAAATACTTCCGGTAGAGCATCACAATCGTCACTTGATCATGTTTGACAAACTGTTATCCGTGAAGGACATGGGTACAATTGCGGGTTTTTCAAAACTGAATGGTTTGTCAATATTGTTCGCTAGATTTTTTATGAAACAGATTGAATAACCACACTTAAATTGGGTTGTTTTAGGACACAAAAATTCTGAGCCTAGTATCTAACCAAATAATTGTTTTCTGCTACTTTGGAGTGTGTACACGGTTACTTTGATTTTATACCAACAACGAAACCGCGAAATGTTTATTTTGGCCTTTTCAAGTATTTTCCATAGCAGACTGATAGACTTATTGAAAAATTCTTCTCTCTGTATTCAAGGATGTACCGAAAATAGGGTAAACAGTTGTTGAGGGTCACATCGCCTCTTTGTACCAATCAAGCTTGCTGGTTAGGCTTGTTAGAGAAAATATAAGTTCTGAGGAAATGCAGAAAGAAAATAAACTAATCACAGTTACCCCAGTGCCCATTTCAGTGCAGTTGATTTTGTGCCGGATAAGAGAAGGCGATTGATAATCCTAAAAGCATAAACAAAGTTTTGAGAGCACTATGCAAAATACATAAGCATATCTTTCATAAGTAAGGAAGTTGCCGATTGTTGCAGACAACTCAGAAATCTACAAATTTTTAAAAAAATATTTGAGAAGACAAGTGAGAACGGAATAATCCATTCTGGTGCATGCACTATAGTCAGGCACTCGTAGTCCTACACAGGCCAAAAATACAAAAGGGTCTGCCCTGCGGTTCGGTCTACCCCTCAGTCTTAAGCCCTATCAATCGCGACACAGGTCCATGTCTTGCCCAAGCAATTGGAAATATAAACTTAGAAGACAGTGCAGTCAGTAAGCTATCCGCGCAAGAAAGATAGGAACCTGCCTTGTCTTGGCGCGTCCTTGAAACGTTTCTTCAGACGGTATCATGATGACAAGCAACGCATTCTAGTCCAGATACAATCGCGGAATCTTTTTCGAGTGGTTTTCGGTTTGTTTACGTAGTGGATCAAACTTCGCTTGAAACGTATTGTTTATTAGTTTAACGTATACGGCTAAGCATAAAATTAGTCTGAGTTTGCACGCCCTATTTATACAACAAGGAAAAGTTGAATCGATACTTTCCCTTCCCGTGTTCACGCAGTTGTCATTATAAATCATTCAAAGTATGTTCCCCAAAAATATTAATCAGGAGCCAACAGAAACCAAGAAGTTGGAAATTTAATTTGAATAACAATCACATTTAAGCAAAATCGGACATTAAAAAGCGATCCAAAACTACAGACAGAAAGTACTGTATGATACGGTAGTCGCCGGCTATTGAGCCCCCGGTTAATAAGCCCACCGCTTATTAAGCCCAATTGGGTCTGGGCCCGATGAGGACTTAATAACCGGCGACTGCTGCATTAAGCCCATGGTTAATAAGCCCACCGCTTATTAAGCCCAATTTGGTCTGGGCCCGAGGTGGGCTTAATAGCCAGCGACTACTGTACATAGTAAGCACAGTTAATCAAAAACTTTCTGAAGATTTCCAGACACGTCTTCAGATCCTTAAAACTTCGCATGGACATGTGTGCCCAGAACGAAATGTATAGATGATGGGTATTTCTATTTTAAACTACAGCTGCATGTCAAAAATAATAATACAAAACGACAGACTATCGTTAATAAGTGAAATTAAAAACAGTTCTCTTTTAAATGAATCACTATATTGTTGCAAGAATTGTGGACAAAATAAATCAAAGCAGTTTGTTGGTTGCAAACGATGAGGATCACTACCGTTGTATGTAAGCAATGATGGCCTCGGTAATAAATTTACAAAGATTGGTGTCACGCCTACTCCTTCTTCTGAGATCCATCGCACAAAGATGCCAAGACAAAGTAAGGACGATCGACTGAACGTCGGTGCAACGGCCTACCAGTTAATGACATATCTACGTGTCGTACATGCGGGGGACCTTGATTCGACAACGAGTCCTTAAAGAGAGATCTCTGATAACGTTTAGATGGAAATTATCATCAATATTTTGGACGGAATTACTGCACTGTGGCCTTCAGTTTCGATAGGTACCGAGTAACCCTGCAAGATCATTTATTTGGGCGAAATGATAAGTCAAAAGCAAAGGTAAATTTGTAAAACCAGAAGACTAGGTGACAGCCTACAGCACTGCGCACTTTCTAATCACCAATTAGAAGACAGAATCTCACAATTCGCTGATACATAAAATTGAAAAGGGGTGAGATTTATTAGGTGGGTGTTCTAAGAACCGGATCTTGTACAGGAAGGTTAACGGAAGATAAGACGACGTTAGTTAGCCCCTACGATCACATCCGATACTCTTGACTTGGTCTTGTTTTCGGAACCAATGCGGCGAGATGATGAGGTGACGCAGGTGAATTGCAAGTATGCTTGCCCATAGAAAAACTCGCGCGCAATTGACCACACTTTGAGTGATGGTCAATGTTGCTGACTATGGTCAAAATATCGACTAATGTATTTGATTGCGGTGGATCAGCGGGTGTGTTTTAAGGTTAGTCCCCGTCCTTAGCGAGCGCTGGTAGATTGGTCGTGTCGATAGAAGTCAGCTCTTTCCGCACCTTTGTCCTTTGCATTTGGTTGGTTTCAGAGACTGCTGATTTAGCTTTTAGGACAGATTGTTATGACTGTCACATGTGTTAAAAGTCTCACAGAATTTTTGATTGAGTTGTAAACATTTCCATTATTGCTACATGATGTTTCTGGATTTCCGCTTTTGTCTTACTTGCTTATCAGCAAGAGCAGTGATGTCATCAGGGAGGATTAGCCTTTGCAGGCGGTTATCTGTCATCCTCATACTCTTTGAAGACTTATTTTGCCCTAGCATGACGGACGCGCTGAGCACTAAATATTTTCGGAGTCTCAGCACTTGGGATTGTATCTTGCTACCTTATTTTTATTTTCCCTAAAAACACGTTTCGGGGGAATGTAACGGAGAGAGCTCATCTGGTTCTCTTTGAGTGAATCTGCAACGTGCAGACGTGCGCTGCCATTATGGCAGTCATATACATCCTCCGACTTCTTTGAAGGATGCCATGACGCTTCCATATTAAGTATTGTAGCCTGCACATGGTACGACTGCCTTCAAGCATACTTTTCTTTCGAATGCGATCACTCTTAATGTGGTGATTTCCTTGTTTCGCGAACTGGTCTACAGTCGCAGCAACCTCGGAGGTGAGGCATTCGTTGCGCACGCAGCGTAGATGCGTTTCCTGGATGTGAAATTCAGGTTCTGCACAATTTTTCGTTCATAGGACAGCAGATAGTAAGTTCAGGAGCAATAGAGGACGACCTTCGAGATACTAACGTTTACATAGTGGCGGCTAGGATAATTCACACCGTCACTCGCTAGGAGTAAAACCGCCGGTCAATGGTAACTCGATGATTGCAAATAAAAGCACGCGGTTGATAACTACAAGTCAAATTTTTGGTGCGCACGCATTTCTGTTTGGATATCCTGTATAACGTTTGGGCCCCAAAATAATCCCAGCTACAACAATCGTGCCAACCTGTGTACGGCAAAGGTATTGGCACAATTTTTCGATTTTAATTTAACAACTAGTTCTATATTTCCTACAGGCTTTCAAGACAAGGTCCATTAAAAGCTTGTAAACAGTCGTTTATAATTGGAAACGCGTCCAATTGAAAATGAACGACACCTTTGACTCCTGTTTATGCAGAATATCAATTGCAGCGCTCAGCATTATGACGTATGTAAAATTATTGAAGAGTCCGAAAAGCCAAAATGAGGCTAAGTTGCGGACTCTGCTTGAACGTAGATTGCTGAGGAAATCCACACAAGCGCTTGCGGTCATGATTTTATATATTTTGTCTAATTTCCACTCCAGTAAAACAAACGCAAATATTCATCACATTCCTAATTTTTTTTCTGGTTCACGATAGGCACTTTTTGTGATTTCTGTCTGCTTTTTCCCTTAAGAAAATTTCGCTCATTCTTTTGCGAACATTATACTTGGGTTTGGTTCATTTTGTCATAATTATCAACGATACAGCTAAGTGAACGGTCTTCAGCATTTGTTTTACATTGGTAAAAATAACGTGGACATGCTGTTCATCAAGCACGCGATTGTTAATTTGTTTTTTGGTTTTCTGATCCTCTGTCGAAGCTTGCTTTTTCTATCTCATGGCGAGCTCCGCCTTTACTTCCCTGTCATGGACGCCATGGCTACCGTCAACATTCACAGAAGCATCATGCCCCTATCATTCACATGCTTCCCCACGAGCGACAGTTTTTCTCCTAAAAACCAAAAATGACATTCCATTTTGAATTATGAGCCAGCCTTAGGAGTTTTTTCACTGTCTGCTATTCTTCCTCAGTTACACTGCTAGCTCGTGTAATCTGCGTGTGAGTTTATTACTTGAAACAAGCGAGTAGTCGTTTAAAACTGTGTCAACGACTTCTTTAGAATGTTCGGCTTTGCCGATGCATTTCTTAAATCCTATGTACCAAGAGGGAGTTCAAAGGCGTTTGCCTATATTTCCTTTAATAAATTTGACTTGATTTGACTTGTTTCTTACAGCAGTTTACCAGACTTCTGTGGTAAAGCCAATACGTCGTAGTTGACTTCGAATTCATTATTCTTTCTGCATTTGCGAAAACTGCCTATGTCACTTTGCTATTATTTGTAGAATCTGTCCTTTATGCTGATCTCTATTAGAATAATTTTGATGGAAATCATCGTGTTAGTATATCCATTCCGGGGAAGAGTACGCTTTGTAGTACACCTAAGACATTGCATCACCCAATGTTCGTGTAATACGTAACTGGTAGTAATAGGATTTTGGCAAGACTGTCTTTAGAAGCCCCGTTTACCTTCAACTTATAAAAATAAACAGCTTTTTTATTTTTAGTAACCCGACCTTCATTTTTTCGTTGAAGTGTGCCAATATAAGTCTGAATTTCTCTAAATGGACATCAGTAACCTGAGCAACAGGAGTTTATGTTGATGAACTTTATTCGATTTAGTACACTGAAACAAACAAAAGTTTTTTTTTTAATTTTATAATCTTCCGCCTCTTTTACTACGATTAAACATTCATCTACACTCACTAACCACGAATTAAATGTTTGCCTACAAAAAAAATTCGATAGTTGGGCGGCGGGAATCGATATTTTGGTGGCCCTACAAAATTGTTTTGTCCCAAGGGGTTGAGTAACCGATTAAAATAAGAGAAATACGTTTTAAGCATACAAACTGTGAATCTTGACTGCCAGAGAAGAAACAAAAACACGAACAAGTGCGTAGGGATGCAGCCGAAGCATGTGAGGGATAGTGCGGTTATGTAAAAAATGAAAAAAATAAAAGGTGATTATACAGTATTACGAACTCTAACCCCTTTTGAGAATGACAATGGCTAAATCAAAAAACGAACGCTGGCCATTATCTCTGCCCTTCACATGTTCCACATGTTCCACAAGCTCCTGCATGGTCGTCATTTCACGCTGTTGACCGACCATAAACCATTGCTCTCAAATTTTGATTCGACGAAGGGCACTCCAGTCGCTTCAGCCAACCGTTACGGTCGCACTACCAACTTTGGTCAGTCTGACGCTCTTTTCTGTGGTGATTGCTTTTTCCTGGGACTTGCGTGTTCACTTGTATTGGCAATAACTGCAACTACTGATGACATCCAACGCGCTACTAAACAAGATCCCGTTCTTCGTCAAGTTATCACCTAGGTGCAGGCCAGTTGGCCAACCACTGCTCACAAAGACAATCCTCACCGGCTCTGCCTGTGTCGATTACCGCTATTTGTAGTTGATTCCTGCCTAACGTTTGCAGACAGTGTGGTGACGTCGAAGATCCAGTTCGGCGCTAACCCCATTTGTCAACAAGCTGCTGTGGTCATGCATGCACATCGATTTGGCTGGCCCACTCAATTAAGTCATTTATTTCGTTGTGATCAACGCCCACTCAAAGTGGTCCAAGATAGCACTGTTGAATCTGACAACTACCTTTGCCACTATTACCCTCGTATGGCGCATTTTTCGGTCAACGTTGTTTTTTGGATGTTCTGGTGTCAAAAAAGGTCTTCCGGTTTACCTGACTGGCATGTGAGGATTTCTGCCACCATAACCACATCCAGCATCTTCGTTCCTCGCCGTATTGTCGCCAATCCAAAGGTCAAGCGGAACGTTTCGTCGCCCTTTTTAAAGCTAGTTAGGAGGAAACTATTGACAAGAATCGCCAGGTTTTCCTGTTTTCTAACCTTCGGACGTTTTTGTTCTCTTATAAGACTGACCCTTACTCGAAAACCCTGGTTTCGTCTCCTAACGAAGCTTTGATGGGCCGAATACTTTGAATGAGGTCCCATGCATTGTGCCTATTAATCTGCCGTCCTCACAGTCGCTTCTACCTCCCTTTAGCAGCAAGCTTTCTGTCGGAACACCTTTGTTCGTTATCGACTCTCAACAGGGATTACCAGATTGGATTGAGTAGACAGAAGCGGCGCACAGAGGCAACATGTTGTTTGACTTCTGCATCAGTTATGACACCTGGGTTCGTCACCAAAATCAGAACTGACGGTGGAAGTGCAGTTATCCAACCAGACCTCAATCAGGCGCATCACTTCTTCTTGACATCCTGCTGGCTACATTTGCCATTCCAGCAGATCAACGAGTACTCGAACCCAATGCTGCACTGCTTCGGATGAACCGCTTCCAGCATCAGCTCCCGGCCCCGCACCTATATTGCGCAAACTATCTCCAACATGCCGGACAAGTCATGGTCGCTTAAAATCGAAACCCTTAGAAATCAATCTACGCTATACGCCCTACTGACCTACTTGAAGCGGAGGTGTTGGGAATGCATCCTTTCCTACGGTGATTCACACCACAGAAAGGCGTCGGAGTGCATTTTTCACACCGCGGCAATGAGAGCGCAGATCGCAGCTAGTGATTTTTGTCCTAGCTGATTGGTCCATTGTCGCCAACGCTCCCTCATAAAGTTGACTGAATCAATACCCCACAGCCTCCTGTGTGAGTTACTTGCATGGCTTGTTCCGATTTTTTTTGTGCTATTACACTTCCCTCGTTGCCGAGTGACTTATCTTGTTCTCTTGTAGTGGAACTTGGGGAAAACAGCCAGGCTAGCTCAGAGTTCATGCCAATTGCAAGTATCAAGCGCTGGTCGTAACAATATACAAATTCGGATAACCATTGGCTCTGCAGACCAGGGGCAAGAATGACAGGAATGTTAAAACGGAGGCGCAGGCCGAAATGTCACTTCGCCAAATTATTGAAACGGACGCCCATGCCAAAATATTTGCCATCTAACTACGCCTTATGTGAGCCCCCAAAGAGAGAACACAACAGGAAGTGTGCAGAAAGCGGAAGTCTTTCAGTGTCGCTGGTACAACGTATTTAGGAAACAAACGGATGTAAACGATGCTCCTTGAGCCGATAAGATTCTCTCCTAAAGTAGTGGCTGGTCCCATTGGCTGTTGGCTCAGTGGATGACTGTAATTTAAATTCTGAGTTTTCGATCAATTGTCTAGCTCGATGTGTTAGCTCGCGCACAGGCCAATTGATAGCCTATTATGGATGCAGCTACAGCTTGCAAGCTCCTGCTTGTGAAGGCTGCTTTCAGGCCGTCTTAATAAGGAACACCTTGATAAACTGTTTGTGTGGTCCAGCAATTAACTCCCGAAATTAATAAAACTCAAATATGTAATCCTACGATTGGATTCTGGACCCCGACCTTTCCCCAATTAACAGTACTGTGCTGTATTGGCTGCCAATTATCGGGCAATATGAAAACGAATTTACAGAAGAGGCTCGAGCTGAGGGCAAAAACACTCGTGACCATTCTTTCTAGTTTAATTCTAGAGAGAAAACTGCAGTTCATTGAATTATTGAAGTTTGGCACATGGAGGGGTTTGCACAGGTGCACGATGTTTGGATGGCCTAACGAACAGCCTGAGCAAGCAGTATCTTGCAAGCGATAGCCCATAAACTGCAGGCTATCGATTAGCCTACATGAGGTGAATACAGACTTGGAGTCAATCAATCGATAATTCGAAATTCATATTGCAGTCAGACGTCGAGTCACCAGCCAATCCTACTGTCGCCTACGTCAAGAGAAGAGCTGATTGGTTCTATGGACATCGTGTTACACGCGTTTGTTGTCCTAAATGCGTTTTACCTCTTCCACAAAAAGACTTCTGCTGTTGCACACTTCGTGTCATGTTCTTCCTTTGGGGACTCACACAAGGCGTTATTGGGCGGTGATGTCTCAGCCTGGGCTTCCGTTACAACATTTGGCAGCGCTTTTTCAGAACTCACTATGTCTATTTCATCAGAACAATTGCTCGCTATTCTTTAACAATAGCAGCAGCAATTCGAAGCGGCACACATGAAGTTATATATGTATATATGTATATTTTAAGGGTAACAGGCAAGAACTGCCCTTGAGGACCCTATTAATGTAACGCAAACAAGGTTATTCCGACAGTTAATGTGCAGTTGGGTGGAACAAATATGATATTATAACAGAATTTCGAGTGAATTTTCACGGAAAAGAATGGAAACGGTCTAAAGCCAGAAAAATTGTTCACAGTGCTGGCAGTAGGAAATCGTGTTGTAAAAGTCGCCTTTTGTCAAATAAAGCCACATCAAGTCTTCTTTTAAATTCCGCAATTGTGTCAGCGGAAACCGCCTCGCTTGGTAGCAATTTCCAAGGCCGGACCACGCGTTGACTGAAGAAATATTTTCGGAGGTATAATCGGGTGCGTTCGTTTGTGACCTTGTAAGGATGGCCACGCAGGTGAGTAGTGGTGGCTAATTGGAAGAAATCCTTCAATTTTAGGGAGGAAATGTGGCCCCAGATTATCCGGAATGTCCAGAGCAGGCTGCACTGAACGTTCCTGTAAGACAAAGAAAAAAGGTCAAGTTTTATCAATCTCTCCTGATACGGTAAGTCCCTGAGACCATCGACCATCTTTGTCACCCTGCGTTGCACTTGTTCAAGAAGCTTCACATCTTTTTTCAACCACGGTGTCCAAACTGGCATTCCGTATTCAAGATGTGGTCTCACTAAGGTGCCAAATATTTTTCCGAAGAGTTCAGGTGGAAAGATTTTGAACGCTCGTCTGATCCAGTGCAGGGTACTAATTGCCTTCTGGACGGACGTTTTACAGTGCTCTGTTTGCATCAAGTTCGTGGTTGTCCATATACCCAGATCTTTGTGTTTCTCAACCTCGTTTAATGCGTATCAATTGATAGAATAACTGTGTTTCGGTGGCACTTTTCGCCCCGGGCTTATGTGCAGAACAAGACACTTGGATACATTAAAGTTAAGAAGCCACGTGTTCGACCAGATAACCAGTTTATTGATGTTCGACTGTCGCCTCTTTGCGTCTTCCGCGCACCTAATTTCAGCCCATATTTTTATGTCATCCGCAAACATGACAGCTGCGCAATCAAGCTCATTGAGACAGTCGTTTACGTAAATCAGGAATAGCAGCGGACCCAAAACTGAGCCTTGTGGTACACCACTCTCGACCATTGTCCATTTTGAGGTTGAGTTTCCGACAACGACCCTTTGTTCTCTGAGGGACAAGAAACTACTGATCCATTTATACATTTTTCCTTGGATTCCCACATCCCAAATCTTCTGCAGAAGAAGCCTGTGTGGTACACTATCGAAGGCTTTTTTGAAGTCGAAGAATATAACATCAATTGGATAGACTTTATCAGCGGCCTTTGTCTACTTCTCCTGTGAGTAAAGAGCACTCGTGAGGCAAGAGCGTCTTGGGCGAAAGCCGTGCTGTCCATCACATAGTATTTTGTTGCTTTCGAGGAAATACATTAAATGCTTTTTAATAATGCGCTCCATTACTTTGCACGCGATGCAAGTTAGACTGACAGGACGGTAATTTGCGCAATCAAGTCGCGAACCTCCCTTATAGATCGGGGTGACGTTTGCATACTTCCATTGTTCTGGGAGTTCACCTTCGTCAAAAGATTTCTGGAAGATGGCAGCCAGGGGTTTGCATAGTTCGTTAGCTAATTGTTTTAGTGCTAGTGCAGGAATTTTGTCCAGCCCAGGTGATTTGGCAGGCTTAAGTTGGAGTAATTCGGCCCTGACAGTGTTGTGTGAAAACTCTAGGTCCTCTATTTTGGGCAATAAGGAGGAGGGTAAGGGTGCAGTTATCGGTCAATGAGCGGACGGACCGTCAGCAAAAGTTGTAGGTTCTCGGGTGTAGACGGATTAAAAGAAATCGGAGAGGAGGGAGGCTTTCATCAGGTCTTCGGTCACCAGTTGTCCATCGGCTGATCTAAGGGCAGGGATCAGTTCCTAAGATCTCTTCGTGCTTCGTATGTAACCGTACAAGATCTTGGGGTGTTCCAACGACTTGTGTAATATGTTCAACTTGTATTTCTTGCGCGGTTTAGTAGCTTCTCTTTTACAAATGTTACGTTTTTGCTTATACTCCCGTAAGTGTTTACCGGAGCCGGTTAATCTGTAGCGCCTCCAGAAGCGGTCTCTTTTTTGAAGGTGGCCTGCAAGTTTGAGTTCATCCACTTCGGGCGATTCGTACTTGTCTTTCTTCTGAAGGGACAGTTGAGACAAAGAGTCCTTTTCAACGTCGAGCTAAAGGTCATCCACTGTTCATTTGCCCCACCTTGGAGATCTGTTGACCATGATACCTCTGACATTTCTCTTCTCATAAGTGGGTATTCACCCTCCCAAATGTGTGTGTTGGAGGAGTAAGGTTTGGAGAACAGCGAATACTCGAAATAGAGCAAAATATGGTCGCTTGACCCTAATGGGGGTCGATCCTGCAGGTCAATCACAGTTTCCTCCTCTGGGGTAAAGATAAGGTCGAGACAGTTCGACTGTTGTCCTTCCCTAGCCCGCGTTCCAAACGCGACGGTTTGGCAGAGAGGTTTGGCTGTGGCCCATTGTAGTAATTTGTGATTGAAGTTGTCTTGAAGACCCTGTGCAGTCCATGTCTGCCAGTCAACAGCAGGAGCGTTAAAGTCCCCAACGATGAGGATGTCTTTTTTCTCACTGTTGGAGTCCATGAAACAAAAATTCTGCTTGCATTTTTCTGCCCTAGATTCTTCTGTGAAACAGTCCCTATCAGCGGACGTAATTACTGCTTCTATCACTGAGTTCATTTATAACCTTGACTCCGGCGTTACTTTTGACCAGTGTCTCAAGCTGGAGAAAAATGAGGCAGGTGATTTTCTGACACGCAGTATTATCAAACGCAAGTGCAAACAGTTCAAGCTCCGAGAATTGACCGATGGCCAGTTCAAACGCCTTATCTTTGTGAGCGGCTTGCAGTCAACTCGTGATGCTGAAATCCAGACCCGTTTGCTCTTAAAAATTGAGCAGGACCTGAAATCATGTCTGCAGACGTTGATGACCAAGTGTCAGCGGCTCAAGAATCTAAAGCATGATTCTCCGATCGTGGAGCAACCCAGTTCCCCGTTTGCCGCCACCAATGTTCATGCTGTCACTCAAACGAAGTCGATCTTGCCACATAAGTCCCATGATCCCGCACACAGAAAACCAATATCAGTGTACTGACAGTTTGGTGATTGGCATTTTGTTCGCTTCTGTCCATTTAAGAAGCATGTTTGTCAGAAAAGCCACAAACGAGGGCATAATGAAGACCACTGTCCAGCAGGCCAGCCACGCAATTCAAGGGCAGGCGACAGGAAGGCAAGAATTTCTAAATGCCCTTTATCTTTCTGTGGCCTAAATTCCCACCTCAATCCTGGCCACATTCCAGACTGAATTTGAGGTACAAAGGATATATCTTACGGTTATCATCAATGGCAAACCCGTACGCCTCCAGCTGGACACGAAATCAGACATCAGTCTCAGTTCCACACACACTTGGCAGATGATTGTACGGCCTCTGATAATTACATCAGATAAAAGGGCTATAACTGTTTCAGACGGGTGAGCTCGAATGTGATGTTACCTTTGATGGCACCGAATTCAAGGGAAAACGCTAAACCATAAACCGTCAGAAGCATTAACTTCATTGGCTTTGACTGGATTGAGAAAATCGGTCTCCTAGATCTGCCACCTAACCGCATATGCAATGGTGTGCAGACAACTTGGCCCAGTCCCGCCAAGTCGAATCAGCTGGCGACAAATCTGATGTCGACCTTACAGGCGAAGGTTCCTCTAGTTTTGCAAGACGGTCTTGGTTGCTGCTACGAGATGAAGGTCACTTTTCGTCTTCAACGAAAACCCAAAACCTGTTTTCAGACCTAAAAGGGCGGTTTCTTACACTGCACTTTCAGTGTTGGACCATGAACTTGATCGTCCTCAACGAGATGGCCTTCTTCAGCCAGCCAACTTTTCAGCATGGGCTGCACCAATCGTGGCTGTCAAGAAAGCCTGAGGTAAAGTCCGAATCTGCGCTGATTTTTCCACTGGTCTCAAAGCTGCTTTGGACACACATCAGTATCCCTTGCTCGTTGCGGAAGATCTTTTTGTTAAGCTGAATGGCGGAACTTGTTTCGCCAAGCTTGATCTATCCAATGCATACCTCCAAATCGAGGTTTACGAAGGCTCCTGGGAGCTTCTCACCATTAACACTCAACTTGATCCTTTCCAATACACCGGTTTTCCATTCGGCGTTAAGACTGCTCCCGCTATCTTCCAGCAAACCATGGACACCATGCTGACAGGCACCGAAGGAGCCGCTGATTATCTGGATGATATCATTGTCACTGACTCAAATCCAGGTGAACTTTTGCATCGCCTGGAGACGGTACTCAGCCGAATTCAGGACTATGGTTTCCATCTTCGTCTGGAGAAGTGCAATTTTTTCATGCCTTCTGTGAAATATATTGGGTTCATAATCGACCAAGACGGCCGTCGTCCATATCCAGCCAACACCAAAGCCATCAAACAGATACCATAACCAAAGAATGTAAGTTCTTTGCACGCTTTCCTGGGTCTCATTAGTCACTTTAACTCGTTCCTCCCGAAATTGCACTGCCTTTGTCATCCGATCAATGAAATACTCAAGAAAGATGCCAAGTGGTCCTCGTCGAAGGATTAAAACAAGCTTTTGAAAGAGTTAAAACAGTGTTGAGCTCTGACTTGCTGCTCACGAACTTCAATCCTCATCTGAAGATTGTCGTAGCTGCGGCCGTCTCCATATATGAAATTGGCGCCATGATTTCACAAGTTTTTCCTGACAACACAGAGAAGGCTCTCTGTTTTGCAGCAAGATCACAAATGTCTGCTGAACGCAAGTCGGACAGATCGAAAAGGAAGTCTTGGTTATCACTTAAGCTGTAAATAATTTTTCGTAAGATGCTTAAAGGGCGTCATTTCACACTTCTTACGGACCAAAAGCCTCTTATTGCTATTTTTGGCTCGAAAAAGGCATTCTGTGTACTCGGAAAATCGCCTTCAGCGCTGGGCAACCATGCTGCTGGGCAACCATGCTGCTGGGCTACGATTTCGACATCTGGTGCCTGTCTACAACAACAATTGGTCAGGCAGGCGCACTCTCATGCTTAATCAACTCACAGACTAAGGAGCCTGAGGACACAGTTATCATGTCCGTCTCCGTTGAGTCCGAGGTCAACAGTCTACTTATGGATTCCATTTGTGCACTCCCTGTCACGTTTGAGGAAGTCCGGAAGGCAACCCAGCAGGATCCTCTGTTGAGACAAGTTATTAAGTACCACCGCAATCAGTGGCCCGCGAAAACCTCTAGAGAATTTCAAAAATTCCTTCAACGACGAAATTCTCTGTCTACCATTAACGATTGTATTCTGTTCATCGATCGTTTTGTGGTTCCACAACAGCTACAAGCCAGGGTCTTGAGATAGTTCCACAACGGATATCACGGCATCAACAGAATGAAGGCTCTTGCTCGCAGTTATGTGTACTGGCCTCACATGGACCAACAACTGGAACAGCTGGCCCGTTCATGCACCAAATGTGCGCTCGCTTCGAAGACGCCAGTGAAGACCACACTCAAGGCATGGCCTGTTCCATAAGCCCCATGGTCCAAGGTCCACATCGATTATGCTACACCGCTCAACGACCAGAGCCTCTTTATCGTTGTTGTCGCATGCAACAAATGGCCGGAAGTCATCCACATGGAACGCATGACAGCTGGAGCCACAATCCACACTCTTCGACGACTATTTAGCAGGTTCGGTCGTCCCAAAACTTTGGTGAACGATAATGGATGGCAGTTCACATCAGCCGCCTTCGCCCAATTCTGCAAGCAGTTGGGCATTAACCACGTGTATTCTCCACCACATTACCCGCATTCCAATGGACAGGTTGAGCGATTCGTTGACAGCTCCAAACGGGTTTTCCATAAATCAAAGGGGGACGGGACGACGGAAGAAGTTCTCGAACTATTCCTGCTGAAATATCGAGCGACTTCGAACCCTCACACTTCAAATGGTGTCTCCCCTGCAGAAGCTTTGATGCAATTCAACCGAATTCACGGTACAAAACAACGGTTGTTCCACCCAGGCCAGACGGTGCTTGCAAAGGACTACAGGAATAATCAGGAAAAGTGGATGATTGGACGAGTTCACCGAAAGTTTGGTGACATGATTTACGATATTCGGGTTGGCTCCGACATTTAGGTGCGGCACGCCAACCAGTTAAAGCACATTGAATGTGCTGACGTGCCAAAACCAGGCCGAACTTTATCAGTGGAACTATTACTGGACACATTTAACCTATCAAAGCCAAGGCAAGAAACTACAGTTCCAGTAATCTGTCAATCTCCCCAAACCTCCAGATGATCAGGCCGGAAAAGGATGCGAATGGTTCAGTTACAAGTGAACCCGCAACTCAGATCTTACGATTCTTCTAAAAAAAGGGTAGTGTTAGGACGGCCTAACGAACAGCCTTAGCCAGCAGTAACTTGCAAGCGATAGCCCATAAATTGCAGGCTATCGATTAGCCTACACGAGGTGAATACAGACTTGGAGTCAATCAATCGATAATTCGAAATTCATATTGCAATCAGTCGTCGAGTCACCAGCCAATCCTACTGGCGACTATGTCAAGAGGGAGCTGATTGGCTCAATGGACATCGTGTTACACGCGTTTGTTGTCCTGAATACGTTGTACCTCTTACACAAAAAGACTTCTACTGTTGCACACTTCTTGTCATGTTCTTCCTTTACGGACTCACACAAGGCGTTATTGGGCAGTAATATCTCGGCCTTGACTTCCGTTACAACACATTGTATGTGCAAACGTACTTTCTGCAACTCGTAAAATTTAGTAATTGTGTCGTACTTGATCAGAAGACGGAATCAAAGTTGAGTTTTTCTCTCATGTCATTGAACCGAAGTCATAGCCTACAACCAAAGCAAGTGAAAACAGCCCGAAAAAACCACCATTGAAATGATCAGCAGTTATTCAGGACCTCGAAGATCTACAAACGGCTGAGTCGTTCCTAAATATCCTGCTTATTATTTATACATATTTGAAAGTGCTTCTAAGTTATTAGGCGTATTGTTTACGAACTCTGCTAGAAATATTTGCAATACTTTACACACCGTCAGAAGCTTTCGTTATTTTGAATATCAGTCAACACACTACGTCACAGTCGAAAAGGCAAATATAACATTTTGACTTTATTCGTTTCGTTTGCAACCTAAAATGGAAGTTGTAAATACTACCCTCGATAATTCTACAAAACTGTCAGCAGGGCCAGGAATCGAACCACGGACGCCTCGGGTGGAAGTCGAACGGCTAGCCGATGGAGCTTTAGAAGCATACAGCAGTGAGGATCAAATTCGATTATCAACTACAAAAGAGCGGTCTCGCAGTTTATTGAAAAGTCCTCTCAGCAAACGGACGAAAAGTCTCAGAAGTTTAAGCAGTGCAACTTATAAAGATGAGGCTTGCACATCAAGTCTTACGCTTCTGCATAAATTTGCAGACCACCATAAGGAGCTCCATAATATAAAAATGGAGATGGAGGAATTGAAGAGATTTCTTCGCTTCCTCCCTAAAGAGAACAACATAACGATACCTTAATTTGAGAGTAACCAGCAGAGGAGAGTGATTGCAGAATCTCGGGGCGGAGCATCTACTGAGGAAAGTGAACAGACACCGCCAACCCGGGCCGCAAAATTGGTAGCTTCCACCTCAAATCTTCTCGATACTGCGTGAAACAACACACCCACCAAAAACACGCTCAAATCAGAGAAACCGATTGTAATACTCCACTTTCTAATGAAGTCGGTTCGGGTACAGACAAAAAGCAAAAAGAAGGTAATGAGTAGGCTAAGGTTGTGTACAAATCACTGAAAAAAGCACAAATGGAGAATGGGGGCAGCACGAAGCCAGCTCTGAACAGTGCCATCCCAGCTTCCAAAAGAAGCCTATCTCTGGTGATGGTAAGGAAAAAACAAAGTCACAAGCCATTCCTATCAATACCTCGGGGTCTTCTGATGGCAGTTGGGCTGGAAATATATCAAGGGTTTCCCTTTACTGCCAAAACTGCATAGTTGTTCAAGGCCTACCTGAGTCAAACGGAACTACTCCGAAGGAAAGGACGGATGCAGACGTCGAGAAGTTTCAGGACCTGCAAAAAGACATTCTTAGAGAGCGAGAGACGCTAGGAGTTTTTGGAGCTTTCAGGATAGACAAACAGGTTACTGAACAGTCGGAAACTATCCGACCTCGAACTATCAAGATTGTCTTGGATAACAAAGAGCAGGTGAACTTGGTTGTGTCCCGGAAAACAGCCCTCCGCCACTCACATAAGACTGTGTTTTTCAGCCGAACTACTCTCCAGCGGAACATCTTAAACCCCGAGAATTGGTGGCGGAACTACGGTGGAGAGAGGGAGCTGGAGGGAGCAATCTGGCTATCTTCAGGGACCAAATAATACAGAAAACTACCATAGTGCTGTGGAAGCAGTCAATCCTGATGACGGCTGCGGTTCAGTAGTGCTGGCAAACTCGTACTCAAATGCATTTGATACTGCGGAGTCTCGCCGGCTAACATTTATGTATACTAACGCCCAGAGTTTATTCTCGAAGTTTGATAAACTTCGAATACAGGTTGCCGATGGGTCCCCTGATGAAATAGCAATAACGGAAACCTTGCTGTCACAGAGCATCAGTGATTCAGAAGTGGCGCTATGCGGATATTAACTATTTAGGCAAGACCCAGTGGAACGCCAGGGTGGAGGAGTTGCTATGTATGTAGAGAACGGATGACGAGGCCCTTCGGGCCTAAAATATCAATTTTTTATTTATTTATTGAAGTGTGTTCGAGAGGCCTGAAAGGATTGCCTATGGTATGGAGGCTATTTGGCTGACAATTAAGGCAGGGGTTCGCAGCTCCTGGAAGCTGTGACCGTCTACCAACCACTGTAGACAGAAACTGATACAGATGCTTGTTTACTGGTGTGTATAAAGGAGCCAGGAAGTGGACCTGATGTTTTACTCATGGGTGACTTCAATGCGCCCAGCATAAGTTGGAACGATTTGCGGGTGAATTGTTCTAAAAACGCCTTTGATCACCAACTTCTAAAAACAACACTTGAGACTCTTCTCACACAACACGTCCTTGTTTCAACTAGAGCACGTAGACGGCAACAGGCTAGTTGTTTAGACCTAGTCTTCACCAAGCATCCCGACAGTATACACAAGGTATGCTGCCTACCTCCACTATGTCGAGGTGATCACTCTGTACTTTCATGGGATTATGATCTTTATTCGTTACCCCCTACAGTAGACGAACCAAGGCCAAATATATGGCGAGGTGACTTCTCTCAATTAAGAGTAGAGGCAACACAAAAAGACTGGGGTCTTCTTATCTCCGGGGATGTCACTGAGGGCTGGAATACATTTAAGGAGTTGTTGCTGTATCTAATACGCAGTCATTGTCCACTTTCAGTGCCCAAGGTACCTAGCCGACCTCCATGGCTGAAAAGAGATCTCAAAAGAGCGATCAATAAAAAAGGAAAGCTTTGGAAGAAGTTTTGCAGCACAAGAAGTAACGAAGATTTTGAACAGTACAAAATCCAGCGAAACAAGGTAAAATGGCTTTCAAAGGACGACGGGACTTTGAGATCGATTTAATTTTTCGAGCTGTCAATAATCCAAAGGTGCTATACAGTTATTTACGGAAAAGCACACGCAAAAGGAACCCAATTCCTGTCATGCAAAATGATGATGGTCTCGAAATTTCCGACTGTAAAAACAAAGCAGTACATTTTGCTGAGTTCTTTCAGTCGATTTTCACCATATAACCTCTAGTCGTCGAAACTGTTGACGAGGTCGTGAAAGCACCAAATATTGAGGATATTTTATTTTGAGACGAGACGATTTTCCAAGACTGACTGACTGACATGGTGTGACCAAACTTGACACTCTCATCATCTACATAAGCTTACGGCAGGACTGAATGGAAAGCGGCCGATATCCTCCTGATAACTTCTTGTCAGCAGCCCTACGTGATCTTCCAATCTAAGAACGGCTGGGTCGTTTCACTCTGTTCTTTATACGCACACGGTAAAAAGTTCGCGCGATAACCATGAGAGGGCTTATGTTTTGCAATCAAAGATGGAAGTCCAAAATATTGCCTTCGATAATGATGCAAAACTCTTGGTAAGGCCGGAAATTGAACCACCTCATCCGGCAAAACCGGCGATCACTATCCTCCAGTAAACTGCGCCGTGATATCTGAGCCCTTTCACATGCTGAAAGAGTTGACTTAAATTTACGTGATGGAATAGGAACTAGGAGTAATATGCCCAACTACAATTCTAAAAACTCAACAGAAATGCCTCCCGCTAACAGGACTAATAGTCTAGTACTTTCAAGAGATTTCCATTACGATGGTGAAGCCTACATATCATACTGTGCCGTGCTTCGGAAATTCTTGAATCTCGGAAAGGATGTGAGTAGGCTGAAAACGGTAATGGAGCAGTAGAATAAATACCCTCGCTTTCTCCCCGAGGAGGTGAAATCGGCGGTGTCTGAACTTGAGGGAGGTAACCTAATGTACGGAGAAGCCACTTTCCTGGCCGAAGTATCTAAACAGAAAAATGACTGGAAATTCATGGCGTTTGGCAAAACTGGTAGCCTGTCACAGATAAAGAAAACGGTCGACTCACAGGCTTATCAGAATACGAAGAACCATACTCGGATCCCCCAAAATGACAAATCTCACCATACCGCTAGTACAACTGGGCCGCGTTTACGCACGATCCAAGCAAAAAGAGCGCAATCGAAGGCTACAATGGACCACAGGGTCTCATTAATTGAGGAACCTGGCATAAGCTCCGTTCTACCAAACCAAAGAAGAGCAGAAGAGGGCAATAACCTGAAGGAGAGTACATCAATTTCTCAGGATAAGGCAACCAAAAAAGACCCTCGAGTGAATCGTAGAAACTGCATAGTCATCAAAGACATGACTGAAGCTACCTCGGACACCCCGAATAATTGAATACTAGATGGCAATGAATTCGCAGATGTAGTCCGCTGTTTCTGTGAGCGGCACGTTCGTGAACGGGGACCAGACATCTTGGTAAAACATCGTCATCCCGTTCAGGTTGAGGTCTTTTATGAACGAATATGACTTAGAGTGTCTCCGTCCCGTTGGCACGCACATACCTCGACTATACGGGCTGCCTAAGACTAACAAAGATGGCATGGCCATTTGTCCCATCCTAGATCTGAGAAAATCTTCACACTATGCGATAACAAAATAGCTAGCAGATAAGTTGAAACCCATACAGAGTCAAATAGCACCTCACAGCCTCCGAGCCACCTTCGAATCCGTGGACGGTGTGAAAGACCTCAACCTGAACGGGATGATGAAATTTTCACTAAATGTTTCGTTCCTGTTCACGAAGGTGCCGGTCACAGACTACATCTGTAAATCCATCACTTTGAATCAGCAGGACACAGGAATTTCGATAACTGCACTGAAGGAATAACTGCTAAAATGTAACTTGAATTTGAAATTAAGAATTTATATTTTTCAGCGCCGGTACGGCACTATCTGTACAGAGTTAATTTTGAAAAAATAAAATGTTAAAAAAATTTGACAATATGTGCAAGTAGACGTAGAAAGTCGTAATATTGTCAGCAGAAATTGTCCTTTTGGGGCAATATTTTGCAGGTAATTTTGAACTAAAAACGAAAAATTATGGCAGCTAAAAAACTCCTACGGTGAAAATGGAGACAGTGTTCAACGGGCTTTCATGTTCAAAAAGTGTGTATAGAGAAAAAAAACTGCATAGGAAGATAGTAGTAGGAACATAGTAGTAGAGCAGAAATAGGTGTGGGCGGTCTGATGAAGGTAAGTAGTCAACGAAACTGCAGCATTTTAGACTGAGTATTTCCACGTGGCTTCGTTTGATTCAGCGGTGGTTAATGGAAACATCTAGGTTCTCGGGGGACACGAGGCAGAGAGAATAATTTCAAGCGGATCTCCTAAATACCCGATGGTCCTTTCTCGGAGCCATGGAGAAAGCTGCTCGGAAAAGATGAGGAGAATAGAAGGCTAATAGAATCAGTGTTAAGATTAATGTGCATTCGCCGTTTGAAAGCAGACAGTCTAGTTAACGACCTAATTTCGATTGGCAAGTTATTCCAAAGAATGCTATATCTGGTAGCAAAAAACAAAGAGCGTTTACATGAGGAAGATGCAGGAGGGGATATAACAAGTGCCAAGTTTCTTAGGTTGTAGGGACGGCTGACGGGGGTAATGACAGAAGTCCTGGGTAAATTTGTGCTATTATTTTGCCGAAAAAGGAGACAAAAGCCTGCTTCCAATCTCCTGACCCAAAGGAACCTTAGTTTCGTTAATTGACATCTATCTGAGTAACAAGTATTAGCTGTCGGATACAGCAGTTTTCGTGTGAAAGTTTTTGAATTTGTTCAATTTTTGAATGGCTAACTTCTTTCATGAGACCGAAAAAGGGGCAACAGTATTCTAAGATGGGAAGCACGAACAAACGATAAAGTCTTAATTTCATTTCATGAAGATAAAAATTATAAGAAATAAAGCCGCACATCTGTGTGGCTTTGGCTGTAATTCTATCGGCGTGAGGAGAAAGGTCTAATTTAATGGTGTAGCTTAATCCTAGGTCCTTGATACTGGAAAATTCAGTCATTGGGTAACCTTGAAAAATAAGAGGTTGTGACAGCCTTTCAGCCCCAAAGCACATGTATCGGCACTTAGAAGGTGAGGACGCCATCTGCCATGTTGAGCTCCACACCGAAAGGGCGTGCAGATCAGAATGAATTTGTTCTAAGCATCTCGCGGCCGTAGAGTTAGAGAAGGAGTAAACACACTTCAGATCATCTGCATAAATATAAGATTGGGAGTGTTTAACACTCAATGAGATATCATTTATGTAAAGCAAGAAGAGCAGAGGACCTAGCACGGTACCTTCAAGGACACCACTCAAAATTGCGGTAGGAAAAGAGTATAAGGATCCCACTAAAACCTTATGTTGTCAATTTGAAAGATAAGATCTGATGAAGTCAGTAAGAGGACTACAAAATCTTATAGCCTCTAGTTTGGCTAGGAGCCTCCTGTGAGGAATTTTATCAAATGCTCTACTAAGGTCAAAATAGATAACTACCACAGATAGATGATCATTACGCAGAGAAGCAAGAAGATTTAGAAAAAACATGTGGCATAGTTCACAAGATCGGTCTGGTAAAAAAAGCCATGCTGTGAGGAGCTGAGAATGTTATTTTTTATGCAGAAATCTTGAAATTGTTTTGCAATTAGTTTTTCAAAGAATATAGCCAGAGAGGGCGTTTTATGAACACCGCGATAATTGTGAATATCTGATCGGGAACCAGACTTAAATACGGGAATTATAATAGAAGTTTTACAGTAGTCCGGGCAAAAGCCATTCTCAAGAAACACTGAAAATAACTTACTCAATAAGGGTGGGAAATCTCTTAATTGTTTAATGACTGAGTTAGGAATGTTCTCAGTTACAACCGAATGTGAATTACTAAGATGACTCATTTCTTTTTGGATGCAAGCGTGTGAGAAATTAAGGGTACTGAAATTTGAATCACACAGCAGGGGGATTACAGGAGTGGGGCTAGTTTCGATGGCAAAGAACTTGGAAAAGAATGAATTAAACAATGCTGCTTTCTCCAAATCCTCTGTAACAAAATGATTGTTGCTATTTAGTAAGGGTTGAATGACTTTCTAAAGCTTAGCCGACGACCGAAGACGGAAGACTTGAGCAACTGAGCTGGAAAAATTCGCATCACTTAATGTTGTGGCCTCTCTACGCCTATCCCGAGCAAGCCTTATTTTAAACGCTAATAAAACTATTTGCGCTAATCTTAAGTGAACTGATAAAGAGCTATTAGACGTATCCTTTAGTTGCTTTTGGAATTTCTTAAGTCTATTTAGGAGAAAATGTGGCACAGTAGAAGAAGCTGAATTTGATTTTAAAATCTTAAGTGGGAAAAGTGCCTGAATATTTTCTGAAAGGTTTTGCTATAGCTCCTGGAAGAAGTAGGGGTCGTAAGTTGAAAATATGCTATGCCAATCTATGGTACTTACGACATCATTTATTACTTAATGGTTCAAGTTACCAAAGTCGAGGTTATTGCATTTTATGTCGGGCTTTTTAGAAAGAGAGACTGGAAAACAGCAGTGAATTAAGGCGTGGTCACTTGTGAAAATATCACGATGAAAATTCATAAAAAGAGGGTGGACATCATTTG
>JAYGXS010000010.1:10707873-10741007 GCA_036362985.1 Ligula intestinalis
CGGTTAAGGCCTTCTCTGATACACGGGTTCAAATCCCGCCGAACGCCTCGAGTTTTTTCACAATTGGATCAACTCAAATTGAGTGTAAGATGGTTGAAGACATGTTTTGATAAAACAGGTATCCAAGTCGATTTATGGCTAAAAACATGGCTGAAAGACTGTCAAAGCCCTCAGTATTAATAGCAGAGGAGAAACGAATATAAATCAGGGTCCCCTTTCAAGGGGACGGACCGAGCGCACTTCTAAGGAGGCGCCTGAGTCAAGTTGTAGCAACCACATTCCCAGCACCCAGTATTGTTCTCGACTACTCCCATCCTATACGGAGAGATCAGCGATAAACTGCTAGCCCATACCACCTCTATGTGCATATTTTCATTAACCTGTTCCTGTGGGGCAGGATATATTAGTCACACGAGCCGGCATTTTTCCAAAAGATTAGGAGAGCACATTCCAGCATGGTTAGAGAACGGCCAACTTAAGGGTATAAACAGTTCCATTCTAGCGCACTTGGTAGACTCAGACCATCACGTGGATGTCACAAAGGCCTTCCGAGCGATCTGCAAGGTGCCTTCAAACTATGTAAAATTCCTTGGACAGGTTCTGTTGGCTACGGCAGAGGCGGCCCCCATCAGGCTATGTCGACCTGTGCTGTGCGTCCAAAAGAATTTTGTCACGGCGCCGCAGTTATCATAGGCAAAATTAGCTAACCTGACCGCACACGGTGGATCACTGGCCTCGGAAACGGGCCCCGCAGAGACGAACACGTCCCATATCCAACCAAGTACACCTTATCACCTGTCTTGGACGCTGGTTCGTCGAGAACTGACATTTTGACCCTCATCCTCCCCATTTGTCCCCTCACCGACCCTAAAAACAACAACACTACATCTATCCACCAAACAGTATAGTTTATTTATTTCATTACTATATAAATGTAAAGGCCTGACGAGAACTTATCGAAAACAAAAGTATGTTCGCTATTTTATCTTCTGAAAGTTCCCATTGTTGGTGACTTAAAAGCACCCGTAATACATTTTGAAAATCTGACAGTGGAGGGAAACCAACTTCCTTCTGTTCTAAGTAAATGGAACTCACACTAGACCTTCCTCTGACACAGCAAGTTAAGTCACTTACCAGATTTCGAATGAACCACGGAGCTAGTTGTTTGGATCTCATTGTTGCGAAGGATTTATCCTACATCGATGAAGTGCGTTCGAGTGCCCCGCTCGGTCAGAGTGATCATATGACGCAAATGTGGGATTACTCACTCAATTCGCAAAATCTGAGGAGGGCGAATAGACAGCCAAATATATTGAAGGCAGAAATTAATTCGATGAAGAATGCACTATCATCCGTGAAGTTGGACTCTCTGCTCAAGGTGGATCCGGAGGATGACTGAATATCGCTCGAGATGATTGCATTAGATCTGATTAAGCGCCGTTGTCCGTTGGAAGTATACAAGAAGACTACTTGCCTTACTGGTTCACGAGAGATCTTAAGAGGCAATAAAAGAAGAAAAATAAGAAATGGAAGGTACGCGGGGAAAATGGATCAACGGAACACCGACGCAAAAGAAATCCGCTTAAAAATCGATTCGTCAGGCATGCCCAAATTTTTATTCCACTATAGTAGTAGAAGATTAAAGAACAAGGATCTAGTCGCAGGACTTAAGGATAATAAAGGCGTAAAAGTCGTTCAGATTGGCAAGAATGCCGACCAACGTAGCCGATTCGTTGCCTCGCTATTCACTAGGGAAACCATACTTCCGTTTGACAACGTCAATGATGCTGTTGTAAACGCTGGTCCAGTGCTTCAATCTCTATTATTGCCAACATCTGTAGTTGAAAAGAAGCTGCAAAGTCTCAAAGAAGCAAAGGCATTTGGTCAAGACTATATACTGACAAAGTTTTTGTAAGCATTGGCAAGCGAGCTCTCAAGGCCCCTCGTGCATATATTTTCTTCTACATGTGAATTAGGAAGACTGCCATCCGGCTGGAAAACAGCAACTTATTCCCCGATATACGAAGGCGGGGCCCGAACAAAGTGCAAAAATTATCGGTCCAACAGCCAAACTTGCATTTGCTGCAAGGTGATGGAAACGATCATCCAGAAGGCGACAATGAAGTTCCTGGAGGAGAACAACTCACTGTCAGGGCTCCAGCATAGCTTCAGACATAACCACTCTTGTCTTTCCAGCCTAGTACTCTCGACTGAGCAGTAGACTCTCACATTGGATGAAGGTGGTAATTTTGAAGTCATCTTTACGGATTTCAAGAAGGCGTTCGACAGCGTTCCACATAAACGTCTAATGTATAAATTATCAGAAAGTGGAATAAGATGAGACCGGCTGGCGCGGATCACAGATTTCCTCTCAGGCCGACCACAAACTATGTGCATCGGTGACTCGAAATCAATCCCCATATCTGTTCTTAGTGGCATCCCTAAGGCTCTGTCTTAGGGCCAATGCTCTTCCCAATCTATATCAACGATAATGTCGACGAACTGGGTTGCAGCGCCATCATGTTTCCTGACGATGTCAAACTCTGCAGAGCCATCAGGTCTGACGCACATAGGAAAGCATTACAAGAGAGTCTCCATCGACTCCGCAGCTGGTCTGCTCTTAAATTTCAACGTTACTATGTGTGTGGTTTTATGGTTCCGTAAAAGAAGGACCAATGAGGAGGATGATTCCTTCCAATGCCTCCTCGAGGGGCTACACCTTTCGAATGCTGACGAACAGAAAGACCTCGACGGTCTATTCAAATCCTCGCTTAAACCATCTTCACATGTTGTCAGTAGCAGCAGTTTACAACTGGCTCCCACATATCGCTGATATAAGGCCTACATTTTTATTATGTACTATGAATTCAGCATAAGTTCACCATATATACGGGAGATACGCAGAGCCTTTGAATACCCTTTTTAAAGATAGATGAGCCACCGGAAGGTTTCTGTAAAAATTAAGAAGCTGTATTATGTTCGTCACTGTTCTAGAGATTGTTGTTGCTATTTAGCAGGTGGATATTCGCATAAGGAGTATATCGCACAGGGTTGAGGGAGTAAAACCCTAGCAACTGCGATCCTCAGACCATGGTTCCTTAGGAGTGAAGAAGTCAGTGGACGCCAGAATTGCAGGAATAGCCTATTATGTATGCAGAGGAATGGAGAATAAGATGAAATACATTTGACTACGGAGAGCATGTCCTTCCCCTTGTGCGGCGTAGTCCAAAGTGACGGGAGCGTTGGGAATCACAGGAATGGCAGCGCATGCTTTGTTTCGGCAGCCAATCATACAGCAAATATCTAGACTAGCGGTCGTGGCGTGACCTTGAGATGGGCGAAGGAAAGCGTGCACGCGCGGCCACTATGAGGCGTCTGTCAACGACAGTTAGCGCTCGATCCTAGGCGGCAGTGGGCGCGCATGCCTTGCAGGCCAAAGGCGCCATGAGTCAGCGGCTTATCTTGAGTTCCAAGTGGCTGCTAGGGGCCACTGAATTGATAACTTGGAAGGGTAGCTGATGATCTTCTTCTTCCCTTGTCAATTGTTAATCTCGGAAAACCGATTAAAAACCTGTCGTCAACGAAACGCTTCATTGCGGTTACTCGCTGCCTAAAAGGCAGCCCTAGGTTTAATTTAGCTAAGTGGATGAAATCGAGAATAAAATTCCTCGAAGACAACTCTGATGCATCAGTTCCTTCAGCCTCTCAATTACTGGCAGACCTTCATGGCTGAAGGATTCAATCGGAAGAAATGCTGGTTTACCTTGACGTTACATGATTATTAACATCCATTCCACTGAGTTTGGCACGAGCCGTTCTGCGCAGGAAAATTGATGAGCTGTACGATAAAACCTAGGTTTTGTCCAAAATTGAAAACCTCAATTCTGTCAAAAGACATACTACACCTCTGCAGAAGCGACTTATGAACAGATCAAAGGAACTCCAATGGGCGCTCCAATCTCCGGTTTAGTACAAGAATTGGTCCTAAAAGTGCTGGAGAAGATTGCCTTTAACCAGCAGCCACCGATCTTTTGGTGCCGTTATGTTGACGATAGGTATTTAATCAATTTTCATAGATTAAAAATTTGCAAGGAAAGAAGAAGAAAAAAGAGCAGCAACTACCCTTCCGTGTTATACCCGTTATGAGAAAATCCACTTGCGAAATAAAAAAAGTCTATAGGAGGGCGACGAACACCATACAGCTTATCAATTTTCACAGTAACAATCCGGTGTCACAGAAAGGTAGCTGCTTGAAAGCGCTGTTCAAAAAAGTCAAGGTTAACTGCAGTAACCCGGAAGAAAAAGAACGTGAGGCCCGATAGCTCCGTGACCAGTTTATAAGAAACGGCTATCTGAGGACCTTCATTAGCCGGGGCCATCCTGCTCGCCCTCCAAGGACACAACCATAACCTACACGCACGATATGGCTTGCACTACCATACACCAAGAATGTGTCGGAAGCGATGGAGCGCATTGCTGTGGGACTAGGCATCGAAATTGCATACAGTCCAAAAGCTACCACGCGCAGCGGGGTCATGCGAATCAAAGACCGATCAAATGACATTAAACAGTCGGGTGCATTGTATCGCATGCAATGTCCAAACTGTCCCCGAAGTTACACAAGACAGACAGCACGCATACTTGGTTCAGGTATACACGAATATAAGCTCGCTGTATGACGGGATAATGCATTTTTATAAGGGGCTGCCTACACCTACGACAGCGGGAACGAGTATAACTTCGCAGCTGTGGGGATAATCGCGCACGTCGGCAGCAAGAGAGGCTCAGAATTGATTGAAGCCTGGGACTCGAATGAGAACTCAGCCAATAAATTTATCGAGCTGGAACCGGTATACATTACCCTACGCAGGCACCTCCGGACTGATGGCCCTGGTAGCTGATTGCGCCCCCACTCTCCCCTATAATGGTTGAAGCTTTCCTGCCTACCATAATGGTTGCTTGTCTTTCGCTGACGCCTTTAATAACTGGCGATGGAGTCCGGAAAGAGCCAGGAAGCTCAAACGAGTAAAAACACGATTCCGGTAATCGAAACTCCTTCTTCTCTATCTACACACATATCTGGGATGCGGACATTTGCCTAAATTCGTGTTATTTATGTGTTCTCACACAGGCCATGAGGAGTCAGATTAAGTGTCCTAATACTTCCGTTTTATGATGGATGGGAAACAACAAAAAGTATGGACAGGATGCGCATTAAGGTTGCCACTTAACTAAGATGATGAAAAACTTTTAATTTTTTCTCGTGTTTCCTTTTTTCTTGATGCCACGAACTCCATGTGGCTATGAAAGCCAAAAGCCGCGATTTTCCCCTCTTATTACGCCTTGATTGAACCCCAAATGATACACGCAATAACAAGAGGCGCAAACGCATATGTCCTTTAGCGTCCTTAATACAAGGTATTTAAGTCAATCAAACGCCTGTACAACCGTGCCCATGAGTTAATCAGAGAGTGTCCTCATTTGCTTGGTGACTTGGTTGGCTTTTCAGAATCCTAGTCTGGCCGCAGCGTTAAATTCTAGGAATTGGTTGATTGCGAACTTTCGTGCGTGGCATTTAGGTCGATGGATGGCATGGTGTGAGCGGGACTCACTGCCTGCCTGTCTGTTTGCTAATCGCATGCTTGAACGTCGACATCAGCTTTGCCACCAGCTGATTCAATTATGGTGATTCCTGACACCCCAGTTCTCTACTCTGGGTCGCCTCCACATGTTCAAGTGCCTAGACTACAAACAAACAAAGACGGTAAGGCTATGAGCACGAAGCCATGTATATGAAGGATTAAAACAAATACAAGGAGAGTAACCGGACAGTTAAGATCCAACTATTACACCTTACGTATTTAAAACTGTTTTTCTATTCTTCTTTCAACTTCTTAGAATTAGCGACCCCGCGACACGCCTACGAGCATACCTTCTACCTTCACTGACGCTCTCGTTCAGTTGGCTATAATGTTAACCAATTACTAACGTTTATTTCTGTTTATTAATGGTGTCTACCGTTTTCTTGTTGCACTGCATTTACTATTCTTCAATTTGATTTTCTGTGATTTTTGAATATGAATAGCGAACGCAAGTTCGATGTTCAAAGTGACAACATTTGACCTTCAGGTGCATTCGACTTATCAAAGAGCGGACTTTCAAATTTTCGTGTGCTTCATTTTTAATTTAGAGGTGAGCGTGGTTTAATATCTGTGGATATATTTTATGGTGATATGCTAGAAACTGTGATATAATTTCCATGACAGTTACATTATCATTTAGCTAACTCATAGACTTTTGCGAGCTTTCGGGAGACTGTCATAACGTGCTTGAATAGCAACCCTAAAGGGTTGTTATTATAATAACAATTCCAGCCTGACTCAAGCTCTAATCGAAACCGACAACTCGAAAAGTCACGTTTGACTCAAAGTTCGATATTAAACATTTTCGAGCTCGAATCGAAGCTCAGCAGTACATAAATGTCGAATTCCAGTTTTCAGCCGGACACGAATACCTCCTGGCTTGCAAAAACCCCCTTTCGACGAAACCCAGTAGTAAATGACTTTTGTAAGACCATCAGTAGTATTTTGCTTATATTGTGCATATAAAACGGTGAAAAAAGATTACTCCACCTCTTAATGACTAATAAAAATATATAAATAAGTGTAAGTATTCGATAAAAGAGGGTGGAGTGTAAAAAATAAAGGTGCACATCTGAACTACAAAAAAAGAGGCCGCGGAGTTAAAATGGGGAAATATTACATAATATTTGTAAATGAGTGTTCCAAAAAAGGAGGATGAAAGGCGCGATTTCCGTTCACGATCCGAGGCCTTCGTCGTCGTCGTCGTCGTCGTCGTCGGGGATTGGACGATAATCTGAAGACAATTGAAACATTGTTTTCCTGGCAGAAATTTAAACAAGGCAAAAATCACGAGTTGGGCAGAATTTAATGACGTCATTAAATTTCGTGACCTCTCAATCAGCTGCGAACGGTCGTTACCTATAAATAAAAGAAATAACTGTCCAATTAAGTGTCAGTCTCAAAAACGCAGGCAAGAAATGACTCCTGAAATATCAGTACCAAAAAAGCAGGTGAGTATTTTCCTCCATTTCAAGGGTGGTAGTGTCTCTAACCTGATAAAACGGAGGCTAAGAGGCACAATTGAAAAAACTTATCCCGCCACTAAATTGTTGTACGCAAGCACAACGACGACTATTCCAGTTCTAATGACTAAGGACCCTCTGCCTTTGCACGCCACTTCAAACTGTGTTTACAAGTTCACATTTAGTTGTGGATGCAAATACATTGGGCGCACGCAAAGGCGGTTGGCAATGCGTTAAGCTGAACACATGCCGAAGTGGTTGCTCAGGGTGGAAAATAAAGTACCCAAGAGTTCAATCACTAAGCACTTAGTGGACACTGGCCACACTGTCGACCAAACAACTGCATTTAAGGTCGTACTTCGGGCGCCGACCGGGCGTCTCCTTAGTTTTGCGGAGGCCGCTGCAATACGGAAAAGAAAACAAGAGCTCAGTTTCATGTTTCACCCTTCGAGACTGACACTTTATTGGACAGTTAATTCTCTTATTAATAGGCAATGACCGTTCGCAGCTGATTGAGAGGTCACGAAATTTCAGGACGTCATTAAATTCTTCCCAACTCGTGATCTTTGCCTTGTTCAAACCTGAAGACGAGAAAGGAGGAACTAAGCGCATTTCCAAGTACGCAAATGATAAGAGGTGGACGTTCACATTTTGGATTAGAAGTATATATTAGCCAGTTGTACGGTTAGATGTTTGGTATACTCACCATATGGGCAGGCTGTGGGCGGGGACCTTAGAGCACGTTTCTCTTCTTGGTTATAAGCCCTCTTAAAGACTTTTTGAAACGTCCTGTTCTTCTGGTCATGGTTAGCGTTGTTTACTGCGTGGCATGACTGGAAAGCCTCTGTGCCGAACATTGTCTTAGAAGAAGTGTTCGTTGCATACCGGACACAACGCGGTATAGATGGGAGTCGGTAAATGACCTTTTGTGTACATTCCGGCCATGTAGGATAAGGTGTGCAGTAAAATTTATTTGCAAAAGGGTTGTGAAAACCCTTTCCGCGTATGCGTATACGTTAGCCCCGCAGAGCCCTGCGAAATGTACAACCTGGAAATCCATAGTATGTGACGTATGACCTAGTAGTTGCGCTCCTCGCTGGGCGTCCTACACTTCAGTATTTAGGCTATCCATATCATGTAGAGTGTGCAGCCTTTCGAAGGCTGGAATTGGCACAGCAGGCGGGGCGGCAGCGGATGTCCTGGACCGCTGCCTGGGCGCCAGAACTCCATTTTGCATGAAGGCCTCGATAGCCATAATGCGCCGGCTTGTCAGGCCAGTCTTCTTCACAATCCACTTATGAACGCGTTTGTGAATACAGCGGCGATGGCCTCTTGACCTACGCCGCTGTCTGCGGAAGTTGCTGGTGCTGGCTTGCGGTGGTGTAGCGGTCGCAATTGACACTGTTAGGTCGCTGGACTTACTGTCGCTGACGGAGTCCTAAAACAGATGATAGTTGGTGCAATGCTTAACGTACGGAGTACGAAGATGACGGTAGAGGGAGGTCTCACTCGTGAAAGTCGTCCAGGGCCGGGGGTGCCTCCTTCTTCTCTGAGGTGTGCTCTTTCGCGAAGTATGTTGAGACATTCTGGTGCTGAAATGAAAAGGTCGCGTTTAGTAGATGTTTAACTGCAGGTTACCGTTAAAGCAGGAACCAGCTAGGGCAGAAGTCACTTCCAGCGTAAGTGGAAGCTGCGTGTAAGTCTTTATTCATGGAATCATAAAAGGCATCTGTGCTAGGAAAATTGCATATAAAAGTCAAAATTTACATGGAACCTTACCTACTACCTACCAAACCTACGGTCAACCACGCTAGTCTTCAACGTCCCAACGTTCGCTTATCTCTATGAGAACGTAGTGATCGTCCATTGGAAAGCATGTATACTTTCGGACATACGACGGCAATGGGCACGTGTTTACTCTTGTTCCTATCTTAACTTGAAAAACTTTCAGATAGGAAGAATTCTGAGGGCAATGGAAGTAGTCTTCAATATTGTCGTAGTCAACGTAGACTAAGTATATGTCACCAGACGAATAGCGTACGATATTCTTAACGCGCAATAACTTACCATAAACAGTGATCGACTCGATAACGGCTACCCTATGGACAGTTGTCTACAGTAGGGGATATTTAGTGCGCACTTTAGAAGGCAGGCATGCGTCAGGGATTTACTGTGTGTTAAGCCTTGTTTTAATTCCTGTTTAGCATTGTCAACATTACATATGTAATGCATAATGTAATGTCATATATCCTATTGTATATGCAGAAAGACGTAACTGACAAAGACATGGGATACTACAATGGTTATTTCTGGCTTATTTGCCGCCATCAGGTAGTGATACCCAACTCTAGTGTTGCCACTGAAATTACTGTCACACTCGAGTTCTTGGTAATGAGTATCAGTATCACTTTATTGAGGGACAGATAGGCGAACGACTTTGAACTCCCTCTTGGTAAAAAGATGCTAGGAAATATATGGATAAGAAGAAAAAATTGAAAAAGGCGTCAATAACATGTTCCAAGAAAAGCACAACAAATGTCAAGTAGGCTAAATAGTAATAAAAACACAAATACTCGTCAATCAGGAGTAGTATAATGTGATGTAATATCGTTTTTACATGGCGGTATATCATGCTGAGATTTGGTGCATGTCCAGTCTGCTCTTAAATGAATTAACACAGGTGGAGAGGACAACCTCTTCGGGAAGGGCGTTCCATGATGTAACTACCCTGTTCTAAAGACGAACTTTCGTCCGTCGATGTTGCGTCCGGTCCACAGACCTATCTAGAGCTTGAAAAAATCAGATGAGCAGCATTGATTCAGAAGAAAATGTCGTTCTTACTCTATCCTTCAGACAGAAGCCTCACACTTAAAATTGACAGCCACATACTCGAAAGGTGCCTTTTCATGGCCTGCGATGCTACTGGAACGCACTTGTCTTTTCAGCAAACCGATAGATTTAATGCCATAATTCACCAGTGACACCGTAGACTGTGGTAACCGAAATTTGGAGTTAGCGATGGTATATCGTCAACGTAGTCGAGAACGACGAGCCGACGTCCGGGTGCCAACTCAAATTGGCCAAACCTTGTAGGGCCTTTCCAAGAATGTAGCCAGTAGCGTAGTTGAATAGCATGGCCGATAGGATCAAGCCCTGTCTAACGCGACACCGATGTTAAACGGTTGGGAGAAATTGTTGTGAACACAAGCGAAAATGTGAGTCCCAGGCATTAATTGGGAAGTAGAAGACGATTCGATCGCTGGGACAGTATGTTTATTTGCCTGACGTTTCGAAATCCGCCGCGGATTCATCTTCAGAGACATACTCACAGAACTGTAGCAGAAACAGTTTGTTGTGGATCATAATTTACGTGATGCCTTAATCCTGACAATGATTTTGCCAGTGTGCTATTTAGTTATATTATCTACCATAGGAACTAACAACAGCCTGAGTCGAATACTGGGAAGCCTACGGTCATAAGTCCTGAGGGCAGTCTCTCATTTAGGGATGATTGTTAAAGAATGCTTTGTTTTTTGCTTTGGTGAGTAAAATTGACTGCTTAGAAGTCTGCCTTCCAAAATTTCTTCCTCATCATACTTTGATGCTAACAGGGTCGCATAACCTAGACGTCACATTCGATATTGTCGTTTTGGACTTTCCCGCCACAAATGGGCTTAAATAAAGCAGCCGAGGACATTCATCTCTGCAAAACCATTGAGCGAACCTTAGATGGTTACGTTTACCCACGTATATTATTTACTACAAACTCTTGTATATTTGCCGACTAAATTTAGGGTTTCTTCTGCCAGCCAAATTGTTAGTACAGAATGTCGTATCAGTAATATCTAGTTATAAGACACATAGGTCACATCCCTTGACTAGGGCAGGCGGTGGATGCTTTTCGCGGCCGTTCACTGTCATCCAGTTCTCCTTTGTGGTTCACCTAAACTAAGTCTTGCCTTGCGGCACCATCCTGGTAGCCACCTCGAGCACTCCTGCGACTTCGCGGATGTGGCGCACGTAATGGACATCGTTCACAACGATAGTTAAATTGAAATCATGATCAAGTCTAAGCGCAAATGTTGACTTGTTTTAAAATTCAGACTTGTGGATGTTGGCGTATTACGGTTTGGAGAAACAACTTCCAACTATGATTACAAGGCTCTGCCGCTTCTCAAGTTTACCAGTACTCTTTTAACTATTTGGTAATGTCGCTGCTCCTCTCCCCTGCGTTTCTCTTACAAGTCCTGTTGTTTTGTTACAGAATATGGAAGTTTTCGCGAAGACTCGACAATGTACGTTCCATTGCTCCTGCTTTTTTCACAAAAATTGGAGTGCGTCACTCTGTACTCTCCTTTTCCATTTAGGTTCTGCATCGCTCCCAAGCTCAAACGAGTTAGCTTTTACTCAGGACTGGTCCAACATTACGAAGGCCGTAGAAGTATGCATTCCGCTTTAAGTCGCTAGTAATTGTCTTTTACAGAGAAAACTTTCGACTGTTTTACAGAACTTAACCCGTAGCGTAGCTGGTTATGTTGTCAAGGTATCCGGTGAGGCCAGCAATTCCAGCGGACAAATACCTACGGCCTTGGTACTAGCTAGCGTCAATACACCTGACCACAGTGCACTATACGGGCAACTGCGGGAGCTGATCATTAGTGAAGGAGGAATTGTAGCGTTGTTGGAGTCCGACACCGATGTATCGACTGCCAGGGGTATCATCGCCGCTATGTTCAATCAACTCAATTCATCAAACGAACCTCCTTTCTCTGAACTAGAGCAGAATTCTCTTAAACGAACGTCTACTTTGGTATGTGCAAGGAACTCTCAAAATTGAGCTTAAATTTCAACATCAGTCATTGGCGTGTCTTGTCAATTCGCTTACACCTTTCGGAATTTATTGTTCTGCACTTTTGTCTTCTGGGTACTTTTAGGACCTCCCGACTTCGTTAAAATCAACTTTCCTTGCCATTTCTTTGTGGTACGACGTAAACGTAAGTTGCTTTTATGGTCTTCGACTCAGGCGTGGGATAAAGTAACAGCACTTTCCATTGTACCTAATTTTTCTTCACGAAACCGAACCATGCCAATTATTTAAGTAAGTGGGACGTGGTTATGTCCACCTCATACCATATGCGCCTCGTAAGCTGAAGCATTTTCTTGTACGTGTTTGTTTTGAAAATAAGCAGCTTCTGTCCAGAAATATCGGGACATGCAGGTTACCGGTAGTGGTTTTGTCACCATTCTCTATTGACGTTTAGAATTTCGTATAAATTCTGCTTGGAACCAAGGCTGCGTTTCTTATCTACCTTACTGCATTTATTTTACCACTAAGCTCTTCTTTCTTTAGGTACTAGAACACAGTAGTCGACCACTGGAAACGACTTCTTCACCGATGATTAATAGCGAAGGTGGGTTATGAAAATTTTCTTCTAGTTCTCTTATTTCTTTCAAAATTTGGTGTTAATATTTTTAGGTATGTTTTTTTGCGATGCATATTTTTGGTTGACACATTCAGCCACATTGATTCATCCGTTCTCCACAAAGATCAATGCAATTTTAGGCCGTCCACCGTATTGTGACAATTCTATCGTCCGTTTCGACGAGGCCTACCCTGTACCCCACAGCATGGCGGCACAGGGATGGTGATTTGCGCGTTATTGATTTGATGGTTTGGTGCGTAAAATCCAACCCCACCTCCAAGCTGGTGCGCGCCGGAAACTTGCTTTAGCTTGGCTAACGGGGCTCTGGTAGGGGAGCAAGACCGGGGACCTAGCGCCAATCCCCTTTTCTCCACGAAACACGGAATTGACTTTCTACACTTTCATGAATCACAACTATACGCAACATACGGTCTCTGCTACGGCGTCCGCGGGAACCGACGCGCCCCATCCTCTTGGCATCGCGGGACGGGTGTTAAATCTGCGAGCTGATACCGGATTGCGAATTGCAGGCTGGAATGTTCAAACTTTGAGGGATGACGGCGCCCAACTGTTGACAGCCAAATCCCTTTCTGAATACCGTGTTGGTGTGGCGTGTCTCTCTGAGGTCCGCCTACCTGGCACTGGCTACAAACTGCTGCAAGTACCAAGAACTGACTCTGCGTACCATCTCTACCACAGTGGTGTGTCCGACAACTCTGGACTGTATGGTGTCGCTATAGCTTTGGCCGATGAATTTCACTCGAGTCTGCTAGAGTGGGAGGCTGTCTCACCGCGGATCGCTTGGGTCCGTTTGAAAAGTGCCCCAGTCAACGTTTCCATCATCTCGGTATATGCGCCTACTCTGGCTGCTGATGACAGCATAAAAGATGACTTCTACGGTGACCTCCAGCGAACAGTTGACCGCATCGCAAGAAGCGATCTACTCGTCATTGCCGGTGACTGGAACGCCCGACCAGGTGTGTGTGACGCTGGAACCCGTCATGTGCTAGGCAAATTTGCTGTCGGAGCGCAGTGTGCCAACGGTGAGCGCCTTGTCAACTTCGCATCGTCTAACCGCCTCGTTGTGTCAAGCACCCGTTTTGATCATCCGCGCCACCACCTTGTCACTTGGTACTCAAATGACGGGCATACCCAGGCCCAAATAGATCACATCCTTGTCCGAGCACGCTGGGCCAGCTCGGTCTTGGATTGTCGAGCCTACCGCGGTGCTGATACAGGAAACGCTCATGCATCGGACCATGTCCTACAGCGGGCAACCCTTCGCTTGCGTCTGAGAGCTATTCACAGACCCTCCCGACCACAGCGGATCGATGTTGCAAAGCTGAAGTCCTCTGCTGGCGACGCCTTCCACTTAGCACTCCAGAACCGTTTCGACGGCCTGTACCCTGACGCCCGAGCGGACCCAGAGCCCGCGTGGCAGTCCCTGAAGGCCGCGATGTCAGAGCTGGCATACACCCATCTGGGCAAAACCCGACGGCGACATCGCGACTGGATCACTAGACCCACGCTTGAGTTAGCTGAGGAGGCCGGCCGAGCCAGACTCACTGGCTCCCCCACTTACAGAGAGCTGCGGCGCCAAACGACAAGGGCCATCCGAGCCGATAGGAACGCCTACTGGAGCGACTTTGCCACGGGAACGGAGCGAGCAGCTACCAGAGGTGACACCCACAAGCTCTACCGACTCTTAAAGCAGGCCAGCAGAGGTTCGGGGAACACCACCGAGACTTTACTAGATCGCAACGGTGCTGTCATCACTAAGATCGATGACCGGTTAGAGAGATGGCGCGAGCATTTCTGTGACCACCTTAACCATGATCCCCCTATGATGTCTGACCTGTCGCCCAATGCGGACGATCCCCACCATCTGTATGAGTGCAACACAGAGCCACCCAGTGTAGAGGAAGTTGTCTCCATTCTCTTGAGGCTACGCAGCAACAAGGCACCTGGTGAGGATGACCTCCCGCCGGAGCTCTTTAAATGTGCACCCGAGGTTATTGGGCCCTGGCTACAACAAATATTTGCCAAGATATGGGACAGCGAAGTTGTGCCCTCTGACTGGAGAAAAGCAGTGATCCTCCCCTTGTTTAAAAAAGGCGACAGACGAGCGTGTAGAAATTACAGAGGCATTAGCCTTATCGATGTAGCGGCGAAAACATTCACGTCTCTTCTTCTCAAACGTTTCCAAACTGCGAGAGACCAGCGCACCCGCCCAAACCAGAGTGGATTTCGGCCAGGTCGTGGCTGCACCGACCAGATCTTCAATCTCCGCCGTGTACTGGAACTGAGATGGTGTCACCAACAACCCACTGTTCTATGCTTCATCGACTTTGCTGCCGCATTTGACTCTGTTGATCGCAGTTCGCTGTGGAACATAATGAGGACGGACGGCCTACCACCTAAGCTTCTCAATCTCATGCAGGCATACTATCGTGGCACTTCCACACGGGTGAGGACGCAGAACGGTGACACGGAAGCCTTTAGCGTCAGGACGGGCGTCCGCCAAGGTTGTGCTCTTTCACCAACCCTGTTCAACTATGCGGTGGACTGGATCATGACCAATGCACTGGATGACTTCCCGGGAGTGCAGTTTGATCGCTTGAAATGGGTGACTGACTTGGCGTATGCTGATGACGTCGTCCTCTTTGGCGACAACTGTAATGCAGTTCAGCAGGCGTTGGACAAGGTTAATGAGCGTGCCCGATCCATCGGATTACGCCTAAACGCGACTAAGACCCAAGTCATGCTCTCCTGTGTGCCCCCTACATCTGTCACTCCTATTGTTCTCGACGGCGCTCCTCTCGAAAAGGTCGACTCGTTTAGATACTTGGGCTCTTTGGTCACGGAAACGGGTCAAGGTGTCGACGAGGTTGTATCACGCGTCAACCGTGCCCGATCTGCCTTCTACCGACTGTGCGCTCCTCTATGGAATAGAAGGGAAATATCACTACGCACAAAGTCCCGTGTTTACCAAGCAGTGGTTCGATCTATCCTGCTCTATGGCGGAGAGACATGGCCTATGCGTGTTGAGGACATGAGGCGCCTTGAGGTGTTTGACAATGACTGCCTACGCCGCATCCTTCTTCACCGACGTGTCGACCGAATTCGCTGCTCCGATCTCCGCCGACGCTGTCTCCTGGACGCTCTCCCTCCACTCCTGCTTCAGAGACGACTTCGGTGGTTCAGGCATGCGTCCCGGCGTGATGATGGTGAGCTGATTCGTGACCTGCTTGTAGCGACGCCTCCCCCCACCTGGCACAAACGTCGCGGCGGGCAGCTGAAAACTTGGACAGCAACGGTCAAGCAGGATCTGTCGTCAGTTTCCGGCCCATGCGTCTACGGCCTACGCCAGTGGAACCGTGAATGGATGGTGCTCTCGTGTGAACAGGCACAAGATCGACGCGCCTGGACAGCTGTGATTCATGATGCAGTCAACGTCAAAACTGATGCCGGCTCAACCCGCCCGAGGTGAATGCCGTTACAAGTACAAGTACAAGTAAGATTTGATGGTGGTAGTAGGCTTGCTCGCGGTCAGCCCAGTGTGTATATCTGTAGAATGGCCGACTGAAGAACCGAGATTCAAAGTGGCTTCTATGGCACTCCTACTCCGTGGGATCCAGGCCAGGTGTGGTAGCATGCTTAGGGGCGGTTATGGCCACGCCAGGCACCTGCGTCTTCTCCCGCATCCGATCTACGTGATTTGGTCACGACACCGGGCCCAGATGGGGTATGAGGAGAGAGTGTAAATGCATTGCTAGTCCACTCTCATTATAATCCAATACACGCGCAAATTACCACGCGTGCTTTCAGCCTGCCGTGAGGCACATCTAGGCCCGATCTCATGACTAGGTCAAGAAGACTGAGGGCGCGAGAGTGCAAGGTGGTTGGCGCGGTCTGAGCCGTCCGTAGGGGTGTGTCACCACATCTTGTTCTTATCCTAGGCAGTGGGAGTGCCATAGAAGCCACATTAGGAAGGAGCCATCCCAGCCTGACTCTCATTCCAGCAGTTGGTCACATTACACAAACCCATTACATAGTCTACGATGTCCGAGTTTTTCCGTCAGTTTGCAAACTTCCAAGCCACAGTTTATAGCACACCGTGTTAGCTACAAGCACGTCAGGTTGTTTGTAATGAGGAAGATGAGCTGAGCCGTCGGCCCTACCAGCTATTCCCATTCCCATACTCCAACCACTGTCCGAGGCGGTCAGTTAATTGGTACAGGGAATGAGAGCGGCTGCCAGGATTTTATCCGAATAGGGTGAGCGTCTTGGATATCACATGCGTCAGAGTGCCATGCAGCTTCACACCCAGTCCACTAGTAGGTCACTCCACATAGAAATAAACTGGTTTGACTACGAAGTCCGAGTTATCCCGTCAGCCGGCAACCTTCCAAGCTACTGATTTTGTTCGCACCGTGATAAAGGAGCCACTTGAAGGGAGAGCCGAGGGGCATTATCCACTTACCTAAGAGGTGCCGAATATATGCTTTCGTTGTGTAATTTCGAGCACTGTCGTGTGTTTCATGATAACCTGGCGAATTCTAATATGTTTACCTCTGACCATGAATTTGTAAACTAGAGCATGGGTTATTGACGGCGATGAGCAAACTAACGCAGTTAATCTCTGCATTCATGTCTCAGTGTACATTTTTCACAAAGGTTAGAAGTAGTTGGTTGGACACGAAGAGAAGACTCACAATAGCTAAAGCCAGGACAAAGTCAAATACTGCCCGTAAAATTGGTGATCACTATTTAATTTCTTGAAAATCTTGTTAGATGTGCCCTCATTAAGTCTTCGCCATTACTACATGAACACCGTCAAGCACAATTTGGTTTGAGATGTACGGAAATGTAGTGCACTTACATGTAAAGATAAGCACTAATGTACCATAAAACCATATTTCATGACAGGCGAATACTAGAAATATTTTGATTGTGTCGTGTATTTCGTATGAGACCTCAGTGTCGATACAAGTGAGAATGGGAGTCCCAGAAGGTAACTGAGAAGAAGTAGACACGCTCCCTAGGACAAGTACTTTATTCGCCTTAAATTTTGGATTGCAACTGGAACCCATCTTCCGAGAAAGCATCACATACAGGTAAATCGCACACGGAATTAAATATTAATGGGATGCAGTCAATATGCCACTGTATACCTATGACAATTAACGACTCCCCTTCATCGAGGATGATTGTCCATTGGACCGCTAATTCCTTGATAGCCGGAATTCGACCGTTAGATCCTCAAATTTTATCACTCTTGCTGGAAGTTGGCATGATGATTGCTCCACCTCTTGGCTAAGTGGTAATGGTTTTGGAAAATGTGTTCACCTGTGCGCTGTCCGAGTAGTTTATTGGTTTTGATAAAAAGAATTTTCAAAGCTAAATATGATTTGGGAAGGTCATTGTATTCGTTAATAAACTGGAGCCCGGTAAACCATGACACAAAAAATTCGGACACATGATTGTCATGACTCAAGCACTCAATCAGCTACAAGAGCAGATGCGTAAGGGCATTATATAGGCGTGTTGAGACGCACTGCAGTGAACACGAGGAGAGTTTGAGACAAAATGGCTATCCGTGCAACTTCGTCAACGGGTGCATATACGAAAGAAACGGACGACAATCGCATTGACCCAAAATTTTAACGAACCGCTCCGTACGTCAAAATCGTAACGCATAATATCAACCGCCTTCTCTCACCACTTGCAGTTGGAGTCTCACACAGGCAGTAGGCGACTTCCAGGCGTCAGATAATGAAGCCAAAGGTTCCATTGTCACAGCAAGAAACATCTCAAATCGCTTATCGGACCTGGTGCGGTTGGGGGCACAGTAACTGCTTCGGCGAAACGGGAAGACTGTTCTAGACTCAAATTGCAGAACTCGTGGTGGCAACACAAAGAGATGGCGCCAATTTTTAATTTGCAGCTCATTCGACAAGACCCGGCCAGGTATGGAAGTTCGATAAGGCCGAACTTCTCGCGAGAAGTGATACTCGTGTGAACTGCGAATTTCTTAAGTCGGCTTACGGGCTCTCAGTTCAGTGATCTCCCCCACCCACGTTCCGTGTTGAAAATTAGGTTAATTCAAGTAATCAGTCACTTGGGTAGGGTATAGGCGAACAAGATTTCCAGCGTTATTGTCCACGAGCCAGGTGGCCGAGCGATCATACCAACCTCCAAAATGGGTGATAAAATTTCAGCGGATAGTGATTCGCATGCTGACCATCAAGCAATTAGCGCATCAGAGAGCAACCATCCTCGATGAAGGGGGAGCCGTTTATTTTCATTTGTATGCAGTACCGTAGCGAATGCATCCTATAACTATTGCTATTGCCTATGTACGAATTGCCCATGTCTGATGCTGTTTCCAAATATGGTTTTGAGCTGGAATCAGAGACTAGAGAAATAAAATACTTCTCGCAGCGATTGCGCATACGTCTCATATCTGATCGAGTTTAATGAATTAAGTACGATATCTGTGAGTGGTCCAATAACTTAGTGAAAATAATCAAACCAACCCGGTTTTGTTGAGTCAGTAGTAAGCTTCATGTATGAAGAGAGGAGGATGTCCAGGGGTGGAAAGAGAAGGAAAAACTTGGAACTTCGAAAGCCCATAATTTTCTAAACCTCTTTGCTCGTGACCGCTGGGATCATCCTTTGTTTCGACTGCCCAAACAATCGCCTCATGTCACTCATTACGAGATACCAATTTGTATATTTTATTGTTTAGGTTCAGCAATGATACCCATGTAAGGAGTCAAGAAGTCAATTCAGACGAACGTTTTCGATTTCTTCATCATCAGGTGAATACAACAATATAAGGGAGGGTAGACTTAACGAAAGTTTAAGCAACCAACCCGTAATTACTATTGATTGGTTGCTTAAACTTTCGTTAACTCTACCCTCTCTTATATTATTGTATTCTCCTGATGATGAATTGATCAAAAAAAAATTCGTTCGCCTAACTTGACTTCTTGAATTGTATATTGGACTTTAGCTCCTTTTTCCACCACCGCTTCAAATTTTAGAATTGATGACCGACATTTCTGCTAACCAGAAACTTAAATCACGTAAACCGTTGCTGCCCCAGACCAGCAACCATCCAACTAAAGCCGTCTTTACCAAACAAAAGATGGCAGCGACTCCGTCTCACTACCACAAGAGAACCACGATGGACCGGCGGAAGTCTGCCACGCCGAAAAGGGATGCGGTGTCTGCCATCGCGGCTGTTCCCAAAGTGTCCAAAAGGCTCTTTAGGAACGTTCGCAACTCTTCAAGCGGTATGTTAAAGACGTAGAAGGATAAGAGACCAACATATTATTTTGCTTGAATGTGTAGTTCGGTTGTGATGCACTCCTACACTGGACTACACCAACAAATGTGTATGGTTGTTACAGAATCTTTCACTTTGATGATATCAGAGTTCGGGTAAGCCTCGGCCATCTGCCTATGACGTAAAACATGCTTTTGGCATGTGTAGGTTGGGAAACACGACACTTAAGCTGCTGTGCCTGATCTAACTTCTAGTCGGCCGAACTCGAACCCAAAACTTATGCATAGTAGGAGAGGCAAGAACGATTAGTGAGGCCAAAATTTGTTCGACTTATGATGAAAAACTACTTCCTTTTGTTCAGTCGGCATATGTTTAACATTTTTAAACATTATCACTAACCCCACTAGACCAACGGCGAGCGCGTGTAAGTTGGGGGGGGGGGGGGGGGGGGGTGTCCGCTGATCTCGAGCGAGGTCACTGAAGATCAGGGCGTGTAAGATGGGACGTGTTCGGTGACCTCGGTTTAGGCCAATTAGGCGCAGAGGTGAGAGGGCCCCAGGCATGTATTTACTCGGAATCGTATTAAACCAGATTCACAGTCCATGCTGGGATCGAGGGAATATGAGTAGAAGTTCAATAAAGTCCAAGCCATAGATAGATACAGTAGAAGGCCTATAGGTAGTCTATAGATGGCAACCTTTACGACATGAAGGCATAGTAGGGCTTGTGCTATTTTTAATGAGGCCTTATTTAACCTCTAACCTAATCACTTTACGTCATAGAGATTGGGAGTGCATACTGGGTGCCGACCTTCTACAAAGCACACTCAGGCCGTATTATATTATACTTTTTACTGGCCTTAGTAAGCATTGTCATTAGAATTAGCACTCCATCGTGGGCACTTACATTTAGCAGCAGTATCCTTGTCCGAAGCTAGTAAAAGCGGATACAGCCTAATGAATAGAGTCGAGAGGGTGGAAACCAAAGCAAGCTCTGCTGTGCTCAGGGCCCCAAGTATATACTTACTCGGAATAGTTTAAGCCCAGATTCACACGTCTTGTTGAGATCAAAGGGTATGAGCCCCAGCGTTGGATTTAATCAGCGTCACCTCAGACAAATATTAGTACCAATACAACTGAAGCGCAGTTACATTGCTAGCTAATAGTTAGTAGGAGAAACTGGAGTAACCGTATCAGCCTAGGCCTCCTTGAGTGTGTCTTGCCGCCTACTAAGGATGAGCGACAGTAGGTAGTGCGGTGGTGCCCGCGCAAAGTCTACCCTCACTTAATGCTAATTTAGGCGGTGTTTTGGCTTGCAAAGGAAAAAGCGGCCAACGCCGGGTCCCGTTTGGTGTTTTGACCCCGGGCGAAGGTGAGAAGTTCGATTGGCGCTAACTACATCCGTTATCATTATTATCTACTCACCGAGGACTTCACCTTCCGTACCAACCTGCTGGTGCACTCAGTAGACTTTATCGAAATCGATGGTCAAACACACACAATTTAATCGGCATTTACCGACCTACGGCCGGGTGTTGCTGTGACATAGCTTTCAATAATTGAACTTTTTTTCCGACATTTGCACTCTTTTCAATTCCAGCTAACGCTTATTTAGTTTCCTTAATCTTAACTTTTCAACTATGTGTGGCTGCCTGTCGGAAACGTCATACACGGATCCATCTGTTTCATCAAGTGCCAATTTACTTGCAGAACCGTAACTACGGTGTCGGAAATATACCTTTTTTACCATCAAAAAGAAGAACTTGTCTCTTCTTCTTTAGTCTTTTATGTATGCCATAATCACGATAATTTTGAAGCACTTGATTGCCTTCTTTTCCCCCAGTACAAAACTTTTCGTAAAAATTACCTTTAGGAGGGACAGAAAATGCCCCTGTTCTGAGGCCTCTGGTAGTTGTTATTCCGGCAATAGAGACTATCTCAGCCACAGTACTTCGGGACTTCATCGAATTGGCATTTCTCTACTCTTCCACCTGCGCTACCTCCCAACCCTCGTCCGACGAAGGAAAGTGCCCTCTAGGTCGCCAAAATATGTTTGGTGCACTGCCCATTCGTTTTGTTTTTGGACTTTCCGGCGCCGCTGATCTGGGCCTGGAGGTTCGCTGCGATGCCATGACCCTCTCTCGTCTAGCCATCAAACGCTTCAAAACACCCTCGCCTACCGTGTTCCTTCAGGCCGCACTGACAGAGGTACTTCATGTTAATAAAACTTCTACTCAGTGCACATTTAGTAAACATTTTTAAAAGCTATTATATTTCGGGTTTAGATGATACACACCCCCGGATTTCGTATGTCCCGCTGCATGCTCAACTTTGTAGTCGATAGCGTTTACATGTGCGTTGACTACTCAATCGAAAACTTTCTCAAGAGAACAAAGGTTAGTTAATCAACGGGGAATTTGTGCTTTTGGTCGTGCTCGCACAAATCCAATAATATCGACCGATTTTTTTATTTGTTTCGGTAATTCTATCTAGGCCTGCATGCTTTTGCACTACCAAAATCTCCGGCATCCCCAACTGCTGCAAGCGTTGGACATATCCAGTTCTTACATCCACTCCTTGAACTACGAAGACCTCACTGAACTGGTTGCTACCTACCCTTCCCTTGCTGAAATTGTTGCAGAAGCGCCTGCTGACATCCTATGCGCTCGCATTACCGAGTGTCTGAAAAGTCACTGGCTTAGTCAGCTACTTTTACCTCGCATACTCAGTTGGCTGTTGGCCCTCTTTGCTTGCCTGGAAATTCGCCCTCTCCCTTCAACCGTAAGTTGCGTTCCTAAACCGCTCATTGATGAATTACGTAATCTTGACTATTTCATATCTATCTGGGGCATGCACATCCCAATTTTCATCCTTAAGATTATTCGGAAATGTTTAATGGACTTGAGCGCTTAACGTCTTAAAAATCTTCCGTCATAATCGATTTCTGGTCAGAAACGACGATATTTGACGACAGGGCGATACATTTACAACCGACGAGTTGTTGCAGTGTATTGCTTACCCAATCTAGTAGGAGACTCTAATGAAGAGCGTATACTTAAAACGCATGCTGGCGACGTGGTCAAGAAGTAAACCGAGTTCCGGAGCTCTATTGCTGAACATTTTAAATGATACTTTTAAAATAAAGCGCATTCTCTCAGTTGTAACCATGAGCAGGTGTTTATTACTTGGTAGACCTGCGGACTATAACGAGTGTCTTCCGCCCATTGGGGTATAATTTCCCATAGGCTATATTATAGAAGAATGAACTATCTAAAATTACTTTGGTGAAAATTAGATATCTTCTCAGATACGTTGGGCGTCAATAAAACACATCAAGCACGAATGTAGGCGAACGTTGGAGTTCCAGGTGTATGTATAAATTGAATTTTAGAAGGATATTTGAGCACCAGAAGAATTTTTATATTATCCGAGCTTGTGAACTCGTGCATCAGTCCATCTTCAGAGATATTGGACAGTTCGACCGTCGTTTCCGAAAATTTCCACCACGAGCTTCAGCAAGCTGAATGCTGGATCATAGTGAAAGTAAACGCGCACAGAATTTACCTCACTCACCACTCCACATCTATGCCAAAAGAAAAGTCGAGAAGATCGGAGATGTGGGAGGGCGCAGGTGGCTGTTGCGGCCGCCACTCCAATGCGCGCCAGAATAAAAGTCTTTGCTAGGTGGGCTTCCGCGTACGCGGAAGTACTATAAAGGTCACATTAAACAGGAGCCATTCCTGCCTGCCTTTCAGTCCGCCAGTCAGCCACGCCACCCAACAAAACATATACTGGACTGACTACGCGGTTCGAGTTGTCCCGTCAGTGGGGAACTCTCCAAGCCGCGGCTTGTAGCGCACCGTGATGGCCTCAAGCGCGTCAGCTTGTTTGTAGTGAGGAGATACATGTATTGAGTGTCGACTTCACTTTATCTCCCACCGCCAGCATCAAGCTACCGCCTAGCTGATTAGTCGCCTGAAGTGGAATTGGCGCAGTGTTTGACAGGACGGAAACCCGTCTGAGATATTAACAACAAAACAAGCGATAGTTAAAGGTGTGGCAGACAGTCAATGCCTTTTCCCCCTTCGTTCTCCAAGGCCCGCTGCCCCAAAATCATGCGTTTCAATGGTTTATTTCACTGGCACCCCCATTCCCCGAGGCCTGACCTAGCAGCTACTTCTGGCTAACTGATAAGAGCTACACTAGCGTCCCCCGTCCTTCGGCTTTCCGGCAGCCCCCCACAGCTGACCTAAGCTTATTCAGTCACACACACGTCGCGCATACACGCGCGTCCAAATAAATATGCCTTCCTAAGGGCCACTTACCACGCCACTTCTTTGGCCAATGCAGCAGGGGGCCTTTGTAGGCGACATCCCCTCGGGCAATTGCAACACACCAATACCAGAATACTTGGACCTGCTCCGCAATCCTACTTAAGCAGCTGCCACCACTGTCTCATTCTCTCTCAGGTCTGACTGCACGCAGTCAACAAAAGCCCTGGCTTTGCCAGTGGTCACTGCCGCCTGAGACGGCAACTGGGAGTTCTGGTGACTTCTGCCTTTTACCTTCAACCTGTGCTTTCGACCTGATGATTGTAGTGATCCGAGTACACCCACCACATTCACCATTAAAAAGGTAGCACAAGCCAACCAGCGCTTATTGCGCAGAGTTCTATATAACTGTCCCATATTTACGCATCAATTAAGTTCCCGTCAAATGGATTTCCCTGTCTCCTGCTTAGTGGCAACTTATTGAACGCAATCGTCCCTGATATACAGTCAATGACCGATCTCGTGTCATGCGTTTTCTGTTAAGAGAAATTACTCAAGTAGGGTGGAAATATTGATCAGCATGTGGCATAATTATACGATATGTCAGATACGCCAGGATGTCGGCTTTGAATGCATATCTTTTCAGTCGCTTGCAAAAACCACACTTGATAAAAATGTCTATTGCGTTTTTTTATATTGAATTTCAATGCCCTTATAAATTTAAAGAAGCCGTGAATTTCTACCAAATGAGCCTAATTATTGTATTTCAAGGTAAAATTGAGCGATTTGTCCTGGTAAGCTCGTCTTATTTGACTTTTTAAGGGTACTAAAGGTCAATAGACGAAGTGCATGCAAGTTATTTGGTCATTTTTTGTCAGGTGTGATTTTTTTAGTCAACCGATAAGCAATGCAATAAAAAGCCGGCGTTCTGCCTTGGCAGAAATATCGTGTGGTTATGCCTCTCAGTAATCCAAATTAGATCCTACTTACGTAATCCTTCCTAATCGAATATACGATTCAGAATTTTCGTTCACGTTTCATTCAAACCAGCAAGTGCCTAACAAATGCGCGGCAATAAAAATTCTCATCAATGAAGTTTTTGCTCAAGTGCACCGGCGCAAGAACCTATGTTAAATCGACATAACCGTGTACACAGTAGGCAGCGTGTTTTGACTGCAAGCGTGCATGCAGAATTATGAAAGTAGAAAAAACAGCAGACTGATTTTGGGTAAGTAGGGACTTATAAATATGTATTTATCGCGCGTATCGTCTTCCAAAGAAGAGGAAGAAGAGAGAGCGGTGGGTTTGTGGACCAAATTGCATTTGGACTGACGTTTCAAAAGATCACTCGCTTCCATCGTCAGAGTATCGTGCTTACTTTTCCGCGGGCCTTCAGTGAAATCGCCTCGCCGCCGATCTTGTGAAGTAACCGTGTTCCCTCCACGTGCGTTCGCCGCTGGTTGGCTCCGACTTGTTTGCTGCCGACCAATGGCGAGTCTGCGTCTCCTTTCTTCCCTGCGCCACTATCGTGGTTGCCGCGGCGCCGTCCTCCTCTCTGCCATGTGTTCGATCGGTCGGCCGTTGGTTTTTTGCCGGCTTCACGTTCGGGTGCATGAGAAAGCACGCCGTGCTGTTCGGATAATTTGCTGTCGCTGTCGCCGCCGCTACCGCCTTCCTCCCCCGTGGGTGTTAGCTGTTGGTCCTGCGTGGCTTGGTCGTCGGCCCTCCTCTGGTCAGACCGTGGATCGATCGGCCGTTGGTGTTCGCTTGCAGTGCTGTCAGCTTTACGGGCGGCTCTGTTGCGCCAGTCATGCGACTCCTGATCGGTGCCGCCTCCTTCCTCCGTGGGTGTGGGCTGCCGGCCCTGTGTAACTTCTTTCGGTCCGTTCTGAGCGGGTTTGAGCCTTGTTCGGAGCCCTTGTTAGACGGGATTTAAATCGATGGCTCGGTTTAGTGTGCCCGTCGAGGAACAACTTTCCAGCACCAATCCGGCCATTTTGTCATCGGCCCTGCCGATCACCCTCGCATTCTCAAAGGCGAAATTGTGCTTTAGCTGCCGCACGTGACCATAGACCAAAGACACAGGTGATGGGGTACGAGGGGACGCTGGGTACCCCACAGCTTATTAGACCTCAATTAGTTAAAAACTAGGACTACAACAGTCCAGATTGGCCCCATCATAAGGGAATCCTAATCAAAACTAACAACTTTGTTGACGATGGTTTCGCCTAAGTTTGGGCTCTTCCGCAGATATATTTTGCACACTGCCTCTGCAAATATCGTAGCAAGAAAGCATCGCGTGATGTCGACAAGGGCCCTTTGCTAACTTTCTCCCTGCAAAAATTCACATATCACGGTTGAAAAGTATGTTTGGCAAACTTACTTTACTTCTTTTCGAAAGCAAATTTTACCATGTTGGAAATCGCCACAGAAATAGTCCTTAGTAATGTCATGAATCTTAAGAAGACCTGCTTAAACTGCGTACGTTATTTGCAAATGTTTCTAAAATTCTTGTTGCTATTGCGTAAACAATAATCGTGCTCAGACCCTTTGCATCATATGGAGTCTGCAGTTTACCCATACTTAACCCCGAGCGGGAAGCTCCGGGATTTGGGCGTTCTGAAGTTATAATAGCTGCCTAGTTGTCCATTATTTTCTTGACAAAATATCCTAACCATTCACATCGTGCGATGTAGTGTAACTATTAAACCGCACTCACACAAACTAAACCGTATTTTCATCTTTTGATTTTCCGTCTTTTAGCTCCCAGATCTCTACAGAAACTGGCTTTCAGGCGATTTGTCCACTTCACCTGCCTTCTCTCAGACATTGAGTCTTCTCAAGTAAGTTTTCACCTGCGAACACTAGATTTGAGCGAATGTCATAGGGGAGAATGTACAACTGGTCAACGTGTATGTACATACAGTCTTGAATCGCTGACTCGAATTTTCGCTAAGTGGTAAATCGCAGCATTGGAGTGATGCCTGTCATCCGTAAAACTTAATGGGTCTCCATTTCTCTTAGGTGCAAAGGGTAAGCTTAGATGCAGTTTCTGCAATACTGTCAGGAAAATGAGGTAGCATCTTATACTTGTTACGGCTGTGATCATGCCTGGTCTAGCCGCCCTCAATAATGTCACGAACGATACCTCTCCATTCGTGACGATTGGCGGTAGCGGATCTGGAAAGCTCCACCCACTCTCTTCGCCAACAACGGAGACCGAAGATAGCAGGTTCAAGAACTGCTTCCATGTCTTGACGGAAAAGTCTTCAGTTGCCTATCTCGTCGACGTTTCCAGGTGGGCTACGGCGTCGGATCTAGGGGAACATAGCTAAGCTCGTGGGGCGGACGCCGGAGAACGGGCCCAAACCATCTCTCACCTTTTTGGATGGCCTGAGATACCCTCGTCATAAGATCACAGCGGGTTCGGACTGTCTCATTCGAGATGAAGCTTTACACCGTCCTCTACACTCAGGGCCTTCCCCAGAATACAGTGAATGACGTAGATAAACAGAATTGGTGACAGGACGCAGCCATTTCGGACACCAGACCTGATATCGAACGATTGGGAGCGATCGTTGTGAACTAGAACTCGTGTGGTGGCCGACCGATAGTAGGCCTTAATCATGATACTCCATCCAGTTCCATTATTCGCCGCAGGGACTTACGACGGATGGAATCGAATGCGGCGGCGAAGTCGACAAAACAGGCAGCCATCGGTTGCTGGTAGCTATGGCGGGTTTCTAGAATGCGCCTAAGTGTGAATGTCTAATCCGCACATCCACGCCCAACACGGAATCCATCTTGGTTAGGTCGTGTCCTGGAGTCACGTACAGAATGGAAGCGCCTGAGAAGAACAATAGCGAATATATTTGCAGCAACGGCGGTAGTTCTCGCACCTTGTCTTATCTCCCTTCTTGTGGACAGGTACAAGGATGCCTGAGCCCCAGTCATCGGGAACGGCCTCTTTTCGTCGACATAGGACTTTTAGATTTCTGCGGGAATACCGTCCTCTCCGCATGCCTTGTAGTTTCGTAGCCTCTGCATAGCATCGGTAACTCCGTCTTCGGGAGGAGGTCAAACGGCACTGCGTAGGAAGGAGAGGGTTGGAATTCCGCTGTCGAGGAGAGGGAGGGTGTGATGGGTTGTTCATCAACGTTGAGGAGGTGCTCGAAGTGTTCACGCCAGCGATCGTCCTTAGCCGAGTTGTCAACAACAAAACCTCCATTCACATCGTGAACAGAATCACAGAGTGTCGGGGGCTTACCACTAACTTGGCGGATGATTTGGTAAAATTTTCGAGTGTCACCAACATCTGAGGCCTGCTCCATAGAAGTCACCGTCTCGGACCAGTACTTCTGCCGGTCATCTCTAGCCAACTTTGCTGTCAGCTTTCGAAGTTGGCGGAAGGAGGCATCGTGGCGGGACCTGGCTCGAGTCGTCTCGGCCGACAGCTGCAGGGTTCTTCCGCTGATCCAGTTACTGCGGCGCCACTGAGTGAATCCGAGAATTTTCTCAGCTGCCCTATAGGCCGATGTCTTCATGAGGGCCACCTGCTACTGCCTTAATTGTCAGCCTGGGTCGTAAGACGGCACCGGATTTCTGTGCTTAGAGCCTCGGTAGTGTTGGTTTGCCGGAGATTTGCTACATCAAGGCGTCTCGCACGTAGCATTTTGGGCGCAGATGAGAGGTGAACCTTCAGGTGCGTGTGAACGAGAGCATGGTCGAACCCGTGGACGTTACCAATTTCGGCACCTCGCATCGACCTGCTATTGTGGACTCAGCTGCGAAACCGTGAACCAACTAAAATGTAATTGATCTGACTGACGGTACGGCCGTTGTTCGAATACCAGGTCAGTAGATGTTTGTGACGATGCTGAAAGCATGTGTTGGTAACAAACAGTCGGTTCTGTTCGGCAAACTGCAGCATCCTCTCACCATTGTCCGTTCGAGAGCCAAGCCCAAAACGACCAGGAAGGTGGCTGTTTGAATTCCGATCTATCTTGTACTGGCTTATTTTGATATTCTCGACCTCGACCAGGACTATTAGCAGGCGCAACAATTGTATCGACGCGTGTCGTAGATAGTACTGGAATCATCCCTGCTTTGAGCCATACACCTGAGACTAGATCTACAAAAATTCTACCTATCCTTTGGTGTCGGTCAATTTCGCTGAATTCGAAGACTTTTATTACTATGCCTGAGTACTTTTGTTAATTGTCAGGTGGCCGCTTTACAAATATGATAATCATCCAAATCAGTAAGCGCGAATACCTCCTCTACGTTCTTATTTGCGCACTGTGGCCTTGGCTCCTACCATAGACATTGCTGAAGTAAATGTCCTTTTAGAAAAAAAATTCGGCCAATAACAAAGCCTTTTCAAAATACAAAGTGTTTCCATCTTCTTATTTGGACTTGGAGATAAAATTAAAGCGCACGCTGTCAATAGTCTTAAGAAGCACATGTTGTTATCTTCTTAAGTGTTCAAAGAATGAACTATCCAAATCCATGTCCGATTTGATATTGCCGCTTTCCTGTCCTGCTTATCAATTGGACGTATGCGGTTACTTCAGAAGAGCCTGTTTGAGTTAGATGCCACCTGAGCAAAGATTGCTCGGCACCTAGATTATGATCGCAGAGCATGTACAGCACTCCTTTGTGACGCCTTGAATTCTGGGTGTGGTTATCCAGTCATTGGTGCCAATGTATATAGTTTGAGTTTCCTGATCGACCCCTGACAGTCTATTTCCCTAGAGTCCAGTTGTGTAGTTGTTCTTCTGTATGTTTTGTCTTATAGGATACTAAACAAAACCCGTGTCATTGCAGCAGTGGACTCATCTCTGGGCAGCTTGATGGCCTCAATTGGCCTTCTCTCCTCAGTGAAGTGCGACGCCAACCCTACCGTGGCAGGGGTACAGTCACTTGCCGATGTACGCTACAAACCACTACTTTCCGCAGCTATCGCGACTCTACTGCATCTGAAGGAGACTGTTGCCAATTGGCGCGTTCGATTGCTCGAGGCTCCTGAAAGTGAGTGCACGACTGATACACTTGCAGCGGTTATACTGTCACCGACGGAGTCAGTATCTAATAGGACGATAGGTTCTGTACCAACATCAATGCCGTTTAGGTTGACATGCCAACTGCCTGATAAAAATTCCTGTACTGCAAGAACTGGTTCGACGTCATCCTCTGCATGGTCGGTTGGGGATTGGCAACTCTTCAAGCAGCCACTTATTTGACCGCCTCTGAGTTTCTGTGACAAAAACTGTCCGTTTTGATATTTCCGCAAATGCTAATTTACCTGATGTTAGTGCTGTCATTTTGACCCACTACATCCCAGTTTTGCGGCTAGGCGTATGATAGCATATGATGCTGAAATCGCAGCAGGTCATGTTCTTGTCTACAGCGGCTTGAATGTGCACGTTCCTCCACACTTTACATTTCTTTCAGGCTCCTTTGCCGTCGTATCACGAGACCAGCATAACGCAGCTATGATTCGAGAATATAGTCGAAATCTGCTTGCTGCTTAAGGAGCAGGATGTAGTAGGTATCATCATGGAAGTCCTTATACACAAAACGGGTAAAAGTAATTGAGTTCACCTAGCCAAGTTACGACGGTTAGTTAAGCGCCAGAACAATGCAAGAACTTATCGCAACTGCTCGGATTAGATCCCTTAGTAGGGGTAGGTTTCCTCAATTACGTAGTGACGGCACAGTAGGTTAGAGAAACCGCTGAACTTTTGTTCCCACTAAACGAGTATCATCTATCGCCGAACCTGAAAAAGTTAACTATTTTATTCGCCAAATTAGTATTTGGATCCCCTGCATTGCCAATGGCAATTTTATTAGGAACAATTCAATCGTTGTCAAGCTCAACCTCGATGCCCATCCACCGTCATCGGTTGCTATCTGTCCTCAAAAGTCAAATTTTATCTTTCAATATCCGATGTTGTTGACTTTATCTCTTTTTGGGAAAAATCGACGAAGTGACACCGAAATTGCGCACCAATAGGATGATATTCTTGTCGACGACTCTTCGGTTTTGCGTCGGGTGTGAAGGGTAGGCGAGCACAAAGAAGTAAGGTCTTTATCGATGTCCAAAACGCAGTCATTCTCTTGGCCGTTTTCAAGGGTAAAATATGGATTATGTGGATAACAAAGGCATCAATTTTATCGAGTTTGTTATAAATGTCCTTGAAACTCGCTGATAAACGGTCTAAGTCGCCTTTAGCATGGACGGTGCAAAGACTATCCCTAACTAAGGCTGGGTGAATAGTTCGGCGTGAATTCCACAACCAAAATTTCACGCCGTCGGCCTTTGTTGCTTTCGCCTTTCCTTTCGATCCCGTCTCTCCTGGTTTCTTTGACAGTCCGCTTGTGCGGTCAGTTTTTGCTCAGTGTTGCACAGGTGATTTCATCGTAACGCGATCTTAACAAAATCTGACGACAAACATGCCACCATCTTTGAAAAGATTAACCTAACGATTAAGCCTGCAGGCTTTACCAAGTGTTAAGATTAAATCAACGACAAGCAAATTTTGGTTATAATGTAAATGAAATGCTGAAAGCTATATGCTGTGATTTTGGACAAACATGACTGCATTCATTAAGGGATGGCATTCCCATTTCTTCGGATTCGTCTGCAGTAGCAAATTAGGTCTGAAGTCTGCTGTAGGGTGTTAGTCATGCGGTACATAAAAAGTCGATCATTTAAATAGTTTTGTTTGCTCTTTTTACCCCACAGCATCCTCCCCAAAAGTAACCTTACTAATTCGTTATTTCCTCCGTGCAGGGTTTTTGTGTAACTCACTTTGAATATTTTTTGATTCCATTCAACCGTTTTACTTAGGCCCCTCTTCTGAGGTCGCTGCAGATGTTACAAGCTCACCTTTCAATTGCTCCCCAGTGCCTGGAAAACGCTTAACTTTACAAACACTTCGTGAGGTACGTTGCAAGCCGACGTTTAGCAAGTCAGTAAGTTATACGCCGCGCCGTTTCCCTCTTTTTCCAACCCTAATGCTGGTGCCTTCCCCTGGTATCATAAATTGCCAAATCGGTGCCGATGGTAGTCTTTATCTCTGCGCTATGAGGGACGAAGCTGTTGACAAAAGGCCATTTTAACAATTCATCATTATTTTGCGGTTTTTATGCCTTCCTTTCGCAGCCTACTCCACTGCTGCCTGCTACTCTGAATCTGGGCTCAAGTCGATGTCCATGGAAATGACTGGGAGATAGATGTATGTGCGTGCTTGAGTGTCACACAGGCATCAGATGACTAGTCGACTCGGAAACTAAATTCGTGCCTCGGAGCAGGGAGTGATCTCATCTCTGTGGATTACATCCTCATGACACTTAAGGCAGTCTAAACAAACTGATGCGCGTAAATATATTTTGGTACGCCAAATGCCATGCTTCGGAAGGCTGCCGATTGACCGGCTAACTCGCTTCTTCTCTCAATCCGGAGCATCAGGCTGAAGTGGCTACTTAATATGACCTCTATGGCACTCTCGCACTTGAGATCTCAATCGTCTCATTCTTGTTTGTGAGAAACCCTGGTCCATTGTGTATGCACCGCTCGTGCATGCTGCGTGTAGATGGACTATTTGGCCTTGTCAGTCATTGCATTCAATCCCGCCTCCAGTCTTCTTGACATCGGGTTTAGGTGCGCGAAAGAGAAGATGCCGCGAAATTCTGCCTTAATAAAAATTAATTATCACGCTAGTCACGATGGATATATTCTTTTGTGCCACACTCGGAAATGACTGGGCAGATGCGTTGAGTATAGAAAACGATCGGACAGCCTCTTGTGACATCCTAATCGCACTGCGCTGAGTCTGTGCGTGCGACCCTAATGTCTGCCATAGACGAAGGGCTTAGTGCTTTGGAGAGGAAACGGTGAAGAAAACTGATTCATGAGTACCCTCCCTGCATTTGTGGCCCCCATTGATGAACTGTTTGTCCTTATCAGCTGCTGCCAAAGTCAACTTCCAAGCACCTTGACCATGGTTGCCATCGATACACGGTGGATTTTAGTGAAGA
>JAYGXS010000010.1:10741017-10803987 GCA_036362985.1 Ligula intestinalis
GGAATCGATAACCAAGATAGAGGGGTATTCATTTGAGCCAACTGTGATAAACTGGGCTGCAAAATTCGCATGCTCATGATTGCGTCTGGTAGTTATGTTCCAATTTATATGTCACTGAGAAACTCACCTTCAAAAAACCCATTCATACGACTTTTCTATGTGCATAGTCATGTAAAAACCAAATAGCGAACAATGCGTAGTTAGAGAAATTGCATTGAGTTCTTCTAGCCCATGTTTGAATAGATAATCACTCATCAGACAGTTAATGAGCTCCCTTATTACGCGCTCATACTAGTTTTTTGGAGAATGTTCCCTCTACGTATTATGTGATGATGATGATGATGATGATGATGAGAACTATATTTTGATGATAATATCAAACTTTCAGCAAAAAATGGCTCCATTCACGGAGAGCAAGAGCTAAAGTAATTTAAAGGGTCCAAAAACTCAAGAGTAAACGGTCACCGAAAACTCAAAGAAGTCGACATGGTTACCACATCAGTTATGGAGTCAGGTCGGCGTTCAGCTTCTCAATTTCCGTTTCTTCACACGTGAGGAAGCGTGTTAAGAATGGGAGTATCGAGTTCTGCTAGGCTGATGTACGACATGTCATATGTCAGAAGTTTCGGCGCGTCGTACGAGAAGACTTCACAGCCATTAGTTCGGAGTGGAGAGGGTGAGCGTCATCTCTAAGAATACGGTCCACGAAATTCTTGACCGATTTGAAATGTCGCTGAATTATAAGGTCAGCTAAAAAAGCATAGGAATAGCCGGCAGCTGAAGAGAGCATGCGGAGAATACGTTGAATAATAATCAAGTCTTTTTTGAGTAGTGCTGGAAAGGTTACTGGAGAGCAGTAAAGAATGAGAGGGAGGATACAAGCGTCTATAAAACGCCAGATGAGGGCTTACGGGCTGCGATAAAAACGCAAGCGGTGGATATAATCTAAAAGTTTGCGGATTTTAATAAAAAGGTCTTCAATATGAAGCGTAAATGAGAGGTTGGAAGCTATTGTTACACCAAGGTATCGGAAGGAGGATACCTTGTGCAGAAAGTCGATGGTTTCAGGACTGGAGGTGGGTCGCAGCCTGAAGATACTCTGGACTGACTTCCGCTCATTAAGTAAAAGGCCATTTTCTGACGACCATGCTGTGACATGGTCCAATCCATCCTTCAGTGTTTGAAGATGGGTCTGGCTTTTGAGAGGATGGCCTACAACCATTTCGTCAGCATATGTGACAAACAAACATGCCTTTGGAGATCGTAGGTCATCAGTATGGAGGGAAAAAAAGATGAGGGGATAATATAGACCCCTGCAAAACTCCACAATTGTTGGGAAGGGTCGTGGATTTTCACTTCCCGCTCTGAACGAATTGGGTGTGGGAAGTAAAATAGTCCCCATGCCAAGAGATGGCCCAGCCAGGAGAACCGCATGCAGAGGTTTTATTAAGAAGAAGATTTCGTGGGATCGTGTTGAAAGCTGAGGAGTAGTCAAGGTAGCACATGCGTATGAACGACATCCCTTGTCCAAGTCTCTTAGAGCACACTGGACTACCACAGCAACAGCATCTAGTGTACTACGACTAGCCTTATACACAAACTGCAAGGGATAAAAAAATTGATGAAAACGGCTTAATGATGTCCAAAGCTGCTCGTTCTGTAAGTTTGAGGAGAGCAGAAGAGCAGGCAATTGGGCGAAAGGATTTGGGACCCGTTGAAGTGGTTTTTTTCGGGATAGGAGTGATTTTGACCGAACGCCAGCCGTCAGGAATCTTGGACTTCATGAAGGATAAATTGATAAGATGTGCCAAGACAGGAGCTAATTGAAAAGAGCAAGATTTAAGGAGAAATGGGGAGACGCCATCTGGTCCGGCAGCTGTTGTACCTTTAACCTTGTTTAAGTGTTTCATGACTGTTGCCACGGACTCTGGAGAGAAATCACTTTGTCGTAATGAAATATCATTTGTCAGGAGATAGGAATCGGTGGGAGTGTGGATGAAGTTTGAGTTTAAGCTGTCTAGGTCAGCATCAACATGTGCCAGTGTTATTAAGTTGGTTTGGCAGATTTGCTGAATTTGAGTTGACCCAAGTGTGAAAAAATCTAGGCGTTTGGCGGGATTTGAACCCGCGCATCAGAGAAAGCCTTTGCCGGAGGCTAATGCTCTACCGCTAAGCTACAAACGCCCGCTTCACGCCATGAGTTTAATCACACTTGGATCGATATTACCCGCTCAACTTTTCGCTCCTATGGAATCCACCAATACGGGAGCAAGTTGACTGCCCAAGCAGGATTTCTTAAGCAATCATCTAGAATCCACCAGAATGACTGCTAGGCTGACTTAATTATTAAGTTGGTGTGGCAGATTTGCTTAATTTGAGCTGACTCAAGTGTGAAAAACTCTAGGCGTTTGACGGGATTTGAACCCGCGCATCAGAGAAAGCCTTTGCCGGAGGCCAATGCTCTACCGCTAAGCTACAAACGTCCGCTTCGCGCGGTAGAAATCACCGCTGAAAATTATGACATGCTCGCAAGACAGTGCAGCAAGTTTTTGGGAAAGAAAATCACAAAAGGTGCCTAAAGCACGTTGGCATGTAGAGGGAGGAATGTAAATACTGACGAAAATGATGCCTTTAGAATTGCTAAAAATCTGGGCTTGCATGCTACAGCAATAGCGTCTATTAAGTCGTCTGAATAAGAGAATAAGGACTTACAATTTGTGCACCATTGCTGGTTTACAAAGACAGCCACTCCACCACCTCTGCCGCTGGTTAAGCATTTTGTGTCCGAACGGTAGGCGTAAAAATATTCTGGGGTGATGAGTTCCGACTCGATGTCGCAGAGTTCTTATGTTCTCTTCTCTACATGAGTTCCGATAATTCGACACTTTTGTTAAACAGGGATCTGTACTTTGTCGACATTAAACCCGGAAGTGCCAATTCTTGTAGAGGCTTACGTTTGTTTCCTTTTTGCCAATCTGATCTGTGTATTCTTTTCCGTGCGGTGCGGAGAATTGTCGAAGACGTTGAATTGCAAATGCGACAGATTGGCCTCATCTGACAAATATTGGAATGTTGATGTATTGTAGATAAAATAACAAGTTTTCATGCATTTAAAAAGGTAGCAGTGTACTGTAGAAATGACCTCATGATCACAAATGCAGAAAAACAAAGCAGAGGATTAGAGAGGTTGGTATAGGATAATAAATTCCCGCGTGAATGGAGAGCAAAAAATGGGTGGCTCAACTTCGAAGGGGTTTTAACATTGTTTGGATTGTGCTCTTTTGTTCGCTTTGTTGTTTTATTAAACAGGCTCTTTAAGCTTTTTCAATTCAACCTAACTGCTTTCGAATAGAGTGCGCAAGTTTCTAATATTTCCAGTTTTTATGGATGTTGATTTTTCCATACGACTAGCTGCGAATTGCTTAACTTTTTGTTTTCATTTGCCTAAAGGTTTTAAATTTTTACATATATGTTTTAATTCCATATTTGGGTGGCTTCTTACTGATCGGAGGTTCTAAATAGCTTAACGCGTATTTCATCATTGGCCTCGCGTACTTCACCTTAAGTTAATTTGATTCAGCATCTGAAGAGCTCGCCAGTAAGTATCAAAAAGAAAAACGTGTCTTCCGGCTGCGGGTTAACTCTATGGAAACAGACTCTTGAAGAGTTTGCTGCCTGGTTGACGGCCGTCCTGACATCCCGACAACCTCAATGGCCCTCTGAAGAGTCGGACAATTCACTCGCGTGTCTTCTTCCACCACCACACCACCTTCCACTTTTCGAGGTCTTCTATGGTCCCGTGACATCGGAGATTGCAGATCTGCGTTGCCGAATCGATCCCCCAATGCAGCGCGTGGTTCATCAGGTCTTAACCAATCCTGGAGCTCATTTGAAGGTTAGTTAACGTTCTGTTAGTTAACCTTCTGCCGGCCTGACTACTGCATTTTACAGATGGGTATTTCGCCGCCGTAGTACGTACTGTGAGGCGGGTCTATGTTCATTCTGGGCAGCACTCAAGTCACTTTCTATACTAGTTCTATACAGACCCTACCTCTGTTATTTGTTTAGGTTACAGGGTAGAACACAATTTTTTGGAAAGCCTGCAGGCCATGCTCAGTCAGATTCAAAACAAGGGTTTCGTCTACATCTGGAGAAGTACCATTTTTTTCATGCCTTCTGTGAAATACCTCGGCTTCATAATCGACCAAAACGGTCGTCCTCGAGATCCACATAACAGTGATTCCATGAAAGCGATTACTCCACCAAAAGACATTATATTCTCACGCGCTTTCTTGGATCTCATGTGTCACTACAGTTTGTTCCTTCGGGAAATGTGCCGCCTTTGTAATCTGAGATGTTAAGTGAATATGCTCTAGATTGTCAACAAGCGTTTGAAGAAGTGAAAAATATGTCGAGTTCTGACTTGCCCTTAATCCTGATCTGAAGATTGTCGTTGTAGCGGACGTCTCCAACTGTGGAATCGGTGCCATGCTTTCACACACTTTTCCCGACAACACAGATAAGGTTATTTGCCATGCAGCAAGCTCGCTAACGTCTGCTGAAAGCAACTAGGGATAGATCAAGAGGAAGGCCCTGGCTATCATCTTCGCCGGGAAGACGTTTCACAAGATGCTATAGGGCCGTCGTTTCAGCCTTCTCACGGGCCATATTCTTGCAATTTTTGGATCGAGAAAAGGCATTCTTGTGTACTAAGCACATCGCCCTCAGCGCTGGACAACCATGCTGATTGGATTTGAACCAGTAATAATGATATCATCTAAATGGACCGTGACCCATCGCTATCCGTCATCATGGTGTCCATGATTTGCTGGAAAATAGTGGGAGCAGTTTTAATCCTGAATGGCAAACGGGTCAATTGTAACAGAACGCGATAGGTGTTGATAGTTCGAAGTTCCCGGGAGTCTTCATCCACGATTTGGAATTGTGCGTAGGATATATCCAGCTTAACGGAAATAGTTCTGCTATTCAGCTCAGCAGGGGATACTGAGCAGCATGGAGGCCACTAGAGAAATCAGCATGGATTCTATCTTAACTGGTGGCTTTCTTGACGGTCACAAATGGTGCCGCCCATGCAGAGTAATTGACTGGCTGAAGGATATCTCGTTGATGACGCTCAATTTCTGTTGTAACCGCGTGTGTTCCTGTGTCAACACCGTTTATGTTCCCCCAGTGCCTGTTAGGAAGAGAAGACAGAATGGGATAGCAACTAGTACTTTACTGCCACTGTTACTAGTACATGAACTTCGGTCCGTGTGTCAAGCAGTAGCCTTTTGTGGTCGGTCTCGTCTAGTCCGCAGTCTCCTCTAAACATCGTGTCCACAACCGAGTCCTCTTCTGCTGGACAGTCGTCGTTGCTCCCCGTTGGTCGTCCCAGTGCGCACGCTCGCTTACGCACGTCCGTGCGTCTGTCCTCGCGTAACCTCAATGGGCTCCCCGCCGGCTCCGGTAGCAGTCTGCCTCCAGTGGCCGCCTGACTTCTTTGTCCTAGCCTAGTCGGCCCTTTGACGGTCGCACGACCTGGACCATTGTGTATGCGTCGGACTGACCTCACGTGACCTCGTGCTGTCTGACGTCTGGGTGACGTCCACTCTAACAATTTCCTTGTCGACAACGCTACGTGAGCATAAGGAACTAGCCTTTTCGGTTTGAAGATAGGTTTTGCATTTCTTTGATTTCTGGGAGAATGTCGTCATCTTGTTGCAGCAACCGAAACCGTTTTGAAGCCCTAAGGCAAATTCCTCCCGTACAGCTTTGCAACCAGTTGACTGGATTTGACAGGATTCTGCCGAGCCACTACATACTACTGCGTACTTCGATCAATCAAGACTAAGTTGGTTGAGGTTAGGACATTTGGCGAGATAACATGCTTCTATTGATTGAATGCTATCAAAATAAGCATCGAATTCATGCTCACCTCTGAGCCGGAGTTATCTTCCAGACACATGCATAGCCTTTTTGTTCCATGTGATCATCTGTGGCCGCCCAATAATTTGTCGAAGGCTCTTGGAGATAAAGCTGATGTCTGAGGCTGTGTCGAGCTGGAGGCGTAATGGTTAGCTATTGATAATAACCGTAGGATACCTTCTCTGTGCCTTAAGTTCAGTCTTGAACGTGGATAGAATAAAGTGAGACTTCGGACCGAAATGACCCAAAGAGCGTTTGGACCGGCTTGTCTTCCTATTGCCTGCCCTTGATTCAGAGGGTTTGCTTGCCAGGCAGTGACCTTCCTTGTGCCTTGGCTTATGACATTCCCAATAAAAATGATTATGGAGCGAACGAAATGCCAATCGCTACGCTGCCAGCATGTTGTTGGTGGTTTTGTGGAGGTTGAGTCTTGGGGTTTGTGTGGATGACAGCATTAACATTTGTGGCGGCAAATAAAAAACTGGATTGCTCCACAATAGCAGAAACATGCTTAATATTTTCGAGCCGCGCTGCCACTGGGCAGTCAATGTCCGTAGGGTTCAGTCAGGGTCCTGTTCAATTTTGCTGAACAGGCGAGTTCTGCTTTCAGCATCGTCAGTTGACTGAAGAGCGTACACAAAGATGAGTCACTCGAACTGATCTTTTGTCATCGTTCGCAGCTTGAACGTTTCACATTCGTGGTTGACGATACTAGCGAGCATCAGGAAATCGCCCGTCTCGTTATTCATCAGATTGAAGACCTCTTATCGAATATTGAACAGTAACAACCCCTTCCGAAGGTTTCAAAGAGTTGCCAATAGGAGTGAATATGCGAGTTCCAGGAAGCAGTTCAGAATAAACGATTACTGTTCCAGTGATCGTATCTTCTTTCTCTTCTTTCACAGAGTTGTTTGACGATTTCAGTCCGAGGGTTCTTCGGAAGAAGGATTTCCATGCATAGTTCATGTTCTTTTTTGCCCAATTTGCGTAATAATAGGCGCATCTTCTACACATGATTAGCTTTGTTAAAGTTCATGCGTAGAATGTCTTCCCAACCAAGCGTTGAAAGTCGCACCGGAATCAGAATCGCAAATAAACGTTCTGATGCAGACGGCTACTGCGTCCGCTGACCTGGATTATTTCCCAGAGGATTCTGGACTATGAAAATGCAAACTGCACTTTTTCATCATGGATTCCATCACCTACGAGTGAGCTACCTCAATCTGGGCGTTTTATTGTTGCAGGATAATAAAAACACGTTCCACGGAGGTAGACACTGTGAGTTCTGCTGCGCCCCTTTGTTATGAACTAGCTGCAAGCCTCTGTGTTCAGCCGTCCAACAACGCCTCGGTCGAATCCTCATATTCTAAAAGCGTACTTTAAAGACAATGAAGGCATGTACAAGTGCGTAGAAAATCGAAATGCAGTCGAAATAATCAGCTTGTGCCTTCAAAGTTCGTAGCAGCTCGACTGGCTTTCTGACTCATTTGACTGGCGAGGTAGTGTCCTAATCCTGGTGGCAGCTTGCGCGTCGTCATGGGCATTGGAGTGTGCCGTGCGAGCGGGCCGCCAAGGCGTCGCGCGAACAAGTCGGTTAAGGTGGCTCCTGACATCTGGCCCATATCATAAAGCGCGTTTTCGTTTGGGAAGGCTTTCTCTGGATCGGTTGCAATTTTGATTGCATAATCACAGAATTATTCAGGAGGTTTGGCATATTTGGTTAATCTAGTTGACCCAATTGTGAAAAAACTCACGGCATTCGGCTGGATTCGAACGCGCATAGGAGGGAAGTCCTTCTACGCAAGCCAACACTACCCACTTGAGCTACGAATGCCACGCTTCACACCGTAAATTTACTCACATTTGGATCGATATTACCCGCCCAACTTTGCCTCTCGTATGGAATCCACCAATACGGAACAGCAAGTTGACTGCGGGTAATGTCGATCCAAGTGTGATTGAACTCATGGTGTGAAGCGTGGCATTCGTAGCTCAAGTGGGTAGAGTGTTGGCCTGCGTAGAAGGCCTTCCCTCCTATGCGGGTTCGAATCTCGCCGAATGCCGTGAGTATTTTTACAATTGGGTCAACTAAATGAATCAGAAAATATTTGGGTTACGCCAGAGTACTGACTTAAATGAAAAACTCACACTCGGACAGATTTTCGCGTTGACTTTCGATGCCCTTACAAACTCAAAGGCGCCCGTCGTTTATTTGGTAGAAAAATTACTCTTTAAAATTATACACTTGAGGAAGGGGTATCTTTCGGTTTAAGAAAGGTTGGAGATTATGAGATTTTTAAGACTGGAAAATGCCTATTCATATATTATTTTGTCTGCTCTATTGTTTATGCTGTATACGAAGTAAAAAAAGTGCTCGATCTTAACTGCTATATTTAATGGCACCAATACGACATTATCTTACTAACATGTAGAAATGAATGAATATCCAAGAGTGGGATGTATACAGCGCGCAGTTCCGAAATACATAAAAATGTTCAAAACTATTCCGAAATCGAAAAAAACGTATTTTAAAGCTTAATAAATCCCGGTCCCACAAAAGGATACTTAGTACGTGCTCCTTCATAGTGGTCCATAAACGATCACAGGACAGCATGGGGTAGCAATAGCTATGACAAAGCATGTGCATAACACCCTCTTGGCATTTGAGCCAATCTCAGAGCGGATTGCCACAGCGCACTTTAATGGCTGCCTAGCAAGTATGTCTGTGGTTGCCGTTGATGCCCCAACATTGCAAGCGGATGAAGCAATTACGATTAAGTTCTAAACCTCTGCAGGCTACAGTGGCCACGATACACCCTAGAGACTTGCTATTCCTCGCCGGAGACTGGAATGCCAAAACTGGCCCATACGATGAAACCACGAGGCACATCCTCGGAAAATAAAGACTAGGCCGAAGTTGTGACAAAAGAGAACGCATGGTAACATTTGCTGATTATAACTATCTTGTCGTTTCAAACACTCGCGCTAACGTGTTATTCAAATGATAGTCGGATGGCAAACCAGATACCGCACATCTTGGTACGCTCAAGGTGGGCCACATCAGTTTTCGACAGCCGATCCTTTCGAGGTGCGGAAGTTGGATCAGACCATGTACTTGTCCGTGCCCGCTTCAAGTTCAAGTGTCAAAGTTATGGCATTATCAAACACAGAAACTCATCTCGCGTTCAACAAGTCTCACCGCACTGATAAAAGATCAATCCACTGTTCACATAGAACCTCCAGTTAACGTTGATAATCAAACTTCGTCCGATACTCAGTAACCACACTTGAGAGGCGCGCTACAAAGTGCGATGAATTCGTGCTTGCGATAACAGGTAGAACCGAGGAAAGACTGGATCTCCACGGCGATCCCCCATCGCTCGGCACAAGCTAGGATCGCTCGGTTGTCAAATTTAGAGAAGTACCACTCATTGAAATGTCAAACTACGCGATCAGCAGGATGTGACCGACAGAACCATTGGTCTGAGTTAGCTGGCTCCATGGAATCAGCTTCAAACGCTGGTAACTTCCACGAGCTCTATTACCTATCACGTAAACTAACTGGAAAACATAAACCGTCTTGCACCACCGTTCGAGATAACTCGGGTCAAGTGATAAATGATATGCCTGGCAAAATCGATCGATGGCGAGAGCACTTCGGTGAGCTATGGGATCCGCCTATACGTTCACCTGCAAACCTACAGCTATCAAGTGAAATTCCATACAATATTGACTGCGAGCCACCAACGAGAGCTGAACTGGAAACGGTTACTTGAAAGTGATCACCTCGACAGTGCCCCCTAGCCGTTCCCTTACGCATAATGACAAGGTTTAAGGAATCCAACTATCCGTGAACACCTTTTTATAAGAATGAAAATATGTAGACGAACCCTTTGTTTTTATCCTTAAATTGCAAACTACGTAGTGTCTCTGTTGCGTTTTTGCCAAATTCCATCATCGTATTTTTGTCCCTGCTTCAGTGTGCTGAGCTCTGCTTGATGAATCCAGAAGGTCTTGATCCTCTGCTACCTGATCTCTGCATCCTCTACAAACTGCATCTGGAGGCAGGAAAACTGATTAACCTGTACGACTGGCTAGTGGTGAGTTATGGGAAACCTGGTTCATAATTCATTTGAAATGTTATCCGAGAAATACAGAAACGTTTGGAAAAGAAACGTGTCTCGACATCTTCCCGGGTTTAACTCGTGGCTAACTGCTTTTATATTTCTACCACTGCAACGCACTATGTCACATCTATTTGAATGAGGAATGTCAGACTCGTGGTAAGGGTTCTACTGAACTCGTTTATATAGATGCAGCTGTCATTCCCCCTCTCTGCTATTATGACTTGGCCGGCATCAGCATGGCAGGCGGTCACCCGTTGGGAACCTCTGACTACCACATGAACTTTGTTTAGTTCGGAAACCTATTGGATCGTTGTTGGCACATTCCGCGAGGCGGCTGGAATATAGGCTCGTTGTTGTCTCCTGGCGCCGTATTTTACTGTATAGTTCTTCTTGTTTCGTTTTTCCGTCTTTTCAACTGTCTTACCTGTATTCCGAGTTTTCTCATTGTGTATTCTTTGCTCAGTTTTTCATCATGCAGTCCTTGTGACTTTTTCCGTTTTCTCTTTTTAGGCTTTCGCCACTGTTGTCAGTGATCCAAGTAGCGACAGGACTCTAAACGAGATGCCCAATCAATGGATACAGTAAGTTGTTATGACTTATTTATTGATGCCCTTTTCTCACGTCCTTACTCTTTTGCCATGATAGTTAGATTACTCCTTATGACCTGAGTTCTTTCTTTGTTGTTATTGTTGCTACTTCTCCTGTTCCTCAATTTTCCACCATCCTTTGCGCTTGCGGACCTGCTGTTTCACCATGTCTACATAATCGCCTTATAAATTTGAAAAGAAGGAACCGTTTAATGTCTGGTTCAGGTGCTTCGATACTTGAGACTCTTTCAACTGTTTGTGCATAGTCTTTAGAACGGATGGCTTCGCTCCATCCCACTGTAAGGGTTTAGGTCTATTCCATGTGCAACTTTTTATTTGATCTCTACGAGTAACCGCATGCGCCATATTAAATAAAATTTCTGGTCACTTGTCGCGCTGGATTTCGTCTCAAACCCATCTGACGCGGTTTGTCTACGAGAGAGGACGAAAACACTCAAAATTACTTCTCAGAGTCTTTGCCCTGAAACATAAGTGGCTTACTAACTGTCAAGGCTCCGAGCTCATCTCTGGTAGAATAGCTTGCTCCTTGAGCAAGGGTGCTGCCTTTCGTTGAATCTAAAGTATAGTTTTGTTGGATATAACGCGAACTTCATAGAGACACTGTTGACAAGCTGGTAGCGAACACTTGTTACCCAGTCTTTCCATTATTGCATTAGCTTTCTGACGAAAAAGAACGCGTTCGTTTAAAATTAAACACTGTAACAGAAGTTAATTTGCGTATTCAAACCTTCACTGGCTGTTCAAAATAGAAACTCGATGTTTCAATGTCGCGTAGACATTATTCAACTACTTTCTACATTAAGTAGCAGCTATTACTAACTCGGCTCAGTCCGAAGCAGAAATTAGTTTCCATCGGGCAAACTTTAACGACTTTCAGCATTTCATATTGAGTTAAAGTGCTCCACCATATATTAACGCAAGTATGAGTCTTTTCTGTCACTATTTCGATGCAAGGTGCCAAATATGAAACTGGACATTGACTAATCTGATATAAGATCGCTGCACGTATGATATTCGTCCCGGTTTAGAGTAAAGACGCAGCCTGTTTTGCTCTGGCATTCGTTGATGAACGTTCCCCGATCGCTACTATAAATCACTCGTCCCGTCCTGCCTTGGGGCTCACTATAGACCCCTACAGCGCCAGCACAGCGGCTACTGGTGTCAGCAGATGAGCATTGCCGGCAAAAACCAGGGAGAATTGAATGGCCACTTCTGGCTCATCAGCCAGTCATAGCCAGCCGCAGTTGGTGCATCGCCCGATGCTCGATCCCATCATCTGTGCATCATAGGTCGGACGTTCTTACCACTGAGCCAATCACATCTAGCACTTTGATGTGATTATGAGAACAATATGTGCTCCTGACGTTTATTCCGCACAGTTGCAGCCTCTTTCAGTTTACTAATAAGTTACGTTTTGGCTATTTGGTTCGCATTTTAGATCACGATTTTTGAGGGGTATCAGCGAATTAGAGCACCTTGGATTCATCAGAGGTACTCGACGCAGAATTGACCACGTTTCTCGCCTGACGTCTACATGCTTTCTTCATTAGTGACTGCGAACAATCCTCGCCCAGTCGCTCTCATCGTTTTTTAGCATTGTCGTCGCTTAATCAGCCTTTTACTCCCCAAAAATGGAGAACCGTTTGTGCTATCCACCATCCCTTCTTGATAACTGCAGAGATTAATTGCAAACGTTTGCCCTATCTATTTCTGTAGAGGAACGTTTTCCTTTTTTGCTATATTTATGAGTAATAAATCTTGTCTTTAACCTCTAAACTTGTTATAGCCCAGTTTTTCGGCGTCGCCAGTAGTTATAGCCCGGTACTTTGAACCCATATAATAGGTAGAAGAAGGCAGGGGGAGGTCCTCATAGGCAATGGGTTTATTCAGCCGTACACAAAGACTGGGGCGCGCGTGACTGTCCGGTTCTCTGTGTCCTGCAGGTCCGTCAGAGTCGTCTGTCTTTCTTGGCTCACGGCATATGCGTAGGCGTGGGCGTGACCTACTCCGGGCGGTCCTTTTCGCCGACTGCCGTGAGTGCACGGGGGCGTCACGTATGCTCAGGGGGTGCGCAGCCATGACTCACATAGCGTGCACTTTTCGTCTCCGCAACACCTCCCGCTTTCCTCCCTGTCGGGTCTAGGATCATTTTTTGTTGTGATGGTGTTTTTCTATGCCGCTTTCGGACGCCTGGGTCCCACATCGTCCTTGGGTCGACCATGAGGTGCCTCGTGAATTGTGCTCGTCGATGACCTTTTCGAATGGGTGGTGCTGACGACTCCATACCTGCCTTGGGTGTCGAGACCTCAATTGTGTCACCTAGCGCTTCGAGTGTCTCAGCAGAGTCTGCCGGTTTTGTCCCCGCTGCCACTTTTGTCCTTGTTACTGCTCTTTCTGGTTCTGCTACAGCTGCCTCTGCCGCTTCAGTTGCAGTTGTCTCGGTTGCTGTTTCCTCTTCTTCCGTTGCAGCTTCCTCTGCTGCTTCCGTTGCCGGTTCTTGTGCTGTACTTCCTGCTACTGCTGCTGCCTTTGTTGTTACTTCTTAGGCTTCTGTTGCAGCTACATCTGTCGCTTCTGCTGCTGACTCTTGTGCTGTTCTTCTTCCTGCTGCTGCTGCTGCTTCTTCTGTTTCTTTTGGAGCTGCCCCCACTTCTGTCGTTTTTGCTTGGGTTTCTGCTTCCCCTGCTCCTGTTGCAGCTAGCTCCATTCCTATTGTTACTGTTATCTCGACTGCTGCTTCTTCTGATTCTGTGGCAGCTGATTCTGTTGCCTTTGCCTCCGTTTCTTGCTCTGCTTCTGTTGCCTCAGTTACTGCCTCTGTGGCTGTGATTGCAGCGCCTTCCTGTCATATTATTGCTGCTCTCGCTTCTGTTGTTGCTGCTTCAAGCCTGTCGTCCAGCGTGTCCTCTAGCCACTTCGTTACATCGCTAACACCTGCCGGGTTCCAGTTGCAGCTCCGCATCTCTGCCATGAGAGTCATGAAACTGGCATGCCGTGCCTCCAAGATCTTCAGTACTTGTGCTGGGCTTAACATATTGTGTTCGTTTGTGCTGCCAGTTGTTATATTCTGACGAGAAGTTGGTATCACTATTGAAAATTCACGAATATAGTATGTTTTATTCCCAGCGAACCTGTTTTTCATTGGATGTTTTGCCGAAGTACGCATACATGCCGTTGGTCATGACTGGATAACTATAAATAACATTGAGAAGAAGAAGAAGACTCGATCGATGGGACAATATGTTTATTCGCCTGACGTTTCGATATCCGTCGCGGATTCGTCATCAGAGACATGAGTAGCAGAAAGGTTAAGTATGCACAGACGTTTTGCAGTATTTATAGGACTGCAAAACGTCTGTGCATACTTAACCTTTCTGCTACTCATGTCTCTGATGACGAATCCGCGACGGATATCGAAACGTCAGGCGAGTAAACATATTGTCCCAGCGATCGAGTCTTCTTCTTCTTCTTCTCAATTGCTTCCTGGGACACGGATGTTCGCTTGTATTATAAATAACATGTCAGAAATGGTTATCTTACAGAAGCGAATATGCGTGCCCCATATTGTAAAGAAGAGGAAGACGCGGCTGTCGTTCTTCATCTTGCAGATTTACTTTTGGCTACGTGACTGGATTGAGCTCTAAGGCGCAAAAAGACGAGTTTACCCCGTGAGTTGATGAGTAAACGTACGCCCTAAAATTAAATCCACTCATTAGATCAAAAAAACGTAACCGAAATCGCGCTTAACTACTACTACTTGTGCAAGACCTCCCAGCCATGCATTATATATGTTTAGAAGTCGGAAGAACGTTCTCTGGCACCCGACGTTTCGGACTCTCACTTGAGGCCATTGTCAATGAATTAAAACGTACAGCTCACTGCGTAATTAAGTCATCTCTGTCGAGAGTGACCTTGAGTTCCCATTGTTCGCTCCGCCGCTAGTGGCTTTGGGCCTTACCATTGCTCGCGCAACGCGAGATAGGCATCTGGGAGATCGATATGCCTATTAATAGAGTACGCGTGCGAGTGCCACGCTTCTTGCAGTAGGCGTAAGACTCGGTCGTCCGACTGGCCTATTATTCGCACGTGTTCGAAGTCGAAGTCATGCCCTGGCGATGATGCATGGGCGACGCCCAAGTATAGCTTGTACTTCCGTCGCACGGAGAGTTCATGCTCGTGCAGTCTCGTGGCATCCCGTTTGTCGGTTTTGCCGACATAATTGGCTTGACCACAAAGACAACCGATTCGCTAAATAACACCGGATTTCTGGTTTTTGGGTATTCGATCCTTAGGCTGCATGAGTTGCCTGCGGATTGTTGCCTCCAGTCCGTGAGCAATGCCAATCCCTAATTCGCTGACCAGTCGAGCGAATATTCAGATACGCCAGCAATATAGGGTATTGCTCGCCAGCGTGTTGGTTCTGGCTGCCCTGTTGGTTTTCTTTTAGCTCCGCACCTGCATTTTTCGACGAAGCTGCCGGGCCATCCATTCATTGTGAACAGTTCCCGCAGATACTCGACCTCGGCCTTTTTGTCGGCTGGTTCGCTGCAATCGGTTCCTGCGCGGCGATAGTTTTCGCACGCAGCTGCGTTTTTGCGTGACGGGATGGTTGCAAAGGTAACTCAGAATACGCGAGGTATTAGTCGCCTTTCTGTAAACTGTTGCTTTGAGTTCCCCACCGTCTTTTCTGCACACCTGCACGTCGAGGTACGGCAACTGGCAGTCTTTTTCTTCCTCCATCTTGAACTGGATGTCGGGGAAGATGAAGTTCAGATTCTCTGTAAAATCTCCAATCCTGTCTCGACTGCTGATGACAAACGTGTCATCAACATACCGGATCTACAACCGTGGTCGATAGTGTTCGAGAGCCAGTGCCTCTAGTCGTTGTAATACTGCCTCGGCAATCAGGCCGGACAACGGCGACCCTATTGGTGTACATTTTACTTGCTCGTACACGGTTAGATTGAAGGTACTTAAAAAATGTTTCAGGAGTCCAAGTAGATGACTTATTTTCAGCTTCGTGTCTCTCTCACTGTACTGTTCTTCTAAACGGGTTTGAATTGTTTCCACTGCAAGGTGTTGCGGTATCGGGGTGAAAAGTGAGATCACATAGACGGATACCATAACTTCATGTGTTAGTCGAATACCCTGCAGACTTCTATTTAATTACCTAAGCCTCTTATATTTTCCACCATTGAGAGTATGTATGCTTGTGTAAATGAATAAGAGGATGTTAATCAAAAAAGAAAAATGGTGACATCAGCTCATCGATAAAAGAGGTGATTATCACTAAACTGAACACACTTATAAGCAGTGTACAGGTCGTTAAGATGTCTCGGAGAGGGGGTCCAAATTATGGTTGGCTGGGGTGCGGTTATCGGAAGTCATACATATGCATTCCTGAGTGTGTATTTTCCAAATAGTTCCTACAGTTATACTCCATAAATAGTACAGGTAAACTGAAAAAGAAATATGCAAAACCTCACTGAAAACCGTTAATTTAAATTTGTTGGAGTCTAAAAAATTGCGCTGTTGATCATTCCTATCTCAGCATCCTTTCAGTGGTTTAAAAAAGTAAGATATTATCCTTTGAAAACAGTAAACATTGAAGACATCAGATTGTTATGTTCAAGTGTGATGTCATTTCCGTAATTTTTGGGCCCTTTTCGACATCTGACATAAATTTATGTTCTTTTTGACTCTCTGTATTTTTGATTAATTATACCTTAAACATACTTTGAATTACCATTGAAAAAGAGAGGCAGATGCTCCTGAATATTTTTCTTCGGTTCCATTTTCGCTTATCCTAACCAAATTACGGTCAGTTGTCCAGATGGTTGTGATGGTATCCGTATCTCAAAAAGCGTCCGCGAATATGATCAAACTTAGGTGGCTGTTCGAAAGTACCAGAAAATGAGCGGAGGAAAGTTCTGAATTCTTTTCCATGTCTTCGTAAGGTTAAATTACTATTTTTATTCGGTGTTAGTTCTCCAACCTTTCTAAGGATTTAGTAGAAAGATTCCTACTAACCCCAACTGTTTTCACAGAAACCTTTGGGAATTAATAGTCAATATAGTATATGCATTATGGATCTTGCTTATAAGTGGACGTTGGGCAGCTACATAACCGATTTATTTATCAATAAACTATCAGAACTTGTTTTCACTGATTCTGCGGGCCACGTGCTAAGGCCAGCCAAGTTTGGACTGGTAAACCTAAGGTTGAAACCCAATGAATTGCTGTCAAACTAGAATAAAAGCAGTTTATTCTACCGTTAATTATGGAGCTTTATGGACAATTTTTTTAGTATGATCCAGTAATTTCTAGTGAAAAAAGGCCTGATGCGAAGTTTTCGGAGGTGGACAAATTTGAATTTATAGAAATCCACGCACTCCTGCTAATTTTTTTTCAACGATCCCTACGTAACAAGTCAAGTCGAAGGCAAACCAATTCGAACGGTCATTGTTCCATGATTGTGGGGCAGAAATTTAATTCATCGATATGTCCATCCACATTATCCACTGCATTTACAAAAACTCGCACGGCTCTGGCGATAGGTTTGAGTGTAAATGCGAATACATCTACTATTCTCGCGATCGCGTCTACTGAGCAAACGGAATTCAAGCCATAACCGCCAGTGCATTAGGTTTTGCTGGGCTCTGGATAAATCTATCCGTTATCGCGAAACTGGAGCTGAAGTTTTCTTGTTTCTTAGTCGATACCGTCTCCCAAACAAGCGTTTGTAGCCCTTTGCGTTGAACAACGGAATAGATTGCCTTTCTATTGAAGACTGATGATATTGATGTATTTCCAATATTTTTAGAACATTTTTCCCGATCGAAACTATCTTGGACACTATGATCAGCTCTTCGGGTTTGAGTGGCGTATATAATTGGAAAAGACCTGCCGTCTTCTCCTTCAACTTGAATTGCATCGGCGGATGCGCATGGTAGTCAACATATGAGGAGGTGTGTGCGTTAGCTTTTGAAGTTGACCTGGTAAGTTATCCAAAATGTTGGTAGCGTGCCGACGAAAATGTGGGCTGCGTTAGTAGCAATAGGCTAACTAATAGCAGGACCGCCTATTTGCTTGCTTCGCTGGCTATTAGAAGCTACACCTTTAAAGAACATGTTAGTAGAGACCATTGCGCGTATCTATATTTCTATTCATCCCTGATAGGAATCCTTAGATATAACGGACTATCCTAGTAACCTGGATGTTCGTAAAAAATACTGAGGCGTCTGAAATTATAGCCATTTCGTTTAGCTTCAGGTATTCAAGGTTGACGAAGAATTCTCGGTGATCTTGATAGCTGCATGGTGCTACCGGATATTGTACGGACTTTGGGTTCACTAATAACCACTATGCCACTGCATGATACTGGTTGGCTTTCCTTTAAATAAGAGCATCGAAAATAAATGGGAAAAAGACATACCACTTAAATAGTCGTCTTATATGGAGTGTTGTTTTTAGAGACCGCCAAGACACTTGGTTCAAAGCCGGTAGCCTTATGTGACATAAATGTCTGCCGGTGAGGCTGCTCGATAATAAATATTAAGGCGATATTTGCGTTATTTTCTTTGAATCGAAAAATTTTGAGAATTTCGGTTGCTATTTCATAAGATAGGCAATCTGCCACAATCGGGCTCACCTATTACAAAATATTACAACCGGTGACGTAGGCAAAACGATGTGTATGTGACCTTGAAATGTAGTGAAGCGAAAACCAGAGCAAGTGCGATATTGTTCAACAAACAGTTTGCTTCGATGGAATCTCTTAATAAGAAAGAAAAAAGCTTGCATTGATGACCTTTTGGCGTTTTTTACTTGAAATTGTACATAGGAATACGGCTAATTCTCCCATCAATCGTACATCCGTCTAATGAAAATAGACAATAAAATGTATGACCTCGCAATAATGCAGTCCAGCGAAAAGGGGTTCACTGATCTACCTGAATTCCCTGTAAATTTCTTATAATAAGAGCACCGAAGAAATCCAAGAACTTACCACTAAAATCAAACATGTGACTCCTAGGAAGTAATTGCGAAGTAGATATGATCTCTAGAACAAGGATTTTATTCGTCAAACGTTTCGAAGTCAGAGACAGTAGCAGAAATGTGGCGCAGCAGCTAAGATAAACTATGCGATAGCTCGACCGTCGCCCCTAATGAGCTCCACAGTGTGCGGGAACAGTGACTTACGCTTGGATAAGTTTTAAGTAACAGTGGAATTGCTGCACTCTTTCTTTCCTCAGCCACTTGTGTACGATGTCAACGGCAATTATCGACTCGGTGGGAAAGCATGGCAACTGCATCCTATAAATATTTCACCTGTGATGTCCTCATCACCCCTTTCCCTGGCTGCCTCTGTTAATGGGTTCGAGCAGGAATCCGAAAAGCCAGACAAGCTTCCTTAATTTTTCAAATTTACTTATGGATTGGGGAATCGAATACTTATTGACCTTTTGAGGTAGCCTGGTTTTTATTAGCAGAATGTGCTTTATCCCTATGAAAAGTTAAGATGGACATACCTTGTTCTTTTTGAGAGAATAGAATGCCATTTATTAAAATACCGCCAGTGCCTTGTGTATGTAGGGACCTTAATTACTAAAAGGAGTTTATTTTAGTAGGTTTTTTATGAATAATCGAAATAGCGGTATTAGTTAGATGTTTAGACATTTTTCGCTGATGTTCTGTTCTTGCAGCATCCAAATTTTGAAGTTTGGGCTTAAGTCTGGATTTTCGCTGCTGTTTGTCTGGTTCCTGGTAAGTACAGTAATTTTATAGCTTTCTTGCTTGGAAGGTAACTCACAAACGCTGAAGGTGCCCTCTCAGTAAAGCTGCTTTATTATTAAAAAAGCATTTAAATTTAATTCTGTAAAGTTCGAACGAAAATTGATGTTTGTGCCTGAAAGTCAAACAGTTGCTTAAAAACTAATAATTCTCATATGAAACAATATTTTGTTTTCAACTGTTATCTGCCATTATGCTACTAAGTAGGAAATATCGATAATGTGTTTATAATTTTGTCCCATTTCTTGCGGCTATTATCTCAAGCACAGTACACAGTTGGCATCAAAATTTATGCAGTCATTCTACGTTGCACGACTAAACTGAAAGGGTTGTCAAAGTAGTGGTGCAATTGGGTCAAACCTGTGGGGCATGCCGAACCTGTCTCACACACTGTTCATATTAGCATTCTATTAAAAGTGGCAAAATCGAACTCTGAAAACAACCAATATTTACGCAGGAGCTTTGTTATCTTGTCACAGAGTTAAAAAAACTGATGGAAAAACTCATTGTAACTGTTTTTACTGGAACCTTTCGTTTTATAATTTAGCATTCAAAAACTGTTGGACATTTTCATTAAAGGAATTACAATTGAAGAGTTATTGAGAACGATCGTCCATTATTTGCGTATGGTATCGTTTTCCTCTATTTTATTGTACGCTTTGTGAGGAATGAATGAAAAAGTTAGCGTTTTTAGGTATCTGCATGGATAAGGAAGAAGACTTGTCGATTACCGGATCAATTGGTTTATTTTCCTGAAATTTCGTACTCGTACAGGAGTTCATCTTCAGAGATAAGAAGCAGCAACCAAAAAGAGGGTAATTATAGTGACCATAGGCCAATCAACGGTCATTAGGGCATCAAGGAGTAAGAAAAATCAACCAAAAAGGTGGAGGTGGGGCAGTTATAGTGGTATGCGCTAAGTAACCTCAGAAAGGCGATCTCAGCTTTGGCACGTCACAGGTTGGCCCAAAAAAGGCAGGTTTTGGAGCGAAAAATGAGTAGGTTGAAACCAGCCGACAATAAAAACTCAAACCTGATCCGCGACCTTTGGTCCAAACCCCCACCACCACAACTTGCAGTCCTAGAACGTCAAGTAGGCTATCGGCTTTCTTTTGGTAATCAGAGTTGTTGAGCACTACTGTCGAACGACCTTTATCAGCCGCTAGAATGATTATTTCTTCGTTGGCTTTACGACTTTGTAATGCCCTCTATTCTTCTTGGCCAAGAATTTCACACCTTTTGCGTTGCATAAGCAGCTATTATGTTTTATGGCACATTAGTTCTTGTATCCTCTGAGGCCTTTTTTGGTTGAAGGGCTGACACAAGGGTGGTGATGAACTCACTGAGTAAAGTATCTGCTGTGAAAGTTGCTCTACGTTCTAGTACTGCAAGTTGTGTGGCGGTGAGGGGTTTGGACGAAAGGTTGTCGACCTTAAGGACAATAAACCAATTGATCCGATGCTCGACAATTCTTCTTCCTTAGCTATTAAGTTATGTTATATTGATGACACGATGAACACACACAGCACACTGGATATGTTGGGGAACCCGCTGATGAGCCGAACCTTTCGCAGCTGTGTCAGGCAGCGACAGCATATCGGTGAAACACGTGTCTGGGCTGAACTAATGCTGATACCAATATAGTAAATAATCTCAAAACATAACTCACAAAAACAGAAGACTGAAACAAATTCTTCGCTTTATTATCATCATCATGCACCCAGCCAGTCACCCGATTCATAAAATACCCGTCATGTAAATCCTTGTTAATTGACTTTTTGAGCGGCTGATTCCAGTGCTCATGCACTTTGAACAGATGCGTGGTATTTGCTATCATCGGGATTTTTTAAAAACAAAGAGTGCAGTCAATGGTTTAGCCAGAATGCAAATAAAACCAAAGCTTTCGTTTCGCTTTTGAACTTGGCATCCGTCCGCATGTGACTGCATAGTAAAACTAACGTGGTGTAAAGGAAAAGCGTCGCTTTGAGTAAAATTGGCGGAACATGTGCCTACCGCTTAATTGGTGAAGTATGCTACTGAAGTCCTGGATACCCTACTAACATTCATTCGATCCTATGTTCTACCTAACGTGGCACTAGGAATGACAGTTTCCTAGGTAGACACATACAATTTCTCGATTACTTAGTGTTCTTTGCTGTACGACGGAATGGGTGGGCTCTGAAAACCAAGCTTGAATGCTAAGTAGGAATGCCATCTTTGAACAAAGGTAAATCAGGGGCCCATTTGTCATGTAGCCTTGGTTCGCGAAGGCTGCACAAGAAACCTAATACTGAGTAACCTAGAGCCTTCATCTTTTTGAGGGAGAGAAGATCAAATTTAAAAATATGCAAGCTGCTGAACATTTTAGGCGAAATTAATTGACTCACGCAAGCAGAAGCTTTGAACTAAAATTTATCACCCGAAAAAAACACCAAATAAAATAATTCTTACTGTATGAATATTCCTGGTATTAAAATGGGATTGGAAAATTGCCCTGCGGCAGCAGCTTCAACTCTTCGTTAATCTGTATACGTAATAAAATCGGTGGCTGTCTCTGTGTGTGTCTCCGTTATCATTGGTCGCCGGAGTCAGGTTGACATGCCTTGTGCGCCTTCGACGCGCGCAAGTTAGTACCACGATCACTTCGTCGGCACGCGTTCTCGGTCGCCTGCGCGTGTCGGTCTCTACGTCGCTCCCTCATTCTACCGTGCACGTGAGGATTCTAGTGAGGCCCGACGTGAAATGCGGATGTGTATACGCCACGGGGGGTGGGGAAGGGGTCTTCGCGGCCGCTTGAAAGGTCACTCCCCGCCAATGTACCAAGGGCTATAACCGTGTTTGCACAGCTGCTTCAAATTCACTCACCGTAAACCAACCATCCAACTGCCACCGACACCGTCTCAAGAGGTCGACACCTTGCATCCTCACACCTCCAAACAAAACTTGAGACGATGACCACGGGACCACATTAATTGTCGGACTCATTCCCCTCTCACCCCTCCCCAATTATGACTAGAATCTGATGCCCATGATCCCTTTACACCTCTTTCTCCCTCTTACCCCTTTGTTACTACTGAATGGGTTGAGCGTAAACCCCTTGACCTTCTATCACTTGGACCTCCCCCTTTACTGACGCGTAAGTTTTCGCGGCCGGTTGAAAGACCGCCATCGCCCCCTCTCCCGCCACAGCGATGCGGTTAGCTCTTAGATTAAGTTGAATGGCCTACCACATAAATCCCTTCTCTTTCAATCAAGCCCTTACAAACTATCATTATGGACAAGAGTGATGACGTCAGGCATGTTCTGAACACAAACAACTCGACAAACGATGATGGGCTGGTGACTGAATGTAACATTGTAAACTTACTTCTTTTCGCGCGAAAATTGGGACGGCTGGAAAAATTTGTCAAGTCTGGAAAAGTAAGCCTACTTAAATTTTGAGAGTAGATGATTATTCTAGGTTAGGAAAAATTCCGACCCCTTGAGACAACCTCACCCAAAAGTTCAAACGAAGGAACAGGAGCGACTTGCTTATGTTAATAGATGTTCGCAAGAAACACAGGCAGAGAGACGGCTTCGCCTGGAGACTAATGCAATACGTCAGCGATATCGACGCTCCCAAGAAACCGAAGATCAAATGCTGCAAAGAAGACGCGATTCGCCATCAAATTAACTTCGCCCAAGAAACCGAGGTCCAAAACCTTCGAAGGAGAGAGCTAGGTAGGTTCAGAGATTCGCAACGTCAGCAAAACGAATTACCCAGACGTAGAAGTGCGCGTCTGACTATGCAAGCATCACAGAGAGCGGATCAACGCCCAAACGATGCTGGAAACTCCAGTTTGCAAACAATTCCCATACAGTTTGGCAACTCTGGCCCGTCGGTTGCTTCCATAAATGCCCAAGTGTGGGATAAAGCCTAACTCAATTACAACCCAAGTCTTGGCTATGCGGAAGATGTAAAAGTTTCCATTGGGAAGATGGTAGAAGGTTGCGGTCATTGTCAGGCGAAAAATGGACTGGTGAGACGATCGGCATGTGCTGTTCCAACGGTAAAGTTCTGCTGAATTAACTTCCACCCACCACCAGAAATACTTCAAACATTGCTTCTTGGTAATACTGACGACTCGAAGAATTTTCTTTCTAATATAAGACTATGCAACAGTGCGTTTCAAATGACCTTTGGTGCCAACGTTGTTCGTGAGGTTGGATTTATGCCTAAATTTAAGGTGGAAGGCCAGGTTTGCCACCGGATTGGAAAATTGGAAATTTCTACTAATATATTTCGTCGAAGACATAAACCTACAGCCTCAAAACCGATCCCGAGTGTACCCAGGCTTAAAGCATCATATAATACTGTCATTTCAAGACATGCTACACCAGCGCAACAGCTACGTTAACAGTTTCAAGTCCGCCCTGCAGATGCACGCTTCCATTGACGTCACTATTGCCATAGATGCTGATAAACGTCCTCGTGGCGAACACCAACGAAGATTCAATGCTCCCGCATGCAACGAGGTTGCCGTCATTATGTCAGAATCACAGCATGGTAACAGGGATATTGTCTTGAGAAGGAGGGACGATAGGTTGCATAGGATATACGAGACACACCGTTCATACGACGCCTTACAATACCCTCTCATGCATGTTAATGGTGAAGACGGTTATCGCTTCGGTATACCTCAAATTGGCACTCGTAAAGCAGCAAGTTGTAAAGGCTTCTACTCATATCACTTTATGATTCGGGAACAAACTTACAATCTCTTTTGTCGATTCAAAACGTTGTTCCTGCAATTTGTTGTTGATATGTTTGCCAAAATGGAAACAAAACGCCTTTGCTATTTCCGCACAAGCCAGAAAGAACTTCGCGTGGACAACTGCATACACCTTAGAGACAATATCCTTTCTGATGGTGGTAATGGTGCCGGTCGTCGTCAACTTTTCATCTTGCCGTCAAGCCACACTGGGTCTCCTCGCTACATTCACGAGAAAACCCAAGATGCGTTGGTTTACGTTAGGCATTACGGTCACCCGGACCTATTCATTACGTTTACTTGCAACTCATCGGGCCTGAAATTACTAATGAGTTGTTCCCCGGTCAAAAGCCACAGGATCGCCATGATTTGTCCGCGCGGGTATTCCAGCTTAAGTTGAAAACCATGATGAGACTCGTCACAAATTTCGAAATTTTCCGTGATGTTCAGTGTCACATGTTCACTGTTGAGTGGCACAAGAGAGGATTGCCCCAAGCTAACATTTTGGTCTGGCTGAAGGAAAAATTACACTCTTCCGATGTCGAAAAATTTATGTGCGCAGAGTTGTCGGACCGATCCGTTGACCCTGTCCTGTTTGAAACGATCAAAATTCAAATGGTGCATGGCCCATGCAGCCAGATAACTCCTAACAGCCCTTGAATGAAGGATGGGAAATGTGCCAAGAGATATTCCAAGCGATTTCTAGATATAACTCAGACTGATGGGGATGGTTACCCTCTCTATAGAAGGTGACAACCTGAGTTTGGCGAATTCAAAGCAGTTATCAATGGAAGGCGAAACGGTAGTGTGGTAATTGATAACCGTTGGATTGTGCCGCATTGCCCCTTACTGTCAAAAGTATTCAACGCCCACATCAACGTTGAATTTTGCAACTCAGTGAAGTCCATCAAGTAAGTCTGCAAGTACATCAACAAAGGATCCGATGCCGCCAGGTACTCTCTCAACCACCGTAACAACAATGATGAGATTACCCAGTACGAAATGGGCAGATAAATCAACAGCAATGAGGCATTCTGGAGAATGTTTGGTTTTGATATCCATAACCGTTTTCCGGTCATTGAACACTTTAGCGTCCACCTGGAAAATGGCCAACTGATTAACTTTACGCAAGAATTCCTACGAATTGAGGCAAAGGTTCGCATCCCAGGTATTTGCATAGATTGAGAAGAAGCAGGTTCGATCACTGGAATCGGAGTTTTAATTTTCTGAGCTTTCGAACTCTTGCGGGAGTCCATCGTCAGAAATGAAAACGTCAACAAAAGCAGGCAACATATATAGGGGGAAGGGGGGCCAAGTAACCGTCAACGTAAGCAGTCAAAATTAACAGGGGTAGGGGGGGGGGGTTAATTAACTATCAAAGAAAGCAAGCAAAATGTTTACAGGGGAAAGGGGCCAATTAACCATTAAAGAAAGCAACCAGCCAACGGCCCCCAATCTTTTGGCGCCGTTACGTTGACGACACGTTCGTTATCGTCAAAAAGAACACGCTGCAGAGCTTCCATGATCTCCTCAACTCGATCTTCCCAGATATACAATTCACACGGGAAGAAGAAAAGGATCAGCTGCTACCCTTCCTCGACGTGCTCGTCACGCGAACTCCCGACGGCACAATAGAAACGGGGGTCTACAGAAAGGCAACGAACACCAGACAGCTTCTCAGTTTCCACAGCAATCATCCGATGGCTCACAAACGAAGCTGTGTGAAAACGCTGTTCAAAAGTATCCAGACACACTGCAGCAACCCGGAAGAAAGAGCACGTGAGGATCGAAATCTGCGCGAACAGTTTATGCAGAACGGCTATCCTAAAGCCTTCATAAACCGATGCCTACGGCCCCGCCCTCCGAGGATCCAAACAGAACCTTCTCCCACGATTTGGCATGCGCTGCCATATATCAAGGACGTGTCAGAAGTGACCGAGCGTATTGCCGCAGGACTAGGCGTTGGAATTGCGCATCGTCCCAGGGCTACAATGCGCAGCCGGGTCATGAAGATCAAAGATCGGCTAAATCCCAGTGAGCAGTCGGGTGTGGTGTATCGCATACCGTGTCTAAACTGCCCTGTAAACTACACGGGACAAACTGGACGCATGCTAAGTTTGCGCATACTGGAACACAAGGTGGCTGTTCGACGGGGTGATGACTCTTCGCAAGTGGCCGCTTACACCTACGGAGCGGGTCACGAGTTCAACTTCGCAGCAGCGAAGGTAATTGCCCACGCGAGCAGCAAGACGGGCCGAGAGCTAATTGAATCCTGGGCGTCGGATGACTACTCAGTTAACCGATGCATCGAGCTGGCGCCTTCATATATGGCCCTGCGTGGGTATCTCCGGACTCATGGCACTGGTGGTCCTGTCCCTCCTTCCCTCCCTGCTACCTCCCCCCCGCCCCTATGACGGATAATTGATCCCTCCCCCTACACATTTTGCTTTCCCTCGTTAACACTTAATTACCCCCTCCCCTTTAAATGTTGGTTGCTTTCTTTAATGGTTAATTGGCCCCTTTCCCCTGTAAACATTTTGTTTGCTTTCTTTGATAGTTAATTAACCCCCCTACCCCTGTTAATTTTGACTTCTTTCGTTGACGGTTACTTGGCCCCCCTTCCCCTATATATGTTGCCTGCTTTCGTTGACGGTTTTATCTCTCACGATGGACTCCCGCAAGAGTTCGAAAGCTCAGAAAAATAAAACTCCGATTCCAGTGATCGAACCTGCTTCTTCTCAATCTAAGGAAGATTTCCTCTTGGATCAGCTTCAGAATCCTAAAGATACTGCTTTCTTCAAATTTTGCCAGCAAGATTAGTTTGCCCAGACACTTTTGTATATTCAGGTCCCCTCATACTACACATGGAATCGAAACAAGTGGGCCCGACTAAAGGTTGGTATTCCAGTTGACGGACATCCGCGCATCAAGTATGATGTGAAAATGGGCAGAATTTACACTTTTTACCCCTCTCAACAACAATGCTTCTACTTACGAATGCTACTCCATGAAGTTGAAGGTCCAACATCATATGAAGATCTAAGGACGATTGACGGTTTTCTGTGTTCTACCTACAGAGAAGCCTGTGCGAGGCGTGGTCTGCTTCAAGATGATAATCAGTGGGAGAACAACATTGCTGAAGCTGTCGTTGCTAAAGCTCCTTTTTAGTTACGACGACACCTTGCGTTGTTGATCAGAATTTGTGAGTTGAACTGCCTCCATGATCCATGGTTAAAGTACAGAAATGATATGTCGGAAGACTACCGACATCAACTACAGTTGCAAAATGCCCATCTTGCCGTTGACTTCAATGCCGCCATCTACAACATGGCGCTAATTCACATTGAAAACACCTTGGTTGAAATGGGTGGAGAGCAACTTGAAAGGTATGGATTTCCTCCTTTTGACAGGAGCATTAGGAATCAGCTTCCAACTGAAATTCAGCGGGAACTTTGTTACAATGTTACCGAGCTGGCAGCATACGTGGCTCTTCAAAAACCAAGGATGCTGGACATCAACTTCACGCATTCAACACTATTATTGACAGTTTTCATAACCGCAGTAATGGCGACCACGTTTTCTTTTTGGATGCGCCCGGTGGAACTGGCAAGAGGTTCGTCATTCAGCTGCTTTTGGTTGAGCTGCACAAAGAAAGCGAAATTGTTTTGGCTGTTGCATTGGCTGGTATAGCAGCGACGTTACTTGCCGGTGGCCAAACTGCTCATAGTACCTTCAAACTTCCTCTAAGGTTACCTGATGATGGCACCGCAACATGCCACATAAGCAGAGGAAGTGGATCATCTGAATTGTTGAAACGGTGCTCAGCTATAATTTGGGACGAGTGTGCCATGGCCAACAGAATTTCACTGGAAGCGGGAGACAGAACGCTGCGTGATGACACAGGAAAAAACATTCCGTTTGGTGGCATCGCAATGGTTTTATCTGGTGATTTCCGCCAGACACTACCGGTGATTCAAAGGGGTATTGGGGGTGACCAGGTAAAATTCTGCCTAAAAAATTCACCACTATGGTCAACGGTGAAGACATTAAAACTTATGACCAATATGAGAATTCTCCTGCACAATACCCATAAAAAAGATGGATGCTCCACCAACATCTTGAAGATTGGCGAAGGGAAAATTGACAGCGATGCTACCGGCAACATCCCTATTAGTTTGGTTGCAAATTTGCTGAGCAGTGACAAAGATCTTCGACACAAAGTTTTCTCTGATCTCCAAAATAACTTTACCGACGCAGAATGACTATGCGAACGAGGAATTCTTGCTCCGACCAACAAATTCGTCAATTTCATTAATGACAGAATTATCCGTCTTCTTCCAGGTGAGAAAAAACTGTACAACTCTTTCGATGCGACGGTTGATCCTTCCGAGTGTGTTTATTATCCAGTTGAATTCCTAAAACAGCTTGGAAATATCTGGCGTTCCATCGCACAAACTGGTTCTGAATGTGTGCGCGCCAATTATGCTGATGATAAATATTGATGCACCGCGGCTATGCAATGGCACTAGGCTAATTGTCAAGCGACTGATATCCTACCTTATAGAGGCCAAAATTATGACTGGTTGTGCAAAAGGGGAGACTGCTTATATCTCCCGCATTCCTATCGTGCCATCTGACACTCCGTTTAATTTTCGACGACTTCAATTTCCCGTGAAGGTTTGCTTCGCCATGTACATCAACAAGTCCCAAAGTCAAACTTTCAGGGTGGCTGGAATTCACCTGGAAGAATTGTGCTTTTCCCACGGTCAGCTCTCGGGTTGGCTCGAAAACGAATTTGTACGTATTGGCACCCAACGGCGTTACGAGAAATGTTCTTTACCCAGAAGCGTTAGTCTGACGAATCTACCTTCTATCACCTTACGGTGTGTATTGATCCTTATTTCCTGCCTTCTTATGATCTCGTATTTCTCACTATTGTTTAATTTCAAAATTCTGCTCTCTTAATGCCCACATTTACCACTTTCCGCCGCATACATACTTATTTACTCGCTCATATTTTAATGCCACCGGTGAACACGTTTGTGCTGCAGTTGGACAAGCATGAAAAAAGATGTTCTTTGTAATGATTCCAGACTAATTACATTGCCGCTCGGCATCAAGTAAGGTTTGCCACCAAACTTCTCTGGCAAAAATGTCCTTTAAAAACCATATGGCTCGCTACTTTTCAGTACTTTGTTTGCTAAGAATGACTGTTGACGATCGTTCGGCTCCCGTGCTTCGATATCTGGTCGGCAGATCCGGTAACCAGCAAGGGTGTACGATGGGCTCAACTCCGGTACTCGGCGATGTTCTCGTGCCCATTTCGATCTTCCCCTCATGTGACCATTAGGTTATTGATCAACCGCGATGGCCTCCTCCTGATATGATTCCAACACTTTCAGCAGCAGGACATCCGATTTACGTGTACCCGTCGCCTCCCCCCCTCCCGGCCCCAGCCCCACACTCGACAGTTTTTCTCCTTAAAATCCCGCAAAACGGCATTCGAAACTTGGCTTATGGAAAATGCCTAAGGAGTTTTTTTACTGTCTTCCACTACCCAACGCTGATACATTTCTGGCAGTGCCATAGGTTCTGCATCATAACTATGTACAAAGAGGGAGTTCACAGGTATTTACCTATGAAGTTCCCAAATAAAGCTGAAATTAACTGGACATAATCAGTTTTAGAAGTTCTTATATGTGGTTTGATTACCTAAGGGTCAACAACGTGTGAGGAAGCCCAAATATATTCTTATTTTTTAAAGTTGATTGATCGAGAACAGTAATTTTTGTGTGTTTGACTGTAGTGTGCGAGCCATTTATCAAATCAAAAAAGCCGTGGGTTCATATTTAGACACCGTTCGTGGTGCTGACCAGACTGTGCGGAAGATGCTTGATTCCCCATATTACGATGTCTCGTTCTCCTGGTCATATCGTATGCGGTCAACAATCAAACCAGAGGGGAATTGCCAAGATGTAGAAAAGTATGATCGTAGGAAAAACAGTAAATAATACATTTTGCAAGGGACAAGGGTTGAACACTCTCTAGCGGAGACGGGTATGGGGAAGGGGAAGAACCACAACAATATCCCTGGGAATCGTCGGTTGGTATCACCTCCACGGGTTCAGTTTTCTGTTTTGGTGGCTCCCCCTCGTCCTTAACTGTACTAGGGAAAATTCAGGGGCACAATTCAGTCTTGCTCAAAAAACACTGTGGCAAAACTCCAAACTAATTTTTACGTTAATTTAAGCAACCAATCTTCTCTCCTCTCCTACATGACAACAGCCTTGCTAAAACAGCTTTAAAACATCTATCAATTCTTAGCTTGCCAGAATTTATCTACATAAAAGGTTTCAAAGCAGATAAAACTGGAAAAAATTGAAGTGTATAACTAGCTACACCTTTGCGCGTTTTGGTCGAATAATTTTTTTAATCAGAACTACCAGACTAATCTGGAAATTTAGATTGTCGTTTAGAGGATCAAGCCTGCACGTGTTTCGAATTTGACCTCCATTTTTGACCTCCGAGGACATACAATTTATTCGTGATTTCGGACTACTAGATGTTCTTACAGACTGTTGGTATTAAGAATATACTTCGACAGTCCAATATTATCCCCCGCAGTCCTCTTTAACAGGACTAAGCTAAGTACTGCAAAATTTCGGACCCTTCGAATTTTGACAATCGTCGCTTCTGTTGACTTCTAAAATGAGAAGTCCATTCCTCCATTGAGCACTGCAGATTGAACTTCTACAAAGGCTGAGTTAATCCTAATAAAGTAGAAATTCGCTGTATTATCGTCTCAAAGGACTTGTAGGATACGATGTGGCCCGGCCAGATTATAGGCGATTGAACGTATCCCAACATTTATAAGCTAGTGGATATGATCACGCTTGGAAGGCCGGATTGCTATTTATAATTTAATGTTGTGTAACAAGCGTAGAATATATGCAATAGGCAAGTGACTCCCAGACAAGTGCAGTCCAGCCATAAATGGGCCGGAGTCCAGAGATGCAGTCCGGCAAGTAGATCACCGGGTCCGGACGTCTGCAACCGAACATTAGATCGTCGGTTTCGGGAGTGACTGAGCGTAAAAACTCCCCCGCATCTTGCGCACTGGTCTCGCCTTGAGAAGTGATTGGCTAGTCCCGACCTTCAGTGGGCCGGAGTCCGTGAGCCAGGCAGAGATTGACCTTGAAAGGCTTGCCCCCAAGGCGACCGAGGAAAGCATGGCTAAGAATAAGTGGTCGCTACATACTCATCTAATTTTGCAGAGTCAGAATTCCGGTATAAAAATTGTAATTCATGTTTCGCCCGCCAAAATAAGTTTGTTGATTTGCTGACTTTTCGGACAGCTGGGCTGGCTTGCATTTGTCAAAGTGTTTACTGAATTTTCGATCAGCAGACTTAAAGTTGGGGCTGTACTTGTTGGCCTTGGCTTAATCGATTTTTCTTCGCTCGTTATTTGCCCCTCCGTGCGGATTTTGGCATAGCTTGACGGCAGTTGGTGTTCCGCTTTTTCCCCACGATAGAGGATGCTGGTAATCCTGATCCCTCTTCCGGTGATTTTGTCCCAGAGCCCTCTTCGTCTGCAAATCCTGACTTCGGTTTGACCGTATCCTGTCCTTTACTTACGTAATGCCATAGGGCTTTGTAGGTTGCGGGCAGGTCCAGATGCCTGTTAACAGAGTTAGCATCTGATTACCATGCCTCAGGCGTCAGTCTTTCTGCTTTTGAGGTTCCATTTCAACTAAAGTCAGCCTCTGTCTCATAAACTTACCTGTGTTTGTACTCTTTTCCAATGTGCAACCACGAGCACTTAATATCATCCTAAACCGTGAAGAGGAAGCAAAAGTGCTACTTTTTAGGCGTTTTCGATTGAAGCACTCCCGAAAATGCGTGTTTATTCAGCCGGATTGCTCTCCTACTGAAAGGATATAACGCCACAACTTATTTCTAGAATCGAGGGAACAATGAATCAACAGAGAAGAGAATCTAGGCATTTACAAGAGCCAGATAGTCGAACGAAATTCTGTCCCGTCCTGGATCAAACCGAATTGAAGGACCACGCAGCTACTCCAGGAGACTGCGTCGGAGTCAAATACAGATCGCACAAGAACTCAAAGCTGACATTTATGTACACCAATGCGCGAAGCTTAGTTGCTAAAATGGGTGAACTGAAGATCAACGCATCCGACCTCCTTCCAGATGTTATTTCGATAACAGAAACATGGTTGTCGGGCCAGATTGACAATCGGAAGCTTGGAATACCTGGCTTTCAACTGCTCCACAAAGACACAGACAACCGAGGAGGTGGAGGCGTAGCAACCTTCGTAAAGAACGGTTTGCATGTTTCAGAAAATACGGCTAATCTGTCTTGTCCGGAAGCGGTATGGTTGACTGTTAGAGTGACAGGTTTCCAAAGCCTTGATATCTTAATTGTCTACCAAGCCCTAGGGAACGATTCTGAAGCCGATGCTTTATTGCTGGATGAGCTTAAAGCCTTTGATACGCAATCAAATACCCTTATCGTTGGATACTTCAATGCACCTACCATCAACTGGAGCTCCACCTCGGCCGATTGCTCTGAATCGGCATTCGACCACCAGCTCCTGCATATAACTGAATCTCTGCTTCTCACTCAGCACGTCATATTTCCCACAAGAATTCATGACGGCCAGCGGATGAACTGCCTCGATTTTTTGCTCAATAAATCATCTGACAATATTGAAATTGTGAGTTTCTTACCCCCCACTAGGCCAGAGTGACCATGTAGTTCTCATTTGGGAATCCACTTTATTTTCATTACCTGCCCAACCCCAAGATCCAACCAAATATTTAGTGTAGCGATTTCGAGCAGATGAAATATGATCTCTGTTTCATCGACTCGGTATCCACACTCTCCGACAACGTTTAAGAAGCTTGAAAAAATTCAAAGATATAGTCCAAAACCTTATCTTTAGCCACTGCCAAATCGCACGCAGAAAACTAACGAACAGACCTCACTAGTAGACTCCATTGTTAAAAACGGAAGTAAATAAGAAGAAAAAACTGTGGAAAAGGTTCTTCATTGATAGGATGCCTGAATCCCTCAATAGTTACAGGATGCAGAAGAACTGGATCAAACGTCTCATTGTCAGAGCTCGACAGATCTTCGAGCAGGATTCGTTAAACCGTACCATGGTTAATCCCAAAGTCCTTTACATTTATATAAGGCAGAACACGCGGAACAATGGTCCTCTCCCCCTATCGCGAATGGTCGAAGGTGCAGAAATCTCAGGGGACAAGGAATAGGCTGACCATCTCTCTCAGTTCTTCCAGTCCATCGAGACGACTGAACCTGGTTTTTTATCCCATACTTATGAAGACGATTCGATTCCATTTATTTATACAGTTCCCTTCACCAAACATATAATTAGGACTGACCTTTTAAATTTAAAATGATTGGTTTTCCGAGGCCCGATGCAATCCCGGCCAAGCTGTTGAAGGAGCTAGCTTCTGAAATGGTCAAGCAGCTACTCTTCCAGGCGTCATTTGTTACTGGGTGCCTATTCTATGATTTGAAGAAAGCGACGATCACTCCCCCTTTCAAGAGTGGAAGCCGAGCCTCCGCAAATAATTATAGGCCGGTTATTATTAGCTTTATTTGTTGCAAAACTATGGAAAAAATCATAAAGAAGGCGTTGATACAGTTCCTCGAGCAGAATCACCTCCTTTTCGATGCCCAACATGGCTTTTGTGGTGGTAGGTCCTGTCTTACGAATCTGCTCTTCTCACATGATCGCTGGAACAAGGCACGTGACGAGGACAAATGGTGCATACCATCTACATTGACTGCAAAAAGGCATTCGACACCGTCTTTTACTAACGCCTCCTGTATAAACTGTTCATCGCAGGCGTTCGCGGGACCCTTTTCCTATGTATTCAAAACTTCTTGACAGGACGGTCCCAAAGAGTAAAAGTTGGTCGCCGGCAGTCCTCGAGGGTGCCTGTGGTGAGTAAAGTCCCACAGGGCTTAGTGTTAGTTTTCTCATTTTCTATTGTTTCCATCAATGACTCTGTCAGGAACCTAGACTGTGATGTCTCCTTGTTCGCTGACGACATAAAATGATGGAACGTTGTCCAAAATACGGCAGATAACAACCATCTGCAAGCTAACTTGTACACCTTGGAAGACCGGTCAAAGCAAATACAACTTTCTTCAAATGAGCAGTTGTATAGCATCCCACCCGAAGGTCTCTTCCTTAAAAGATACAACGCTGCATGAAGTTGAGATTCAGAAGGACTTGGGCGTGTGGATTGCGTCTTCACTTAAACTAACGCTGAACTGTACGAAGGCAGCGACGTCGGCAAAGGTCTATATCCAGTAGAGACTAATGATTGAGAGTATTAATTAAGCTTGATAAGGGAGATAAGTTAGAATATTAAACGTTTACTATCAAATTCAAGATAACGATATCTCCTTATACGTGTCCGGGTCCCTATGAGTGCCCCTAAATAATGTGATGTCCCAAAACGGTCCAGGTAATCCGATATTTTAATATCTGACTATTTATTAACAAGCAGACGGATAACATTGTTACTGAGAATTTCCTGTTTCGTCTCTACTCTAGTCCATGTTGATCAGAAAACCAAGGCTTTCTGCCTTTGTTTTAATACGCGCGTTATCTAAGAGCGTACACATAGGTTCACACATTATGTCCGGTTATTTTGTAGGAACTGATGAAATCTGAACTAGATATTCATGTAACATTACAGACGAAACCTCGCAATGTTTGTTATAAAAACATAAATGTTAATATCTGATAGAGTTCAAAATTATTTCCTCGCTAAATTCAATTGTCGACTCGGTCATTGCAGGATTATCCGATTAAATTTTTTAAAGTTGCAGATGACTTCCATAGTGTCATATTTACTTTATTTAAAGTATGCGTAACCCCATTTAAAAATAACGGTCTGTGAGACAAAGAAGTAAGATAAACGTCTTCAAGCTTCAGGTCATTTGTGCATCCACATAGAATTATTCCGCCCATATAATACGAAAGTTATTTATTTATGCTACCCATGACTTTTTAGATTTTATTGAACGGGAAATATTCGTCATTCAGCAATACAACACATTTTTATTTGAGGAGCATACGAGCTAGTTGCAGTATATTGGCAGTATCTCCAGAAGACGGAAATTGTCTACACAGAGAACACCTTCAGCTTTTGTAGAAATATGAGTAGGTTAAAAAGACGGTAAGGTTGTCTTTATTATGCATATTCGTCTTTGACTCATAATAACGGCCTACTTTTACATTTTCAGTAGACCGACTTTACGTTTTTTCGTTAAAGTCCGCCAACATAAGATCGAATATCCATTTTTTTACATTCGGCCGATATTAATGGGTATCAGTTGCCTGCCTTGATTTTATTTAGTTCCTTAAAAAACTCTGAGTGGCTTCAATTGAATGTTTTTGATCACTTTCAACATAATCAAATATTCATTTACACTCGTTAACCAAGAATTGAATGTTTAATAACCAATTCCTTAAGACATTTGGGCGAGGAAAGAGATATTTAGGCGGCCCTACAAGAAATTTTTTCAAAAAACAAAGGGTTTCTGAATGTCACTGCCACTATAAGTAATTTTTATTCAGTTTCCGAGTAATGTTCAGTCCGATCTACCTTTAAGTTTTGTAGTCCAAAATACGTATACTTGTCATGCGAGGTAAATCTCACTTTCTTCTTTACCATTAGGCCGATATCCTATAGGGCTGATAAAATGTTGTAACGGATGTGGAACATGTTTACGTCAAAAGAAGCATTTAGTAACGAACAAAGAACGTGATATTTGAAGAGATCTTTCTAGATCTTAAAACATGTTTTTTACAAGCTTCCCTAAAACCATGGACAGCCTGGTCGATGCCAATTAAGCGGCCTTTTTCATATGCCCCCGTTTTGTGCAGCAAAAACTACGAGAGATGCAGGGCACCTTTCTGGCTTGCAGGGCCAAGAAAATCTAAGGGTACGCGAGTCGCAACGGCTCCCGAATAAATGGATTCGCGACGCTGTTCAGTATAAAGGGGAAAACTAATTATGAAGCACTGGATCGAACACTTCAGGAGTGTCCTCAACGGCCCACCAGCACTCCCCTCGCTTTCGTCGGCTGGATGCCGAGTGGAAATCAACAAGGACCTAGATCTTCCGCCTTCCTTACCAGACATAATCTGGGCCGTGCAACAACGCTCATGTGGGGAAAGCACCGGGATCCGAGGGGAAGGCTCTGACTGAAGGTTTGGTTCACTTACGTGAATTCATTTCACCCTCGCCCTAGGACATTTTCGATCGTAGGGGAAATATATTGGGGGATGGGGGTGGAAACAACCGTACTTATCGTAGTAGCAGTAGTAGCAGTAGCGATAGTAAGGCTATATATCAAAAAATAACTGACAGATTCAAGTACAGGCGTGACTGATAGTATTACTGCTGCCACTTTTACTATCATTATGGTTGCTAGAGATGTTAAGTCTGCTCAAATGATAGTAATAGAACTGAGAACGTTATTACTATTTAAAGTGATAGTGGAAGACTGTGGTACCAGTAACATAAGAGTGATAATGACAATGATGTGAAAAGATAATCCAGGAATGGAAAGATAGTAAAGTCAGTAGTACAGCAGCAAAAAATGTGATAATAAGGATAAGGATACAACAACGAGGTGTCGGGCCGATACAGTAGAGCAATGATAAGTCCAGTACGAAAGGACGAGTATTACTTACTTAGTGCTGCACCTACTAATAAAATTGCCAATATTTATGAGGATATCAGTAATACTATTGATACTAGGGATTAATACAATGCTACAGGAATAGTGTAATGCTAGTGATAGTAATAATAGTATCGATAATGACATCACTCGTGAGAACCTCGAATCTGTCGGGCGTTCCCGTGTAATTTGTCTGTTTCTACTGATCGGCAACCCCTTGCAGAAGCCACATGCTTGCAGGAAAGCCCAGGTGTCCTACACATTCACCAGGTGAGGATGAGAAATGCGTTTAGCTCGCATTCCCATATGTTCTGCTTATTTCTTATTACGAAGCTACTGACACAATTATAGGAATTCCTAAGCTTCCATATCTAGTTGATTCTGCAGAAGGTAAATCCTTACTAGACAAGAGATGCTCTGTAAAGTCTAAGCTAGAGCTAGGTACTGTGGACACTTAATATAAGCCTGAAAAATGGCAAATAGGTCTATGTTGCTACCTAAATGTATTGCATTATTAAATAAAATTTCTTTAGTAGTATTCCGGCAAGATAGGCAAACCGCAGGATAAGTATTTCGGGCTATTGGCCCTCATCAGCTATGGACAGCCAACTCTTGTGTAGCCGCTGAAATTGCCACCACACCCGAATTTTGAACTCGCGCCTCGCCGGTCAGGGGCAGACGTCCTAAACATTGAGCCATCGAATTCGATTTCTCCCTCTAGTTAACTTTTTGGCCGATATAGGTCGTGACTACATTACAGCCTCCGATTTCCAACGTACACATACAAGTCGTGTTATAGCTGCTATATATTATTCTTGGTAAGTATAATTACCAGAATTAGCACTCCTTTCACTGGCATACTTATTCTGGCAGCAGCGTTCTAGTCCTCAAAGTCTAAACTTGGAGGAAACTCACACCGTTTTTGTGAATAGAGGAAGAAGTGCGGAAACCAGGGCAAGCACTGATGTGCTCTGAACATCAAACATGTATTTACTCGTAAGAACCCGACTCAGTCAGGTGAAATCTGGCTGCCTGTATCTGCTGATTTGCAACTCCGCCCGCAGGACAACAGCTGGGTTTCTCACACAAAAAAACAGATGAAGAAAAGAAAAGTTGGTAAGCTCATATTCCCATCTACTCTGCTTATTCATTATTACTGAGCTACTGACACAGTTATAGGACATAGCAATGTTAGTTGATTATGGGTTAGATTAATCTTCTATTACACAGTAGATGTCCTCTAAACCTCAAGAGCGAGTTGGGTACTGCAAAAAGTCAAAATTTAGCCTTATAATGGCAAATGGCTAAATAATTGCCGATATAGGTTGCAGCTGCATCCTAGGTTCCGGCTTACTACACGCACGTGCAGACCGCTTTTTAGTAAAATCAATACTGGTCTTAGAAATGTGATAACTAGAATTACCAAGCCTAGCATTGGCATAATTCTTCAAATAGCAGTATCCTAGCCCTAGTAGTCCTAGATGTGCGCTATCTATGGAAATCTACACCCAGTAACCACAAGAGAGGATTCTCCTATGGCCTGGACAGAAAAACCCCTAGATGCCATGCCAGGTAATTGGGATTTCTCGGCAATCAGTTTAGTCGCCTAATGTTGACACCCCACTGTCATCCCCATCTGGAGCCGACTTCCAACATGTATGGGTACGTGATCACTAGGTATAATACGGTAACAGTTGTCTATGGACAATGCGAACTAAAATCGCTAGTATCAGTAACATCACTAATACTGCACTTTTCCTGCAGCAATGTACTGTCATACTGTTGTCCTCTGGTTCCATACTTGTAGTGCACCTATTTAGAGAGATGATGGTCTATAAAATCTGGGCTAGAGCTAGGTACTGTAGAAGGTCAAAAGTAGACTGGAAAATTGGCACATTCCACGACCTAAATGCATGTTAGATCCTCGGCTACCATGAAATACACGTTTCTTTAACCTTTAGCTAACTTAAATTCCCATATAGGTTACGACGGAATGGTAGGTTAAAATTTCCTACATGCACCTACAGTATTCGCCAAAGACCATGCAACGTTCATATTGAAATTTGACCTGGTGATTTAGCGTACATTGAGTAACACTATTTTGATTCATTCTGTTTATTGAATGCTGCGAAAGCCTTTTACTTAGTCAAATCATAATTTTAGCTAGCTTTATTAAAAGAAATTACCATTAGTTTTTGGGAAATTAGGAGTAGTCCCATATGGAAGGAATTTCCAATTCTATTACGAAAGAGAGAACCAAACTACACTTTAATGTTGATAATACTAAGAAGGAACTCCAAAATAGGTAAAAAAGGCATTAAAATTTTCCTTCAAGAACTGGAAAAGCTTATCCAAAATTGTTCAGATTGAAGTAAAACCAAGTAAAAGGGACCAAATTTGTAATTTAAAAATTAAATTTAGCTATTCTGTGAAGTCTTTTTGCGCAAAATGCAGTAACAGAAGAGTATTTTTTGAATGCACCAATGAACCTCGAAATTCCTTCAATATAAACCAAATGTCTAACATGTTCTCGCGAATTTAAGACAAAGAAGGCCTTATTTAATATCAGTCGTAAAGAATATAGTTTTTTGTATACTTTACGCTCCCCTTTTGCTTCATTTAGAAACTGAACAGACGAAACAATAATGAGTAGTTCAAAAAATGGCAATGTATATTGCCAGTTTTTTTGAATTTGCCAATTTGTAGCTGAATTTGGAATTAATCTACTCTTGCGGAAGGAAATTCATTATAAAGAGCAAAGAAAGTTTTTTCATCTTCAGTCAAATTGAATCGTTTATCCTTAGGAAAATTCAATAAATTCTCAAAAGTGTCAAATTTCATTGTGACATTACGTTGGAACAAGTTAATATGCGCAGAAGTTCGTCAGCGGAATATCTATTCAAAGCAATTTCTAAGAGGTAACCTTTTATGGAAAGTTTTGTTTATTAATGTTCGGAATAGTATTTTCACAAATCCAGTGTGGACATGATTTACCGTCGACAATGTGTTTTGCTCTTTTGAGGCATTTCTGTATATCAAAAATGTTGCCATATTCATTAAAACTTATATCGGAAAACACTTTATTTCGGTAAGTGCTCTTTATGTTTATCGCTTTTAAAAGGTTTTGGTGTAAACGTCGAACAAATGCAGAATTTATAAATTTATCAAAGAAGACAGTAAAAACACGGAAAATTAGGACGCACTTTTGTTGATGACATTCAATAAATACTTATCCAGTAAGATTAAAATTAACAGAATGTCTTGACTTAAGAAAAGTTGTTTCTATGGATAGAAAGTGTTTGCTTCAAGTTTTAAATTTAACACAATATCTAAATTTATTGTTCTAATTTATAGCTTTTTTTACGTTTCCAAGATCACGGGATTATCGAGAAACTTGTATTTTCCTTGACAAAAACTTAGTTATTCCTATTGTTCTTTTAAGGACCTAATATGCCTGATGCAGTTCATTATTATCTCTAAATCTTCCTGAACGCTTTCACATTAATATTCGAGTACTGATCAAACTTATACAAATTTATAAAAATTGCATGGTCTGTGGCGACTACTGTACATGTCACTTACTGGTTTTAACAAGTATGATTAATAGAACTAGCACTCCTAGCATAGGCACAGGATTTCTAACAATTGTATCATAGCCCTCGTAGTTTAAACTTTAGGAGATAACCAGGGTAAGCACTGATGTCCCCCGAGCTTCGAACACCTACTCGACTTGGAATAGCAAAAATCTAAGTCCCCACTCCTATGGGAGATCAATGGAACACGGGTCCAAACCTGACTACAATCAGTGTCATTTCTGACCAAATATTAGCGTTAGTAGTAGTACCAACACTAAACTCACTAAGATACACCACTAGAAGCAGTATTATCAACAGTAGTCTCAGTAGTAGCAATAAGAGACTCGGGCTCCTCGAATCTTTCTGGGCACCTATTATGGGTTTGTGGGGGCAGATACTGCAGAAGTAACAGCGCAAAAGTCTACCTTTCTGCTACTCATGTCTCTGATGACGAATCCGTGACGGATATCGAAACGTCAGGCGAATAAACATATTGTCCCAGCGATCGAGTCTTCTTCTTCTTCTTCTCAGTCTACTGACACTTAAGACTGAGTTAGGCGTTGTTTATGGCTGCATTGGCAAAAATGGCCTATGCCCGATTCCTGTTCGGTCATCTCGGCTTTTTCTTGTGACCAGTTCAAGAGGAAGAGAGTTTAGATTGAGGTAGACGGCGGCGCGTCTACTTTCACTATACCTGACCGCAGTCGCCGTCCCTCCTCTGGAGCATATAGTGAAATATCATACAACTTTAGTGACAACAGTCTCTGCAAAGTATCTGATCTATTAGCTGCATGAAACTTGTCGATACTTAATTGCTGTATGCGGTACAATCTAATTTCATCCGTCTGTGCAGAAGGACTAACACCAACCGAAACCACGCACTTTCAAGCTCATGGTTGTTCAAGTCCACTATTCTAGGTGATCTTCTATGCCAAAAGATCAGATTAGTATTGTTTGCAGTCGACTGGTTCCTGTTCTTTTACTTTCTGCTCTATTTTTACCATCCGGAGACGCATTTTCTTAAGAAGCAAAATAAAGTTATCAGATTTTGCGTGAAGTTAAAGTTCGTCCTCGTGTACTGTGAGGGGTAATCTCAAGATGGACTACTACTGTAAAGGAAAATACCACGTCTTAAGGCTACTGACATGACATAATCTATAATTGAGATACCTTTTTATGCAGGAAACAGGTACTTCACTATTCAGAAAACTTCATTTACAGCAATGACGGATCTGGTGCTGGTTAGAAGTAAGTAAGGTCTGATAGAAACCTTTGAAACTGACTAATTATTAGAAAACATAGTTCCCTCTCCAGCTCATTCTACCACATCTGCTCCGTTCATAACATCTGGTTTCCTCTCTTCCGCATCTCTGCTCTTGGGCCTCGTTCTTTCTCCCCTTTATGCTTTCCAAAATGTGTCTTTTATTCGTTTCATGCATATAATTAAAGTCTCTCCTTGACCAATGGTGATGCTTGGCAAAGAAGTTGAAAGGGAGGAGGAGGGGAAGGAGAAAAAGAAGAGCAAGGAAACATTTCCGCCCTCTGATGCTGCCTAGAATAAAGGCGTTCTTATATGCTTTACCTAGCCAGGTCGACATGTTCTCTTTGCCAGTGTTTGAACTCTCATCACTAACCTGAGGGGTGTTGGCTCACCAACCATAGATGTCCGCAGGAGAGTGGGCTGTGCGTGGGGCGGGGGTTGGAGAGGCGAATGAGCAGAACTAACGCATAATCTTGCTCGGGCGTTTGTCTGAATGGAGGGTGTGTGTGCGCAATTCTCTTCACCAATCAGAAGACTCCGTAATTCCACCTGCTCTTCGTTCGCTAACCTTGGACTGCTACTCATACTCCCTTCCCCACAATCTTGGAATAAAAGCCTGGAAAACAGACAGTTGTAGTCACCCATGTAGCTGCAGGTAGAATTAGCATGCCTTACATTATCCGTTAGCTGTCAAGAGGTTCTACGACTACTTGATGGTAACTGTCCTTCAAAACCGAAAAATATTTCTTCGCGTGCAAGTGAGTTGAAGACTTTAATTTCTGATGTCTGCTTCCTCTATTATGCTCCTACAATATTGCCGTTTATTCGCATAAATGCTGTCTGACATATTGTCTGACACTGTGAACGGTCAATTTTGGCGTGATATTCGTGTTACTGATAGTGCTTTAAAAAAAAGCTTCATGTATTAGCCCTATCTGAGTTAGTGAGGACACAATGTGTGGCTTCTAGATAAAGTTAATTGATTTCCGGTGCCACGTACATTTTTTTGAAAGAATCAGGGTTACCTTTATTTTGGCCGAGCAACATAATAAGACGATTCCTTATTTTCTCTCATGGAGTTGTTTGCTTTCACGTAGCTATTAGTCAAAGTAAAAAAGGCCAGTTTTGTGACAGCAAGACATCAACGCGACCGGGAGCCGTCTTAGAAATAAGGGGCTGTAAGTCTCTTCTTTGTGAAGCAGAAACAGACACTTCAAACGCCATGTTTTCTTATTTTGCTAAGATCCCCTACGGAATTGCATTTTCAACTGAATAATGTTTGTCCTTAACTGGCCATGAATGTAAACCTGTCAGCATTTCAATCCCGAAGAAGTCTAGTATTTAGACTTACTTTTGGAAAAGCTGATATCCTAGTTGCCTTAAGCCGCTCTGTTAGCTGGGATCCTGAAAACTGATCAGTTTTAAAGTAGCGTAGTCAGTTCATCTATCTCCAATCGCTCTTTCCTTCTGAAGAAATTCAAGGCAAACAAGGAAGAATGGCCAGTTTTTCTCAAAAACATAACGAACTAAGGACTGTTAGCTGGAAGCTGAAAATCCAACCCAAGCGCCCATGGTCAAACAGGTTTTGCTGGTTTATTTGTGGGCCAGGCGGCGAGCGCGATGCACAGTCGTGTCGAGAAGTGCCCGGTGGAGATACCACATGGAGATGCGAGTCATCCCTCTCCCGCTTATCCCTTATTCTTTAACATATCTCGGGTACAAATATCAACGTGTTATTAATTCGAACTCTATGCTATTTTGTTCTTTCGTGTGTTAGTGATATACAACTTCTGCAACTTTCCCGCCTCAAGTCTGTTAACGATCTCTGACGATTTTTTGCTTTGTTGGGCAGGCCGAAAAAAGAGTACTTGCAATGTGGCTTCAAAGATACTTAAAACCATTAATTACTCTCGTAGTTGCATTTAACCTGCTCGGCTGAATAGTCTATAAGATGTTTATTAATACTACTGAAGATTTTGAGTCCAAATATGATACCAAACAGAGTAAGGGCAACCATTGGCTGAGATGTACTTACCGTCTTACCTTTATGTGTTCAAACCGACTGCCTAACTTGGAAGGCCAAGGGTGTCCCGCAACTTTTACCGGATAGCGTTTGTCGGGTCTTTTACTTTCCAGTAGCTTTGGGGAGGTGATAACTTCTCATTGAGACGCACGTAGAGCACCACAATCATTGCAGAACCATGCCCGAGAATTTCCGTCATTTCTGCAGAGTAGGGTCTGTTCGTTGAATTAAAGACGACGTTACTGTCAGCACCACTCCCAGTTCCCGCGAATCATCAGCTGCCTCAACTCATTTTCTACACCCATAATTTCATTTAAAGAAGGAGATTGTGGCATGCGTGACCTATTTCGTTCAAGTAATGAAAGTTGGTCTAATAAGGAGCAGGCAAATAGATTAAGCGATATATTAACCGACTGGCAGCCATGTCTCCTGGAGTTCTCTCGCCTTAAATACTTGAATTTATGCTTTATATAATTGCATTCATTGTCAAATGCAACTTTAACTATGGTGGTTCATCTTGAATCACGGCCGGCGAGCGATTAATTTGACTCAATTACCTTCTTACAGTTGCATTTGAGCTGTGACGACATGTGCTTACATTCCACTATGAATGAGATGCCGAGACTCATCGCCTACTGTTGATTATATGTCAGGATCGTTAACGGCTTCTATTTAAAAGGGTGAAAAAGAGCTAGCCTTGCTATCTGCTAAATCTAGCACACAGGATCTACGTCTATGAGGTGAAAACAGCAACTTCCTAAATTCAGTATCCTCGGTATGATTGACTCCTGTCAAAGGATCCCTCATGAATATCCACTGTTTCCAAAGGAGGTCGCTCCTGCAGTGGAAACCAGTACCGTAGGCATGAGTGCACTATGAAGTGTGCTTCCGACTGCGTAATGCGAAATAAACCCCAACATATGAAGAAATTTGGCCAATTTATTGACTTAGAAACTCATCCATCCAATACACTTCTACCAGTTAATAATTAACCTTTCTGCTAACAAATATACTGATTAGGAAACTTTTTGAGGGCAAGTTAAAGCACAGACTAATTTTTAAAAAAATATTTAACAATTAAAAAGAGAATTAAAGGGAACATTTTGACTTCATTCCTCTAATAGTTGTTAGAAATAAATACTGCACAATTTGCTACTGCTCTCTGCTTATGTCTCTGATGATGAATCCGCGACGGATCTGGAAACGTCAGGCGAATAAAAGTATTGTCCCAGCGATTGAGTCATCTTCTCAAATACCGCACAATGTCTTTTATTGCTAAAAGCTATCATTGCAGCGGAAGGAGATTTCGAAGAAGAAGATGCGATCACTGGAATAAGGACTTTATTTTCCTGACGTTTCGGATTCCGTCGGGAATCCTTAGTCGGGAAAATAAGGTCCTTGTTCCAGTGATCGCATCTTCTTCTTCGAAACTGCTGCCTGGAACTCTTATATTCTCCTCTATTGGGAAGGAGATTTATTAAAACTCAGATTCAGGTAACATTCGCCGATTTGACGTGTAATCTGGACTGAATGTGAACCGAGAGGCTTTGGAAAAACTTTCACATAAAACACAGTCTTATTCGTTCATGGGATGGATGGGAAAAGATGAGCAAACTCAGTTCGTTTTAGGAATCCTTTGGCGTAAATTATATAGGAAGCTGGTATGTAAAACCGTTTGTTTTTTAAAAACCATTATTCAAGCTGACTTATTTATTCTCCACTGCGAATTGTCAAATTGAAAATGTATGTCTGGATTTCTTACTGCTGCGGTGAATGGGGTTATATGCATTGTATGAGCGAGGGATAAATATCGTTCTAATTAAAATGCAAGACATGCAGATCCTTTCCAAAACAAAGTAGTCTTTTTCATGGAAAGGCATCCTTTGGGAAATAAGTAAGTTTATTGAGTAAATTTTCGACACTGGATCCCCAGTTCGTCGTCAGACTTGAGAGAAATTTGCAAACAACAACAGTAATCTTTGACGACAGGTTCAGTATGCTTAAAAAACTAGTCATCCATCTTTGCTGTCAAAACAAGTTAAAATGTGAAAAAATGGGGAAAAGCGGTATTCTAGAAAAAAAACTCAAAAGACTATCGCTAGGAAGGCTCGGTTGTTTGAAGGTAAAAAAGAGAATATTTCATAAATATGACAAGTTATCCTCTACTGAGTATGTTCTTTAGGTCCCGATGAGATTTATTTAACTGTAAATGGACGAACAAGATTGCAACACTTCCGATTCTTCGAATTTGAATATAAGTGCTCCTCTTTGTTGAATGATTTTTAATAATGGACATTAGTTTTTAAAACAAAAGATCTCAGTGCATTATATTGAAGACATGACTTTAATGCTGTATGTAAGCTTTTGCTTCTTACGCGACATTATGTACATCGTTTAATAGCAGCAATTATGTTTGATTTCAAAGTTTTCAATACATGAATTCAATCTCGTTTTTTAATAATCATAGCTACTGCCTAAGCGTTAATATGACAGAATAAGACTTTAAATATTAAACTTTAGGTGATATAAAGTTATAGATGATTTTGTTCTTCTATATTTCTTGGGTTCGCTGAAGCATCTTGTTGTATTTCACTTATCATTTGGAAATGGGTATAGTGGTTTTCTATTTTGGCATCGCCAATATTCGAACGTTCCTTCTATTCAGTAGTTACATGGGTTTCATTTTTTGACATTACCAAATAATTATTGCATATTACAGTAGTGTTTCCTTTTTTAACTGAACCTGACAGTTGCTTCTTTTTGGTGTCTTTCTATCTTGCCTGTGACCATTGAATTCATTCTAAAATGTTAGAAACTTGAAACTGAAGTTTAAGTCTATTGCACATTTTGGTCATGTTTTCTTCTACAGATATCTTAAAATATCCCAAATATGCGGTTAATATACATTGTTCATATATGACAAATTAAAAATAATTTGTACAAGCCTTTCTCTTTTTTTTGGCTGAATACTCGAGTCTTAGCAACATTATAACTGTCGCGTTTGGCACATAAGATCAGTCAACTCGAACGAAAATTAACTTTATGCCAGTAGAGAATGGCAGAAGAAAATCACATAAAAGTTTAGGAGAGGAAAAAGAGAACGAGAATAGTTGAAGTTGGAATAGTTTGCGGGTTCTCAAAGGATATGATTTTTTCGACTCACTAAGGTGCTAACTCAAATTATACCTGCTGTTATGACAACTATTAGCTGATGTGACTGATTGGTGAATATTATTGTGTCATTTATCATGAATATGTTTTAATTCTGATTCATTTTTCGCAGGACATTAAAATACCTGTAAAAATTATTAAGTGTTTCTTGCGATGGGCTATTTGCATTGTCTCGTTTCTGTATGTTATCTTCCATGAACCATATTTTCGGCCAATTGTACACTAAATTGGTGGTAATTTTACCATATGATAAGGTCACTTGTACTACGGGGAGATTAATATCCCTCTTTCTTATCGTTTAAATTTCAAAGTTGACACTTACCGGTCCCATCATTTTTCAAACTTTATTCTTAAAGTTATTATTTCGCCTAGAAGGTAGCCTTTAGTATGATCTATCTTGCCGAATTTTTGAGGACAAATTTTAAAGCCGAGGTCACCGTTATCCCTTTTGTGACCCTTGACCTATCTCTTAAACTTAATTACTTACTGAGACTCTCCTTTTTGGACTTTGTGGAAGACTTTTCTAGAGGTTGAGACGTCAAAGTGGCTTATGGTTTCTCATACCTGCAAATGAACGTGTTATGATTGCCAAATTCAGATAACTTCCGGTCTTGTCCGCATAAAGATGATATTTTCCGGGCAGAGAGAGGAAAAAGGGTAATAACTTGAGATTAACAGGCCAAATACGTTACCCCCTGTTGTTTAGACGATCTGTAGGGTAGAAATCCGATGCTTCCGTTAGTGAGAATGTGCATAAACGGTTTCTCAGACCAATCAGATGCCTTTATTTCTCCATAATATCTTAACCAGAGATGATGATGATGATGATGATGATGATGAAGATGATGATGATGATGATGATGATGATGGAACTCGCTTATTCACTTCTATTGGTAAACTTTAATTTAATATTGATTTTCCACCTCTCACACGCCCGTTTTACCATCCAGTTTTAATTCTTCTTTCTCCATTTCAATCCTTCATTTATGATATTTTTTCGTTCTCTCTTCCAATTTGTCTTTTATTTTCATCCCTCTTTGTTCCAAAACGTCACAATTTCGGCCCATCGTATGCTTACATGTGGATCTATCTTCTCCCTTCTCTTTTGACTCTTTTTCCTATTTTAATTACTTTTTCATCTTCGTCACTAATAATATGTTATTTTGCGTTATCTTTCCAAACGCTCGTTGCTCCGTCTAGGTCGTTAGCTTAACGAATACCTTAATATTATTACAATAAAGCTTCTTGCGTTTGAAGAAAATAATCACAAGTCGGATTTAAATATAATGCTTATTCTTACAATGAATACGTGTTAAGTATCATCTACATATTCCGGGGAATTCTCACCATGTTCCCTCGGAAGCATTTATTTAAAACGTATGGTGATGCTACCGTACACATTGACTACTCCTGAATTGGACACTTGTCTTTTGAAACAGTATTTTCTACCGCCTCTAAAGAAGTGAATATCATCGTGTCTGGATAACTGATCTAACATGGGTCAGGGACCGATTCTTTGGTCAAGGTTCACAGCACTGCTGCATTTTGGAGCCAGTATCAGTGAAGCAAACACATACAATGCATAAGCGTTCACGAATCGATCAGTTTATTTTGGGGAAAGAAATTGGGGATAAGGATGCATGGGACTTCCAATAAACATAGAACTTGAGGTCCGACGTTGCGAAGGGTCATAGATTATGTCGAATATGTTTTTAATTATGTCAACGACCCAAACGCTACCTAATCTGGCAACCTAAAACACCAGAATTTTCGGTTTCCATTTTGTCATCTAGTGTTTAATTCAGATTATTTTCAAGACATCCTCAATAAGAAATGAACAGGAAGTTTTCATAACCATTTTGGGTTTACGAAAACAGGTATGTTTACTGCATTATAAACAGAATGAGGTGTGCTTGGTTCCTCAGTTGTATCTGCCACAGCCCTGGGCAATAAGCAGACGTTTAATAGCACGTCCTTCTAGTCAGTACTCTGATTCAACTGAAACAGAAGTGAAATGCGAAATCAGCCAAGTCCGTACGTTACAAATGACAGGCCAGTGGTATGAGACAACGCGATGGAGCTGGTGAGTGTGTAGGTAAACGGCGTATACATCTACACTAAATACCCGGTTTATGCCGGAGTATAGGGCATACGGTTGGAACAGTGTTACATTTTCTGGGAATATTGATCGACTTCCTGTTCCGCGCGCGCCAGCCGAGACACTGGCAATCGTCCACCTCCATTCCCAAGCGACAATTGGTCACCCTCTTGGAGCTGCTTGTCTGCAGCATGCTTCCTTCCCACCTGACGTCTCAATAGCAAAGCGCGCTGCCTGTCTATCCCACATCCTGTCGCTTCGTGCTCTTTCTAACCCTGTGAGATCAGGGGAACTCTCTGATTGCCAATTTCTCCCCTCAACTCCCTGCACAAGTTCTCAGCATCGCCGGCGCCGAGCAAGCGAAATTCATCCCGTACCGTCGAGGTCCTGTAGTGGAGGCAGGGACGGTGAGTAATCCATCAGTGGACTAATTCCACTCACGGAAGGGTGGTGAGACTGACAGTGGGGTGACGTAGGGGGTGGTGGTGGGCGGCATGCGGTCGCGTCGTCCTTGCTCTCCAGTCGTCCTCGCGACGCTTCTGTCGCCACCAATGAACTGCAAGAAAATTTCCGAGGTTGTGAAATTGATTGTGTGCGCAGATGTGTCTCTGTCTCCACCCGTGGAGATGGCACTGCCGAGCCGAGGAAGGCAGGGAAAAAGGGGTACGATAGGACATTTTAGATCCAAATGAACTTTCGTGCTCTATGCGAGACGGCCTGTCTCCTTTATCCTTTTACTTTCTGCCTCTGCTCTTTCGTTGTCCCCTATGCACTATCTGGCCTTTTTTATCAAGTATATAGCGATCCCCGAACATATAGAGTGGCTAATGCATAGTTTGTAGGATACATCAAAGATAGAAGAGTCGCGTATTAAATCCGTGCAAAAAGCAGGTTGCATTAGTAATTAAAATACTGACCCTGGGAATGTTTCATAGTATACAGTAATTCTGACCCGTCTCTAAAAATAAAGATAAGCTGATCTGCCCTGATGTACTTTGGCTACTTTCAGCGCTCTATTCGTGGGCGGCGCTGAATTATGGCTTAGTCATATAAGGTTAATAATTGCAGGTGATTTAAGGACGGACAAAGCCCGAAGCCAATGCTTTAAAAGCCAAAGATACTTGCTTAATATCCATATTTCATAGATAAAAACAAAAATTGACTGGTTGATGTTTGCAAGTGAACCGCTATCTAAAGAAATTATCGAATTTCTTGACTGTGCAATACTACCATCGCAAGCTCGCTCTTACTTACCTCCTTTATATTTTTCCGATCCCTTACCATCTTTGGCCATGCTTTCTCCTATGTCCAACCAACGCTCCAAGCTGCCTCTGTTAAAGCTGTTTGCTCAAATTCGTTTTCCCATCTTTATATTGCTACCTTCTTGTTTAATAGATCCATTAATGTGGCTGACTACCCCTTTTGCTGCTTATCACTTGTCACTGTCATAGCCTCTACTCCCAATCATCCAGTAGTGCCGATAGACTATTACCCTTTATGTAAGCCAAGCTTTTTATATGTTACGCCCTAGGGTATATACAGTAGTCACCGGTTATTAATCCCACCTCGGACCCAGACTAAATTGGGCTTAATAAGCGGCGGGCGCACTAACCGGAGAGTCCTAGTTCTTGATTAGCCAACACAGTATACGCACTACACATTACATACGTATTGTATTATGTGTAGAGCTTGGTTATGTACAAGAAAAGAATGCTGTTTGTCTGTATTTTACGTAAATACAAAAACAGAAAAATGATTTGCGACACGTAACCAGTTGCGCACGCAGAGAGATGAGAATTTCACTCTATACTGTTGGCAGACTGGACTTTGTAGCCGGCGACTGGGCTTATTAGTCGGCTGATTTTTCTATGTTAAATTCCGTCCCAAGCTGACTTGGGCTTAATATGTTGCTGGGCCTATTAACCGTGGGCTTAATAACCGGTAACTGCTGTATAACTACACAAAGACCCTTTTAACTAAACAGCATGTCCCAAAAGTTGATGGCATCATTACAAACTGCTAACGTGCCATATTTATTTAGATGAAGTTTACTTCGGCAAAGGAATGTTGCAAAATAGTTCGCCATGACAGTGCTCCAATACAAAACTATTTGACATTGATTGGATTTTGGATCAAATTTGTTTACGAAAATTACATTGTCACTTGTCGATAAATTATTTGAGACAACTCTGGCTTTAGAGTTCTTTCTATTCAGAGTGAAAACGAACGGATTGGCTCGCTAGCGGCATGCAAGAAGGGTAAGGTTGCTTCACAAAAGAAAGATCGAGGGACTGTTTAGTCATCCCATGTTCATGCCATCCAAACACACACGTTTATATATCCTGGTTCCTTGACATTTGCTAACCCCCCACCCAAACGTTCAGTGTATCTAGATGAGCTAAAAGAATTAGGAATCTAAGAAGTGTTATGAACAAAACTTAAGTGAGGCCTTGTTGTTATCAGAATACTCTCTCAAATATCTCGCCTGCTAATTCGGACAAGTCATTGTAGTCGGACGTTTATTTACGACCAATCTGTACAACTGTACAACTACACATATGTAACTTTGAAGTAGTGCTTGTTAAGTAAACCCATTGTAATGAAAGGACTGCAATGAATGCACGGTGGGGAAGGGACTGCTCAGTTGACAAGGGACTGTCTGACACCGGAATCTGAGGGCCGATTGCTGGTCCGCACTCCAAACTTTGTAGGAGACAAACCCCAACTGTCATAGCAAACGCTTGGGTTATTATGTTTTTACATAATTCTGCCGTAACTGCACTTTATAACTTATGCATGAAAGTCGTATAACTGATACCTCCTCTACGAGTCCATGAATAGGAGAATATGTTACTATGTGAGGCGCGCACAGTTTTCGCGTCTTGCGAAAAAGTGTTATGTGTAATCTGGTAGGTTATTTTCCCAAGAATTTAGGAAAGGTGATTTCTAAGCTTTAGAAAATCCGCAAATGGTGGCACTTAACCTTTTTACTTTGACCATTTTGGTGAGCTGACAAAACATGTGACCCGACCTTAATCACTTTTCTCGTCCACCCTTCGACCTATTCCATTACTTTCTACTGCTTTTCTATTCCTGCTGATGATGTTCGGTCTACCTATCTACGTCTTTCTCACGTGATCCTGATGTTGTTTCTGATCCGCCGTCTCCTGCTTAGCCTCGGATATTTCGATGTCTTGGATCATATATAATTTAATTGGTGGGCAAATGTTACCTAGCAAATAAATATCGCCTCACTAGGCCACTAAGTGCATATATTTGTCGGGTTTGACTAGTATTAGAACAGTTATCTCTTTAAAATTTTGTCTTTGAATTCCAAAAAAGGTTTCCTATGTACCTGACAGCTCGACCGTCAAGTCTGACGATCTCCGCCGTGTGCTACACAGCCTGGTCTGTAGGGAAGGTAACTTACACGTGGATTAGTTTTAAGCGGTAGCGGACTTGCTTTGCATTTCTCCGCTCCACTCGCCTGCTCCCGGTGTCATGGCGCAGGTGGCCGGAGCCACCAAGTCAGACTCAGATTTCCTGAAGAAGGAGTGTCGTAAATTCCACGGGCGGCTCGTGCCTGAGCCTGTGCCTGCGCGAACCATCAACGCCTCCCACCTCCATATTCGGCATTTGTATGGGAGCGCAAACAGAATAACGCTTGCATCTACCAAGCACCCCCCTTTGGGGAGCAGTGCTATCATAGAGCCACAGCGTTAGAAAACGGCGTACTACAACTCCCTATCTCCTGCGACTAACCGATCCTTTGGCCATCAACTGAAAAAATAGTTCAAATTGTCGAAGGCTTGTGCTGCAAGTCAACGTATCGAAAAATTGGTAATGAATATAGCTGACTAAGCCAAGAGAGACTAGAATGGCCATTTCTGGCTTGTTAGTCATCGTTAACTGACGACTGCTAATGACCCAGGAAAGGCCATTCCAGTCTCTCTTGGCTTTGCCGGTAACGTTCATCGGCCTAAACTACTAGCCGCTGGTGGCGCTCGAGACTAAGCCCTAAGGCTGAACGGGAGGAGTGAGTTCCGTTAGTGATTGGTAAGCGTTCACAGACAGAATTCCATAATTTCTGTGGCTGGTAGGCACTGTATCCGGCATGAAACCGCGGTAAATAGATTCGACTCTGTGCTGCTACATATTATCATGCTATACTGGACCGTAATTTTATAATCTGCCCAATAAATATCTTACTTATGGTCATTACGAATCGTAAAATGTTTGCAAGTGACAATTTAAGAACAAAACGTCACATTAGGCAGAAGTGTTATGCAATGGAAACCTTTCGAAAGAAAAGAAGAAATTCGAAACTGGCAAACTTTCAACATTTCCAAATGAAAAAAAACAGTATGCAGCCTTTAATTTAGATGCAAAATTTAAGAGAAGCTCTAATGGTATGGCGGGAAAGCTCTCGCATATTTTATGGTTTATTTAAAGAGCTCGTGCTTCCGTAATTTGTAAATCGGGCAAATGGCACCAAGAAACTTTCGAAAGGAATTTTATTCAAATAACACCACGCGTGATTTCACAGGCTTTATCTGGTTATTTGCAATTCCATTCTTGAGTTTAGAATTCCGCAAATAAATCAGTACTATAAATCCGTTATACTTCGTGGTTCAAGACCAGTTTACTGCTCAAAACATAAATTGTAAATTTGCATGGCGGTCTTGTTCTCATTTTTGATTAAAGAATCAAATCGCTATCCAAAATTAACGTCAAAGTCAATTTCGGAAAAGAAAAACTCAGTATTATATGCCATTCTTTTTAACAGTTATCGGATACGTACCTGCTCTGGAATAAAATCACCAGCTCAGGCCGCACACGTAAGCACAAGTTTATGAACGAATTTTAATTTCTTCCGCAAAGTGCAAGTTGCTGGCATTTTCTGCGTGACTTTAATGTAAAGTCTAAAATTAAGGCACGCGGTGAATGCCATACTTGCAGCTTAAACCATCAACAAATGACGTATTCACTGTCTGTCCCCGTTTTTTATGAACTTTTTATGGCAGGAGATCAATATAAGAAACGCTTAATATAGATGGTCTTGCGCTAACTTCCAGGAAAAGTAAGGTAAGCGTTACAGGTCGCGTCAGGACACTCAAACAATGACCCTTCCTGGATTGTAGTCAAGTTCACTTGTTTACGGGATGTTCCTTTTCCCGCGCCTTATCCTGTTTACGGCTCTTCCATATGCAGTAACTATAGCCTATGTTTAACAGCCTGTAGTCTACTTACTGCTTTTTATTTGATCGTCAGCTAACACTTCCTCCAGCTCTTGCTTACTTTCTTAGATTTCTTTCTCGATCATAGTCATAAAAATTTGTGAAATCTTTCTGACGAAGCGAAGGATTTCGATCAATGAAGGCAATTGGATATCTCGACCATTAGATGCAAATATCGCATATAAAGTTAAACATCAATAGCGTTCCTATCTAATGATGCATCCTAATAGTAATCCAAAACATCGGGCGAATAAAAATCCCACTCGTGTGAGAGTGTCTCCTTGTTCCCGTGACGTCTTCTCCAAGTAGAAAGTCAATACATACAGGTCTGTGATCCTGACCACAACTCTTTACAGGACTTCGAGGCGAACGGTGCCCAAAACGCCTGACAAAAATGCTGAAATGCTTTCACTGTAATTTTATGTGAAGACAAGTGAAGTTGAGGTCAAGGGAAGCAGTCTTATAAACGAAATTCTGAAAGGAATGGGTATGCATGATATTTGTTATATGCTGGATCAAATCGAACTGTAAGAAAACTACGTTGTGAAGATGACTGACATGCAACTGCTCCAAAGACGTCGTTGCGGGTGCTCAGCGACATGGTGGGCAACTGCGAGAATGAAATGGCAACTGCGTAAGGGCAGCTGCGAGAATGAAACGGCCTGCACATTAATTCTGAAACCCGAGTATATTACGCACAGGTTTTGTTTACTTGGCGAGATTTTGTTAACAATGGGAGTATGGTAGGATGGCACAGAAGATGAGTCAACACTCTAGCCGTCTTCAAGTGAAGATGACAAGGAGACAACAACACGCGATAGCGCCATCACACGAAGGGTTAGGTTACGCGCGACCTTAAAGTGCCGACATCACCGGAGGGCACGAAGAGTTGTAGCGGTCTAAGTAATGGTTGTGCCTAGATCACTACAATCTAAGCCCAGGTTGGAGATAAAAGGCAAGCGTTATCAGAATGAGAGTTGTATTGTGTACAGAAGACTGAGTTGCTGTCTCAGGTGGCAGTCGCCACTGGCGAAGTCAGGGCTGGTCCTGACTGCGGCCAGCCAGGCCTGAGAGAGTCGACTGTGTGATGTATGGGGTGATGACGTTGCTTTTTCATGGCTGTGAAGCGAGTGTAAGTGGTCTGTCGTTGGTGTGCTGCAGTTGCCCGAGCGGATCTGCCTGCAAAGGCCCCCTGCTGCCTTAGCCAAAGGGGTAGTGTGTGATATGGTCCTTAGGGGGCCGCGAATACTTGGGCACGAGTGTGCATGCGCGTGAGCGCACGTATGTTTGCGAGTGGAAGTCGTTGAAGTGGTCTTCAGGTGACCAAGTGGAACAGGCGCTTGTGAATGCACATGACGTTGAGGCAGCGGGCTTCGGAGAACGAAGGAGGAGGGAAATTGTGGCTGTCCGCCACAGCTCCCTGCCAGACACAGAAAGAAGTGAATGTGTCGAATGTGAGCGAAAGATAAAAAGACGGAAATAATCCAGTCCACATGCAGGTTGGAGAGCGTTTATCGTATGTGACAGTGGTTGCTCGTACTGGAGTCTATGGTGATGCTTGCAACTTCTACTGAGGTGCAGTTGTGATATCAGCCGGAGAATGTGCTATTGTGATTTTAACAATATGTACTAGTGAGTCTGTACGTCGGAAGTAGTAAAGGATGTGTTTTTAAATTCAATTACGTATGCCAGTGAGTGGACAAATTGGTAGGAGGAAAGGATGTGCTGTTGTGACCTCGTTCATAAGAGAAAGGAGACTTCGGATACGGGGCATCCCACTAAGAGCTGAGTCGAACGAATGCGTCAGTGAAGTAGGATCATTGTCGCCCACAAACAAAATTGAGGTAGACTGGAGTGTCGAAAGTATGAAAATTAATCAATGCGTACAAAATTGCATGTTGAATATATCATGAAAAGGAACTCACGAATGATGGTTTCGTTGTTGATTGGCAGAGGAATGTCTCGTTCACAGAAGAGTTGTGATGAGGTAGCAACACATTTGGATGAATGCTCCGGATAACGTGTCTGCAGTTCGATCTGGACATAACTGAGTTCACGTAGTTTGATATTGGTGTGTTGCAAGTTGCCTGAGGGAATCTCGACTGCAAAGGTCTTTGCTGCATCGGCCGAGGGGTGTTTTAGTTAAGTGGCCCTTAGGCAGGCGTGCTTACTTGGATGCACGTGTATACGCGAGTGTGTGCGCACCTATGTGCGTAAGTGAATAAGTTGAGGTCAACTGTCGGGACCGCGGGAACGAAGCTGCGAGGTCATGCTTCGTGGAGCGGGGTCGTCAGTGAAGGAAAGCATTGGAACAGTTGTTTGTGACGACACGAATTTTGGGGCAGCAAGCCTTGGAGAACGACGGGGAGAGGAGAGGCATTGCGGCTGTTCGCCACAGAGTTACGCCCACACAAAACAACGCCGCCGGATTATGTCATCCTCAGATCATCACCATCACACGACGGCTGCCCGGATAAGCGTCTCGCGCAGAGACCAATAAAAAGAGTCATAGGGCACAAAGACCGCCTGCCCTAAATGCTAGACTGCGGACAGAAGGCGTATCCTGCCGCCCAAGCGAGAACATACTGCCGACATACAGGAGAAGTTGCAGACGAGACGATTGCTGCCTACGAGGAGGCTGAGAATTTAAGGCACATGCACAGAAGCTGATATGCACATAGTGACTCTTGCAGTAAACTGTTCTCTTGCATCTTGTCTGTCTTCCCTTCCTTACACACAAATTTGGGATATAACAATTGGTGACGCAGGTTATAATACAGCATCATATCAGAGTAGCCCTTGTTGCAGTCAGCAGAACATGCAAGCCTTAACTCAGACGAGTGTCGCAAGCGTCCAAACCCGCGAGGGTGTTTGTGTCAGCAAAAAACATTCAGCGTATAGGTTGTCCTCCTTGGGAATATTCAGATCCACTGCAATGTACCCAACACCTAAATATTTTCTATCCCTTCAGCTACAAGCATCAGAATGAAAACCTTTAAATGCGATTTTAACAAAATACAGTAAAATCCGAATCTGCTATAATCAACATTGTAGGTGCTTTTGTTTTGAAAGTGGACTTGGTATACGGGTAGAGTTGGTAGCGGAGAAATAACTATTACTGGTTCATACGTATTAAGAGGTAAAATGTCCCTGCGTGCGACCACGCCCTCAATATTTATACGAAAAGGCACAGAATGCTTCCTCCAGGAAAAAGACAGACAGCATGAGACAAAATGTCTGATTCCAATTAATCTTGGTGTGGGAAATCTAAATATATTATTATCGAATTTGTAGGCGCTTTCGTTTGGAAAGACGAGTTGGTGTCCGGGTATAGTTGGTAGCGGAGAAATGACTATTACTGATTCATACGTACGCTAAGGTGAAATGTCACTGTGTGCCAACAAGCCCTCAATGTTTCCACGCAAACGAACAGAACGCTTCGTCCGTGAAAGAGACAAAAAATCAGGCGATAACATAACTAATTCGTATTAATCTAGGGGCGGGAAATCCAAATATCTGATTGTCATTTTTGTAGGCGCTTTCCTTTCGAAAGTCGAGTTGATATCCGGGTAGAGTTGGTTGCAGCTAAATATCTATCACGGATTCATACAAACCATGAGGCGAAATATCACTGTGCACCAACACGCCCTCACTATTTCTATGCAAAAGCACAGAATGCTTCCTTTGTGAAAGACACAGAGATCAGAAGACAAAATACCTTATTCGTATTTAGCTAGGTGCAAGAAATCCAAATAACTTATTATCAACATCCTACGCGCTTTCATTTAGAAAGTCGATTTCGCATTCGGGTAGTGTTCGAAGCAGGGAAATAACTATCCCTGATTCATACGTACGATGTGGCGAAATGTTACTGTGTGCCATCACACCCTCAATATTTATACGCAAGCGCAAAGACCGCTTTCTCCATAAAAGGGACAAAAAGCAGGAAAAGAAATATCTGATTGCTATTTATCTAGTTGCGGGACATCCAAATGTGTTATAATCTACTATGTAGGGGCTATCGTTTCGAAAGTCGAGTTGGTATCCGTGTAGAGTTGGTAGCGGAGTAATGACTATCACTGATTCATACGCACGATAAGGTGAAATGTCACTATGTGCCAACACGCTCTCAATGTTTCTACGGATCGAACAGACCGCTTCGTCCGTGAAAGAGACAGAAAGCAGGCGATAACATAACTGATGCGTATTAATCTAGGGGCGGGACATCCAAATAAATTTTTTGTCATCTTTTAAGGCGCTTTTGTTTCGAATGTCGAGTTGGTTCCGGGTAGCGTTAAAAGTGGAGAAATAGCTATCACTGTATCATACATATTATGAGATGAAATGTCACTGTGTGCCAACAAGCCCTCAATATTTCTACGAAAGCGCACAGAACGCTTCCTTCGTTTAAGAGACATATTGCAGGACACAAAATATCCGATTTGTATTTATCTCGGTGTGGAAAATCCGAATATACTCTTCCGTTTTGAAACCAACAGAACGCTTCTTCCGTGAAAAAGACAAAACAATCAGGCGATAACATAAATGATTTGTATTAATCTAGGGGCGGATAATCCAAATATTTTTTTTTCATCTTTTAAGGCGCTTTCCGTTCGAAAGTCAAGTTGGTATCCAGATAGTGTTAAAAATGGAAAAATAACTATCACTGATTCATACGTACCATGCGGCAAAATGTCAATGTGTGTCAACGCGCCCTCAATATTTCTCCGCAAACGCACAGTACGCTTCCTTCGTGAAAGGGACAGAGAGCAGGAAACAAAATATCTCAGTCGTATTTATCTCAGTGTGGGAAATCCGAATATGTTATTATCATCCTTGTAGGCACTTTCGTTTTGAAAACTGTGTTGGTATCCGTGTAGACTTGGTCGCGCACAAATTACTATCCCTGATTCATACATATTATGAGGCGAAATGGCACTGTGTGCCAACACGCCCGCAATATTCCTACGAAAGCGTATAGAACGCTTCCTTCGTTAAAGAGACATATTGCAGGACACAAAATATCCGATTAGTATTTATCTCGGTGTGGAAAATCCGCATATGTTATTATAAGCCTTGTAGGCGCTTCCGTTTTGAAAACCGTGTTGGTATCCGTGAAGACTTGGTCGCGCACAAATAACTATCTCTTATTCATGCGTACCATGCGGCGAAATGTCACTGTGTGCCAACTCGCCGTCAATATTTCTAAGCAAACGCAGAGAACGCTTCCTTCGTGAAAGGGCCAAAGAGCAGGAAACAAAATATCGCACTTGTATTTACGTCGCTGTGGGAAATCCGAATATGTTATGGCCAATTTTCTAGGTGCTTTCGTCTAGAAAGTCGATTTGGTGTCCCGGTAGAGTTTGTAGCAGCTAAATATCTATCACGGATTCATACGAACCATGTGGCGAAATGTTACTGTGTGCCAACACACCCTCAATATTTCTACGCAAGCGCAAAGACCGCTTTCTCCATAAAAGGGACAAAAATCAGGAAAAGAAATATCTGATTGCTATTTATCTAGTTGCGGGACATCCAAATATGTTATAATCTACTATGTAGGGGCTATCGTTTCGAAAGTCGAGTTGGTATCCGTGTAGGGTTGGTAGCGGAGTAATGACTATCACTGATTCATACGCACGATAAGGTGAAATGTCACTGTATGCCAACACGCCCTCAATGTTTCTACGCAAACGAACAGAACGCTTCGTCCGTGAAAGATACAGAAAGCAGGCAATAACATAACTGATGCGTATTAATCTAGGGGCGGATAATCCAAATATTTTTTGTCATTTTCGAAGGCACTTTCCTTTTGAAAGTCGAGTTGGTTCCGGGTAGCGTTAAAAGTGGAGAAATAGCTATCACTGATTCATACATATTATGAGGTGAAATGTCACTGTGTGCCAACAAGCCCTCAATATTTCAACGATAGCGCATAGAACGCTTCCTTCGTTAAAGAGACATATTGCAGGACACAAAATATCCGATTTGTATTTATCTCGGTGTGCAAAAATCTAAATATCTTTTATCAAATTTGTAGGATCTTTCGTTTAGAACGTCAAGTTGGCATCCGGGTAGAGTTTGTAGCAGCAAAATATATATCACGGTTTCATACGAAACATGAGGCGAAATGTCACTGTGTGCATACACACCGTCAATATGTCTACGCAAATGCACAGAACGCGTTCTCCGCTACCAACTTTACCCGAATACCAAATCGACTTTCTAAACGAAAGCACCTACAAAGTGGATACAAAAAACATTCGGATTTCTTACACGGCGATAAATACGAATCAGATATTTTGTTTCCTGCTCTCTGTGTCTTTCACGGAGAAAGCGTTATGTGCTTTAACGATGAAATATTGAGGGCGCGTTGGCACACAGTGGCATTTTGTCTCATGGTTCCTAGGAGTCGGTGATAGTGATTTGTGCACTACCAATTATACCAGGATACCAAATCGACCTTCGAAACGAATGCGCCCACAAAGTTGAGAATAACATATTTCGATTTCTCAGACCAAAATAAATACGAATCGGATAGTTTGTCAACTGCGCTATGTCTCATTCACGCAGGAAGCATTCTACATGTTTGCGTAGAAATATTGTCGGCGTGTTTGCACAAAGTAACATCTCACCCCATTGTACGTATTAATCAGTGATATTTAATACTCCGTTACCAAGTATACCCGGATAACAATTTAATTTTCGAAACGAAAGTGCCTACATGGTTGATGATAACATATTTTACTTTCCCACACAGACAGCAAAACAATTCAGACATTTTGGCTCCTGCTCTCTGTCTCTTTCGCGGATTAAGTGTTCTAGGTGTTTGCGTAGAAATATTGAGGGCGTACACAGAGATATTTCGCATCATCGTACGTATGAATCAGGGTGGTTATTACTGCGTTACCAGGTAAACCCGGATACCAACTTGACTTTAGAAACGAAAGCGCCTACATAGTTGATAATAATATATTCGGAGTTCCCACACCGACATAAATACAATTCAGATATTTTGTCTCCTGCTATGTGTACCTTTACGGAGAAAGCGTTCTGCGTGTTTGCGTAGAAAAATTGAGGGCGTGTTTGCAAAAAATGACATTTCGCTTCATGGTACGTTTAAATCCATGATAGATATTTCTCTGCTACAAACTCTATCCACTTGCCAACTCGACTTTCTATACCAAGGGCCTACACAGTTGATAATAAGATATTTGGATTACCCGCACTTCGCTTCTGAAGTCAGTCTGGTATCCGAGTAAACTTGGTAACGGAGAAATAACTATCACTAATTCATACGTACGATGAGGTCGAAGGTCAGTTTGTGCCAACACGCCCTCAATATTTCTTCGCTTACGCACAGATAGCTTCCGCTGTGAAAGACTAAGAGAATACGAGCCAAAATATCTTATTCGTTTTTAATAAGTAGCGGGAGATTAAAATAACTTTTTGTCAACTTTGTGGGCCCGTTTGTTTAGAAAGTCGATTTGGCATCTGTGTGGCAGAGAAATATCTATCACGTATTCATACGCACCATGAGGCGAAATGTCATTGTCTGCCAACAAGCCCTCAATATTTCGACGCAAACGCACAGAACGCTTTCTCATTGAAAGAGACAGAGAGCAGGCGACACAGTATCTGAATTGTATTTATGTCGGTTTGGGAAATCCGAATATATTTTTATCAACTATGTAGGCGCTTTCATTTCTAAAGTCAAGTTGGCATCTGGGCATACTTGGTAACGAAGAAATAACTGTCCCTGATTCATACGTACGTTTAGGTGAAATGTCAGTTTTGGCCAACACGCCATCACTATTGCTTGGCAAGTATACAAAACGCTAACTCCGTGAAAGAGTTAGAGAAAAGGTGACAAAATATCTGACTCCTTTTTATCTAGGTGCGGGATATCCACATATCCTATTTTCACGTTTGTTGACCTTTTCGTTTAGAAAGTCGAGATGGCAACTGAGTGGACTTTGTAGCAGAGAAATATCTATCATGGATTCATGCGTATCATGTGGTGAAATGTCCTTTTTGCAAACACACTTTCAATAATTTTACGCAAACGCACAGAAAGCTTCCTCCGTCAAAAAGGCAAAGAGCAGGAGAAAAATTTCGATTCGTATTTATTTCAGTGTGGGAAATCCGAATATGTTATTATCAACTATGTAGGCGCTTTCGTTTCTAAAGTCAAGTTGGCATCCGGGTATAAATGGTAACAGAGAAATAACTATCACTGATTCGTACGTACGATGAGGCGAAACGTCCCTGTCGGCCAATACGCCCCCAATGTTTCGACGTAAATGCATAGAACGCCTACACCGTGAAAGAGACAGATAGCAGGAGACAAAATATCTTAATTGTATTTATGTCGGTGTGGAAAATCTGACTATGTCATTATCAACTTTGTGGGCGCTTTCGTTTCGAAAGTCGAATTGGTATCCGGGAATAGTTGGTAACGCACAAATACCCATCACTTATTCATACGTACCATGAGGCGAAATGTCACTGCGTGCCAACACGCACTCACTATTTGTACGCAAACACAAATGACGCTTTTTCCGTGAAAGAGACAAAGAACAGGAGACAAAGTATCTAATTTAAATTTATCTTGGTGTTGGAAATCCGAATATGTTATTATCAACTTTGT
>JAYGXS010000010.1:10860117-10902069 GCA_036362985.1 Ligula intestinalis
GTCCGGAGCACATCGTATCCCACAAACTTAAAAACTTTTCAATAAGACGCTGGACAAGTATGTGCTTATATCTGCTAACGACTTTGTTCTTATTTACTGATTCGTACGAGTTGGGATACTCCTATCTCAGATTCTTGGATAGACCACTTCCAATCCTACACCTCTGTGGGATACGATGTAGTCCGATCGGCGATGTAACGTATCCCAACGAATATACGTTAGTGAATAGGATAAGGCATGGAAGGCCATAGTGTCAGGGAGAATTTACTAAGGTGGAACAAGCGTAGAATGTAAGAAACATGCAAGTGGCTCGCAGATAAGTGCGGTCCAGCCATGAGTGGGTCGGAGTCCAGAGTCGCATTCCGGCAAGTCGATCACCGGGTCTTGAGGTCTGCAACCGAACAGTAGGTCGTCCAGTCCGGGAGTGACCGGGCGTAAACAACTCCCCCGTAGTTTGTGCACTGGGTGTCACCTTGAGAAGTGATTGGCTAGTGAGGCCAGACAAGTCTCGAGCTTGCGTGTAGGCGTCCGAGGAAAGCATGACTAAGAATAAGGAGTCGCTACAATACTCCCCCTCTCAGGAGAACGGAGTTCAAAAATGTTAATGGGAGGATAATGTGGGTATGTTAAGGGTAGAGTACAAATCGGTAACGGTCTCAAAAACTCGCACCAAATAGATAAGAGTAGAAAATGAAGTAAAAATTATCAATATAACAAAGTTGTGGATAGATAAATGTATAGCAAAAGTTTACTACGTGACAAAAAAATGTTAACCGATTGTGTAATGTTTACTATGTATGCCAGTAAGTCGGCCAGTTAGAAGGATAAAATTGTGTTGGACTGATTGCTTAATGGGTGCAGTAAGTCCGGCAAGTTGGTAGGAGGAGAGTGTGTATCGCCAAAGAAAGTCAGTAAGTCGGCGCGTTGGTGGGAGTAAATAATGTCCTTGAATAATTCCGTCATCATATACCAGTAAGTCGGCACGTAGGTATGAGAAAAGGACATCCTGCAATGTAACCCAGTAAGTCGGAACGTTGGTAGGAGAAAGTGAGTGTTTCAAACACAAGGTATCTCAGTGAAAACTGAGTCAGGCGAATTTGTCAATGAAGTAGACGCACTGTCGTCCAGACACAGAATTGAGAAAGAGCTAAATGTCTAAACTTTGTAAATGTTGTGATGGGTGCACCATTGCATGTTGAATGCATCAGTAAAAAGAGAATACTCACGGATGATGGGGTGAAATGGGTTGAGGGTTTCCAATTCGCTTCATGACAGATTGTCGATAAATGCATCCTCCATATAGTGGTCACGAAAAATAACACAGGAGGCTGCAGCTGAAGTCGAAGGAGGACTGGGAATAGTAAAGTGAAGGCAGCCACGTCAGAAAAGGAAAATTGGTCTCCTCTCGCGGATCATCAGTGTAAGAGATGGAGAGTGGTAATTTTTATTAGGTAAATGAAATTGAAGGCGCGATGAAGAAAATCGGGTCACCATTGAGATAGACGAGCGTTGGAGTCGATAGTGTAGGATATTGAGAACGTCGGAGTCGACAGTGTCGGGTATTGTGAACGTCGGAGTCGACAATGTAGAATGTGGAGTTAATTGAACGTCGGGGTCAACAATGTAGGATACGATGTGGTCCGATCGGATGATAGGCGATCTAACGTATCCCAACGAATATAAGGCATGGAAGGCTATAGTGTCAGGGAGACTTAAAAAGGTGGAACAAGCGTAGAATGTAAGTAACATGCAAGTGACTCCCAGATAAGTGCAGTCCAGCCATGAGTGGGCCGGAGTGATTGGTGCGGTGATTGGAATTTTTTCGATTTTTTCCATTCGCCAAGCATGTATGTCAGAAATGCCATAAGCGAGGGCATAAGAAAGACCGATGTCCGACCGCCCAACTCGGCAAATCAAGAGTAGGCGGCAGGAAGACGAGAAGTTCAAAACACCTTCATCTTACTCTGGCCTTAAGTCTCACTCTATTCTATTCACCTTCAAAACTGAATTTGAGGCACGGAGAAAGTTCACCTCCAGCTCGATACAGCATCAGACATCAGCTTCATCTCCAAATGCACTTGGCACACGATTGGACGGCCCCCATGATCACATCGGGCAAAAGGCTATGAAAATTTCTGGAGGATTTCTCCGGCTCATGGGTGAGCTTGAATGTGACGTTTTTTAGATGCCACTCAATTCAAAGGAACAGGCTACCTAACCAACCGTCCGAAGCTTGACTTAATCGGCCTTGACTGGATCGAGGAATTCGGTCTCCTGGAACTGCCACACAACCGCATTTGCAGAATGTGCAGTTAACTTGGCCGAGTCTTGCCAAATCGACTCAACTGGCGGCAAAACTGATGTCAACTCTGCAGGCAAAATTTGCTCCAGTTTTTCGAGATGGTCTTCGCTGCTGCAACAAGATGCAGGTCATTCTTCGCCTTCAACCTAATGCAAAGTCTGTCTTCAGACCCAAAATACCAGTTCCTTATGCTGCACTTACTGCGGTTGACCAAGAACTTGATCTTCTGCAACGAGATGGTGTTCTTCAACCAGTCAATTACTCTGCATGGGCCGCTCCAATCGTGTCAAGAAAACCACAGGTAAAGTCCGAATTTGTCCTGATTTTCCCACTGGTCTCAATGCTGCTCTGGATACACATCAGTACCCTTTGCCCATGCCTAAACATCTTTATGCTAAGCTGAATGGTGGAACTTTTTTCGCTAAGCTGGATTTATCCTATGAATACCTAAAATCGAGGTTGACGAAGTCTCTCGGGAGCTTCTAACCATCAGCACCCATCGTGGTCTGTTCCAGTACACCTGTCTGCCATTCAGAGTTAACACTGCTCCCGCCATCTTCCAGCAAACCATAGACACCATGTTGACGAACAGTGAAGGAGCCGCTGCTTATCTGGATGATATCATCGTCACTGGGACAAATCCAGATGAACTATTGCAACGCCTGGAGACGGTACTCAGCCGGATTCAAGACTATGGTTTCGGTGTAGGTCTGGAGAAGTGCAATTGTTTCATTCCTTCTGTGAAATATCTCGGGTTCATAATAGACCAAGACGGTCGTCGCCCGGATCCGGACACCATCGACGCCATTATCGCAGGGGGTTAAGTGAATCTAACCGTGCAACTGCGATCTTCAGACCATGGTTACTTAGTGCTGAGGAGAGAAGTCGGTGAAGGCCAGAGTAGTAGGAAGAGTTTATTGTGTACACAACGGAATAGGAGAATAGATTGACTTGGGAGAGATATGGCCGATCAGTAGGTTGACCGGGCCCAAGTCAGGTCTGAGAGTAGTCAGGCCAGAAGACAGAGAGAGGGAGATCTTTCATTGGCTAGGTCGGCCTGGAGATTTTGGGCAGAGAGGCAACTTGCGTTGGGCACGCGTGCAAGCTCCTCATTCGTCGCCTCATAGATGCGAGAGCTATGATTGGCTGATCAAGACGCCGAGAAAGCACATCGGTGAGCGTTTGCGAAAGCGCACTTCGACGCGAGCTAGTCAGGCAGGCACGACCTGCTACACCATCAAACAGATGCCATCACCAAAGGACGTAAATTCTTTGTGCGCTTTCTTGGGTCTCATGAGTCACTAACTACAGCTTGTTCCTTCCGGACATGCACCGCCTTCGTCATTCGATGAATGAACTGCGCTAGAAAGATGTCAAGTGGTTCTTGCTACGTAGGCCCGCACTTGATGTCGGGACAGTTCGCGCAAGGCAATTGCGATCGTTGACGCGCGTGCCCCCTTCTTTATTATCACTGGTTATCTTTCAGCCAATGACGTTTAAGCCCCACCCTAAATCCCTTTGGTTAACATGACTGACACACAAAACTGTTTACTTGTCCATCAACACACCTCCTGCTTACGGAGAACCTTTTGTTTGGCCAATACAACATTCTGCCTACAGGCTGCCTTCTGTTTTGAATGCATAATGGTCCTGTTCACGAGAGAGTCAACAAGCTTTCGAAGGAGTGAAACAAATGCTGAGCTCTGACTTGCCGCTCACGCACTTCAACCCTACTCTGAAGATTGTCATTGCAGCGGACGCATCCAACTATGGAATTGGCGCCGCGATTCACGTTTTCCCCGAGCACACGAAGAAGGCTATCTGGCATGCAGCAAGATCACTAAGGTTTGCTGAATGCAACTACGGACAGATCGAGAAGGAAGCCCTGGCTATCATCTTCGCCGTGAAAAGTTTCACAAGATGCTTTATCGGCGTCATTTCACCCTTCTCACGGACCACAAGCCTCTTCCAGCTATTTTGGGCTCGAAGAAGGGCACTCCTGTGTTCTCGGTAAATCGCCTTCAGTGCTAGGCAAGAATGCTGTTGGGCCACGACTTCAACATCCGGTATCAGTCTACAACAAACATTGGCCAGGCAGATGCACTTTCGCTTCTAATCAACTCACGGACTAAAGAGCCTGAGGACACAGGCTGTGGACCTCGGACTCAACGGAGACGGACATGATGACTATTTTTGGATTCCATCCGGACACTCCCTATCACGTTTTAGGAAGTCTGAAACGCAACCCAACAGGATCCACTGTTGAGACAGGTCATCAAGTACCACCACAGCCAGTGGCCCGCAAAAGCTTCTGGAGAATTGCAGCAGTTCCACCAAAGACAAAATTCTCTGTTCACCGTTAACGATTGTATCCTGTTCTACGATCGTGTCGTGGTTCCACAGCGGCTAAAAGCCTGAGTCTTTAAACAGTTCCACACCGGGCATCCAGGCATCAACCGCATGAAGGTTTTCGCTCGCTAGAGATTCGGGTCGACTCAGATATTCAGGTGTGCCACGCCAATCATTTGAAACACACTGGCTCTACTGAAGGGCCACATGCAAGTCCAACCTTATCACTGGAACTACCACTGGACACTGAAACCAAGACAAGAACTCACAGCTCCAACAGCAAGCCGATCTCTCGAAGTCTCCAGATGATCTGGCTAAAAAAGGACGCAAACAGTCCCAATGCAGGTGAACCCGTCTCAAATCTTACGATTCAGCTCAAACTGGGGAGTGTTAGGGCCCAACTAAACTGCGAGTGCACGCTGCCCTGACAAGTCGTTCGTACGCCAGACGACCGGTCCGCCCACACAAAGTGCATGTAATGACGCGCGTAGCTGCCCCCAAGCTTAGTACTCTTACAAGCCAGCTGCATGAGTCGCAAAGCCAATGAAGTCACCCTTACTTGAGCCCATGCTCTGATTGGACATGGCTTGTTCACGCATTCGTTTGCCTTAAGTATGATGTACTAGGTTTGCTCAAAGACTTCTACATTTACGCTCTTCTTGCTGCCTTCTTCCTTGGGGACTCACACAGGATGTAACCTAGAGGGCGATATCGCAGCTTTGGCCACATTTACAACATTACAAAAGTCTGACATATGCTGCGGTAATCAGGCCGGGTGTGACACGCACATACATTTCGTTCACATTTTCATTCATCATGCTCGTGTACATCGCAGGAAACATTTACACTGTTTTGCCATTGCTTAAAGGTGGTTGAGAAAAGGGAGCGCAGTTGATGCGGCGAAAGTCCCTCACTTATTCACGCGCAATCTTTCCCTGCTGTGCCTACTCCGTGACATATCGAGGAGTTCAGAACACAATTTTGGCGAGCGAACGCTTTCAGTAACTTCTCATCAGGCCAGACAGTTACAAAGGAGGTTTAAATTTAAAAATCGATAGTTTGTCTTTCGTTACATGCAGGGTCCAATCAGAGCGCGGAAATGTGCCGCCAGTTAGGTAATTGTTGGCCATGCCAAGTTGGGGCTTGCACGAGATTCTTTTGTGCACACAAAACCGGTTTCCTCAATCGGATTGCGGTTGCTTCTGCTGTTGCCAGCAGGCGTTGACCCAGGGACTTGGGTAGTTTGGTGGGACCTTGTAAATTACTTTAAAGGCCCCAACTTGGCATGGCCAACGATTACCTAACTGGCTGCACATTTCCGCGCTCTGATTGGACCCTGCATTTAAATAAAGGAACAATGTCGATTTTTTAATTTAAACCTCTTTTGTAACTGTTTGGCCTGATGAGAAGTTACTGAAAGCGTTCGCGCGCCAAAATTGTGTTCTGAATATCGAGGAGTGTTTAGGCTAATAAGGTTAGCCCTAACGGTTGCGATCTTCCAGGCCTAGTTCCTTAGGAGAGGAGAGAAATCTTGGGAAAGCTTGATTGTTAAGAAAAGTGTATTCTGTACAGAATAAGTAGGAGAATAGGCAGTAGGAAATTGACTAGCAGACGACCGCACAACCGCAAACAATGGACGGCGTCTGAAGTGGGGTCTGCTCGGCAGTCGTTACATGAGGTTCTATGTAAGTCGGCCTGTGATCGGCTGTTACAGAGGCAGGAATCAGCCAGCGTCACGAAACTGCACTTCGACTTGAGCTATTCATGACATGCATTCACAAATGCACTTTGTATTGGGCTAGTCACTGCAGACACGCAGTGAAACCCCTCGTTTTCGACGTTCGAAAGGCCCGGTAAGTTCAGCGGACGAGCTCGCAAGGTCGGCTGCCTCAAAACAACCGTTTAATTAATGGTCAGTTTTTAACCACCGGCACTCCAACTCATTAAGATGCAATGGAAAAAACACAAACACTTAACTGACACCCTGCCCCCAGTCATAGGTTAGTCAAAATTCATCCCCTCGCGGATTGGCATGCCTAGGCAACCTTGTGGCAGCCTGAATTTGGTAGTGCTGCGCATATTCACTCCCTTCTCATCTGCCAAACCGTTGTCTAGTCGTGTTTCTAGCGCTGACTCATCCTCTTACTTCTGCATGCTCTTGCACTTTTGCGATCCCGCTCTCACCTCGCGTACGCCGAGGCTAATCAATTCCTCGCGAACTCTGACGCTTATACCTCCACCCTTTCCTGATTGGCTGATGACTAGACGGCATCGCTAAACCCGCGGACATAGACACTTTTACACCTACGCAGCTGGACTTGCCGACAATTATTACGGTTGTGCTCGTTTCTTCAATATTATCCCTTGCAAAACTTTTGCACGTTATGTCCTTATTATTTTGGGATAAAACTCGCTAGGAGCTTCGTAAGTTAGTCCGGACGTCGAAATTCGACATTGGTAACACCGACTTTCGAACACTTTTGATTCCTTCGTCTCATCATAGCCGGCTCTTCTCAACAATCTGATGAGAACGCACCCTCTCTTCAGGCCGTTCACTTCACTCTCCCTGCTTTCTGGGATAGTGCACCAGAACTTTACTTTATCCGCATAGAATCTTCCTTTTATTCCGCAAAAATTACAAAGGCGCTGGATCAATACCACAAAACTCGTGGAAGTTCTTCCGCCTATTGTTATTGCGCAAGTCCAGTCACTTTTGTCCAAACCTCCAACCGATACACCATCCACAACACTAAAGGAGGAACTTCTTCTCACGAATTCTGTGTCCGACCGTCAGCGCTACCACCAGCTGATGAAAGAAGAAACTTTTGGCGATAGGAAACCCTCTGAACTTCTTCGCAACATGCAATCCTTGTTTGGGGACCGCCAGCTCGATGATAAGTTGTTTGAGGGGATCCTGGCATCCGGTTCCGATGATCTAACGACCTCGAAGCTGGTGGAAATAACGGACAGGATGATTGAAGTGCAACGCTTTCAACCACCCTGCATTGCCCAAATCTCTGCATCCTTTTCGGCAGTGAACGAGCAGCTTGTGTGGCAGGTTTCAGCCTTGGCGACCGAGCTGGCCTCTCTGAAACTACAAATTTTCCGCTTTGCCGGCCGTCGTTCATCCAGCCGTAGTCGCTCTCACTCGCATCCAAGAACAGCTGAGGTGTGCTGGTACCACATGAATTATGAGCCAAAGGCTCGGAAATGTTCTTCTCCCTGTTCCTTCAAGCCTTAATCAGGAAACTCAACAGCTTGAGAATAGCCGCGACCGTTTTCCCTGGTTCCCCCGGCTCTGTTCGCACCTTCTATGCGTGTGAGAGCATCAGTCGCAGATATTTCTTGGTAGAAACCCGATCTCAGTTATCGATCGTCCCTCCAAGTCCAGCTGACCGTAAATCTCCCAGTCTTGGTCTTCACCTTCAGGCTGCAAACTGTTCCCCATCCCAACTTTTGGCAGCCGGTACCTCACCCTAGACATTGGACTTCGAAGATCATTTTCCTGGATTTTTCTTATCGCCGATGTTCCCCACGCCATTCTTGGGTCAGACTTTCTGTCCGAATTCGACCTTTTGGTTGACTGTCACCGTTCTCTTCTTGTTGACCGCCTCACTAGTCTTTTCCTTCACAGCCGGTCTCCATTTACGAACTCTTGCCATTTGTCTGTCCTCGATACAGATATTGCCTGTCCTTTCCAGGAGTTACTTCGCAAGTCCCCCAACATTATTAACTCCCAGTTTCACACTGGTGATGTTCAGCATGATATCGTACACGATATCAGCACCACAGGCCCTCCTGTGTTTGCTCGGCCCGTTTGCAGGCCGCGAAGGCGGAATTCGAACACATGATGCAACTCGGCATTATGCGACCGTCCGACAGTTCCTGAGCTTCCCCTCTTCACGTGGTGCCCAAGACTAAATCCAGCGACTGGAGACCCTGTGGCGACTATCGTGCGCTCAAAAATTGCACGGTTCCCGATCGGTATCCCGTGCCTCATCTTTAGGATTTTGCTGGAGCCCTCTTCGGCAAACCGGTTTTCTCGAAGATAGACCTGGTACGTGCCTTTCATCAGATTCCGGTCGCACCTGAGGACATTCCAAAGACTGCCGTTACCACTACATTCGGCCTTTTCGAGTTCATCTGCATGCCCTTTGGCCTACGCAATGCTGCTCAAACGTTTCAGAGGTTCATTGACCGTGTTTTAAGATGCTTGCCATTCGTCTATGCCTACATTGATGACCTCTTGGTGGATAATCGGACTGCTGAAGAACATGTGGACCATCTAACCCAGATCTTCGACCTATTTGAGAAGTTTGGCGTTAAACTCAATCCCTCAAAGTGTGTGTTTGGTGTGCCGTCTCTTGAATTTCTTGGCCACCTTGTCAGCTCCGAAGGTTTGCATCCCCTTGTGGGAGCCTACTTCGCTAACTCATGCCGGCTTCGTTGCCAAAAGCCACGAAAGTGCAGTGGCTACGCGCGCCGGCTAAACTCCTAAGCACTGTGTCTGCCTTTGTTTGCCGCACACTCGGCAACCATCTCGCGAGGCAGGGACGCTCCCACTGGTGCCTGTCCTTGGCGTTCACCAATCACCATAAAGGCCATCAGACAGACAAAAGTCTTCGGCGACTGACGTTGGAGTTACTTGGCCTTCCGCCTCGGCTCGAGATGAATGCGACGCTGCAGTGCTCTCTCACAGTCCTGATGGTCGAACTCAACGCCAAGCCGAGTCAAACATTTTTATACTATATATTCTCCTACTTGTTCTGTACAGAATATAACCTTCTCCTACTCTGGTTCTCCAAGACTTCTCTATCATCTCCTAAGAAAACGGCCCTGGAAAATCGCAGTCGTTAGGCTTAACCGGCGAAGCCTTAAAAACAACTCTTTTGCGATATCCTCCCATCTAAGTTTGAGGCCATTCGCGATTTTCCGCCACCAACTTCTAAGCGTCAGTTACAACGTTTTATTGGCATGGTCAACTCTTATCGCCGGTTTCTCCCAAATTGTGCTGACCTTATGCTTCCTCTCACCAATCGACTCTCTGGTCCTAAGAGTCCTCTTGAACTTTCTGGTGTCGAACTGACCACTTTTGAGACAATCAAAGCCTCCCTTGCAGACGCTACGTTTCTCACACACCCCGCTCCCGAAGCGCAGCTGGTTCTCGGATCATAAAATGATATGCGTAGAAAGCTTTACAACTGACTGTTTTATTGGTGCCAATTTGAAATCGTTCATTGATATCAAAACCAAAGATTCTCCAAGATGCTTCATTACTGCTGATGTATCTGCCCATTTAATACTGGATAATCTCATTATTGTTTTTACGGCGGTTGAGGGAATACAGTGCAATTCTAGTGGCCTCGGTTCACTTATCCCAAATAATAGCTGAGCACCGTTTCAACAATTCAGATGTGCCTCAACCTCTGCTTCCTTGGTATGTTGCGGTACCACCATCTGGCAACCTCACAGAAATCTTTAGCAGTTTGCCTCCAGGAAGTAACGTCGCTGGTATACCAGCCGATGCAACAGCCAAAACAATTTTGCTTCGTTTGCTCAGTTCAGCCAAATCAACTTAGTGACGAAAGTTTACCGGTTCCACCAGGCGCATCCATAAAGAAAACGTGGTCGCAATTACGGTGGTTGCAGACGACGGTTGGAAGAATCGTGTTTTTTTCCACAGTCTACTCTGCATTGTGATATCTCGAGTTGGCTGGAAAAGGAATTTGTATGGCATAACACTTAACGGGGTTGCGAGAAATGTTGTTTATCCGGAAGCATAAGTGCGCCGACTCTACCTTCCATTACCTTAATGTACGCATTACTACCTTTGTTGACTATATCTCATGTACCTCTACCGTCGCCCAGAATGCCGCCCCATTGTTTCCTGCCGTACTGTTTTCCCCGTACACGTACTTTTCATCATTATTTTAGTGTACGTGACTTTCCCCTTTGGTGGTGAAAAACTTTACTCTTTTATGGTTCCTCCCTTACAGTTTCCCCCTAAACAGCAAAATTTAATGGATTCATCAATTTCGAGATTGCTCTTCAGTTGCTTCCTCTCATTGCATAACGTGAATTAACGTCAGAGAATTCATGCAGAAAAAAATCGATACAACACGGTAAGGTCACTGCAAATGGCCAAGAGGCAATCGATAAAGTAGGAACCTTAAAGGCTGTAGGCAGCAAAAACTGGTGAAAAAACGTCCAAGGCAAAAAAATAAATATGGGGAGGGGAATGCGTATCAGGGAGCCAGTGTTACCAAGGTTGAGGTAGGTTCAGTACATGCCTCAATTGTTTACAAAGGTCGGGTTTAAACCGCGGTATGTAAGCTGCCTACAGCGGTTAAAGCTCTTACTTTATCGATTGCCTCTTGGCCATTTACAGTGACATTGCCTTTTTGTATCGATTTTTTCTGCATGAATTAAATTGTGTATTTTCTCTGACGTTAATTCACGTTATGCAATGAGAGGTAGCAACTGAAGAGCACTCTCGAAATTGATGGATCCATTACATTTTGCTATTTATACAATCTTCAAATGTTCACCAGGGAAAAGAAGCTTTAAGTTTACCCATAATCACGTTTTGCTCATTATTTTTGAAGTTGTTTGATAAATTTAGTGATTCTTTAAGAATTCTGCTCTTTTCGTGCGTAAACTTACGCCTTTTCGCCGTAAACATACTTCTTTACTGTTATTTTACTACCTGTTAAGTTTTCTTTAAGTGGTTAAAAACTGCCACTCTATGGGATCAACACTTACAGTTTTCCACTTAAACTTGTGGTTATTTTCTACTGCTTCCCTATCCTTCGTCCAGCTGAACAACGCTCTTGCCCGTTCAATGAGAGCAAGCAGGACTTAGCCACTGTAAATATCGTAATTTTCATGAGCAAACGATATTTGCGCAGCCGTCGGAATTACACATTTAAACAATATTTTCAGTTATTTTACGATTTTCCGTCGCTACTTTTTGCGCAATTACTCTTTCTGACCATACTTATACTGTCCATCGAGTCAAAACGACCTCAGAAATGCCGACCTACTCACCTTATACTTCATAATCATTTTAAGAGGTTCTCATTAACAGTTTGCCTACCTTTTGCCTACATAAGGGACACCAATGCGTAAGGAAGTCCAAGGCGAAGCCGGGCTTCCGAGCTACAATAATCCTATGGGATTGTGAGGGTCCCAAAAGAATCCGTCAAAACAGGCATGAGTATAACGTGGAGAGATCAAGGTCCCAAAAGAAGTGTTTATGGATAATTGGGTTAGCCAGCAGGTTGCCTCAACTTTGGGCGACTTCTAAGATTACCGGCTTTAATTTGCATGACTTTGTGCCGTGCGGACAGCGGATTATAATGACCCTTCGAATAAACACTGAACAAACAAAAATGGAAACAAAAAAGGCAACAACACGTTGAAAGTAATCTTAAGCCCGAAAAAGAGTGATGCATAAGCGCAGATAAAAGGTTATTAGTCCTGATAGGGATCACGAACTGAGCGGGAGTATTCAGAAATGATGACATCGTAGCGACGAGGCACAGACTTCTTGTCCTTCGTGCAGAGTGGCAAAGATGAATGTTGCCAATAGGAAACACTTGAAAACGAAGATGTGGGACAGTAAACCTCATAATACCTCTGATCACATTCAATGGCTCCTTTAGGTGCGGAGCATTCTCCCCCTTCACCAGTCGGGAAGTAACAGGTGTTCTCAGCTCTGCGATGGAGTGAGTATGCTGTTAAGTACGCTAAATCTCCATGATAATGGTAATCGTCACTTCCAAGTAGACTGTGAACTGGCTCCCAGGACCATTCAGGTGGGTGGAATCGGTAACGATGGCGACTACACTGACGGCGGCCAAACTTTGCAGTCGAGTCTTGAGGAGTTAAACAGCCGTCATGGTCGTCGTACGACTGGGTCTGGCAATAATTTCGACGACGGCTGCATGAATCGGGCGGTTTACAGCAGTCGTGAGACGAAAACTGGTGTTCGGAACCTTTATAAGCATACGGTGACAGTGGCGATCGAGAACGCTCTCGAGATTGACGTCCTGCATCAAGCGGCGGTGAGGTTCCACTGGGTTGGGAAGCGTGACCACCGTTGCCTGTAAGGGAATACACCAGGTATTTGCCTTCTGACCGTGATGTTACGGAGTCTTTAGGTGTTTCACGGGATGCTGTTAATAGAATGTCGGGGTACATTTTAGCATATGAGCATTCATTTCCTTGACTGGCGTACTAGTGAAGAGAATTAAGATTGAAGTATAAGGTAAAACTACCAAAGTAAACCATAGAATCAAAGCGCATGAAAAATAAATGTGTTTAAATACCGTTCCGCAGTTGTTGTGGGTAAGGGTCGTCGGAGGGACGGAAGCTGAGTTGTTGATGGGGCATTAGAGACATTTATCGATTAACAGAGCCGGTATCTAAGCGAGCAACTGATTCACTGACTACGCAACTCACGAAACATCTTATGGATAGCCAAATGTTCTGGATACCAGAAGCGGCGAACTTTGAGTGTCGTAATAAATGAACACCCTTGAGTAACTTCTCATTAAACTACTTAGTTTTTGAGCACGATATCAGTGACGGCTGCAATCACTATTACAAGTAAGTTGTCAAGGCAGTCAACATAAGCCAGTAGGGCAAAGTTTATTTAACCAGTGTTGGTTGCGACGCAAATTGGAGCCAAGCTATTCATCAAGACGGTAGATAGGATTCCGGAAAACGAAGAAACCTATCGCAAAAAGCTATGTCAGGAACAGCACCAACTTCAAAAAGTTTATATAAGGCCTCAAAGGTTTCCATCTTCCATAGACGGATGATGGATTAATTCCGACTCCGTTTTTAAAATTAGCCTATCCTGCGTACCCCAGTTTCATTTTCCGGGACGATTCCGGAAATGCAGCAATATATGCATGTCACGAACTGAAAATAACGACATATACAAAGGTAAAATGTTTGAAAAAGCGGCAACAGTAGTTTAAGTAGTGCACCTCATATAACCCTAGTCCAACGGAAACGGTTTTTATAGCGGTTTCATGGGTGGAGAATTAGGATAGGCAGTGGAATATGCTTTAATAACTGCTATATGCATTTTAATTTTAATGTATTTAGAAATGTTGTGGATTTATATCGGTAGATTTCCCTAATCTGTATTATCATTAAATGTATTGCGGAAAAACCCGATTATCAAAATGCAGGTTTCTCGGAATTCCTTAAAAAGTAGAAATGGTGGTTAGGAGGTCGTTTACTCCAACTAACCTGAGGTTCAACTTACCGTTCTGGAGTTAGGTTAGTAGAGTCCGCGGCGCGAAGAGCCACGCACACCTTATATTTGCGTGTGGAACAACTTACTTCCAGCGGCCGCGGGAAACAAATTTAACTACATTTTTCCATTTTACACTTCTACAAATTTCCTTCACGGCCTATCCTACTCCCCCACCTGCAAAACCCCCTATATTTACCGTTTCCGTAGGAAAAATGCTGGAACTAGGGGTATATGAGGTACACCACTTAAACTACCTTTGACGAGAGAGTTTTACATTAATCTTCATAATACTAGGTTACAGCACCCCGCAGTTGGTTATAAGCCAATAACAAGGAAATTTTACTGACCACAAACCGCCCACTGCTACTAACTTGGTACCAGTATAGTTCAACTTTCTGGCCGAATCAATAGTCCTCCCTACATTTAAACCAAAATTCTGGCTGCACTATGTAGATGATACATTTGTCATCATTAGAAAGACTGACTTAGACCTCATCCACACGAGACTAAATTCCACATTCCCAGGAATTGAATCTACATTCGAAACTGAGGTTAACGGGCAACTCCCATTCCTAGATGTCCTTGTACATCGAAATACTGATGGATCACTCCACACATCTGTTTACCGTAAAGGAACATACTCGGAAGTAATCCTAAATTTCGGGAGCAATCACCCTGTCTCTCATAAAAGAAGTTCTATTTACAGCCTTCTCAGTCGATCTAAAAGGCACTGCTCTGATGACGAAGGTTACCAGGAAGAAACGAAATACCTTTTCAATTATTCTCAAAAATGGATATCCATGAAATTACGTGCTCCAGTGCATAAAACGACAAGAGTCCGAAGGAAAAAAGGCATTTAGAATAGTGCGGCCAACGAGCCATCGAAAACACTAACCTGGCCTACTCTCCCATACATAAACAATGCAGCTGAGCCTATCGAATGATAATTAAACGAAGCACCAGATACAAGTGGCATACCAACCTGCAACCACCTTACGATCACAGCTTGTACACCCTAAGGGCAGGTTTGGCTATCTTGAAAGAAAAGGAGTTGTCTACAAGATCCCGTGTTCCAGTTGTGATGCAGTTTATTGTGGCCAAACTGGGAAATGCGCCTCAACCCGTATACACCAGCATCAGTCAGCGGTCAGAAGACGAGACCGTCTATCCCAGGTGGCCATGCGCACACTGGAAACCGGCCACAAATTCGCAGGGGAGAACACGTGGATTTTTGGCACTTATCCAACTAGAAAAGGCCGTGATTTCCTGGAGGCAATGCACTCAGACGAAGCATGCATCAACAGGCATAGAGGTTTGGACGCCAGCTATGGTTACCTCAAAGCCAAAATCGACGCGCGCCACCAAACACAGCCGAATGACGAAAGGCATCTAACATCCACTAGCAGACTAACAATTTTGCCAATCGGCATACACGTCAGATAAATATCAATTTTTCTGAACGTTTTAAAATATTAGTTGTTTGTTACACACTTTCTTACGTCCGAAGACGACGAGATCAAATTTTCCCAAAGAACCCTTTATTTTCATAGTTTATCTTTCATGCCAAATCACAATTCATGCGGTCAGGGGGGTTCGGAAACGCAGATCGGAGGAAGGGACAGTATCAGCTGAATGCAAATACAAGATAAACATCATAAAGCACAGTTTCACAGCTTACCATCGGTCAGAGGAATGTCTTCGTACTCCTGAAAGTAATCCACAGAGTGAATCTGCTCGATCCAGAATTGCCGTAACTGCAGTAGTTCTTCCCTTAGTTTATCACAAGCTGCCTTCCAGGCATTCGCAGTCGCCTGACAAGGATTGGCTTTCCATTTGTCAAAGTAGGCCTGCTTTGCGTGCTTAGCATTCAGACATTCAACGTTCATCCAAGGTGATTTTTCCAGTTCCGTTGGAGAAACTTTAAGGTTAAGACGAGGACATTTTGGCACCGGAAATGAGCAACGAGAAAAGAAAGTGGGAAACGGGACAGACTACTAGGTGACCAAGCAAATACACACATAAAATACTCCAACAATCCCACATTGCTGCTCTTTAAATGCTGATTTAACCAATCCACTTGCGAAAATGTAGGGTTCGCTAGAAAGTCTAAAGCTTGGCAGCGGTTTCCAGCGCACTCAATACGAATAATAAGCAGGTAATGCGGTGTACTTGGAGAAAATCCATAAAATTTCCTCAGAATTTATCCTGCGTGACGTTCTTGATAACCGAAAGCCAGCAATTAGTCTTTTCCTCGCACATGGGCAGCCTGCGGTTCGACATTTTATGGCAAAGGAATCGGATGTGGACTTCATCTTCAGATGTAAAATGACGAAAACTCACCTTTTTACATTTTGACCCACTAGATCCAACTTTTTTCGTACTTGGATTGTTTATGAGTCACATAAATTCCCATCAAAGAATTCAGAAGACTAGTTCGGCGAGTGTACACATGCTTTCGATCAATTGTCGTCAGGTCTAACTGGGTGCAAGTTCAAACGTGTTCGCCTTTTCGGACAAATGAGTCATGGAAATGGGGGTGGAGTCGATAAGCGAAGGCTGGTTGTGGGGGAAGGGTTTTATAGAGCAACCTAGGGGAGGGAGGAGGAGGGGGGGACGGGGGCAGGGAGACAAACGAAGGGTGGATGACTGCATTCCACTACGTGACTGTGGGCCAGGCCAGCTGTGGAGCTTGTAGGAAGTTCTTCTGTACACACGACGCGGGCTTCATCAGCCTGATAGCGGTCACTTCTGCTGTTGCTAGCAGCCGCTGACCCAGAGACTTCGGATAATTTGGTGGGACCTTGTAGATCCGTCGGAAAGCTTCGTTGGGGTCCACACGATGTCCAGAATCGACCATGTGCCCCAGAATAGAGCTGTTTATGCTCCTGACTTCACTTTTTCTCAGCCATGCCGGGAGGTGCTCATTTATTCTTTTGGATAGGCGCCGGCTCGTGCGACCAACATAACCTGCTCCACAGGAGCAAGTAAAGAGTAGATGCGCATTGAGAATTGACAAGGATTTATCGAAGGTATACGTACACTCGCCGAACTAGTTTTCTGAATTTTTCCTACTATCGAATCAGCCGGAAGAAAGGATTTGGTGCCTTCCAAAATGCCTAGATTTCCGAAGCTCGATTTCTCGGAACATAGGCATTGTTGTGCCACAGGCGGGAAACAACGTATTAGTACGAGTTGGATAAAGGAAGCGGTCGGAGACGGACGGGAAAAATGTGGTACTAATTCGCAAGGGGTTGTGAAAACTTGGATGATGGATGGAATGCTTTGGAGATAGATGTATAAGGGCGTCTGGCAGATTCTCCCCTAGAAAAAATGGACGAGGGCAGTAGGGCATACTAAAAATTGTTATGCTTTATTGGTTATATTGAGACAGAATTTTCACTTGGATACCCGGTAAACACAGAGCAAGCGAGAAGTCCATGACTTTTCACGACAAATGGATGCAAGTGAATATGGATATCAAAAGGGCTAAAAATGGAGGTTCCACCACCTGCGACTAATTTAGAGTCCAAGACTTCGTACGGGGAGAGCAGCCCGTATTGCCTGCTCGATGAAGGTTTGGGGTTTATGAATTGAAATCACAGAACTTCTGAAATTAGGCTTAACGGCCGGTGTTGATTTGAGTCTTAACTGCATGAACACGACGGTGTCTGATGGAGACTATGCGGGCATATTACTAAATTTTATAGTATAGAAACGTGTGAACTGAGTTCAAATACAACCTTGCAGGTGATCGCACTGTAAAAAACCAGGCAATTTAGGTACTACATTTTTAGATAAAGTTTAACACAGACTGAGTTTTATCCAATACAATAATTTAAACTTGGAAAAAACGCAAACTAAAGAATGTTATATCACTGTTGACAGTGGCTTCAGGATTTGTGATTTTTTCCTATCTCACGAACTGTCAACCGACATTCTGAAATGTGTCTTTTACTGGAACAAATCACTTAATAGAGTGTTAATGTTGATTATCATGCGAACTAACCTCAGGATGTTTTCGTCACGGCCGGATGTTGGTTCCTGAAAGAGCTTTTTTCTCGCCTGCAAGATGCATACTCTAGAAACATCGCTAGTTACGTAGTATGCATTCTTCTCCTTGACTTTCAAGGCCCTTAAATTAAAATATATTCTATGGAAAACACGCACTCATTTAGTAAAAAATTATCTCTTAAAATTTTATACTTTCAGAAAGGGCTCCTTTCGGAGTCTACCACTTTTAAATTTCGGAGTCATTTTGAGCCCTACCGGTCGTTACACTTGCATTCAAAGTTTCCAGAGTATATACTGTGTGTATTCTAAGGAATTTAATATATTCCTCTACGCCATAACGAAGAGGTCTCACAGTCCGCAGAGCATTTGCAACGAATTCAAATCATATTATGTACTTTACAAGTAGGTAGTTATGCACCGATCTGTTGCAGGATGCACCCATCCTAGTTGATGCATTTTGCGAGGGTTTGGAACCCCAAGCAATTTTGCCTAGTTGCAAGGCGAAATACTTATAATACTCGCTATTTTTAAGTAACAATGTTTTTTTACAAACAAAGACCAGGGACATCGCGAACGCGTCTTCTGGCTTGTTTGCCGTAATCAGGCGATGATATCCCAACTCCAGTGTAGCAGCAAAAATTGCCGTCACACTCGAGTTTCGAATTCGCGTCTCTCTGGCCAGAGGCGAACGCTCTAACCATTGAGCCACAAGTCCGCCGTCTTGTAGTAGTATTAAATTGATAGATTCGATGCCCTTTGAAGTAAACCCTGACGATTTTAGAAACCTCATGATTAGGAACCTTTCAAAACCAAAAGATACATTATCTTCAAATATGAAATTTACAAAAGAGATAATTTATTACTGGATGAGTGCAAGAAAAAAATGTTAATGTATGTTCTATGAAATATACTTGAATTTCAAATTTGAAAGTCTCATCCAGGTCCTTTCCTGCTACAGAGTTGCTATACGGCCCTAATGGTTTCTGGAAGAGTTTGAATTTATAAGGGCAAAGAAAATCACAGAGAAAAATGCACAATGCCTAGCTAGCTATTTTTGTTGATTATATCTTTAAGTTGACGCAATTGTGAAAAGCTCAGCGGCCGCGGTGGATTTTGAACTTACGCCAGCAAGGCGGAAGGCTTTAGTGAGGGTGCCCCCTTTGCAGGCGAGCAGAAAGATGCTCGCTCAAAAGCCGGCATACTGTAGTGACCAGGATAACTTAAGATTTTGCTGCACAATAATTAATGCTATAGCCTGTTCGAATCGAAAAAGCTTCAGAATCCTTCTAAGGCCTAATTGGCTTTGGAGATCCGGCGAGCAATCGGGTCGTCGATTCTGGTGTTGCAAGATAGCTTGCTGCCGAAGTAGGCGAATGTATCCACAGTTTTAAGTTTGGCGGTGTCGACGGTGATCAGGGAACATTGTTATCAAAACTGGCGGACAATTGAGGCATGACAACCGTTTTTACGTATTGTTGATAAGGAAAAAGTTAAGGCAACCGGCAACGAAAAAGCCCATACTCATTTGCATGTCCTGCTCTGTTATGGTGTTGTGAGTACAGTCATCCACGAAGAACAGGCCGTGGATGCGCGCATATGCGCTTGCATTAGCCAGATGGTGAGATGCCTGTCAGTTCTGTAGGCGATAAGGTTCTGGGGGCGCTCATCACGGTAGGCGTCACGGCAGATAACGTGAGACTGAAGAGGGTAGGCAGAAGACCCAGTCTAACTTCACTCCATTGATCACCGAAAAGTCTTCGGATATCGCCCCCTTGGCAGTGACGCGCACTATCACCTCATCGGGGAGCTGACACACCATGTAAATGAAGCGCTCAGGACAGCCGAAGTCGAAGGTTTCCGTCAGGTCCACGAAAGTAGTGTAGACGTGTGCGCACATCTCCTGCCGCTGTCTCACGGCAAAGATGATGTTGGTGGTGCCGCGCTGACGACGAAAACCGCACTAGCTTTCCGGTTGGAGCCCTTGTTCCAAGTGGGCATTGAGGCGGTTCAGCAGAACACGAGTGAAAATTTCCAGCAATGGTGAGCGGCGAGATTCCTCGGTGATTGTCACAGAGTTTATAGTTCGGTTTTCGCTTGTAGAGGTGGACGATTGTGGCGTCCTTGAAGTCCTGGATCATGTGTCCTTGCGCCTGGTAGAGCGTGGTGAGGTGGTTCATAAATTGATGGTCGCCGTATTTGTAAATCTCAGCAGGGATGGCGTCTCATCCGGGTCCTTTCCCGCTAGAGAGTGGCTATACGGCCCTGGTGGTTTCTGGAAGAGTTGGTGGGAGGTCGATGTCAGCCCACCCCAGAAAAACGAATATACATAACACATTTTCACAACACAGTATGCACACGATTTACTTTGCCACAGCGAGCATAGTGGCCAAAACGTCACACCTATAATAGCCTGGTACACTAATTGGGGACTACGTCGTATGTTGCGTAGGCCGACAGACTCTGGCTTTGTCAGCCACTGCGTACAACCTCAGTGCATCCGGCTTCACTCGGGCATGCCATTAGTGAATAGGAGAAAAGTAATATAGTGTGGGGGCGGCAATGGAGAATCTATCGTCGGCAAAGCAACACATTCCTCGTAATAAGCAATTTGATGCGCCCAAGTCCCGCGTGACGAGCTAAGAGTTGGATCTCGGAGAGCTTCCAACGGACAGAGCGACTTGGTCCTAGATCACCTCTATCAGGAAACTCGAGTCCTGCCTCTGAAAGTTCACTCTATCATGCAGGCAAAAATCTACATTGCGTGGTACCATGACCCAGAACATCCGGGTTATCGTCCCTTAAGACTCCCTCCACCTGCTAGACGCATGAAGCAATCTACCATAGACGCGTACCGCTCACATGCTTCGGCGTATCCTACTAATCCACTGGTACCGGACCTCGTTAAGCGTATCCATACCGAAACTGTCGAGCAAGCCATTAGCAGCTATAAGCTTAACAGAGTCCTCAACGCTCCTCCGCCGGTCTCCGACGTCATGGCTAGAGAAAGTAGGACCAAACTGTCAAGAAACGCCAGAACCAGACTATCTCAGCTGCGTTTCGGGTTCTCCACGCTGCTGAATTCATTCAAATGCCGTCTCACCTCATGCTTCGACAACGTCACAGACAATTGTCCTGACTGCCTCCTGCCTTGCCACACAACGAGCCACCTCTTCGATTGCCCGGCCAACCCTACGGACCTCACGCCTGAGGACCTATGGCTTCGCCCAGACAAAGTCACCGAATTCCTTCATCTTTCTTAAAAATTTCATACCTTCATCTTTCTTAAAAAATTTTATACCTTCATCTTTCTTAAACACTTTATACCATGCATTCTGGCAAACTAGGTTAAGGGAGTAAGTTAGTACATCAACAACTTGGTCCTTCTTATAACTAAGTTGTAATTAACCGCTCCTAATGAAGCCCTTATGGCATTCTCAGTTACATGAGATCCAAGTTCCAGTGTAACTGAAGTCTGGCAAATGAAGATTAGAAGTCAGGTATTGCGATGAACGCACCGACGGGCTGTTCAACTGTGCCAGTCACAGCACGCACACCTTGCCTGGGGATAAAGTGGATGAGAGCAGCGGTGCTGACGATGTCTGCTACATTATAAAGTAATTTATAGCCAGTACTGAGGTTACTAAGTGCCTGAGACGGATGACCATTTGGTATACGGTAAACATTCGGCTATCGAATGTTTTGGTCCACGCGCTATCCAAACACTAATCGTCCTCTTCACTTCAGTTTTTGTTGGATGGCGTGAGGACACCAAAAGCATGGCTGAGTAAAGAACAAGATCAAGTATATACCCCTTAGCTTGAAAGGGCCTTCGGTAAGTTCGGTTATTCATCGTGACCGCGGTGAACACGCCCCAAATAAGACAAACAGATGCACATTCAAAGTACATTCGGCGATTTACACAGACAACTAAGGGTTCACCTTCTACCTGATAATGCAAAACTCCTTTAAACACCTCAGCTGGTGACATTCGGTTGTCGACGAAAACGTGCCGTGCAAACCGTTAAACCTACTCGCAAATCCATGATCAGCACTCAAGCTACATTTTGAGCACTCCTTGTCATGACAAAGTGCACAAGTAGACGGCGTTCCATGGGAGCCAAGAAGTGAGGCCTCTCAACCTCGTGGTCAGACGCCCATGGACCAACCAACCGCGTGCTTCAACGCAATGGTAAGTCGGTCAATTCTTTTCGGTCATTCATCATCGGGCCGGTACATGACATGGGGAATGAAAAGGGTCAATTAATTGCAGCGTTTATATGATCGTCAGGTGGGAGGGGGTGAGGAAGGCGGTTAGTGGGTGGGTGGGTGAGTGTAATTAAGCATTTGATATTTTTCCTCGTCTCTTGAATGCGGGCGCCAATGTGGGTAGGACGTTGGTTGCGATGCGCAGAGAAGACAGGGAGGATGTTCTCACGGTCATCGGGTTGAGGTCTGTATGTCCACCGTGCCGCTTGCGCTAGACTACTCTCTGTGGCTTCGTTTTCTGTGTTTTCGGGCGACGTGGCTTCTGGAGGCTTGGGATTTCCGCGTGCACTCGGTCAAGGGAGGTAGATGGCTTGTACCAGCGCCTTTTGACAGCACAGGGTGGGTGTTGCTAACTGGATTGCCACTGCGTCTGCTGTGGCTAACACCCGTTTGTGAAGGTCTTTGGGGTAGTGTGTGGGCGTGTGGTATATGACCCAAAACGCTGCACTCGCGTCCACTTGGTGGTTCGTATCAATTAGGTGGGCGAGGATTGAGCTTGAGATCGGTCTATTCTCTCCTTTTCTGGGCCATGCTGGTATGCGCTCGCGGATACTCTTCTCCAGGCATCGCGTTGTTCGGCCAATAAAATCTGCTGCACAGGAACAGGTGAAAGAATAGATGCACATCGACGTGGCCTGAACTGGCAGTCTGTCTTTACCTCCATTTGTAGAAGGGGGGGGGTTAGTTAAGAGTACGCAAAAGTTTGCCGCCGGGAAGGCACTCGTGACTGCTGTCCTCAGGCGCCGCCTTACCAGTTCACTTGCTGCGTCTCCGATAAAAGGATAGATCTTTCTTTTCTGCCGTTGCAACTGCGGCCTTTGTGACACACTCCTTGATGTTCCGAAGGATGAACCTTTCTGGATAACCGTTTTCCTGGAGTGTGTTTTGTAGCTGCTGCAATTCTACTTCCCCTATTTCAGGAGAGCAGATACGGCGTACTCTGGCTGCCATTCCCTGGACTAAATTCCGTTCGACGTTAAGGGGAACGAAACTGTGAAAATTAATATATTGCCCCAGGACTGCATGCGGAAATTCCAAGCCTCCTGAAGCCACATCGTCCGAAAACACAGAAGACGAAGCCACAGAGAGTAGTCGAGCGCAAGCGGCATGGTGGACATACAGACTTCAACCCGCTGACCGTGAGAACATCCCCCTGTCTTCTCTGCGCATCGCAACCAACTTTTTACCCGCATTGGCACCCGCATTCAGGAGACAAGGGAAAACCTAAATGGTTAATTACATTCACCCACACACTAACCGTCTTTATCACCACCTCCCACCTGACGATCATATAAACGCTTCAATTAATTGATCATTTTCATTCCCAATGTCATGTACCGGCGTGATGATGAATGAACGAAAACAATCGTTTGCCAATATGACTTTTCAATCATAAAATGGTAATTTTTGCAGAACTCAGTCAATTCTATTCTGACACTGAAATAGACCTATCGGACACATACGCACCACACAGAAAATGACTTGCTCTCTAACATTCGCCTCTGTTTACTCCACTGACAAATTGGTGGCTGTTAGGCGGAGCCGTCCTAACCAACTTGCAAAGAGGTGTCGGTTGATAAGCTCTCTCGATATTTATTTGTACAAATAAATTCTGCCGTTGTCACTTGCTTCAACTTTGTACCTGGGAAAAAATGCTTTAACTTTTAAGTTAAGCGGACAGAAGTTCTAGAGAACTTTCTCGCGAGACAAGTACTGAAACGTACGAACTAAAAATTAACCATTGGAGATATGCCATTTTCGGCTCTCACGTGCTAACTTCGTGTGAAATTGTCGCCCAACGTGCATATTATCAAAAAAGGTGTGGTGAGTTCGTTGTATGACCTCTACGTCCAAACCTGTAATTACAGCGGGGCCTACTAAATAATAAGGAAATGTTTTTTGGTTTTTCCAAAAAGAGTTAAACCGAACTGAGAAGACAAAGAGTTGGCTTACCTCGAATATCAGTCCTTTCGTCTTTTGTGAGCGGTGCTCACAGAAGGCCTAGGTTCACCAATTTCTGACAATTACTGACAAATAAGCAAATCTGCAAAACCAACATAATAATTAAGTCAGCCTAGTAGTCATTCTGGTGGATTCTAGATGATTGCTTAGGAAATCCTGCTTGGGCAGTCAACTTGCTCCCATATTGGTGGATTCCATATGAGCGAAAAGTTGAGCGGGTAATATCGATCCAAGTGTGATTAAACTCATGGCGTGAAGTGGGCGTTTGTAGCTTAGCGGTAGAGCATTAGCCTCCGGTAAAGGCATTCTCTGATGCGCGGGTTCAAATCCCGCCAAACGCCTAGAGTTTTTCACACTTGGGTCAACTCAAAATAAGCAAATCTGCCAAACCAACTTAATAATTAAGTCAGCCTAGTAGTCATTCTGGTGGATTCTAGATGATTGCTTAAGAAATCCTGCTTGGGCAGTCAACTTGCTCCCATATTGGTGGATTCCATATGAGCGAAAAGTTGAGCGGGTAATATCGATCCAAGTGTGATTAAACTCATGGCGTGAAGCGGGCGTTTGTAGCTTAGCGGTAGAGCATTAGTCTCCGGTAAAGGCTTTCTCTGATGCGCGGGTTCAAATCCCGCCAAACGCCTAGAGTTTTTCACACTTGGGTCAACTCAAAATATGATTAAACACAAAGTTAAGGGACGACTTGTCCAATTGAGAAAGCCTGTTTCGCAAAATGAAGACTCTAAAGAAAAATAAGAAGTAGAGGATGTGATAAAAATTATACAGCAAGCAGAAATGATAACCGGTGCCAAAACGGACTGCACAAATTTTTAGTCGACTTGTGAGTTAAATGTAGAAAGAGTACTGCCCGTTTCTGCGCGACATGAACATAGTGAAGGGGTACCTGTGCTTGTTACGGTTGCTATTATGGCTGACCCAGCCGGCCTCGATAATGTCCCGCAGCGTACTTTTCCACGCGTGAATATCTGTGATATCTGACCTGGACATTTCGATCCATTCTCTTCGCCAGCACCGGAGACCGTACACCGAAGGTCCAAGAACCATTTATATGTCCTGACGGACCGAGTCCAGCCAGGTTTTAAGCTGACTCCCTTTTCGACGTTTCCAACTAGGTAACGGTATAGGGTCGAGGGCAATAACAATGAGTTCGTGAGGTTGACGACGAACAACGTTTCCAAACCACCTCAGTCATCTTTCTTGGACGCGTTGGAATATATTTGAGATTTTGTCGCAGCGAGTGCGGACTGTCTCATTTGATACGAAATCGGTGTACTTTACTCGAAGGGTGGTCCTCAAGCAGTAGTCTCCTTTGGCGCTCTGGCTCAATATCCTACCCATAAGGCAAGCGAACTTATTCAATGGCAGTTCACGCTCGTCGTGTCACAGTACCTTCGTCAGGCTTTGCGAAATTTTATAGGCTTTTGGTGTGCCAAACCTCAGCTTGCAACCCCTGGCACCACTGCCACTGCTAGCCGGCGACTGTTTTTTAGCCAGGCCCAAGAATCTGTTTATTTCGCAGATAACTTTCACTGAAGGTAGTTCCACTATCCACCACCTATGGACGCGGCGGGTAGCCAGCAGCTAGGCTACTGAAGAAGTAGGGGTGATGGGAAGACTGAAGAGATGCAGGCAGGATTAAAGGGTAGTTCTCGGTAAAACAATGTCAGACACACGAAAAGGCGTGCTGATATAGTGAATCTAAATAGTCTGGCTGGTGGGAATCGGTATCAGTATATTTTAAGGATATGTACAGTAGATTTCATACCCTATTAAATGTTATTGATTAAGAAATAAATGTCATTTTCCGTGAAATCAGCACACGCGGCGTGCCCCCAAACTATTATAGCAATAAATGAAGAACCATAAGTACAAAGAAGACATAGCTTTGTTGACAACTTACTATTTACTACGATAAAAAATTTGATTTTCACAAAATTCTGCAAACTCAGGTAATGGCAATATAAGAATTAACTGATCCAATGTGAAATATAAATGTTTTTAGTCAGGAGATTTAAAAAAAAAACGTCCAAGGAATACAGAATATGTACAAATACAAAACTTAACCGTTCGTATGACGGCCATTAACATTTAAAATAACAGTAAGTCTATCGGACATGAACGTCGCTACGTTATCGATAGTTGTTTGTGCAATGTAGGTATTGAGAATATAATCTACTTTTTCATCCATAGAAACCCTTTTTGCCGATGGACAATGGCAGAATTCTTGATACAAGACTACGTTCGCCGATCCATAAATACGAACAAGAAATACCACAGCTTTCCTCCACGTGCCGGTCGATGTTGAGCGCACACGAACTACAAACTCTGGAAGCTACAATACTCAATAACGCATATAGTCACCGACGGCTACGCAACAGCAAACTGCTTCAAAAGTTCGCGGGAATATGTCCACCAATTCAGTCTCCTACTGATGGTGCCCTGGTCCATAACCTTTCATCCCTCCTCTCACCCAACAACAGTTGGCAGTTTTGTCCTACGACACTAAGTTTAACACCAGAGATGCTCGCCCCGTAGACTGTGACGCATCTTTCGAATCGGCGCTCCAGAAGTGTGAGGTAAAGGAAGAGAGTAAGAACGCCATGCGACAGTAAGTGTCAAATCTGCTTCTCCAGCACAAACCTCAGACGATGATCTCCGAGGCAGAGGGCCGAGAGCTTAAGCAAATCCGAAAGATGAAAGATATCGTCACCCTTGTAATTGCACTTGATACGGCTGTGATCATGCCTGATCTAGCCGGCTTTAATTATGTCACGAATGGTACCTCGCCATTCGTGGCGATTGGCGGCAGCGGATCTGGAAAGTTCCACCCAGTCTCTTCTCCAGCGACAGAGACCGAAGATAGAAGGTCCAAGAACTGCTTCCATGTCTTGACGGACGGTGTCGAGCCAAGTCTTCAGTTGCCCTCCTCTTCGATGCCTCCAGGTGGGCTGCGGTGCCATGTCGAGGGCAGCATAGGTAAGCTCGTGGGGCGGACGACGGAAAACGTGTCCAAACCGCCTTATTCGCCTTTCTTGAATGGCCTGAGATATCCTCGTGATACGATCGCAGCGGATGCGGACTGTCTCATTTGAGATAAAGTCGCTATAATTAACTCACAGGATCGTCCTCAGGGACCGGTGGTCAAAGACCTCCGGTCTTCGCTCATCTTCAGCATGCACAGCCCAACGTTCACATCCATAGAGGAGGACTGACCGGATGGATGCACGGTATACACGAATCTTCGTGGCGATGGAGATGTCACGTCGGATCCATAGGCGCTTTCGAATGATTGAGAAAACCCAGCGAGCAGCATCGATACGGGATACAATGTCATCCTTGCTTTGCCCATTCGGTAGCAGCCTTGCCCCGAGGTATTTAAAGCTGTCTACTTCTTCAAGTTGATGGCCATTAATCCCCAGGGGTGCCTTCTCCTGTTCAGGGATGCAGCTCGAGAACAACTTCGTCTTTCCGGAATTTATGGACATGCCTACCGACATAGTGATCTCATTTAACCGCGACACTACCGACTGTAGACTACCAAAGCTTGAGGCTAGGAGCGCAATATCATCGGCGTAGTCGAAATCAGTTAGTCGGTGTTCGGATAAAAGTTCAACACCGTCCTCTTCATGTAGGACCTTGCCGAGAATCCAGTCAATGACGTGATTTAACAGAATGGGTGAGAGGACGCAGCCTTGATGGACACCAGACCGGATATTGAACGACTGTGAGATTGTAGTGGACCAGGACTCGTGCGGTGGTAGACCGATAGTAGGCCTTAATTATGGCAATGTGTTTGGTCGGCACTCCATCCAGTTCCATTATTCGCCACAGGGACTCACGATGGATGGAATCAAATGCGGCTGCAAAGTCGACAAAGCAAACGGCCGTCGGTTGCTGGTAGCTATGGCGGAATTCTAGAGTGCACCACAGTGTGAATATTTGATCCGCACATCCTCGCCCAGCTCGGAATCCGGCGTGGTTGGGTTATGTCCTGGAGTCACGTACAGGCTGGAAGCTCCTGAGAACAAAAGCGAGGATCTTTGCAGCAACATTAATAAGTTCTTGCATCTTGTCTTATCTACCTTCTTGTGGACAGGTACAAGGATACCTGAGCCCCAGTCATCGGGAACGGCCTCTTCTCGCCACGCCTGTACAATCACCTCATGAAGCCGAGGAGCCACGGTGTCGACACGGGACTTGTAGATTTCTGCAGGAATACCATACTCTCCGCACGCTTTGTTGTTGCGTTGCCTCTGCATTGCATCAGTAACTTCGTCTTCGTAAGGGAGGTCACACGACACTGCGTAGGCAGGAGAGGGCTGAAACTCCGCTGTGGAGGAAAGGGAGGGTGTTATGGGTTGTTCGTCAAAGTTGAGGAGGTGCTCGAAGTGTTCACGCTAGCGATCGACCTTGCCTGAGTTATCAGCAATAAAACCTTCATTCACATCACGAACAGAATCACAGTGTCGGGGGCTTACCACTAACCTGGCGGATAATTTGGTACAGTTTTCGAGTGCCACCAACATTTGAGGCCTGCTCCATAGAAGTCGCCGTTTTGGACCAGTACTTCTGCCGGTCATCTCTAGCCGACTTTGCTGTCAGCTTTCGAAGTTGGCGGAAGGAGGCATCGTGACGGGACCTGGCTTGAGTCGTCTCGGCCGACAGCTGCAGGGTTCTTTCGATGATCCAGTCACTGCGGCGCCGCTGAGTGCAGGCGAAAATTTTTTAGCTGCCCCATAGCTGTTATCTCCAGTGATGACCACCTGCTACTGCCTTCGCTGTAAGCCTGGGTTGTAAGACGGGACCGGATTTCTGTGCTTAGAGGCTCGGTAATGTGAGTTTGCCGGAGCTTTGCGACATCAAGGTGTATCGCACGTGGCAGTTTGGGTGCAGATGAGAGGTGAACCTTCAGGCGCATGCGAACGAGAGCATGGTCAGACCCGTGGACGTTACCAGTTTTGGCACCTCGCATCGACCTGCTATCGTGGACCCAGCTGCGAAACCGTGAACCAACTAGAATTTAATTGATTTGACTGGTGGTACGGTCATCGTTCGAATACCAAGTCAGTAGATGTTTGTGACGATGCTGAAAGCATGTGTTGGTAACAAACAGTCGGTTCTGATAGCTAACTGCAGCGTCATCTCACCATTGTCCGTTCGAGAGCCAAGCCCAAAAAGACCAAGAAGGTGGCTGTTTGTCGGGTCACCGGGCCCAGTCCGGCCATTCCAATCCCCGGCAACAATTAGCAGATCTCAGCGAGAAAGTCGTTCGGCTAGCTCCTGCAGCTGTGAGTAGAAATTATCTTTCTCTTGCTGTTCAGCCGCCGACGTAGGTGCATACACAGATACGACCGAGATGTTCGTAAAATGGCCTTTTAATCGAAGATAGGCCATTCAGTCGTTGACTGGTTCCCATGCCAGTAGTGCACAGTTGGCTTGTTCCGAGAGGGCAATAGCCACACCATGTATACTAGATGAGTCACTCGGACCACTGTGATACAAGGTGAGATGGGAATCGACCCCCGGGATTTTGATTTCTCGGGCGCCTGAATCGGGGAGTCGGACTTCTGACAGGCAACAAACATCCACGTGATATTCATGGAGACTGTGCGCTGTCAGACTTTGAGTACCAGGTTCCAAAAATGTTCGCACATTCCAGCATCCAATACCAAGAGTCCGTTTTTTGTTTAGCAGTCCAGCTTGCATATTATTCGCCCGCACCACCGGACAAGGGTTGCGGAGCGCGTCGGTTCCCGCGGACGCCGTAGCAGTGGTCGTAGTAAAGTAAGTAGACATTATGAGGTTTCTTGGGAATTTTGAATACAGGCGGGTCTCCAACGGCGGCTCGGATGACAAAAGTGCGTCACCCTGCCAGCCGACAAGGGACGCTCGACGGTAGTCATGGATAAGAGTGAGTACACGGAAAGCTACAAGTGCTGTTGGGAGACGGAGCTGCCTACCAGCTTTCGGGAGCTAGAGAGTTCAAGAAACGCGTGAGCAGACTCAACAGGCGATTGGTAATTTGAAGAACTCCAGGGCCCTCAAAAGAATGGAGGCACTGACCACAAAAGCCACAGACGCCACGATGGCGTGTTTCCAGGGTCTGTCAAAAGTGCAGAAGGAAGGAGTGCCCCTTCGCCCCATCGCCTCTCTGCGAGGCACTCCGACGTTTGGAATATCGAAGTGGCTCTACCAGCGGTTCCGTTACCTCACCGAGGATTCCAACTATACAGTTGAGTCGGCTGAAGATTTTCTGAGGAACATAAAGCATCTAGAAATATATACAGACGAGATGATGGTATCGTTTTATGTGGTGTCCTTTTTCATCTCTATTCCAACTGGCCTCGCCGTAAGCACTATTGAAGAACTTCTTGCCGAAAAGTATGGGGACGAGGACGAGCAACGACAAAACGTCACTGAACTGTTGGAATTGTGCCTCGGGACCTTCTTCAGCTTCAACGACCAGGTTTATGAACAGAAGGGAACATCGATAGGCTCCCCCCTGTCTGTACTAATTGCCGAGGCGGTCCTGCAGAGGCTAGAACGACTAGCCTTCCGTGTTTACTTTCCAAAATTCTGAGCCAGATACGTCGACGACACATTTTTCGTAATCAAAAGGAACGACGTTCAGAGCTTTAAGACCTTACTGAACTCTATACTCCCCGACATCCAAATTATGATGAAAGAGGAAGATAACAATCAATTGCCTTTCCTGGATGTACACGTCAAGAGGACTTCCGAAGGGAAGATAAAAGCTACGGTCTATCGTACGGCAACAAATACCACGCGTATCCTGCAATTCCAAAGTAATTACCTCATTGGTCACACACGCAGTTGTGTTAGAACTCTATTCCAATGCGTTCAAAAGCACTGTAGCGATGACGACGGGGAAAAGGCAAAGGCAAAATACCTCAATTCCTTGTTCATATCTAAAGGTTGTCCGCGGTTTTTTATACGTGAAAGCAAACTAAAACCCATCAGAATCGACCAAACGACGAAAAAACGAAGTTTTGGCTAGCAATCTCTTGGGTTAGAAATGTTTTGTAGGTGACAGCTCAACTCCTGAACCCTTTCGGAATTGATTTGGCCCATAAACCGGATTCAACCATCCGACAGCAGATAATGAGACCCAAGGACCCACTACGACAACGGAACAATCAGCAGGAGTCCACAGCATACCATGCCAAAATTGCAGTGCAAGGTATGTTAGGGAAACGGGTAAACGCCTCTTTACAAGACTGCATGAACACCAACTTTCATTCAATCGCGAGGATAGACGGTCGCTGGTATACGGCCACATGGAACAGGAGCAGCATATTTCCGCTTTCGAAAAAGTCAAAACCCCCCTACTTTAAGTGATATCCTTCAGGAAGACCTCCCACTCTCCTCTTCTTACGCATGGATATGCATTACACTTGACTAAATTTAAACACTTTCAGGAGTCCTTTAATGAAAATACATCGAGTGAACTGACTATGTCCATTGCAACACACCGTCGCCCTCAGCTGGTAAGCATCTCTGTTTTTGATTATGGAGCAGCTCCTCATGACCACGCTGCTCCGACTTCTCGCCGCCGCGATTAAGGCCAATCCGGCGGGACTCCTGAACCAAAAAGGGCTACTAGCCAGCCAGCTGGTAAGCACTCGCAGGACAACGACTTCCTTGCTAGGCACTAGCTAGCATCGCCGAAATAGAAGACCACCGTCAGAAAGACAACAGAACTGTACTAACAAGAAATGTCACATATGGTTCCTCAACTACTTGGAGCACTTCGCCGAGATAGACGAATGTTTTACAACTGAAGGCAAATTACAGTACAATAATATTCTTTACCCTTTTTATATATTTAGTAAAGTTTCCTTGCTATTAAACGCGTTAAATAGTAAGAAAACTCATTTGAAGGGGGGGTACGCGTTTCAAAAAAGGGGATTTTTCGCAAGGTACGAGGTTCCATCTGTTCGGCAGAAAAACGAAACCGCATTGTACTGTGAACGTAGAGCTGGAATTGAATTGGAATCCGGCTCTACTTGCTATTAGGGGGGTAGTATACTACTGCTACACAATCAATAAAACTACTTTTGAAGCTGGAACATGGATATTCCCGTGACCACCAATGCTGTTATAATATATTAGAATAGCAGATATTTTTACATATGGGGACGATTGCCTCAATTGTCATTATCACTTGCTACTTAGGTAGCTACCTAATAGGCTGCATATGTAGCATATATAGAAAATAGTTGTAGTGAAATTTGATATGCATTATTCTCGTGCAAGACGTTTTGCTAAGCAACAGGAGGACCCACAAACCTGTCATGCTTTCGGAGGGATTTTGGTGATATTTTCGAGACATCGAATATAATAGATTCCGCGGATGTTTGGTCATTTCGTGTCATTTCTAGATGGCTTTATCAAGAGCCCCTAGCCCGAAAAGCTTGATTTTGCTTATTTAATAATGTGGTGTAACAACCCAAGAGACTAAATGATTGTTTAAGTACACCAAGGTCGTCACTTTTGGCGCGGACCCAGGATGGAGATGCTGTGATCGAGTGTCAGTGAAGAAACCGGTGCCCTTTTCCCTCACAGCCGCTGACTCCCTTCCCGCCGCAGTCGTCATCAATCGTATCGCAGTCCCACACACAATGTCAGAACTCCCGTCTCGCCCCTGCAGTCGCACACAGCACCGTATTCCCCACCGGTAACTGAGCAGACATAAGAGAACACACTCCACTCCAGATGGGACTTGTATCTGTGTAACGCCGTTCCCTATCCCCCTATTATTTTCTTACTTTGTACGTATTCTTAATTACTAGTAGATTCCTCTCTATATATTCGCGTTTCCTTCTACTCCGGCCTTGATATTTGTTTGCTTGTGTGATGCTTATCAATCCAGCTCCGAGTTACCGCTGCAGAGCCATCTTCAGGTCTCTTATCCTTTAGGTGTGTGCCAATCTCGACATTCCCGGCCCGCTACAGTGGCTATTCCACCCAAGATTGAGAGTGCGTATTTGAAACATCCGGCGGATAAATGTGTAGCCAATAAAAATGCAGAAATAACGACCAACAGACTAGCAGGCGTTTCAACGTTTTAACGTTGTAATATCCGGACCTATGCGTGGCCTTGGTTGGGTCGGGGCGTGATAATACGGGAGGTTGGCGTGTTTCTGCAGAATACAATATAGAGATCTCTTCCATAATGCGTTCGAATCCCTCACGTATACCAGATATATCCGACAATACTCTAGACCAGGGGTCGGCAACCTTTTGAACCCAGAGAGCCAAGAATGCAAATATTTGGAAATATATTTCAGTGAGAGCCATATGGTATATTTGAAGATTAAATTCAATTAAATGCGAGTATAAAAAGCCTCTGAATTAATTCTTTTCAATGATCTTTTTATATTACTCATTGGTAATGTGACTTCTGGTATTGCATGGATTCGCTGATGGTTTAATAGTCTGGACGGTAGTTGGTGAGGTTAAGTTTGATGCAAGCGTTGAGACTTTTATTCGTTAGACGTGATCATAGGGCGAACTTGATGCATCTAAGATGTGAGAATGACCGCTCACATGCATACGTAGATCCAAACAGAGTCGATACAGCAATACTCACACGCTGCAGTATGTGGTATATGACCGAAAGCGTGTCCCAGGTTTTGATTATCAGCTGGTCTTCGGGTTGAAGCTTTTTAATTTCTGCCCAAATGCGATTCTTTACAAATCTTCACTGAATTACTTAAACTTATTTATACACATGTCTGAGGCTTTAAAGTCAGCCGATTCTTCTTCGAAATCTTTAACGGAGAGACCAGAAATATTACTTATGTCCCCTGTAAACACCAGCCCCACCTGGCTGCTGGGGCCAGACGGGGCTAGGTGGGGCTGTGGCCCCATCACTGGTGGGGCTGCAGGTGGGGCTTTCAACCCACCTGGCGCCACCTGCGGGAAACAAAATGCTCAGCGGGACGTCTCCTTTTCGCTTTCATTAAACCCCTTCCAAATTTCGTTTTTTCGCGATATACCCCCACTGACCCCCCACCACCTCGCACCCCACACCCCCCCCCCACTCCCCGTGATCGTGACAGCCGATCGGTTGTGTTCAGTGGGCACTGGGTAGAATGGGTGATGAACTGAAAAAGATGAGTTTTCTCTCGAAATTCTGCAAAGCGTACCTTGAACGACTGTAGGAGACTGGATGTGAAGCCAACTAGCTGGCGGAGGTCAACGTTTTGAGCGGACTCAATTACTGTGCATGCATCTTTTTATTGTTTTAGTTTTTCAAAATGCAGTTAACGATCTGTTTCAAGATCCATGATAAACAGTTCAAGCTTTTTTTCGAAAGCAAACATGGATTGTTAAAGGGATAACACTGTTTTTCCATTGCCTTGCAATTTAACGTTAAGTTGGTTCAGATGTTCGGTCATATCCACGTGATAATAAATCATGAAGAGACACTGAGTATCGGCTAGCTCACGATGCTCAATGCCCCTCATTTCAAGGAACGTCCTGATTTCGTTCAGGAAAGCTGCAAAACGGCACCTTCCCTTTTGACAGCCCACGTACATTGTTGTGCAAAATCAGACCATGATAGTTATTTCCAACTTCCTGCAGCAGTGTTTTAAACTTTCAATCAGTTAAGGCTCGGGCAACACTAAAGTTAATCACACGAATGACAAGCGACATCACTTCGCCAAGCTGCCCTTCACATATCTGAGCACAAAGAGCTTCCTCGTGAAGAATGCAGTGCGAAGCGTTGTCTGATGAGATGTTTAAAGTGCCAGATGAATGTGGCTATCGCCAGCAATTCACGACGAGATGTACAGTAATTGCGCTCGCTCTTAGACAGAGTTCTGCTTGCAAAGCATACCGGGTGCCCGACACCGTAGTTATCCTCTTGAGAGAGAACTGCGCCAATGGAAAAACCACAGGCGTTAGTGTCCAGAATAAAGGGGGGTGCCCCAGGTTTGAGGTAAGGGAGAGCGAGAAATGGGCCGAATAAAAAGCGGCTTTGAGGTCCTGAAAGGCATCATCACACTCTGGTGTCCAGTTGAAGGTCTGCCCTTTCTCAGTCATTTTATGGAGGGAAGGCGCTATATGAGTGAAGTTCTTGATGAACCTACGGTAGTGGGATGCCCACCTGAGAAAGCTACGAAGCTCGTTCTGGTCGGTCGGAGTGAGCCAAAAACGAATCTCGTGTAGCTGCTCGGGAAATGCAGCTTACTGGCTGGATGACACTTTAGGCAAGTAGGATTAGTGAGGCCAAACATTTTAAAAAACTTAAAAACAACTTATTACTTTTCAGTAGGCATGCTTTTATTTGTTCGTCCGCCACGGCTCGGCTATGATGCAGATGTTGGTTCGCGCGCCAATTTTAGTCCTTCAGCTCGTACGTTTCGCCTCTCCCCCAATCATTGTCTCGTTGCCTTGCCCAGGGTCCGCGGACACCCGCGCCCCCTTCTACGCCAACCGCCAACCATTTTACACGCGCTTACCTCCACCTCAACTTACACGTGCTCGCCGTTGGTTCAGTGGGGGTTAGTGATAATGTAAAAATATGCACCTCAGTGACCTCGCCAAGGGTCAGCGAACACCCCCCAACTTACACATGCTCGCCATTGGTCCAGTGGGGAATTAGTTGTTGTGTAAAAATTATGCCCCTCAGTGACCTCGCCAAAGGTCAGTGACCATCACCCAACTTACACGCGCTCACCATTGGTCCAACACATCCACGTAAGCAGTTGCAAATATGTTGTCCAAGCGATGGTCGCGAGTCAAACCACATAGTATATATCTTTGTACGCTCGAATCGGGCCACCTTAGTATCCCACGGTCGATCGTTTCGAGGTGCGGAAGTTGGAGCAGATCATATACTTGTCCGTGCACGCTTTAAGCTCCAATTGTCAAATCGCAATCAAAAACTGCACCTTAATGTGTCAACGTTATGGCACTGTCAAACACAGAAACCCATGTAGCATTCAACGAAAGTCTCTCTGCATGGATCGCAGATCAATTCACTGTTCGCATCGGACCTCTTCATAGCGTCGATAACCAAACTTCGCCCAATACTCAGTGGCCACACTTGATAGACGCGTTACATTGTGCGATGACTTCGGGCTTGCAACAACAGATTGTACCGAGGAAGGATTGAATCTCCACACCCACCCTCCATCTCTCGGCACAAGCTAGAATCACTCGGTTGTCAAACTCGGATAACTGCCGCTCAATGAGACGTCAAACTACGCGATCAGCAAGCTGCGACCGTCAGAACCATCGGACTTAGTCAACTGGCTCCATGGAATCAGCTTGAAACTAAGGTAACTTTCACCAGCTCTATTACCTTTTGCGTTAAGCAGCTGGCGAATATAAACCGCCTTGCAATACCGTTCGGGATAAGTCGGGTCAAGTGATAACTGATATTGCTGAAAAAATCGATCGAAGGCTAGAGCACTTCAATGGGCCTGAACCGGCAATACCTTCACCTGCAAGCCTACAGCTTTCAATTGGAATTCCATACGATAGTGGCTTCGAGCCACCTACAAGCACTGATTTGGAATCTGTATTCCATCGACTGAACGTTCGAAAGACTTTGGGTGAAGATGTTATCCCAACAGAAGCCTACAAAACTACTTGTTCTAATTTGACGGACTGACACCACCGGCTGTTCTTGACTATATGGACTACTGAAATCATCCCCACTGATTGGTCACCGTCCATAACCTTACCGAAACCGAAGCGCAGTGACATGCCATTATGCTCAAATTACCGCGGTATCAGCCTTATAGATATAGCCACAAAATTGTTTGCGACCATCCTTCTCCGGATCTTTTTGGCTGAGCACAATCTTCGCTCTCGTTGTAACCAAGGAGGTTTCGTTTACGTAGAGGATTATTGACCAGATCTTCATTCGACGCCGCATACTGGAGCACAGACATCCCCATCAACAGGTCACCACCGCCTGTTTCGTTGACTTTAGGACCGCTTTTGATTCTAGCACGCTTGCCATTGATGCAGTGCAATTCCTTAACTATCGCTTTACACGGATGCTTTGCGTCTGGTAGCCAAAGGAAAACAACAACAAGGCCATGAAAGGAAAATCATTTATTTTTTCTTAGTACATTTACCTTAAACGCAAGCGATGCCTTACATAATTTGCTTATCTCCTACAAATATGGCCGTTCGTGAGACCCTCATTGGCAAACGCCTCCAACCGCTGTTAAGATTCACGGGTTTCTTCAGCTTTCCCGCTATCTCGTATCTGTCGTCTTCGATGTGGCCTTCTTGTTCTGCTTCCCTGGGGCATCCTTTGTTCCACCTCCGTATGACTTCCTACATTCACCTCCGCCGTATAATTCATGTCTCTCAGGTTGGTCAGCAGTACATACGCTTCTGTTTCGTGCATTTCGCTGGCACGCGTCTGCTGACTTTCTGCATCTGGGGGTTCCCTAACATGGAGCAGTTGGTTTGTACGCAGGCTTTCATTTGGCCTCGCCTCGCAGAATCCGCTGCTGTCATCTATACCTTGCAAAACATTAGCGGGAAAATGATTCTTACCTGCCGCCGCGCGTCTTCTCCTGGTCTGCATCTGCGGTTTCGTGAAAAGACAGAAATTGGTTTGCGTGCGGACGCTTGCCTACCCTCGGCTCGCACGCTTCGCCGCTCTCATCTAAACGACAAATATCCTTAATGACAAGATTGCCCTTACCTTCTGCCTCATCCATATTGCACAGTTCGGCAATATGGCGGCAGAAAATTTCCCAGGCTGCCGGTATGGCACCTACCCCCATGTGAAACCATAGGCGGTACTGAATATCTTCAGCATGCACCCAGATCGCTCGTCTGCGTACCGGTCCACATTGTTGCAGCCCTCGCTGCAGGTGGCTCCAATAAGCCTCGATTGCGTTCGTGTGGCAGCCGGTTTCCGGATGTACGAACCACTTGGTGTGGTTAATTTTCGTGTGCAGCCAACTGTTACGGCATGCCTCAGGAGTGCATGCGAGCACACGTTTCGGCACGCTACATACCAGTATCCCGCGTTCCTTTCGGCCACACCGCAGACAGACGCCACATCTCTGACAGTCTTGCCGGACACAAAGGCCAAACATATGCCCAACAGCTTACTCAAGCCTAACCGGCTGTTGAAGAACATGGACTTCGACGTTATTGATTATTTCCTGTGGCATTTTCCACAACGCAAAAAACGAATCCATCGACGCTCCGCGCAAGCTTTCTTTGTACCATTACGTTTGCGCATTCATACCGAAGCCGAGAGGGCAGCAGTCCTTTCTGTTGACCGTAAAAAACCACATCGGTTGATTTAAGAGTTTTTACCAGCTCCTCGTATGGCGTCGGTTGAAATAGCCTGACAGGTCGTGCACTGCGAGTGTCGGGGCTGCAACACACAAAAAGGTTTTTGTTACCAAGCCAACAGTTCCAGCACTGTTAAGTTGCTGCTACTATTTGAGTTAGCACAGCTCCTTACACGTTGTAGGCTGCATAAATTACTACATGTACAGGTTTCCTTCAGCCAGAGAAAGCTTTTAAAAAATCTGCCTTAACACACCTTCTTTGCCTTCCACCCGGCTATACAGTTTGTCTGGAGGCGAGCGGCCTGATGCAATAGGGTTCGCGCATAGGCTGTCTACTGCAGCTACTTCCGAAGGGCTGAATTTAAGACAAATTTTATCATTCGTCAGCCAGTACAATGCCTATTTGTCAGAAATGTAATCTTAAATTAAACAAAAGTCACTACTATTCCCGTTTAATCCTTAAGCTCAAAATTTGCTGATACTTGGCTTCCACATCTCCCATTGCTTGCATTTTCCCACTAGCATATTCCGTCGTTTGCGATATCTGCCAAAACGGTTTATACTTTATTGTAGCAAATACCTTTAAGATGGCCTCAATTTTTGTTCATTTTGCACTATATTAAAGATGGTGGCGTACCGTGATTCGAGTGAGATTGTAGCCTCGTCAAGTTGTTCTCCTTCTAAGCCAACCACGTCTGTGATAGCTTTAAATTCCGATAAACCTATGAACGCCCCTAGTAAATCTACGTCAGTTTTCAAATTCGGCACTATGATTACCGATAATAACTCAGTATCTAACAAAGACCCAACCGCTCAAGCTAGCGCTTTTCCTATCCCCAAATCTCATCAACATCCCCAAATAATTCAGCCAGCTTATAAAATTAACCGTTTTTCAAAACCAGTCATGCAATTTTCGAAGGCCAATATTCCGTCAAATTTTGATATAATGCCTCAAAATCCTATATTTATGCCCCCTCCTGGTTTTCCCATGCCACACTTCAGCCGCCCTTTCTATGGAGCCCCCTCTAATATGCCTTTCTACAATATGCACCGTTCATTTGATAATAATTACTTGACAAACTGTAGACCAGGGCCAATTTACTTGCCACCTTTTGTTTCTTCCATGCCGTTTCCCTTCCCGCCACCAAGTCTTCCTTTTGTATAAATACTGACGAGCGTAATCTGAATCTGAAGGATACGCTCAGTATAGTCTCACTCAATGCGAGATCAGTTGTTAATAAGATGACAGAACTTAAAACAGTAGCATTTGAGTTTGATCCAGATGTGCTCTGTGTCACTGAATCTTGGACACACTCTCTTATTTCTGACTCGACACTCGCCATAGATAATTATAGTTTGTACAGACAAGACCGCATTGAAAAGCGTGGCGGTGGTTGCCTTCTTTATATTAAATCATCCTTTTACATTCCCCGTATCACCTGAGCATTTCGTCATTTTCTGGAAATTTTTGTCGTATTTCAGTCATCCAGCCACACAATAAAAAGGCGATAATTGGGTGTGTCTACAATCCTCCCAGTAACTCAAGTAATGTAATGCAGCTGTGTGAAATGTTTGAAAAGTTGCAGAGACTCAATTCGATGTCAGAATAATTGTAGGTGATTTTAATCTGCCAGCCATTGACTGGCATGCAAATACCTGTCCACCAAGATTTCAGAAATTGGTTGACACTATTCACTTTTCAAACATGTCACAACTGGTCAGTTCAGTGACCAGAAATGACAACATATTAGATTTAATTTTTACAAATGATGTCCACCCTCTTTTAATGAATTTTCATCGCGATATTTTCACAAGTGATTTAAGAGTTTTCACTAGCTCCTCGTATGGCGTCGGCGTAGATTGCCTGACAGGTTGTGCGCTGCGAGTGTCGGGGATGCAACACACAAAAAGGTTTTTGTTACCCAGCCAACAGTTCCAGCACTGTTAAGATGCTGCTACTATTTGAGTTAGCACAGCTCCTTACACGTTGTAAGCTGCATAAATTACTACTTGTACAGGTTTCCTTCAGCCAGAGAAAGCTTTTAAAAAATCTGACTTAACATACCTTCTTTGCCTTCCACCCGGCTATACAGTTTGTCTGGAGGCGAGCGGCCTGATGCAATAGGGTTCGCGCATAGGCTGTCTACTGCAGCTACTTCCGAAGGGCTAAATTTAAGACAAATTTTATCATTCGTCGGCCAGTACAATGCCTATTTGTCAGACATGTAATCTTAAATTAAACAAAAGTCACTATTATTCCCGTTTAATCTTTAAGCTTAAAATTTGCTGATACTTGGCTTCCACATCTCCCATTGCTTGCATTTTCCCACTAGCATATTCCGTCGTTTGCGACATCTGCCAAAACGATTTATACTTTATTGTAGCAAATACCTTTAATATGGCCTCAATTTTTGTTCATTTTGCACTATATTAAAGATGGCGGCGTACCGTGTCACGACTTGGTTATTTCGAGCGGACATAATCCTATTGGCTAACTGATCGACTATTTTATGCCGGCGAGTTTATGCTATTGGCTATTGCATAAATTAAGCATTCCCATTGGTTGAACCCCTTTAATATAGACTTAATCCTGCTGTCGTTTCCTATATATAGACGGCCGTATGGAAGGTTGATCATCTCTCTCGGCAGCCGCCTCCAGACGTCTCCCAGAAGTCATCTCCGGCCAGGACCAGGACCAGGACAGTCAATCATCCCCACCAAAGGACGACTTTCCTGATTGTTCCGATTGTTGTTGCCAGGACTAATGAATTAGTCCTTCAAATAGTAGTAAATTTTAAGGGTAGCGGTCTTTGATTAAACGTTCTTGTTCTTCTTTGTGTTCGGTTCGGTCGTTTTCATCTAGCAATCGCATTCGCTGTCGGTCGTCTCGGTTCGCTACAAATTGGTGACAGCGGTGGGTTATGGACATCGATCATCGCTCATCTAGTAATGGCAATGGAGGAGGTGACTTCACCTGCGTCAAGGACAACGCGGCCAAATAGGTTCTCGCCTTCAGACAACTACGACCTATGGGAAAGTCGCATGAAGACCTTCATCGAGACAATTATAGAAGGAAGCAGATCTGCGGTCGTCCTAGAATGCGTGGACGACGAGGTGCTGGGCGTTGCTAGGGCCTGAAACATAACGTCATCACTAACTACGGCCACTATATTTGAGAGACTCAGACGAGAGTTTGGTGTACCAGTAACGCCATGGAGCAGTCGTCAAACTCTAAGAACTAGGAGACAAATGACAGGAGAGTCAGTTGGCGAATACCAACGCCATCTCCGCCTGTTAGCCCACAAAGCTTTTCCAGACTCCAGCTTCGCTGATCTGGAAACAAAGATCCTAGACATCTTTCTAGTAGGTGAAGCTATTGATGAGGTTAGGCGTGAGTTTGCTCGAAACACACCAACCACCATCAAGAAGGCTCTAGAGTACGCCCAGCAAGAGCAAGCAACCTTCAT
>JAYGXS010000010.1:10902079-10925320 GCA_036362985.1 Ligula intestinalis
GCTGTGAAAAATTCCTCCGCTGTGAATTATTTCCAAAGTTTGGAAATTGTTTCTTGGACGTGTCGATATTGTAAAAAACTCCTCGGCGCCACAAAAATCTGCACATCACCGAATTGCATGCCGTGGCTGAGTCTTTATATCACTGTGTTGTTATTTACCCTTATCCTAATATTGTCATAATATTTAGGATAAAAGTGACTCTCAAGTTATGATCAAAGTGACTCTCACATTAGGATAAAAGTGACTCTCACACTATTCCTAAGGAAATTTTATAACCAAACACATTTCATTATATCTGTCAGGAACTCAATATTTTACTCTGACTTGCTGTAACCTGCTTGTCTCAGTAAACTTGAAATATCTGGCCAATCGGTCTTCTCTCCGCCTCACTCCTACGGGCTCTTGAGTTTGGCTTCCGACTTAATTGGCAGTATCAGACGCAGGTCGTAACACAAAAAATCTTACATAACATGGAGATTTTAGATGCTACAAGTCCGTTAGCATGAAACGTTTCGCCACCACCGGATCTCGAACTCGGGTCGCCAAATCTGGTTATAAGCGGTGTTAGCACCTCAGGCAGCCCGGCCACTTCGACACGGGCCCTTGACAACCATATCAAGATACGACCAGAAAGTAACTGCAGATATGGCCACTTAGATAATGCTATTAATTCTCTACCTCCCGCCAAACGGCCAAGATGTCTACTAAGTTTACCGAAGTTAGACTGTGAGGACTTCTTCCTCCGCAAGGAGTTTTCGGAGATGAAGCAGGAACTTTACCACGAGGTACATTAACTGAAACAAGAGATAGCCTACCTAAAAACGCATATTTCTTATACAGCGGTTAAAACAGCCCTTGTCGGCCAAAACCGGGGGTAAATAAAAGTAAAAATGCTCAGATAGTTTCGGCCGGTAAACCTAAAACTCGCATATCATCTGCCGAACCAAATAAACCAGCGGGCGTCTCACTCGATCGCAAAGAAACTACAATAATTCCGCAGTCTACGCCATCGTTACTCGGCTCAGGCAGCACTAGCAATGATCTGGATTTGCGTCCTAGCGTCACATCATTGCTCGATGCTGCACTAGAAAGCGATGATACAGAGTTCGATAGGATTTTGAAGCCAAAAAAGCATAGGGATAGAAAGGGCCAGGGGTGTGCAGTCAGCTAATCCAAAAACCAGCACATCAGGACCCATCGAACCTCAAGAACTGGATACAGATGCCCGCTTGGTTATAACTCATGAGCTCGCAACAGATGCACCAGTGAGTCACAAGCAGAATATAGTTGTAAAAGGGGCTCCAGACATAGCGTCAACAATTACACAAGAAGGAGTTGACGCTGATATGGACTTGGATTTGGACATGTCTGACGACACACCTGAAACCTGCATATCGGATCATGTGTCAAGCCCACGGGCTACACCATCAACAATCGGCTTAAGTGACACTAGCTATTATCGGGATTTGCATCCTAGCACCACATCGATGCTTGAATCTGCACAAGAAAGCGATGACCAAGAGGTAGACAAGATTTTTAAATCAAATTCAACTTCTTCTACTGTGCCACATTTTCTCCAAAATAGACTAAAAAAATTACAAAAACCACTTAAGAGTACGTCTAATAGCTCTTTATCAGCTCACTTAAGAGTAGCGCAAATATTTGAATTAGCGCTTAAAATAAGGCTTGCACAAGATAGGCGTAGAGAGGCCACAGCATTAAGTGATGCAAATTCTTCCAGATCAGTTGCTCAAGTCTTCCGTCTTCGGTCGTCGGCTAAGCTTCAGAAAGTCATTCCACCCTTACTCAATGGGAACAATCATTTTGTTACAGAGGATTTGGAGAAAGCAGCATTGCTTAATTCATTTCTCGCCAAGTTCTTTACCATCGAAACTAGCCCCACTCCTGTAATCCCCCTGCTGTGTGATTCAAATCTCAGTACTTTTTTATTCTCACCCGCTTGTATTCAAAAAGAAATAAGTCGTCTTAAAGATTCACATTCGGTTGGAACTGATAACATTCCAAACTCACTCATCAAACAATTAAGAGATTTCCCACCCTTACTGAGTAAGTTATTTTCAGTGTTTTTGAGAATGGCTTTTTCCCGGACTACTGGAAAACTTCTATTATAATTCCCGTATTTAAATCTGGTTCCCGATCAGATATTCACAATTATCGCGGTGTTCATAAAACGCCCTCTCTGGCTTAACACTTTGAAAAACTAATTGCCAAAAAAATTACAGATTTCTGCATAAACAATAACATTCTCAGCTCCTCACAGCATGGCTTTTTACCAGACCGATCTTGTGAAACATGCCACATGTATTTTCTAAATCTACTTACTTCTCTTCGTAATGATCATCTATCTGTGGTAGGTATCTATTTTAACCTTAGTAAAGCATTTGATAAAGTTCCTCACAAGAGGCTCCTAGCCAAACTAGAGGCTATAGGATTTCGTAGTCTTCTTACGGACTTCATCAGATCTTATCGTTCAAATTGACAACAAAAGGTGTTAGTGGGATCCTCATACTCTTCTCCTTCCGAAATTTTGAGTGGTGTCCTTCAAGGTACCGTGCTAGGTCCTCTGCTCTTTTTGCTTTGCATAAATGATATCTCATTGAGTGTTAAACACTCCCAATCTTATATTTATGCAGATGATCTCAAATGTGTTTACTCCTTCTCTAACTCTACGGCCGCGAGATGCTTAGAACAAATTCATTCTGATCTGCACGCGCTTTCGGCGTGGAGCTCAACATGGCAAATGGAGTTCTCACCTTCTAAGTGCCGAGATATGTGCTTTGGGCCTGAAAGGCTGCCACAACCTGTTATTTTTCAAGGTTACCCAATGACTGAATGTTCCAGCATCAAGGACTTAGGATTAAGCTACACCAATAAATTAGACCTTTCTCCTCACGCCGATAGAATTGCAGCCAAAGCCGCACAGATTTGCGGCTTTATCCCTTATAATTTCTATCTTCCTGAAATGAAATTAAGACTTTATCTTATGTTCGTGCTTCCCATCTTAGAATACTGTTGCCCCTTTTTCGGTCACATGAATGAAGGTAGCCATTCAAAAATTGAACAAATTCAAAAAAATTTCACACGAAAACTGCTGTATCCGACAGCTTCTTATACTTGCTACACAAATAGGTGTCAATTAACAAAACTAAGGTTCCTTTGGCTCAGGAAATTGGAAGCAGGCTTTTGTCTCTTTTTTCGGCTTAATAATTGCAAAAATTTACCCAGGACTTCTGTTATTACCCCCGTCAGCCGTCCCTGCAACCTAAGAAACTCGGCACTTGTTAAACCCCCTCCTGCATCTTCCTCATGTTAACGCTCTTTGTTTTTGGCTTCCAGATAAAGCTTTCTTTGGAATAACTTGCCAATTGAAATAAGGTCGTTAACTAGACTGTCTGCTTCCAGACAGAGACTGCATATTTATCTTAACACTGATTCCATTAACCTTCTTCTCCTCATCTTTTCCGAGCAGCTTTCTCCATGACCCCGAGAAAGGACCATCGGGAATTTAGGAGATCCGCTTGAAACTATTCTCTCTGCCTCGTGTCCCCCGAGAACCTAGATGTTTCCATTAACCACCGCTGAATCAACCGAAGCCACGTGGTAGTACTCAGTCTAAAATGCTGCAGTTTCGTTGACTACTCACGTTCATCAGACCACCCACACCTATTTCTGCTCTTCTACTATCTTCCTAAGCAGTTTTTTTCTCTTGCACACTTTTTGAACATGGAGGCCCGTTGAACACTGCCTCCATTTTCACGGTAAGAGTTGTTTTTAAATTGTCACAAGTTTTCGTTTTTAGTTCAAAATTACCTGCAAAAAATTGCTAAATGTTGCCCTAAAAGGACAATTTATGCTGGCATTATTACGACTTTCTATGTCTACTTGCACATATTGTCAACTTATTTTTTGAATTTTTATTTGTTCGAAATTAACTTTGTATACATAGTACCGTACCGGCGCTGAAAAATATAAATTCCAAATTCCAAAGAACATAACTCAAAATAGGCCTAATCCTAAGAAAGCCGGAGTTTTCACGGGTTTGCACTTAGCTTATCTAATAGCCAGTACATCAGAACCGAGTGTACCGAATACAAGTGCTCCCTCGGCCGAAACATGTGAGCTCGCAACATTTGCCCCATTGAGTCGCAAGCAGAAAATAGTTGTAAAGGGGGCCCCAGAGTTAGAGTCGTCAATTGCACAAGAGCAAATTGACCATGACGTGGGTCTTATGCGAGTTTACGCCAAACCGTTGCTAGAACCAAGCAAGTCTTTCCGCATTATTTTGACATTTCGAATAAATAATAATAAATAAAAAATAAATTTTATATTTTAGGCCCGGAGGGTCTCCTCATTGCAAAATTAGTGCTGTGAAAAAATAAATCCAAAGTTGATGAATGCTGCTCTCCATGAAACAACAACACAGAGAGCGGGAGCGTTTAGTAGTGTTGGTAGATTATTCATATTCACCAACATATCGTCGTTTTAAAAAAGTAGTCAAGGTATGGTGAATTAAGGAGGAAGCAGTTAAAAAACTCCTACCATTTAAGCTGGGGCGGGGTTCAGCGAACCTTTGCTTGAAAAAAAGCAAAACGTTGGAGAAAACAACTGCTTTAACAAAAGTAAAGTGGTTGGTTGAGAGGATTGATTGTAGTGCAATGAGACAGGACTGTTGATGAGAACGAATGAGGGTTGGAAATACTTCTTGTGATTGGAGAAATCATAAAACAGCAGAGGCTGTCGTTCACCATTGTTAAACCACCCGACTGGCTTCATGATCAACCATCAGGGAGGTGAGACCGGAGGAGGTCATCGCGGACAAACAGGGTCGACAAGAGAGTGAACGGCAGAGGTAACCTGATCATCAACGAAACGCTGGAGATATGACATTGCAGACTGCGAAGTTTAGCGACGAGCTGGCGAAAAAAGCAGAACCGTCACGAGCATGACTAAAGACCATGAAGCCCATCGTCAGGGTTGTAAAACGGAGAATGGAGAAAACGGCAGTGATGACTGGACAGAGAAGTGGACGAAACATCGTTGCAAATATCACTCAAATGAGGAAGAAATAGACATATATGGAAAACAATGTAATATAAATATAACCGGGTCAAATATCAGGAGGACCTTTTTCAAAGTCCAAAAGTTGTGTGTTTGGAAAGGAGACGGATAAAAAGGACTTTATATCTTCAGAAGTTAAGTGTTTACGTAATTTGACTTAAAAAAACTGCAAGGTTAGACGACAGCCTAATTTCGAGGGCAATATTATTCCAGAGGAAAGCATATTTGGAGGCAAGGAAGTGAGAATTGTTCGAAGTGGAGCTTAAGGGGGTGCAATAATCCTTGAGGAATTACGAGTGGCATAAGACCTCTCTGCGGGAATGAGAGCGTTGATTCGTGGAAGTTTAGGGGTAGAGTTAACGCGAGAGAGAAAACAGAGGCCCGCTTCGAGTCTTCTGACCCAAAGAAATGTCATGTTCGCTAACTGACATCTCTCCGTATAAGAAATAGTGGATCGAGGAAGAGCGAATATTTTGCGAGTAAATACCCTCTGTACATTTTCAATCATACTGCGGTCCGAAGCATTCATTAGACCAAAGAGGGGACAGCAGTATTCTAGGATGGGTAGAACATGCATGCGATAAAGTTTTAACTGTATTTCCAGCAGGCAGAAATTGTGTGATATAAAACCACATATCTGTGCAGCCTTCGCAGATATTCGATCCACATGGGGCAAAAATGCTAGTTTATTTGTGTAGCTTAGACATACGTCTTTTTTAGTGGACCGTTCTAAAAGTGGAGTATTTTGAAAGACTAGGGGGCGAGGAAACTTGGCGGGACCGAAACACACGAAACTACACTTGGATGGAGAGAATTCCATCTGCCAGGTAGCACTCAAACGTGAGAGTGTAAGTAGGTCCGCATTTATTTTATCAGTGCATATACTTGCCGCGTCCTTAGAAAATGAGTATATGCATTTGAGGTCATCTGCATAAATGAGATTGTGTAAATTTTTCAGAACAGTCGACATTTCATTTATATATAGAATGAAGAGTAAAGGACCCAAGGCAGTGCCTTGAAAAACGCCACTCGTGATCAGCTGAGAAGTGGAGTAACTATTACCTACTAGGACCTTCTGGCTGCGGTCAGACAAGTAGAAACCGATGAAGTCAAAGAGAGGGGGACGGATGCCAATGACTTCCAATTTTACGAGAATCCGTCTGTGTGGTACCTTGTCGAAGGCTTTGCTCAGGTCGAAGTAGATAACAACCACGGATTGCTGCTCGTTGCGGAGGGAAGTGGCGTGGTTAAGGAAAGCTAAGTGACACGTCTCGTATGATCTTGCGGGTAGAAAACCATGCTGCAAGTCACTTAAAAGCTTATTTTTTAGGCAAAAATGGAGAATTTGATTAAAAATTATCTTCTCCAGAAGTTTAGCAAGGGCCGGGGTTTTATGAACACCGCGGTAGTTATTTATGTCTGAACGAGTTCGTGATTTCAAGACTGAAAGAATAATGGATGTCCTCCAAGTGTCAGGAAAGTAACCATTTAAAAGATTGACTGAAAATATATGGCTAAGTAATTTGGGAAAGGTCGACACCATTTTGATAACTGAATTGGGGATACCATCAGTTAACGAAGAGTGCGAGTTATTAGACAAATTATCTGCTTACGAATTAATTCTATGAAGAAATCAATGTTCCCGAGAGTATTGCCTGAGTATGGTTGAAACGACGGGACCAGTTCGGATTCTGCCGTAAAATGCTTCGCAAAGAAAGCATTGAATAATTTAGCCTTATCAGACTCATCCAGTACAAACGTTTAATTTTTATTAGGCAATGGGGGTTTTTCAATTCCTCGTTTTGCGGAGGACCAACGACGAGACAGTTGTTCAACCGATTTTGCAGAGTTTGACTCACTCAGGGCGCAAGATTCCCTGTGCTGGTCAGGTGCAAGACAAATCTTTGACTCTAATTCGAAGATCTCTGCGATCCCTAGATGCGCAGACAGCGAACTAGTAGATGTATCTTTCAGCTGCCTCCTCGATTTCTCCAGTCTGGGCAAAAGAAAATGAGGGACGGTCGATTCTGGTGTGTAGGGTTTCACAATTTTAGTGGGCACAAATTCCAGCATTTTATTAGAAACGACCGACATGAGTTCAGAAAGATATGCAGCGTCTTTAATGGAGGAGAGGCTCTGCCAATCTAATGAGTCAGGAAAATTGTTGATTGAGTTAACATCTGCAAGGTCATACGCATGAAAGGTACGACTAGTACTAGCCTTTTCCGTAGAAGGAATCGGAAGGCAAAAGCGAATTAATGTGTGATCACGTTGGAAGATGTCCTGCTTAAAATCAACGATGAGAGGGGCAATACCAGGGAAGGCGCCAACAGCTCCATAATCAATTTCTCGGCCACGACCTCTAAAGGTTATTTGATAAACTGAAGCACAGATGAAACTATTGCTAGAGCGCAAACCATCCTTACGGAGTCTGCATTCGCAAGTTTTTTTTCAGCCGGATTACGAGTTGAAAGAGCGAAAAAAGATGAGACAGCTAATAATAGAGCTGGAGAAACGGACAACCAATGGCGAAAAAAATCTTAAAATAAGAGAGGGACAAATAGTTCAAGTCAAAGGGATATCTCTCTGGTCAAAGCCGGTAACAGTGACAGCCTAGCTGTCCCGCCACCGCAACCTTAGACATGCCCTCTTAAATTGGTCGTTTTAAATGCCGGATCACTGATTAAGGAAATGGCTCTGCTCCAGACTCTGCTTTTCTTCAACCGCCTAGACATTGTTATGGTAACTGAGACATAGGCATCGGCCTACGTAGCTAACTCTGAACTCTCTGTTCTAGGCTATGCATGCGTTCGGAACGATCGAAACAATGGCCGTGGCGGAGGAAGCTGAATTTATATAAAGCAGCCACTTGCATTTCTCCCGTTGGACTATCCACTATCCACAATTAACAGCGTTGGAGGAGAGCTGCTGGCTACGAGTTAGGAAGTAAGTTGATACAAAGAAAAATTTAAAATGTATGACAGTTTCATTTTCGGAAAGGCAATCTTAACATAAATATGACAGACAATATATGGCGACTTGCAAATCGCGAGAAGTATAATTTGATGCAGTGTATGTGATAAGCAATGTGATTCATTGTATAGGGATTCATTGTAATCTGATGCAGGAGTTTTTACCTTCATTGCATTTGCGCTTGATACATGTCCAGTCTACTCTTAAATGCATTGACACAAATGGAGAGGACAACCCCTTCTGGAAGAGCGTTTCACGCTGAAACTACTTTGTTGGTAAAAAAATTTCTTCCGTTGATCCTTGCTTTGCCCGGGCTTAGTTTAAGGGGATGCCCGCGCAAAGCTGGTGTGTAAGCCTGGGCAAAGAAATCACCAGAAACGAAACAACAATGCAGGTTATTCATAATGTGGAAGTGTATGTGATAAGCAATGTGACTCATTGTAAAGGGATTCATTGTAATCTGATGAAGGAGTTTTTACCTTCATTGCGTTTGCGCTTGATACATGTCCAGTCTACTCTTAAATGCATTGACACAAGTGGAGAGGACAACCTCTTCTGGAAGAGCGTTTCACACTGAAACTACTCTGTTGGTAACGAAAAAATTTCTTCCGTTGATCCTTGCTTTGCCCGGGCGTAGTTAAAGGGAATGCCCGCGCAAAGTTGGTGTGTTAGCCTGGTCAAAGAAATCACCAGGAACGAAACAACAATGCAGGTTATTAATAATGTGGAAGGTTAATATGAGGTCATCTCGGAGTTATCTGCAGGAAAGGGGAAATAGGTCGACAATGGACAGTCTACTTTCATAGGGCCATGTTCTTAGACCTTTAACCATCGTTGTCGCTCGCCTCTGGACCTTCTCTAAGACAGTACAATCTTTGACAGTCCTTGGTCTCCATGCCTGTATAGCGAACTCCAGGTGCGGCTGAATGAAGCTTCCAAAGATTTTGAAAAGCTGCATTTTTCAAACCTATAAAGGGTCGTCTTATCAGCTGTAACATAGATCTGGCCGACTTCGCCGTCTTTATACAGTTCAGCGTTTGTTTGAGTGAAGAAGTTATCCACAAATCAAAGTCCTTCTGACTCTCAACTTGTTGCAGCAGAGTACCATTTCAAGAATAGACTTTCACGCAGGATGCTCTGCAACTGCTGATTTGAAGAAAGTTACATTTACTTACATTGAAATGTATTGGCCAAAGCTTTGACCAGTCCTCCAATCTGTTCAAGTTGGCTTGTAGATGGTTTTCGTCTGCCGTACTTTGGACAACTTTCCATAGTTTGATGTCATCGGGGAACAAGTTGACTTCACAGTCTAGATACTGGACGCAGTCGTTGATGAAAACGAGGAACATTTTGGGACCTGAAACTGAGCTCTGTGGGACGCCACTCACCACAGGTAAACCCGAGGACTGCTGGCGACCGACTTGCACTCTTTGTGACCGTCCTATCAAAAAGTGTAGGATCCATAGGAGGAGGTTCCCGCGAACGCCTGCACTGCACAGCTTAAGTAGAAGGCGTTGATGAAGGTTGGCGTCGAACACCTTTTTGAAGTCAATGTAGATCGCATGCACCATTTGCCTTCGTCACGTGCTTTGGTCCAGCTATCAAGTTAGAATAGCAGATTGGTAAGACAGAACCTACCACTGCGAAAACCATGCTGTGCATCGGACAAGAGGTGATTCTGCTCGAGGAACTGCATCGACGCCTTCTTAATGATTTTTCCATGGTTTTGCAACAAATAGAGGCAAGGCTCACCGGCCTGTAGTTATTTGCGGACGCTCGGCTTCCAATCTTGAAAAGTGGGATGATTATCACTGTCTTCCAATCAGATGGTAGGCAGCCCGTAACAAATGACGCCTGGAAGATAAGGGCTAGTGGCTCGACCAATTCAAAAGCTAGATCCTCCAGTAGCTTGGCCGGGATTGCATCTGGGCCTGGGGAGGTCGATTCCTTCAAATTAAGAAGCTCATTCTTAACTACATCTTCGGTAAAGAGGACTGTATCAATAGATGGGATCGAATTGTCTTCATAAGTGTGGGATAGAAAACCGGGTTCAGTAATCTCAATCAACCGGAAGAACTGAGAGAGATGGTCAGCTTTATACTTGTCCTCTGAGATTTCGGCAGCTTCAACAGTTCGCAGTAGGGGGATAGGATCCTTATTCCGCGTGCTCTGTCTTATATAACTGTGCATGACTTTGGGGTTAACCATGGCTCAGTTAAACAGATCTTCTTCGAACTGCTGTCGAGCTCTGACAATGAGACGTGTGACCCGGTTCCTCTACATTTTGTACCTATTAAGCAATTCAGGTGACCTATCAATTCGGTACTTTTTAAACAGTTTTGCCTTTTTGTTAACTTCGGTTTTTAGGGATGGATTCAACCAGCGAGGCCTGTTCGTAAGTTTTCGGCGAGTGATAGGGCAGTGGCTAGAGAAGAGGTTATGGACTATCCCTTTGAACTGTTCCCAAGCTTCTTCAAGGTTGTCGGAGAGTGTGGATGCCCAGTCTATGAAACAGAGATCATGGTTCATTTGCTCGAAATCACCACGCCAAATATTAGGGCGGAGTTGTTGTGGTTCGGCAGGCAAAGAAAATACACTGTATTCCCACATGAGAACTACATGGTCCCTCTGGCCTAGTAAGGGTAAGCAATTCACAATGTCAATATTGTCGAGCGACTTAGTGAGCACAAGGTCGAGTCAGTTCATTCGCTGGCCTTCACGAAGTCTTGTGGGAAATGTGACGTGCTGGGTGAAAAGTAGGGATTGGGTTATATTCAGGAGCTGGTGGTCGAATGCCGATTCAGGGCAATCAGCTGAGGAGGAGCTCCAGTTGATGGTAGGAGCGTTGATGTCCCCAACAAGTAAGGTATTTGGTCGCGTAGCGAGGGTTTTAAGTTCATCCAGCAATAGAGCATCGGCCTCAGAATTGTTCCTCGGTGGTCGGTAGACAGTTAAGATATCAAGGCTTTGGGAACCCGTTGCTCTTAAAGTTAACCATACCGCTTCTTCGCAAGACAGATTCGCCGTTCTTTCAGAAACATACAAACCATTCTTCACGAAGGTTGCTACGCCTCCGCCTCTTCGGGTGTCTCTGTCTTTCCAAAACAGTTGAAAGGCGGGGATTCCCATCTCGCAATTATCAATCTGGTCCTACAACCATGTTTCTGTCATCAAAATAACATCGGGAAGGAGGTCGCATACGTTGACCCTTAGTTAATCCATTTTTGAAAGTAAGCTTTGCGCATTGGTATACATAAATGTGAATTTTGAATTCTTGCGTGGTCTATTTGCAGCTCCAGCGCAGGCTACTGGAGTAGCTGCACGGTCATGCGAATCGGCTTGGTCAATGAGGGGGCACAATTTCTTTCGACTATCTGGTCCTTGAAGATCATGAGATTCGTTTCTCATTTGATTCTGCGCTGCCTCAATTCTAGAACTAGCATGCGGTGTTTCAGCCTGTCAGCAGGAGAGTAATTCGGCTGAAAAATAACACACCCTTTCTAGAGTACTTCAATCGAAAACGTCTTGACAGTAGAAGTTTTGCTTCTGTGTCGCTGGTTAGGACGATCTTTAGTGGTCGTGGTCTAGTCTGTTGAATTGAGGTCGGGCAAATTCCAAGACGAAATATTTTTTGATAAATGATCTCCTCAGATGGTTGCAGCAGCGCATTTTAGAGCTCTTGGAATAACCCTTTGTCAGTCTCGCTTCTTTCACTGGGTGTTTCGGCAGAGGACTCGGGTAGTCCCTGTATTATGATGCAGTTGCCCTTGTCAGGGCCGCTGCTATTGATTGGGGTTTTTTTGGTTATCCTCCGACTACTCAGAATCCTTAACTGTTTGATTGATTGCGGGCTTTCGGTTATCCTCCTACAACGTTGTCTTGAAGGCCTTTATGAAGGCTCTTCTAATTTCCGCCCGATCGTGGTTATGCGATAAGCACCACGTTGTCGCCACTTCTGCGTTGTTAATAGATAAAGCGGAATGCATATTAATTTACCTGTTACAAGCTTATGTAATATTGAATTTTCAAAAGCACTCTTCGGTCTGTCAACATACGCTCCGGTGAAGCTCACCTTGGTGGTAATGCTGTCAGAAAAGAGGCCTTTGAAAACCCTATCCGCAAAGTCTTCTAAGCTGTTACCACCTAATGAAAGTAAGTGGCTTGTCTGTGAAGGCGGGTCAGAAAAACACCATAACATATCAACTGGCGTCGGAATACTCCGTCGGAGAGGTGATACAGTAGGCCGTCGTATTCTAGCAGGTTCGATACCCGCGAGGAAATGACGGCGTCCGTGTTGGTAGGATTTGGAATGTCTGCGCCCCTTGTTTCCCTCGCCTGCAGCAGAAGCATCTGATTTTCCAGTAACTGCTTCTGACTCTTGACGATGGAATCAGAGATACTTAGCAAGAAGGTGTTTAGGTGGTCTAAGTAGTCTAAGACCCTTTTCTCGAAACCTCGCCTGCTGTGACGGTGGCATTTAGTTCTCTGGCTGCCTACAAAGCGATGTCGTTGTAGCGCACACGCTTACCAGTTGCGGCCGAAGGCGTCGGTGACCGACACGATGGCATTATAACTGCGCTTGCAGAAGAACTGCTATGGGAGTCCTGAAACATTTTACATAACATGTCGGCAAATAAACTTCTTACTGATGAGGACAATGACGAAATGCGGACCTTTCTGCGAAGGTAATCATGCAATTTAGTGGGAGTACATTTTTCGCGACTTGATTGGCGTCGGGAGATGTTGCCGTCAGACATTACAAGTCTAAAATGAAAAGGTCGCGTTTAGCGCCTATTAAAAGACTGGTTGCTGTTAAAGCAGGAACCAGGCTAGGAAAAAGTCGCTTCAAATGAAATTGGAAGCTATAGTAAAGGTTTTATTTGTGAAATGGCACGTAGTACAAAAGCAAGCAAAGCATAGGAGCTTAATAAAGGCTCTAGCAAGAGCATCGCAAATGACAGCTCCCAGTTTAAACTTCAGATTTCGGTCTAACCTTTCAACAAAAAGTCCATTCCTAGACAGGAAAGACACTTCCCTAAGCAAGGGCTTACAGAATGCCTGAACATCCGACTCTTTGCCTTTACCACAGTATATACCTACTGTGAAGATATTACCTACAAAAGGCTCCATTATTCTAGCAATAATAGGCCAAAATCACACCTACGCTTCCTTTATAAAGGCAAACCATCTATAGATAAATAAATAACTACCTCGTTTCCTTCAATATGCACTGTGTTTGACTTACCTGTTTACTTACTCTATCGCAGGGGGTAAAGTGAATTAAACCGTGCAACTGCAATCGTCAGACCATGGTTACTTAGCGCAGACGAGAAGTCGGTGAAGGCCAGAGTAGATGGAAGACTTTATTGGGTACACAACGGAAGAGGAGAATAGATGAGAGTAGATTGACTCAGGAGAGACAAGCCCGATCAGTAGGTTGACCGGGCCCAAGTGAGGTCTTAGAGTAGTCAGGCCAGAAGACAGAGAGAGGGAGATCTTTCATTGGTTAGGTCGGCCTGGAGATTTTGGGCAGAGAGGCAACTTGCGTCGGGCACGCGTGCAAGCTCCTCATTCGTCACCTCATAGATGCGAGAACTATGATTGGCTGATCGAGACGTCGATAAAGCACATCGGTGAGCGTTTGGGAAAGTGCACTTCGACGCGAGCTAGTCAGCCAGGCACGACCCGCTACAGTACTCCCCTCGGAGACCGTAACGAGGGTACTGAAAGAATCCGAGTGGAGGAAGAATAGTTAAGTTAGGTGTGAGAGATACGTACCAAGATGAGGTTGCCAGAGGCGGGTTAGTGCCGCCAGTGCAGCTTTGGAGGAGGAACGGTCATCTCGCGTCCGCATGGGCAACTGGATCTGCGGTAGGAGGAAATTTCTCGACTACGCGTGCATCGGCATGTCGTAGGAGATTGGGCATCTCAACTACGTGGGAGGGAGCCTGGTTGGCCGGGTTGAACTTCAACAGCAAATCAGTATGCCGTATCAGTATGAGTTGAACCAGAAGAATCGTTGGCAGTAGAAGGAAGGGTGGGGATTGAGAAGGAGATCTGGGTACTGACACTCATAAGGGGACATCTTTGTTGGAATGGGAAGTAACCATGACCTGGGCTGAATGGGCTATCGGCAGTAAGTCGCGAATGACAATACCCAAATACGTAGGGACATGTCCATAAATCGCCAAATACGCAGGGAAGGCAGGCCACATCAGAAGTTGTGAGCGGTTGAAGATCTCGACCTCGCTTCACGACAGGATGTCGGTGCAGAAGGTCTCCAAATCGCGGTCACATCAGTTGACACAGGAGACATTCAATTGAAGGCGAGGGAGGTTTTATGATGATTGAGCTCAGCCAGATCAGAAGTTGAGTGTTCATCTCACGTCGGAAAGTCACCAATATCGCAGGGGGTAAAGTGAATTAAACCGTGCAACTGCAATCGTCAGACCATGGTTACTTAGCGCAGACGAGAAGTCGGTGAAGGCCAGAGTAGATGGAAGACTTTATTGTGTACACAACGGAAGAGGAGAATAGATGAGAGTAGATTGACTCAGGAGAGACAAGCCCGATCAGTAGGTTGACCGGGCCCAAGTGAGGTCTTAGAGTAGTCAGGCCAGAAGACAGAGAGAGGGAGATCTTTCATTGGTTAGGTCGGCCTGGAGATTTTGGGCAGAGAGGCAACTTGCGTCGGGCACGCGTGCAAGCTCCTCATTCGTCACCTCATAGATGCGAGAACTATGATTGGCTGATCGAGACGTCGATAAAGCACATCGGTGAGCGTTTGGGAAAGTGCACTTCGACGCGAGCTAGTCAGCCAGGCACGACCCGCTACAACTCCATTCAGAAGTCCTAAATGAACAAACTGCCCGCTGCCCATTGCCGTCACGGGCGTCCTCTTGCTAGATCGTTCCCGAATCGTTCGCCCATCTCCCGGGAACTCCGGGCAAAACCAATGCAGGATTTTCAGCAGTTCCGTAAGTTGGCTTGTTGGTGGGTCATATTTTACTGCCCACATCTTCGGTGCTTCTCGTAGAGAAGGCTCCTCAACAGCTTGTTGCATACTTGGTCCTTCGACTGGAATATCAAACGTAGGAAAATTCACACTGCTCGACTGCTCCATGAAGTCTGTGCTGTAATCTGACGTTCCACATGAAGAACAGCTGGATGAATCACTAAACGACGAATCTTCCTCAGAATCAGACGTCGTTGGCAAAGCTTTCCTGTCTGCCTCCTCAACTTTACGAAGCAACGCATGATAATCGCGTTAAGCTTCTCTCCAAAGGGAAGTCCTTGATTTCGGCTTCCATATACTAAAAAAAAATGCAGAATATTATAATTTAAGCAACAAATAAAGCCACCGCATTCAGAGCCCACTTACGCGTTCAGCGGCTCACGTGCAACACGACTGAATGCCATCCAAAGTCGCCGCCAGACACAGCAGTTGAAGTAGCCAATCAACTTGCACGCATTCAGACTAAGGGGTTCTGACCCATAATTTCGCTGAAATTATAGCCAATAACATGTGAGATATTGTGTGTATGAGCTGACAGATACACAGGTCTACAAATTGCTATAAGGGACTCAGAATCCTCAGATGGGCCTCAAAAAATGGGAACGTCTGCTGGGACATACGGACTAGTAACGCTCTGTGCACAGCCAACGGGGCGCTTATGCGGGGACCGCAGAGAGAAATCCGACACTACCGGAGTGCAGGTCTCCTTAACTTTGGCTGTGACTACCTTTTGATCTGATTTTTGCTTAATGGAAGAGCCCGACGGATTCTCTTTCGTGACAAGGCGACTTTCTTGTGTTGTAGTCGGTGGCCTCTTGCTTTAAGTATTTGGCTCTTTAGGAGGCGCGACTGGACTGCTTTGTACGGGTATTTTGGACACCACTTGTTTGTTTCATGTGGATATGTTAAGCACACCACCCTTCATTCTACTACGGGTTGCTCTTTGTGTAGTTTCCTCCGGAATAAAAGATCTGTGGATAAGCTCCTTCATCTCTTTGACTTCTAGTTCGAGCCGGTTAAATTTGACGACTAGCATCTGGACCAGTAATTTGCATGCAGAAACCGGCTGGTCTACTTGCGTCGACTGCGTTAAATTTAAGGCACCTTTCAAACGTGCCTTCGACCGCGTTGTAATGAGGGAATTGTTAGCGCGTTCGTCCTCGATGTAAGTGGTGCTGTGTTCGAATCCCGGTCGCGCATCCCTCTTCTCTTCAGAAGTAGAGCATAATATGTTTGCGAAGCTTTTTACAATCAGCGAAAATAGATTTCCTGATCAAGGATATTGCCTTAAATTTGAGTAAAATATAATAGAACAAGGTTCCTTCGATAGAAAGTGACTTCAAAATTTGAGCAGGGTCATCGTGTTGAGAAAAATTAAGTTCCTCTTAGAATTCCAAGATGAGTCTTTTGAAACGATACAACAGCGAATTTCTTTGTAAGAAGATTGATTCAACCTTCGTAAAAGTCTGATCTGCAATGCACGATAGAGTAACGGACTTCTAAGTCGAGAAATCAGTAGAGGCGACAATCGTCAAAATCCGAAGGGTAAAATTGTACTGACAATATCAGTGGGCCGACCGCTTACTTTGGGTTTATAGCCCTTGAGCCACAACGTCAACAACTTCTTCACTACTCTCAGGTAGACTACGTGTAGTGGGTCTAGAGGAAACGTAGTAAAAGTAAAAAGGTGAAACTCCAACAATGTTCTCGTCAAACGAGCGCTACAGGAAGTCCTCTTTAGTCCTATCTGCCTTGCCTTCCTCTGTATAAACAACTTAACACTTATGCTTAATTTTCACTGTACATCTTTCGCACCCAAAGTAGGCATTTACATTGTTAACCTGCTTCACGAACGCCCTTGCAGGCGCGTCGCAAATTACCCCCTTCACGCTAACATGAGTCGTATGCATCGTCTCCTCGTTGACTATTCCACTAAATTGCAGGGAAGCTATCTCATGTACTACTCATCCACAATAGTCATGAACATTGGAGGGCTTACTGCCTCCATAGTAAATACCTGCTGGAAACATATCGGTGAGATAGGGTCGCACTACCCTGCATAAAATAGGCCACATATGTGTGTTGGTTTTCTTACACACAGGCAGACCATCTATCACTAACTGAATATCAACTCTGTTGGCAACAGGATTTGCATTATTGCTTAAAACTCGGCCCAGTTGACGTTCTAAACCTACATGAACGTACTCACCGTCACCCATTGGGGCTACCTTAACCTTGAACAATTTCTTTACCACCGCTCTTGAGTCGGTTGGCAGTTCAGGTAACAGTGGATAAATCATATCCATTAGTTCGCGCAAATGCTTGTGCGGTATATGGTTTCGAACTGCCCATTCATGTATTAATTTAAAGTAGTCCGTGGGCGCTGATTGAGGGCTATTTTCCCTCCTAATTTCCTCGATTTCATCCTCGAAAAGAGGATCCTCTTCCTCATCACCTGTAAGAACCCAATCAGCGTCATTTACGGTTGACGAAGACTCACAGTAATAATCATTCGATTCAGGAGGCGCTTTGCTCTCAGTTCCTAAATGTTTTAGGGCACTCATGGCTTCTATTCTCTTCGTTACGGCCTCCTCTACAGCCTGCCATTCCTCATCCGCATACCTCTTAAGCCTGTGTCTTCATGTTCTCTCAGAATCCTCCTTAAACATTCGCAAAAAAGGCTTAAAATGGCAAATATTATAATAAATATTATAGGCACTAAAATTGAAAAATATTATTCAACAGCAGGCAGGTAGAGTGATTGATAGCTCGCGCGCGCACGCCGTTCACGCCAAAAAATGGCGCGTATAAGCGCGCTAACGCGCTTAAAGAGCGCAAACCAATCGGACTTCAGATTGCGTCATTTTTGTAACCAATTAGATCGCAGCATTGTGAAAGACTAGAGATAGTTACTCATAGTCGACTAATAGTCGACAAGTTGCTACTAGGGAATATTTTGCAGAACGAAGATAAGTCCTCCTGCAGGTGGTTGAGGGAGATGATATTGCGCAACCGAAGTATATTCTCAATCCCAACGGACTGCAAGAGCGTCCTGTAGTCCTAAATCACGAAGAAATCTAATTTCCTTAGAGGCCAAAAATGGTGGTCAGATTTGAAACACGCGCTTGTGAAGTCTTTACACATGATACATAAGACATTGGAAAGTAGCGGCTGCGTTAAAAAGGCCAAAAGGAAGAGTTTGGAACTCAGAAATGCTTTGTGGAACTATGAAGGCCGTTTTATGGCGGTCTTTAGGGTCAATTTCCCCCTGCCAGTAGCCGAAGTTGAGGTTCAGAGTAGAGAACCATGCTGCGCCGCCAAAGGTATCCAGTGTGTCATCGACACGTGGGAGAGAGAACGAGTTACGGACGGTGACTGCGTTCAAGCGGCGATAGTCGATACAGAGCCGAAGGGAGCCATCTTTCTTAGGTACGATAGCGATAGGGGAAGCCCATGGCAAGGTAGACGGCTTTATAACACCGCACTAGAGGAGTTCGTCGAGGATATTGTCAACCTCGGCCCGAAAATTATGGGGCATGCGCCTGTGGGGTTGTCGAATCGGTTTGGCGTCCCTTGTATCGATGATGTGTTGTACCAGCTGGGTACGATCCAATGTCGTTGGCGACCACGTAAAAGACCTTTGAATGAGGTGAGTATTTCTTTTATTTGGTAATACGCAACTGCGCCAAATGTTGCGTTTGGATGAAAAAACGGACTCTATAACGAACTATAATTATCTATGGCGAATGTCGAGTCAGAAATAAGAGAGTGTGTCCAAGATTCAGTGACACAGAGCACATCTGGATCAAGCTCAAATGCTACTGTTTTAAGTTCTGTCATCTTATTAACAACTGATCTTGCATTGAGTGAGACTATACTGAGCGTATTCTTCAGATGCAGGTTACACTCATCAGTATTTATAAAAAAGGAAAACTTGGTGGCGGGAGAAACAAAAGGCGGAAAGCAAATTGGCTCTGGTCTACAGTTTGTGATGTAATTGTTATCAAATGAACGGTGCATATTGTAGAAACGCATATTAGAGGCAGATCTATAGAAAGGGCGGCTGAGGTGTGGCATGGGAAAACCAGGAGGGGGCATAAAAATAGGATTTTGAGGCATTATATCAAAATTTGACGGAAAATTTGCCTTCATAATTGCATGACTGGTTTTAAAAAACGGTTAATTTTATTAGCTGGCTGAATTATTTGGGGATGTTGATGAGGTTTGGAGATAGGAAAAGCGTTAGCTTGAATTCCCACGTCCAAAATCTTCTGTAGAAGAAGCCCATGCCGTACACTATCGAAGGCCTTCTTGAAGTCGAAAAATATGGCATCAATTAGATAGCCCTTATCTGCGGACATTTGTCTACTTCTCATGCGAGTAAAGAGCAGTCATGAGGCAAGAGCGTCCTGGATGAAAGCCGTGCTAACCATCGCATAATATTTTTTTGCTTTCCGGGGAACCCCATTCAATGCCTCTTGATAATGCGCTTCATTATTTTGCATGCGATGCAAGCTAGACTTACAGGACGGTAATTTGCGCATTCAAGTCGTGAACCTCCCTTTTATATATCGGGGTGAAAAATGTCCACATCTATTCTTCCGGGAGTTTGGCCTCTTCAAAAGACCTTTGGAAAATGACAGATAGAGGTTTACACAATTCGAGAGTGCAGGAATTTTATCTGGCCCAGATGATTTGGCGGGCTTAAGGTGGAGTAATTCGGCCCTGACTGTGCCTTGTCACAACTCAATTTCCTCACTTTTAGGGGATGAGGAGGAGGACAGTAGGGGCGGATGTATCTGCTGACGGGTGATCGGACCAGGAGGAAGATAAATAGGTTCTCGAATGTAGACTGATTTAAAGAAGTTGGAGAGAAGGGATGCTTTTCCTTGGTAGCCAGTCTCCAGTTGTCCGTATGCAGTTCTTAGAGCAGGGAATACTTCGTGAGATCTTTTTTTGCTACGTATGAAGTCATATAGCATTTTTGGGTGTTCTACGGAATTTTGTAGTATTTTAAGCTCTTATTTCTTTCGCAGCCTAGTAGATTCACTTTTACAAATTTTTCGCCGTTGCTTTTATTCCCTTGAATTTTTTCGGAGCCAGTTAGTCTGTAACTCCTCCAAAAGCGTTTTCTTTTTTGGAATCGGCCCGCAAGTTAGCAATTGTCCATTTTGGGTGGTTTGTGTTTGACTTTCTTCTAAGAGGACAGTTAAGATACACAATTCTTTTCAATGTTGAGATAAAGGTCCTCCACTGGTCATTTGCTCCAATGTGGATTTCTGCTTCTGAGGATAACTCTGATATTGCTCTTCTCATCAGTGTATAGCCGCCCTTCCAAATGTTTCTTTCCCACGTATCGAACAAACAAGGTTAGGAAAGGAATGAGCACTCGAAGTTTTATTGACCTTAATGGGGGCCGATCCTGTAGGTCCACCACATTTTCCTCTTCTTGAGTAGAAATAAGGTCAGGACAGTTCGAATGTTATCCTTTCCTTACCCGTGTTCCAAGTGTGACGGTCTGGCAGAGAAGTTTGTCTGTGGGCCACTGTAGAAGCTTATGGCTGAAGTTATCAGGAGGTGCCTGTGCATTCCAGGTTTGCCAAGCAACACCATGAACGTTAAAACCCCAACGACAAGGATGTCATTCTTCTCACTGGTCTTGAACAGTTCCGCTGTGAGGGTAGTGTCTTGGTCAGGGGTCGGATTTGGCGAACGATACACCACCGAAAGCGTCAATGGTCTGGCATACAAAGCAGATATAGTAGTGTTTGTCATTTCCACATCTCGTGCTGGCATATGTACGGTAGGTGGCCAAACTCATGCAATCCTACGATTTTTACAAGTAAATCCCTCTTACTCAAACGCAGCCCAAGCTGTGACCCCCAAAGTCATACAGCAATAAGGAAATGATCGTTTTTCAAAATAGGGCATATAATGATTTATGAAGGAACATAAAATTTTGTAGAAACACCAGCTTTTTTAACAAAGCGAAAAATTCTGAAAAAGTGGAAATCGGGCGTACTACGTAAACTTAAGTTTTCTATGTAGAGGAAGCCCGTTCATGCAAAACCACTGAGGAAATAAAGCAGCGCAAGTAAAATTACGTTGGAAAATAATCGTTTTGTCAAGTTTTCGAATATATATATGCTTTCATATTACGTGCAATATAGTGGATGGCTGTAACTGAAGAGCCTAAATTTCAAATATGTATTCTAACACTTTTTCACGAGAACTACTAGTTGTTTCTTTCGTTTATGAATCGCTTGACTTATGCTGGGCTGATACAACTACGTGTTCGCTTGATATGCCCCATTGGGAGATCAAATGAGTAATATACTACTTAAACACACTTGCGGATATTTGGAATTTGGAATTTATCTTTTCAGCGCCGGTACAGCACTATCTGTACAAAGTTAATTTCGAAAAAAATAAAAATTCAAAAATAATTTGACAATATGTGCAAGTAGACGTAGAAAGTCGTAATAATGTCAGCAGAAATTGTCCCTTCGGGGCAACATTAAGCAATGTTTTGCAGGTAATTTTGAACTAAAAACGAAAACTTATGGCAGTTAAAAAAAACTCTTACAGTGAAAATGGAGACAGCGTTCTATGAACCTCAGTGTTCAAAATGTGTGTAAGGGAATAAACTGCTTAAGAAGATAGATGTAGATCAGAAATAGGTTTGGGTGGTCTGAGGAAGGTGAGTAGTCAACGAAACTGCTGGCATTTTAGACTGAGTATTTCCGCGTGGCTTCGTTTGATTCAGCGGTGGTTAATTGAAACATCTAGGTTCTCGGGACACGAGGCAGAGAGAATAGTTTCCAGCGGATCTCCTCAACTCCCGATGGTCCTTTCTCGGAGTCATGGAGAAATCTGCTTGGATCAGATGAGGAGAATAGAGGTTAAATAGAATCAGTGTTAAGATAAATGTGCAGTCGCCGTTTGAAAGCAGACAGTCTAGTTAACGACCAAATTTCGATTGGCAAGTTATTCCAAAGAAAGCTATGTCTGGAAATTTGTGCTATATTAAAGCCGAAAATGGAGACAAAAGCCTGCTTCCAATCTCCTGACCCAAAGGAACCTTAGTTTCGTTAATTGACATCGATTTGAGTAGCAAGTATTAGAAGCTGTCGGACACAGCAGTTTTCGTGCGAACTTTTTGTGAATTTGTTCAATTTTTGAACGGCTACCTTCATTCATGAGACCGAAAAAGGGGCAACAGTATTCTAAGACGGGAAGCACGAACATATGATGCAGCCTTAATTTCATTTCAGGAAGATAGTAATTATAAGTAAAAAGCCGCAAATCTGTGCGGCTTTGGCTGTAATTCTATCGGCGTGAGGAGAAAGGTCTAATTTATTGGTGTAGCTTAATCCTAAGTCCTTGATGCTGGAACATTCAGTCATTGAGTAACCTTGAAAAATAACAGGTTGTGGCAGCCTTTCAGGCCCAAAGCACATATCTTGGCACTTAGAAGGTGAGAACTCCATTTGCCATGTTGCGCGACACCTCGACGCGTTTTCGTGCACGACGACTTGCACACAACCCCATTCGTGTTTATCCGGCACGACGCAGTTCGCAAGTCCCTTTGCCCACCATACGATGGCCCCTTCAAAGTACTTGAACGGAAAGACAAATATTTCGTCATTCAAAGGGCTGATGCTACTGATACAGTCTCCATCGACAGACTAAAGCCGGCCTACGTTGAATGCACTCCTCTATCACCTGATCCGTCCACTTTCGGGGCACCTTCACCCTGCACTCCACCTGCAGCCCCCGCCCCACCGCCATCCTCACCACCCGAACCTACCCCCACCCCTCTAACCACTCCCACTCATCCCCCCCCCCTTCCACTCGTTCTGGTAGACATGTTCGCTTTCCTACCAACTTGCGAGACTTTGTTGTTTAACATTTTTGTACATCCTCGTTTGTCGAGCGTTTGTAACCCACCAACGCTCTGGTGGGGGAGTTATGTGGGCTCTTGGCCCTACTTACATGTTGTTTAAATTTATCAATAACCAAGTAAGGAAAAACTAAATACAACACTTTTTCACACTTTCGGTTTTGACGCGTGCTAGCAACTATCTTGCTAATCACTCTCCACAGCTCAATTCCCTCCTCACCTGCCGCTGTTTATTTTGCCCTTCAACGACACCTCTCTGGTGATCACTCTC
>JAYGXS010000010.1:10945320-10963463 GCA_036362985.1 Ligula intestinalis
ATTTCCAAACTTTGGAAATAATTCACAGCGGAGGAATTTTTCACAGCGACCGGATTTAGATTTCCGCGTAAAAAATTCCAAACTTTGGAAATATATAGTCAATTCTTGAATAATTTCTAAGACACGTGTCTTCTATACTGAGATAGAGACTGAAAACACGTAAGCTCGAGAGACTTGAAATTCGCAAACAATTTCAAACTTCGCGCTGAAGGGTATAGGTTGGGGAACATAAGCAAAAAATTAACGCTACAGGGACAAAAAGTTACCCGGAAGCATGGTGTTGGTGAGAAATAATCAGGGAACTGAATATTGAAGTCCAAGGAAGCGGCAAACTGGTCCTGCGTAAGTGGCAACCAATCAGAGGTAGGCAAGATTGCAAACGGGTAGCATATTGCAGCGAACCGAGACGACCGATGGGCGATTTCGTGCGACTATAACCCGAAACAGAACAACGAATGCAATTGCTAGATAAAAAAGATCGAACCGAACACAAAGAAGAACAAGAACGTTTAATCAAAGACCGCTACCCTTAAACTTTACTACTATTTGAAGGACTAATTTATTAGTCCTGGCTACAACAATCGGAACAATCAGGAAACTCGTCCTTTGGTGGGGATGATTGACTGTCCTGGTCCTGTTCCTGGCTGGAGATGACTTTTAGGAGACGTCTAGGAGACGTCTAGAGGCGGCTGCCGCGAGCGATGATCAACCTTCCATAGGGCCGTCTACATATAGGAAACGACAGCAGAATTAAGTCTATATTATAGGGGTTCAACCAATGGGAATGCTAAGTTTATACAATAGCCAATAGCATAAACTCACCGGCATACTATAGACGATCAATTAGCTAATAGGATTATGTCCGCTTGAAATAACCAAGTCGTGACACGGTACGCCGCCATCTTTAATATAGTGCAAAATGAACAAAAATTGAGGCCATCTTAAAGGTATTTGCTACACTGCATCCTCCCCGAAAAAGGTATCGCTGTCCTCAGCGTGCACCTCATCCTCCGAATGATGTGGATTACTTCCTACGGGTACGAATGTTTCCTCTATATCTTCGGGTGGTAACTCGTCGCGTGGGGGTTCGAGGTTACGATCTGGTTCGGCGGGGCAGCCGTCCAGTTTGAGACGGTTGAAGTGTTCCGTAAACTCGGGGCTGAAAGGCCGTTCGTGTCCCCGAATAACGCACATAGTGTCCAAAATAACTCGGGCAACGGTATATGGGCCGCACCAATCAACTACAAACTTATATGGCATTCCCTGGGCAACGGAATAATTCTGAAGCCAAACGACATCACCTACTTCGTAAGGACTTCCGTGGGCTAAACGGTCGTAGTGATCCTTTTGACGCCTCTGGGTCCCCTGAAGATGTATTCGCGCTTCTTCTGCGGCGGTACGCATCTTATTGTTTAGACTCGTAAGGAAAACGCCGATGGGAACTTCGTTACTATCGCGAGGTACTTGAAGGTCCTCGATAATTCGCATTTCTCGGCCGCATGTAAGGGCAAAGGGGGTTTGATGGGTCGATGCATGTACCGTGGAGCGATAGGCTAGCATACAGGCTGGTAAAGCATCGTCCCACGTTCGGGGAGCCTGTCTATCAACGAACGCTTTGAGCAAACCGATTAGGGTTCTATTTGTCCGTTCTACCTGTCTATTACCTTGCGGATGGTACGCAGTCGTGCGTGTTTTATTGATTCGCAGGTACTTACATAAGTCGCGTATGGTTGTGTTTTCGAACGAACTTCCCCTGTCAGAGTGAAGCTGATCGGAGGCGCCACATCTACAAATCCAACCATTACAAATGGTCTGGGAGACTGTGTCGGCAAAGACATCGGGCAAGGCTACTACTTCAGCCATCTTTGTAAAGTAATCAACCACCACTAAAATCTACCGATTATGCCTGTATGACTTGGCAATGGGTCCGATGATGTCGACATTAACGCGCTCGTTGGGATACCTGATCAATATTGGCTGAAGAAGGGCCCCGTTTAGCTGTCGTGGTGGCTTAAGTTGATTGCATAGGGTGCAGTACCGAATGTAATTCCACACAGAACACTTTAAGTTGGGCCATTAATATCTACGCCTGAGTGCCCATTTGGTCTTATATATTCCTACATGTCCTAACTCGGTATGTATCCTCTCTATTACTTCGTCTACCATGGATAGAGGTAGCAAGATGCGTCGTGGATACTGATCGCTTTCTCTATAATACAGGACACCGTTATTCAAAGATAACTTATCCCAAACTGTGTGCAGGCAGCGCGTTTCGTAGCTCTGCCCCCTTAACTCGTCCGTGCTCAACGACCGGGTTTCACTTATTTTTCTATGGTATATCGGACCAATGTGGGGGTCTTCACGTTGTGCCTGCGACCACATATAACTTTGGTCATCGTAAAGCGATATCGCTCTTATGTTAATGTCCGTACACGATGGACTATTTCCGTGCGGTCTATAGGGTTTCCTAGATAGGGTGTCAGCATTATTGTGCAGACGATCCGGTCGGTATAAAAATTCGTACTCGTAGCCTGCTAGTTGCTAATGCCGTCGTGCGACTTGCTCTTCGGGGTTCTTGAAATTACGAAGCCATGTTAGGGAGCTATGATCCGTTCTAACTAACCGTACTGTAGGAATGGTCGACATTCTTGAACGAAAAAGACTAGGGCAAGCATCTCTTACCTAGTCACACAGTACCGTCGCTCAGCTTTGCTAAGGGATCGACTTAGGTACTGGATAACACACTCTGTTTTATCAGCTTGTCTTTTTAATAAAACAGCACCGATCGCGAATTCACTTACATCTGTGTCAAGTATGAATTCTCCCGCCTGTTGACTAACATCGAGGAACGCGAGGATTGGACTGGAACACAAGTTGTCTTTTGAAGTGTTGAAGGTAGCTGCACATTCGGGTGTCCAATTAAAGCGAAATCCCTTTTTATAATAATAATAATAATAAGTTGTATATTTCAGGCCCAATGAGCCTCATCAATAAACCAAAAATTCGATAATACGAGGAACTAGAAATAATTGGTTTAAAAAAACAGATCCGTAGTCTATAGCTATAAGGCGAGTATAAATGTTTAGAAGAGAATTTGTTAGATTCGAAAAAAATGAATATAGCAGTGTCATGCGGAAGGTGAAATTCAAGGGCACACACAGATGAGCCACATCGTTATCTATATTCTGACTATGTATTCTGATACCCACTGCCTCTGTTAGTAAGGGGGGGCTTGGAAGCAAATTCAGTCGAAGCTGAACATGGGGCAGAACAATAGGTATTAACGAAACATTATTGGTAAAGACGGTTTCCCGGCACTACACTCGGGTTCCCAAACCGGTGCGGCATAATCGAACAAAGGGAACCCACCAGCTTATGATCGTGATGGGCACCACCGTATGAGATCCAAAAGTCCGTCAAGTCTACAAGACCATCGTTGGGGATGTCTGAGATGTGACCAAATATAAGGCCCTGATGATAGTTGATGACCAGCAAAACGAGAGCCGTCAAGACTACGTCCTGATTCCGGGGGACACGAGTCAGAGGAAGGTAGTTTCAAGAAGGGATCCTGAATTCCCGATGTTCCTTTCTCGGGATCGTCGAGAAAGCTGCCCAGAAAATATGAGCTTATTTAACGGTACAGCTATATAATAATAATTTGTATATTTAAGGCCTACAAACTTCCTATAGTAGGAAGCAAGACCCGTGAAATTTCTGACCTCAGTCACATTGGTGGGTGTCGGCCACTCGCGAACTTCCGCAACCTTATATTTGTCGGTTTTGACCCCCGAGGCTGACACGCAAATTATGCAAATGATCGTCGAAATCCTTTCCAAGAATAATGATATCGTCGAGATTCACTAAACAGGTATTCGGGATAAATTGTGCTAGAACCTGGTTCATAAGCCTCTGGAAAGTACTAGGTGCATTAGCTAGACCAAAAGGCATAGTCTCGAATTCGTATAATCCAGAAGATATTGCGAAAGCAGTTTTCTCACGGTCGGACTTCTACTTGCCAATATCCAGCAGCTAAATCTAACGTCGAGAACACCCGATTACCCGAAAGGGCATCTAACGTTTCATTAATGCGAGGTAATGGAAAGGAATCTTTAGTTGTGACCTCATTTAACTTACAATAATCTACGCATAGTCTTAATGTCCCGTCCTTCTTCATGACTACAACGACCGGAGACGACCAGTGAGAGCTAGATGGCTTAATTATCTTTCGATCAAGCATATCATCTATCATTGCCTTTAACTGTGTCTAGTAGAACACAGGTAGTCGTCGAGGTAGAATCTTAATAGGTTCCCGTATGTATTTCGTGATTAGCTGCATTGGTTCGGCCGTACAAACGACCATCCCAATCAAAAATGTCCCTAAGCTCATGAATTAGATATCCTAGCTTCGTAGAGCTAACCGAATCGAGCGAGGATGGAACTAACTTCTTAACACATTCGTCTAACTGGAACGTGTTAACCTCGACCAGTATATGTGGTGCCTCGATATTAAAGGGAATTTCAATTCCACAAAAGTGTATACAATTAAGATTAAAATCTACTAAACATTCAAAAGCATGTAAAAACTCTGCTCCTAATATAAATTTTCAAATGATATCTGGGCTAATAATAAAGGTATGTGTAAATTTAATGCTATCAAACAAAAGCTCTAGTTCTACTATACCGTTGTGTCGCAAGGTGTTGCCATTAGCCGTTTTCAGACTAATTTTGGACTAACTGCAATATCTAACCTTCACTTGAAGTTTAAGAAATGTGTATAGCCTAATAAGGGAGCACCCAGCCCCTGAATCAACTAAGCATGGCAACTAAGAGTTTCCTACAGCAATATCAATAACTGGGAAAGACTTAGTGGAACCTATGTTCGTAATACACATATCAGTTATCAAAAGACACTTACCAAATTGTTCGTCCTCACCTGGGGTGATCGCATGAACACCGGGACTATATGGGGGGCGGTTCGGTCTCACCCGCTGTTGTCTCCAATTCCCTCGTAGAGTGGGCGGTGTTGGGCCTCACCAAGAAGAGATCGGTTGTGGAGGTCCAGTCCAGCCAGCAACATTTTGTGACTGTCCATGCCAAGTTTGTGAAGGACCCTGCCACGGTTGAGGGAAGCCGTAGGACGGATAGGTTGGCGGTGCAGGATTCATTTGCGGAGGATTCATCTGCAGAGGATTCATCTGCGTGGGAGGACTCATCTGCCACTGAGCCGTCTGTGTGCCAATTTTGCGGGATTGGCACCGTCTCGTGGCGTAGACGCCAACCGTGGTTGGAGGCCGGGGACCGAATATGCCGTGAGTCATCGGTGGGACAGCGTCACGCTGGGGCACGGCAATGAAGGTTGCTTCCTCTTGCTAGGCGTACTCTAGAGCCTTCTTGATGGTGGTTGGTGTGTTTCGAGCAAACTCGCGCCTAACCTCATCAATAGCTTCACCTACAAGAAAGATGTCTAGGATCTTTGTTTCCAGATCGGCGAAGCTGGAGTCTGGAAAAGCTTTGTGGGCTAACACGCGGAGATGGCGCTGGTATTCGCCAACTGACTCTCCTATCATTTGTCTCCTAGTTCTTAGAGTTTTACGACTGTTCCATGGCGTTACTGGTACACCAAACTCTCGTCTGAGTCTCTCAAATATAGTGGCCGTAGTTAGTGATAACGTTATGTTTCAGGCCCTAGCAATGCCCAGCACCTTGTCGTCCACGCATTCGAGGACGACCGCAGATCTGCTTCCTTCATAAATTGACTCGATGAAGGTCTTCCTGCGCCTCTCCCATAGGTCGTAGTTGTCTGAAGGCGAGAACCTATTTGGCCGCGTTGTCCTTGACGCAGAAGAAGTCACTTCCTCTACTGCCATTACTAGATGAGCGATGATCGATGTCCATATCCCACCGCTGTCACCAATTTGTAGCGAAACACGATGACCTATGGTCGATTTCATGCAACTATAGCCCGAAACAGAACAACGAATGCGATAACTAGAAAAAAACGACCAAACCGAACACAAAGAAAAACAAGACCGTTTAAACAAAGACTGCTACTCTTAAAATTTACTACTATTTGAAGGACTAATTTATATGTCCTGGCTACAACAATCGGAACAATCAGGAAACTCGTCCTTTGGTGGGGATGATTGACTGTCCTGGTCCTGGTCCTGGCCGGAGAAGACTTCTGGGAGACGTCTGGAGGCGGCTGCCGAGAGAGATGATCAACCTTCCATAGGGCCGTCTATATATAGGAAACGACAGCAGGATTAAGTCTATATTATAGGGGTTCAACCAATGGGAATGCTTAATTTATACAGTAGCCAATAGCATAAAGTCGCCGGCATATTATAGCCGATCAGTAAGCCAATAGGATTATGTCCGCTTGAAATAACCAAGTCGTGACATGGAACGTCGCCATCTTTAATATAGAGCAAAATGAACAAAAATTGAGGCCATCTTAAAGGTATTTGCTACAATAAAGTATAAACCGTTTTGGCAGATGTCGCAAAAGACGGAATATGCTAGTGTGAAAATGCAAGCAATGGGAAATGTGGAAGCCAAGTATCAGCAAATTTTAAGCTTAAGGATTAAACGGGAATAATAGTGACGTTTGTTTAATTTAAGATTACATTTCTGACAAATAGGCATTGTATTGGCCGACGAATGATAAAATTTGTCGTAAATGCAGCCCCGACACTCGCAGTGCACGAACTGTCAGGCTATTTCAACCGACGTCCTACGAGGAGCTAGTGAAAACTCTTAAATCAACCGATGTGGTTTTTTACGGTCAACAAAAAGGACTGCTGCACTGTCGGCTTCGGTACGAATGCGCAAACGTAATGGTCCAAAGAAAGCTTGCGCGGAGCGGCGATGGATTCGTTTTTTGCGTTGTGGAAAATGCCACAGGAAATGATCACTAAAGTCGAAGTCCATGTTCTTCAACAGCCGGTTAAGCTTGAGTAAGCTGTTGGGCATATGTTTGGCCTTTGTGTCCAGCAAGACTGTCAGAGATGTGGCGTCTGTCTGCGGTGTGGCCGAAAGGAACGCGGGATACTGGTATGTAGCGTGCCGAAACGTGTGCTCGCATGCACTCCTGAGGCATGCCGTAACAGTTGGCTGCACACGAAAATTAACCACACCAAGTAGTTCATCCATCCGGAAACCGGCTGCCACACGAACGCAATCGAGGCTTATTGGAGCCACCTGAAGCGAGAGCTGCAACAATGTGGACCGGTACGCACACGAGCGATCTGGGTGCATGCTGAAGATATTCAGTACCGCCTATGGTTTCACATGGGGGTAGGTGCCATACCGGCAGCCTAGGAAATTTTCTGCCGCCATATTGCCGAACTGTGCAATGTGGATGAGGCAGAAGGTAAGAGCAATCTTTTCATGAAGGATATGTGTCGTTTAGATGAGAGCGGCGAAGCGTGCGAGCCGAGGGTAGGCAAGCGTCCGCACGCAAACCAATTTCTGTCTTTTCACGAAACCGCAGATGCAGACCAGAAGAAGACGCACGGCGGCAGGTAAGAATCATTTTCCCGCTAATGTTTTGCAATGTATAGATGAGAGCAGCGGATTCTGCGAGGCGAGGCCAAACGAAAGCCTGTGTACAAACCAACTGCTCCATGTTAGGGAACCCCCAGATGCAGAAAGTCAGCAGAGGCGTGCCAGCGAAATGCACGAAACAGAAGCGTATGTACTGCTGACCAACCTTAGAGACAGGAATTATACGGCGGAGGTGAATGTAGGAAGTCATACAGAGGTGGAACAAAGGATGCCCCAGGGAAGCAGGACAAGAAGGCCACATCGAAAACGACGGATACAAGATAGCGGGAAAGCTGAAGAAACCCGTGAATCTTAACAGTGGTTGGAGGCGTTTGCCAATGAGGGTCTCACGAACGGCCGTATTTGTAGGAGATAAGCAAATTATATAAGGCATCGCTTGCGTTTAAGGTAAATGATTTTCCTTTCATGGCCTTGTTGTTGTTTTCCTTTGGCTACCAGACGCAACGCATCCGTGTAAAGCGATAGTTAAGGAATTGCACTGCATCAATGGCAAGCGTGCTAGAATCAAAAGCGGTCCTGAAGTCAACGAAACAGGCGGTGGTGACCTGTTGATGGGGATGTCTGTGCTCCAGTATGCGGCGTCGAATGAAGATCTGGTCAATAATCCTCTACGCAAACGAAACCTCCTTGGTTAGAACGAGAGCAAAGATTGTGCTTAGCCAAAAAGCTCCGGAGAAGGATGGTCGCAAACAATTTTGCAGCTATATCTATAAGGCTGATACCGCGGTAATTTGAGCATAATGGCATGTCACTGCGCTTTGGTTTCGGTAAGGTTATGGACGGTAACCAATCAGTGGGGATGATTTCAGTAGTCCATATAGTCAAGAACAGCCGGTGGTGTCAGTCCGTCAAAGTAGAACAAGTAGTTTTGTAGGCTTCTGATGGGATAACATCTTCACCCAAAGTCATTCGAACGTTCAGTCGTTGGAATACAGATTCCAAATCAGTGCTTGTAGGTGGCTCGCAGCCACTATCGTATGGAATTCCAGTTGAAAGCTGTAGGCTTGCAGGTGAAGGTATTGCCGGTTCAGGCCCATTGAAGTGCTCTAGCCTTCGATCGATTTTTTCAGCAATATCAGTTATCACTTGACCCGACTTATCCCGAACGGTATCGCAAGGCGGTTTATATTTGCCAGCTGCTTAACGCAAAAGGTAATAGAGCTGGTGAAAGTTACCCGAGTTTCAAGCTGATTCCATGGAACCAGTTGACTAGGTCCGATGGTTCTGACGGTCACATCTTGCTGATCGCGTAGTTTGACGTCTCATTGAGCGGCAGTTATCCGAGTTTGACAACCGAGTGATTCTAGCTTGTGCCGAGAGATGGAGGGTGGGTGTGGAGATTCAATCCTTCCTCGGTACAATCTGTTGTTGCAAGCCCGAAGTCATCGCACAATGTAACGCATCTATCAAGTGTGGCCACTGAGTATTGGGCGAAGTTTGGTTATCGACGCTATGAAGAGGTCGGATGCGAACAGTGAATTGATCTGCGATCCATGCAGAGAGACTTTCGTTGAACGCTACATGGGTTTCTGTGTTTGACAGTGCCATAACGTTGACACATTGAGGTGCAAATTTTGATTCCGATTTGACAATTGGAGCTTAAAGCGTGCACGGACAAGTAGATGATCTGCTCCAACTTCCGCACCTCTAAACGATCGACTGTGCATACGAAGGTGGCCCAATTTGAGCGCACAAAGATATAGACTATGTGGTTTAACTCGCGACCATCGCTTGGACAACTGCTTATGTGGATGTGTTGGACCAATGGTGAGCGCGTGTAAGTTGGGTGATGGTCACTGACCTTTGGTGAGGTCACTGAGGGGCATAATTTTTCGACAACAACTAATTCCCCACTGGACCAACGGCGAGCATATGTAAGTTGGGGGGTGTTCGCTGACCCTTGGCGAGGTCACTGAGGTGCATATTTTTACATTATCACTAACCCCCACTGAACCAACGGCGAGCACGTGTAAGTTAAGGTGGAGGTAAGCGCGTGTAAAATGGTTAGCGGTTGAGGTAGAAGGGGGCGTGGGTGTCCGCGGACCCTGGGCAAGGCAACCGAGACAATGATTGGGGGAGAGGCGAAACGTACGAGCTGAAGGACTAAAATTGGCGCGCGAACCAACATCTGCATCATAGCCGAGCCGTGGCGGACGAACAAATAAAATCATGCCTACTGAAAAGTAATAAGTAGTTTTTAAGATTTTTAAAATGTTTGGCCTCACTAATGCTACTTGCCTAAAGTGTCATCCAGCCGGTAAGCTGCATTTCCCGAGCGGCTACACGAGATTCGTTTTTGGCTCACTCCGACCGACCAGAACAAGCTTCGTAGCTTTCTAAGGTGGGCATCCCACTACCGTAGGTTCATCAAGAACTTCGCTCATATAGCGGCTTCCCTCCATAAAATGACTGAGAAAGGGCAGACCTTCAACTGGACACCAGAGTGTGATGATGCCTTTCAGGACCTCAAAGCCGCTTTTAATTCGGCCCCCTTCTCGCTCTCCCTTACCTCAAACCTGGGGCACCCTCTTTATTCTGGACACTAACGCCTGTGGTTTTTCCATTGGCGCAGTTCTCTCTCAAGAGGATAACTACGGTGTCGAGCACCCGGTATGCTTTGCAAGCAGAACTCTGTCTAAGAGCGAGCGCAATAACTGTACACTCCGTCGTGAATTGCTGGCAATAGCCACATTCATCTGGCACTTTAAACATCACATCAGACAGCGCTTCGCACTGCCCATCGGGCACTAGAGTGGCTCCACTCTATCAACAACCCCATGAACCAACTGGCCAGGGGGCAGGAGTTCTTTCAGGACTTCGACTATAAATGCGAGTACCGCCCCGGCCGTAAACACGGCAACGCGGACGCATTCTCTCGCCTCCCTGTTCCGTCGCCAAATGATGAGGACACCCGCCTTCTCAGCGTAAATGAGATCCGCATTTCTGAGCCCGCTCGCCAAATTTGGTCCGAAGCGCAACGCACTGATCCTGACACTACGTTAGCTTACCACCACGTTTCACAGGGTCTACCCAGGCCGTCTGAACGCCAGATGAGAGGGTTTAGTCAAAACGCCCGTCTTCTACGCAACCACTGTGCAAACCTCCACGTCTTGAATGATGGTCTATTCTGGCATGACTCACACAACCATCACTTGCGCCCAGTAGTACCTGGTTTTCTGGCCAAACCAGTCCTCGACAGCCTCCATGTGGAGTTAGGGCACCGTGGCAGTTTAAAACAGAATCGGTTGTCGTGCCTGTTTCTAGTGGCCACAACTATGATCTGACGTCCGCCGCTTTTGCCAATCCTGTCACACATGTGCGTCATTTAAATCTTCCATCCCTTCCCCCTGCACTCCAATGGAACCCATGACTGCCAGCTTCCCGGGCGAACGCGTTCGTGTCGACAGTATAGGCCTCTCCCTATCACTTACCGTGGACGCGAGAACATCTTTGTCATGGTCGACTACTTTACGAAGTGGGTCGAGGCCATCCCCCTTCTCCACCAAGACGCCACGTTCATCGCGAACGCCATCAGCCAAAGCTGGATCAGCCGTTCGGGTGCCCCCTATCAATCTTCTCCGACTGTTGCCGGAATTTCGAGTCACGTCTCTTTCACAACGTGTGTGAGATTCTTTCGGTCAAGAAAAACCACACTACCCCCTACCACCCAGAAGGTAACGGTCTCGTAGAACGGACGAACCGAACGATCAACAACTTCCTTCTCGCTTTCAACGAGGAAAACCACAAGCACGACTGGGACTTACACCTACCCCTCTGCCTCATGGCTTACAAGGTCTCCGTGCATTCATTCACTTGGTTCACCCCCCACTGTCTTTGGACTGGACGTGATTTCCGCCTTCCCATCGATTCATCCTTGCCCCTCCCATCTTCCAACGACAATACCGTCCACGACTTCGCCACATACCTCCGCGAAACCATACACACGGCCCACAACGCAGCCCGATCTACGCTTGGCGCAGCATCCACTTGTCAAAAAGAATACTTTGACCGACATGCAGCCGTGAACCCACTCCTATTTCAAGACCTTGTAATGCATGAGAACCCTACTCTAAATTTCATTACCCTCGGCAGGGCCCCTTTACCGTTTTGAGAGTACTATCCCCAGCCACCTGTGTCATCCGCGATACGGCCCACCCCGAACTACCCTCGTTTACGACTCATTTCTCTTAACTCAAACTCAACCGCGGCGAGCCGTCTATTTGTACCACCGACACTCTCCCCGTTTTCCCGATGCCCCACTCCCCCGTCACAATCGAGTTTGAGGTCCGCTACCCCACCAATTCTACACCAGATAATCTTCCCGTTATCCCCGATTACCTGCTACCCCTCGTCGCTATGGAAATGGAAGTCCCATCCTCTACCGACACCACCAACACTGAGGACAGTGTTCCATCTTAGGGAGAGTGGGGGGCAATGTAACGGGCAAACCTGAATCACTGATTCCCATCTCGTTTTAACAGACACTTTTTTTCACTTTCCGAACTTTCAGGACCTGCGCTAGACCGATTTCCTCGTGGCTGACTGGAAGTTTTTCCCTTCACCGTCCTGCAATACTACCATGCACGCATCGTTTTCACAATCCATGGATTGCATTCCTTTTTCGAACGACCCTCGTACCGCTAAGAACTATCTTCGCTATCCGTCCTTTTGCAACCCCTCCGAATTTCTCCACGATTTTGCATTGCTCAGACTCCCACTATATCGCCTTTTCTATTGTTTCCTGTTCTTCCATTTCATCTCATAAAACACTATTCAACCAGAATACGACTGTTTCTATTTCACCTACGTATTGTGTGATGTCTATAGCCGGGGTCGGCAATGTATGGCTCTTTTGATGACTGCGTATGGCTCTCTCAGAAAAATCAGTTTTTAAGATTCTGATTACTCTTTAGGAGTCCAAGTAGTGGGTTGTATTCGGATCACTACAATAATCAAGCCAAATCCCAGATAAGAATGTAAAAGATAGAGGCCAATAGAAGAAGTTATTTATTATGTACAAACTCCCAATTGCTGTCCCAAGTGGCAGTGCTTACTGGCGAAGTATGGCTAGTTTGATTGCGCCCAGCCACACCAGTAGGATTGCGGAGCAGGTTTAATTGCTCTGTTATTGGTGTCTTGCAATTGACCAAGGGGATGTGCCTACAGAGATTTTTGCTGCATCGGCCGAGGGTTGGGGTATTTAAATGGCCCTTAGGTATTTGGATGCGCGTGTATGCTCGGGTGTGTGTGCGTGAATGAATAAACTGCGGTCGCCAGGGCGGCCATCTGGGGGCCGCCAGAAAACCAAAGGTAAGGGAACGCTCGCGCAGCTGCGAGGTCAAGCCTCGAGGGCCGGGAGTGTCAGTGCAAGAGAACATTGGAATAGTTTTTTGTGGCAATATATGACTTTGGGGCAGCGAGTCTTCGAGAATGAAGGGGGGAGAGGCACGCATTGGGGTCACCCACTTTGAATGACGTACCGCCACCGAGACGCGCATTCAAATCAATTTGATCTCGACCAATCTCTGGAGTCACGGCACCCCTGGTATGACCTGGCTGGTCCCTTCCCGGCTTGACGACAGCAATTGCATCCGTAATCCCCTGCGTCCTTACAGCGGCCACAAGCCCACTAAATAACAGACGCTCTACAGAAGCACGACAGCCCACAGACTTGACCTCAGGTTGGACAAGGTCACGCTGGCAGACAAGGCTTTCTTACGCGCATAGGCTAGTCAACTTTGTAACATTTAGTGCCTCGTGTTTATGTCCTCCAGACAGCGCAAAAAAACTTGCCTTGCAAACTAATAAATCGATCGTTACATCTCACTGCTTTCTTTCATTAGAAGAATCGCATATCCTTGAACGCTAAGCTCTCTTTAAGTTGCCCAAAGAATACCTCTGCAACAAAGGTATGGCGAAACGAAAAAAGATGATGAGTATCGTACATTTCAGGAAAAATGGGCCGAAGAATTCACCTTTGTGCTGAGAGCAGATAATGCGGTGTGTATAATTTGCAACGACAAGATTACATCGATGAAACGGTCGAATGTCAAGCGCCAATTATACACACGCCCTGATACCTTTGCATTAAAATACGCTGCGGGAGATAGCCGAAAGAAAGCATGCCAAGAGCTAATAAGCAGTATGCAAACCAGCCAGAAGCAACTCCGCCTATGGACCCAGCAATGTGACTTTAACTCCACGAGCTTTGATGGATCTTTAGCAATAGTTAGGAAAGGAAAATCATTCACAGATGGCGAGTGTGCTTAAACGTTCATGCTAAATGTAGTCGATAAACTTTTTGATGATCTTCCAAACAAAGACAAGATAATCAAATGGATGGAAGACATGCTTTCGGCAGCAAAAACTGTTCATGAGCGTACCATCATGATGGCAACCCATGTTGAGGAAAGGCAAGTGAAATACATAAATGCAGCACAGTAATGTACCTGGCTTTGGAGGAGTCAACATACGTAAGCCATTTGGCACAGTTCAGTGTGATTTCAAGATATGCTGCTGGTGATACACTGCACGAAGGAAGTCTTGCGTTTCTGCCAATAAAAGAGTCCACAAGAGGTGAACATTTATTCAAGCCTTAATGGAGTTCAGACGAGAAAAAAAAACTACCTAGGGATAGCATTACCTCAGTATGTACTGACGGTCCTCCGTGTATGTTGGGGAGAAACAAGGGATTTTTGGCGCTTCTCTGGAACATTTAAATAGACCCATCCTACGTTTCCATTGCATTCTTCACAAGGAAGCTCTTTGCGCTCAGATATGTGACGGGCATCTTGGCGAAGTGATGTTACGTGTCATTCGTGTGATTAACTTTAGTGTTGCCCGAGCCTTAACTGATTGAAAGTTTAAAACACTGCTACAGGAAGTTGGAAATAACTATCATGGTCTGATTTTGCACAACAATGTACGTGGGCTGTCAAAACGGAAGGTGCCGTTTTGCAGCTTTCCTGAACGAAATCAGGACGTTCCTTGAAATGAGGGGCATCGAGCATCGTGAGCTAGCCGAAACTCAGTGTCTCTTTATGTTTTATTATCACGTGGATATGACCGAACATCTGAACCAACTTAACGTTAAATTGCAAGGCAATGGAAAAAAAGTGTTATCCCTTTAACAATCCATGTTTGCTTTCGAAAAATAGCTTGAACTTTTATCATGGATCTTGAAACAGATCGTTAACTGCATTTTGAAAAACTAAAACAATAAAAAGATGCATGCACAGTAATTGGGTCCGCTCAAAACGTTGACCTCCGCCAGCTAGTTGGCTTCACATCCAGTCTCCTACAGTCGTTCAAGGTACGCTTTGCAGAATTTCGAGAGAAAACTCATCTTTTTCAGTTCATCACCCATTCTACCCAGTGCCCACTGAACACAACCGATCGGCTGTCACGATCACGGGGAGTGGGGGGGTGTGGGGTGCGAGGTGGTGGGGGATCAGCGGGGGTATATCGCGAAAAACAAATTTGGGAGGGGTTTAATGAAAGTGAAAAGGAGGCGTCCCGCTGAGCATTTTGTTTTCCGCATGTTGTGCCAGGTGGGTTGAAAGCCCCACCTGCAGCCCCACCAGTGATGGGGCCACAACCCCACCTAGCCCCGTCTGGCCCCAGCAGCCAGGTGGGGCTGGTGTTTACAGGGGACATAAGTAATATTTCTGGTCTCTCCGTTAAAGATTTCGAAGAAGAATTGGCTGACTTTAAAGCCTCAGACATGTGTATAAATAAGTTCAAGTAATTCAATGAAGATTTGTAAAGAATCGCATTTAGGCAGAAATTAAAAAGCTTCAACCCGAAGACCAGCTGATAATCAAAACCTGGGACACGCTTCCGGTCATATACCAAATACTGTAGCGTGTAAGTATTGCTGTATCGACTCTGTTTGGATCTACGTATGCATGTGAGCGGTCATTCTCACATATAAGATACATCAAGTTCACCCTATGATAACGTCTAACGAATAAAAGTCTCAACGCTTGCATCAAACTTAACCTCACCAACTACCGTCCAGACTATTAAGCCATCAGCGAATCCATGCAATACCAGAAGTCACATCACCAATGAGTAATATAAAAAGATCATTGTAAAGAATTAATTCAGAGGCTTTTTATACTCGTATTTAATTGAATTTAATCCTCAAATATACCATATGGCTCTCATTGAAATAGATTTCCAAATATTTGCATTCTTGGCTCTCTGGGTTAAAAAGGTTGCAAACCCCTGGTCTAGGGTATTGTCGGATATATCTGCTATACGTGAGGGATTCGAACGCGTTATGGAAGAGATCTCTATATTGTATTCTGCAGAAACACGCCAACCTCCCGTATTATCAAGCCACGCCCCGACCCAACCAGAGCCTCGCATAGGTCCGGATATTACAAAGTAAAAACGTTGAAACGCCTGCTAGTCTGTAGGTCATCCTTTCTGCATTTTTATTGGCTACACATTTATCCGCCAGATGTTTCATATACGCACTCTCAATCTTGGGTGGAATAGCTTCATTATTAAATAAGAAGATGTAACAACCAAAGAGACTGAATGATTGTTTAATTACACCAAGGTCGTCACTTTTGGGGCGGACCCAGGATGGAGATGCTGTGATCGGGTGTCAGTGAAGAAACCGGTGCCCTTTTCCCTCACAGCCGCTGACCCCCTTCCCGCCGCCGTCTTCGACAATCGTATCGCAGTCCCACAAACTATGTCAGCACTCCTGTCTCATCCCTGCAGTCGCCCACAGCAGTGTTTTCCCCACCGGTAACTGATCAGACATAAGAGAACACACTCCACTCCAGATAGGACTTGTATCTGTGTAACGCCGTTCCTTATCCCCATACTATTTTCTTACTCTATACGTATTCTTTATTACTAGTAGATTCCTCATCACATATTCACGCTTCCTTTTACTCCGGCCTTAATATTTGTGTGCTTGGGTGATGCTTATCAATCCAGCTCCAAGTTTCCGATGCCGAGCTATCCTCAGGTCTCTTATCCTTAAGCTGTTTGCCAACCTCGACATCCCTGGCCCGCTACATTGGTGGCAGCGGTGGGATGGAAAGGCGGACACACCTTCACCCTCCGAGCACCAACTTCACCAGCACTGAGGATAGTGCTGCAACTCGGAGGGAGGCTATGCAACAACCCAAGAGACTGAATGATTGTTTAAGTACAGCAAGGTTGACACTTTTGGCGCGGACCCAGGATGGAGATGCTGTGAACGGGTGTCAGTGAAGAAACCGGTGCCCTTTTCCCTCACAGCCGCTGACCCCCTTTCCGCCGCCGTCTTTGTCAATCGTATCGCAGTCCCACACACTATGTCAGCACTCCTGTCTCGCCCCTGCAGTCGCCCACAGCACTGTATTCCCCACCGGTAACTGATCAGATATAAGAGAACACACTCCTTTCCAGATGCGACTTGTATCTGTGTAACGCCATTCCTTATCCCCATATTATTTTCTTACTCTATACGTATTCTTTATTACTAGTAGATTCCTCTGCACATATTCACGTTTCCTTTAACTCCGGCCTTAATATTTGTGGGCTTTGGTGATGCTTATCAATCCAGCTCCAACTTTCCGTTGCCGAGCTATCCTCAGGTCTCTTATCCTTTAGGTGTGTGCCAACCTCGACATCCCTGGCCCGCTACATTGGTGGCAGCGGTGAGATGGAAAGGCGCACACACCAACACCGTCCGAGCACCAACTTCACCAGCACTGAGGGTAGTGCTGCAACTCGGAGGGAGGCTATGCAACAACACAAGAGACTGAATGATTGTTTAAGTACACCAAGGTCATCACTTTTGGCGCGGACCCAGGATGTAGACGCTGTGATCGGGTGTCAGTGAAGAAACCGGTGGCCTTTTCCCTCACAGCCGCTGACCCCCTTCCAACCGCCGTCTTCGTCAGTCGTATCGCAGTCCCACACACTATGTCAGCACTCCAGTCTCGCCCCTGCAGTCACCCAAAGCACTGTATTCCCCACCGGTAACTGATCAGACATAAGAGAACACACTCCACTCCAGATGGGACTTGTATCTGTGTAACGCCGTTCGTTATCCCCATATTATTTGCTTACTCTCTACGTATTCTTTATTACAAGTAGATTCCTCTGCACATATTCACGTTTCCTTTTACTCCGGCCTTAATAATTGTGTGCTTGGGTGATGCTTATCAATTCATCTCCAAGTTTCCGATGCCGAGCTATCCACAGGTCTCTTATCCTTTTGGTGTGTGCCAACCTTGACATCCCTGGCCCGTAACATAAGTAACAGCGGTTAAATGGAAAGGCGCGCAAACCTACACCCTCCGAGCACCAACTTCACCAGCACTGAGGACAGTGCTGCAACTCGGAAAGAGGCTATGCAACAACCCAAGAGACCAAATGATTGTTTAAGTACACCAAGGACATCACTTTTGGCGCGGACCCAGGATGGAGACGCTGTGATCGGGTGTCAGTGAAGAAACCGCTGCCCTTTTCCCTCACAGCCGCTGACCCCCTTCCCGCCGCCGTCTTCGTCAGTCGTATCGCAGTCCCACACACTATGTCAGCACTCCTGTCTCGCCCCTGCAGTC
>JAYGXS010000010.1:10994619-11040309 GCA_036362985.1 Ligula intestinalis
TCAGTTCTTTTTAAACCGGAGGAATTGTTGTAGTTTTGCGTTCACGATTTGCATTGAATCAACTCTCGTATTACACTGATTCTTACGCATTGTGTGTGATTGTTAGTGGACAGTTTTACGTCACAATGGTACTTCAGGCGCCAAATCAAGAACAACAGGAGACTCAAGGCTCGACTGTGGAAGGAAGTGATTCTGTGAAGAAAGAGTCTACCTCTGACAAGAAGGATACCTCTAGCGTGCCTGTTACACGTATTCTACGCTATAGAGGTTTTGTTGGTTAAATTTAAGTTTATTTAGCATATTAAAACAAACATAATCGAATTAAATTGAATATTCCTTGATCAATTTCGCCACAATTACATATTAATATGCGCTGACTAACCGAGAGTTAAACGGTTGGCCACAAAATACTATAAGCAGTTTGGCGGGGGGAAAAGATATCCAGAGGGGCCCTTCAAAGGTCAAGGCGCGAAACTTATCTTTCAAAGCTAAGTAAAATATATATTTTTATCAGATTTCATCGTTACTTGCTGAAGTTACTAGCTTAATTGCTGTTATTTATTTGTATATCTAACACTTTCGCAACTGCAGATACCTGTAGTCGTCTTTTTTACCGATAGGTCAAAATATACATTTTTATACTGCTTCAATGACATAGCCCCATCCTAGATCCGGTAGATTCACGTAAAAAGCAAGTAATCTATTGCGTTTTTTACTGAATAATATCTGAAAATTTGGTAATATATCAATTTCCAGCAAGAAATAGTTTGTATTACTCAATATACTATTTGAGATAATTTTCATCCTGCGTAGCCTCTTCGGTAATTCAAATTTTCTGTCGAAATTTTGTGCATAACTTTGGTTAGAACATATCCTATCACTCACCTTCTATTCCATATGATACCTAAGCCACAGATGAGGCGTAAATCAACCCGGAATACCAATCCTCCTAACGATAAACCCATCTTAAGCATGAAGAAACTTGATCTTGATGCTTTAGACAACTTAAGTAACTTTAATAACCAATATGCTTGTCTGTTTACGGTCCTTGGGGCCATCGTTGATGGAAAGGTATCTACGCTCACTTCTCAGCAATGGGAGGAACTGGATCCTTTCGTCAATATGGTGTCTACTGAGACCCGTCATCGGCAAAAAAGAAATTTAATTTTCTTTTGAACAATGCTTTAAATGATAAACAACCTACTGATGTTGCTGTTCAGTTTCTTTACTCTTGTTGCTTTAATTTTAAAGTTGCAGAAGCTAAAAGACTCTCATACCGAAGTCAAAACCCGCCGATTCTCGTAAAAATTTTTTCGGCGATAGAAGTAGACCTTTTATTCTCTCCGCATGAGCGGTCAGCCAAATATTTGAAGAAAAATAAATTTTAGTATGCTGGGATAAAACGCCAATGGAGCGTCGGGTGTTATCCAAAGTAGCAAATGAGAACACTGGCTCTGCTTCAAAAAAACCAAAAGTTGTCTCTGAGGCTGGCCCTCCCGCTCAGGTAAGCATACATCCCTCTGGATCAGTGTCAGCTTCCCCTGATACTTCTCCTATTCACCTTACTCGTGATTCGAGTGAGACTGTAGCCTCGTCAAGTCTTTCTCCTTCTAAGATAACCACAGCTGTGAAAGCTTTAAATTACGATAAACCTACGAACGCCCCTAGTAAATCTACGTCAGTTTTCAAATTCAGCAATATGATTACCGATAACAACTCAATATGTACCATAGACCCAACCGTTCAAGCTAGCGCTTTTTCTATCTCCAAACCTCATCAACATCCCCAAATAATTCAGCCAGCTAATAAAACTAACCGTTTTTTAATACCAGTCATGCAATGTTCGAAGGCAAATTTTCCGTCAAATTATGATATAATGCCTCAAAATCCAATTTTTATGCCCCCTTCTGGTTTTCCCATGCCACACTTCAGCCATCCTTTCTATGCGGCCCCCTTTAATATGTCTTTCGACAATATGCACCGTTCATTTGATTATAATTACTTCATAATCTGTAGACCAGGGCAAGTTTGCTTTCCACCTTTTGTTTCTCCCATGCCATTTCCCTTTCCGCCACCAAGTTTTCCTTTTTTATAAATACTGACGAGCGTAACCTGCATCTGAAGGATACGCTCAGTATAGTCTCACTCAATGCGAGATCAGTTGTTAATAAGATGACAGAACTTAAAACAGTAGCATTTGAGCTTGATCCAGATGTGCTCTGTGTCACTGAATCTTGGACACACTCTCTTATTTCTGACTCGACACTCGCCATAAATAATTATAGTTTGTACAGACAAGACCGCATTGAAAAGCGTGGCGGTGGTTGCCTTCTTTATATTAAATCATCCTTTGTGCATTCCTCGTATCACCTGAGCATTTCGTCATTTTCTGGAAATTTTTGTCGGATTTCAGTTATCCTGCCACACAATAAAAAACGATAATCGGGTGTGTGTACAATCCCCTGTAACTCAAATAATGTAATGCAGCTGTGTGAAATGTTTGAAAAAGTTGCAGGGACTCAATTCGATGTCAGAATAATTGTAGGTGAGTTTAATCTGCCAGCCATTGACTGGCATGCAAATACCTGTCCACCAAGATTTCAGAAATTGGTTGACACTATTAACTTTTCAAACATGTCACAACTGGTCAGTTCAGTGACCAGAAATGACAACATATTAGATTTAATTTTTACAAATGATGTCCACCCTCTTTTTATGAATTTCATCGTGATATTTTCACAAGTGACCATGCCTTAATTCACTGTTGTTTTCCAGTCTCTCTTTCTAAAATGCCCGATATAAAATGCAATAACCTCGACTTTGCCAACGTGAACCATGAATTAGTTAATGATTTCGTAAGTACCCTAGATTGGCATAGCATATTTTCAACTAACGATCCCTAGTTCCTCCAGGAGCTATTGCAAAACCTTACAGAATATATTCAGGCTCTTATCCCACTTAAGATTTTTAAATCGAATTCAGCTTCTTCTACTGTGCCACATTTTCTCCAAAATAGACTTAAGAAATTACAAAAACAACTTAGGGATACGTCTAATAGCTCTTTATCAGTTCACTTAAGAATAGCGCAAATATTTGAATTAGCGTTTAAAATGAGGCTTGCACGAGATAGGCGTAGAGAGGCCACAGCATTAAGTGATGCGAATCCTTCCAGATCAGTTGCTCGAGTCTTCCGTCTTCGGTCGTCAGCTAAGATTCATAAAGTCATTCCACCCTTACTCAATAGCAATAATCGTTTTGTTACAAAGGATTTGGAGAAAGCAGCATTTCTTAATTCAATTCTCACCAAGTTCTTAACAATCGAAAGTACCCCCACTCCTGTAATCCCCCTGCTGTGTGATTCAAATCTCAGTACCCTTAATTTCAAAAAGAAATAAGTTGTCTTAAAAGTTCACATTCGGTTGGAACTGATAACATTCCAAACCCACTCATTAAACAATTAAGAGATTTTCCACCCTTACTGAGTAAGTTATTTTCAGTGTTTCTTGAGAATGGCTTTTCTGGACTACTGGAAAACTTCTATTATAATTCCCGTATTTAAATCTGGTTCCCGATCAGATATTCACAATTATCGCGGTGTTTATAAAACGCCCTCTCTGGCTAAACTCTTTGAAAAACTAATCGCCAAAAACAATTAGAGATTTCTGCATCAACAATAACATTCTCAGCTCCTCACAGCATGGCTTTTTACCGGACTGATCTTGTGAAACATGCCACACGTCTTTTCTTAATCTACTTACTTCTCTTCGTAATGATAATCTATCTGTGGTAGATATCTATTTTGACCTTAGTAAAGCATTTAATAAAGTTCCTCAGAGGAGGCTCCTAGCCAAACTAGAGGCTATAGGATTTCGTAGTCCTCTTACTGACTTCATCAGATCTTATCTTTCAAATCGACAACAAAAGGTTTTAGTGGGATCCTCATACTCTACACCTACCGCAATTTTGAGTGGTGTCGTTCAAGGTACCGTACCAGGTCCTCTACTCTTCTTGCTTTACATAAATGATATCTCATTGAGTGTTAAATACTCCCAATCTTATATTTATGCAGATGATTTCAAGTGTGTTTACTCCTTCTCTAACTCTACGGCCTCGAGATGCCTAGAACAAATTCATTCTGATCTGCACGCTCTTTCGGCGTGGAGCTCAACATGGCAGATGGAGTTGTCACCTTCTAAGTGCCGATACATGTGCTTTGGGCCTGAAAGGCTGCCACAACCTGTTATTTTTCAAGGTAACCCAATGACTGAATGCTCCAATATCAAGGACCTAGGATTAAGCTACACCAATAAACTATACCTTTCTCCTCACGCCAATAGAATTACAGCCAAAGCCGCACGACTTTATCGTATGTTCGTGCTTCCCATCTTAAAATACTGTTGCCCCTTTTTTGGTCTCATGAATGAAGTAAGCCATTCAAAAATTGAACAAATTCAAAAAAAATTTCACACGAAAACTGCTGTATCCGACAGCTTCTAATACTTGCTACTCAAATCGATGTCAATTAACAAAACTAAGATTTCTTTGGGTCAGGAGATTGGAAGCAGGCTTTTGTCTCCTTTGTCGGCGTAATAATAGCACAAATTTACCCAGGACTTTTGTCAATACCCCCGTCAGCCGTCCCTACAACCTAAGAAACTTGGCACTTGTTATACCCCCTCCTGCATCTTCCTCATATAACGCTCTTTGTTTTTTGCTTTCAGATATAGCTTTCTTTGGAATTACTTGCCAATCGAAATTAGGTCGTTGACTAGACTGTCTGCTTTCAAACGGAGACTGCACATTTACCTAAACACTGATTCTATTAGCTTTCTATTCTTCTCGTCTTTTCCGAGCAGCTTTCTCTATGACTCCAAGAAAGGACCATCGGGAATTAAGGAGATCCGCTTGAAACTATTCTCTCTGCCTTGTGTCCCCCAAGAACCTAGATATTTCCATTAAATACCGCTGAATCAAACGAAGGGACGTAGAAGTACTCAGTCTAAAATGCTGCCGTTTCGTTGACTACTCACTTCCATCAGACCACCCACACCTATTTCTGCTCTATATCTATGTTCCTAATACTATTTTCCTACGCAGTTTTTTCTCTTACACACTTTTTGAACATGGAGGCCCGTTGAACACTGTCTCCATTTTCACTGTAAGAGTTTTTTTTTTAACTGCCATAAGTTTTTGTTTTTAGTTCAAAATTACCTGCAAAACATTGCTAAATGTTGCCCTAAAAGGACAATTTCTGCTGACATTATTACGACTTTCTACGTCTACTTGCACACATAGTCAAATTCTTTTTTGAATTTTTATTTTTTCGAAATTAACTTTGTACAGATAATGCCATACTGGCGCTGAAAAATATAAATTTCCATTTCCAAATTCCAAAAAAATAATTGATGCCAATTTCATCATTTCAAAAATGTAAAAATATTAACAAGGATCATTTTGTTGTTTTTCCACTGCATTTTGACTATATATTAAATAATTGAGTTGAGGGGAGCCACTGGACATAAATGCGACCAAATACCAAGATAATTGCTTCATTGTATGTGATTCCATTGCTTCGTGCTGTCAGCAGTTTCTGGATCAAAATAGGTGTCATTTTGAGAACATACAGTGAGAAAACAATGAAGTGATAGTCGTAAATATTCTTACATTTTTGAAATAATAGAGTTATCATAAACTCAAGTTTACAATTGGTGTTATACTTCTCCAGATCCCGCGCCGCAGCTCATATAGGTGCGTTGAAGATGTCAACTGAAGACCTGGCTCGACAGTCTATCATGGACACTTTGACATTAAATCAATTTTTGGAACTTAAATCACCATCGCTGGAGAATTGGGCGAGCTTTCCTGATTTCGCTACCTTTAAATGTTAAATGTGTGGACATAGAAAATCTAGAGAAGGCACGATTGCTGGCTACAGGACCCTACAGGATCACGCTTTTCCTTGGACAATTTTACCCGATATCCCCCAGCAGTTACCATCTAGGACATTGTGGATGAAACCGTTTGTATAGAATATTTTTCTGCGTCTCTGGAATTATTTTTCTCGCATGGAAGGTCATTCGAAGTTAGAATTTAAGAAGATTTTGTTTTTCAACAAATTTCATCGAAAGTAAACCTCCGTGAGCGGAACATAATATCAGCCCATTCAAAGAACTCATCTGAAGTCCGACGTCCAGGTCTTTTCCAAACCTTCAAAGGCCGAGTCGTTTCCCCAATAAGTGAGACATCTTATTTAAAAAAATTTAAACTGCTTTTAAAAATAAGCTGCAGCATTTATTATGTTTACTCTGATTATTTGTCATACTGCATAGTCGAAAGATCATATATATTGACTTTTTCCTAAACTTTCTCATATTCAAATTATATTTCCATCACCATATGGCATCAAAAATTGCAGCTGATCGTAGGATACCTGTCTCCGGACCGAATAAGTGCCTGACTTCACCTAGTAGTAAAGCCTTGGCATAAATATGCAGCGCATAGTCAAGGCTAAACGATCTGACTTATCTAATTTACAGAACTGTAATGACTTCATAATGAAGTTGGGATCTGTACTGTCACTACTGAGAAACCTATTTCATGGAAATATATCTGATGTTCCCTCTCAAGACTGTAAAAGACTTCATTCCTTCGTTTATTTAATTACCACGGAAGCTTTTTATAGACAAAAGCGAAATTATTACTTCCTTTTTAAAGAACGTCCCCCCGCACAGTCGCCTATTTAATGTTAATACAGCCTTCTACAAAATGTTTCCTCTGTCGAGACCTTACACCAATGGATCGAAGAAATACTGCTCTTTTGTCAAATATACCAATGACTTCTCAGTCTCCTATTCATAAGTCTGGTGTTGGTCCCACTAGCATCAATCCACCCGTTAATCCTTCCTCCCGGATGTCTGGTCATAGTCACGCTTACGTCAATACACACCAGTTAGCCTTGCCCCCAGATGTCTGATCATAGTCAGACTAACGTCAATGCACCAGTTAATCCACACCTCTCCGCTCGACGATCTACTGCTTTCCTAACTAGTCCAAAAACGTCCTCTGTCCCACGACCGACAAATCCCGTTGCCTCTAGTTCTGCAGCAAGCCCATCGATAATGTTGGCAACCCCGTCGAAGGCGTTTAGACCGACCGCCTTCCCACTTGAACGCAGTACTGTAGGCCATAATAGTCATATTATTCCCCATATAATGCATTATTGGACAAGTCGGGCACCAGCCAAGGGAACTTTACTCCACCCAGCAATAACTATGACATGAATAGTCTTAAATCTAATTTGAGTCGCAGCACAATATATTTACTGGTTAAGGCCAATAGTTCTTACGTACGCGGCTCTAAAACTAATATTATGTCACATTTTCCCGTTATCAGTTCCTTTTCTCACCCCTTCTTGCCTTCCCTTATTCCTTACTGATGGCCAAGAAGCTTATTTTGGTTTATCCACCCCTCATTTTGCCATGCTAGAGCATGAGATCCCTAGATATTTCAGACCTTATCAGCCACCCATTATTGGCAACTAGCTCTGTATCTGTCAGTACTTATTCACCAACTAATAACGACCTACAGTTTACCAATCCAACTCCAAATTCTTGCTTATGAATAACGAAAGCCATTGTCTCGCTACTCGAAACACACTAGATGTCATAGTGCTTGATGCCAGGTCTTTTAGAAATAAGATGGCTCAACTTATAAATATAATAATAAGTTGTATATTTCAGGCCCATTGGGCCTCATCAATTAACCAAAAATTTGATAACAGGAAGTTCTATGAATAATTGGTTTAACAAACAGTATCTGTAGTCCCTAGCTATGACACGAGTGCAACTGTTTAGGAGTGAATTTGGTAGATTAAAAAAATGCATCTAGCAATGTCATGCAGATAGTGAAATTCAAAGGCACACAAAGACGGCCACATCGTTATCCATATTTTGACCATGTATCCTGATACCCACTGCCTCTGTTAGTAGGGGGGGGGGGCTTGGAAGCAAACTCGGCCGAAGCTGAGCGTGGGGCAGAACAATTGGTGTTAACGAAACATTACTGGTAAAGACGGGTTCCCGGCACTTCACTCGGGTTCCCAAACCGGTGCGGCATAATTGAACATAGGGAACCCACCAGTTTATGATCGTGATGGACACCGCCGTATGAGATCTAAAAGTCCGTCGAATCTACAAGACCATCGTTGGGGATGCCTGAGATGCGACCAAATATAATGCCTTGATGATGGTTGATGGTCAACGAAACGATAGCAGTTAAGACTGCGTACGTCCATATGACTTCCATCATTTGAATAAGAGATGGTATACGGAGACGTCCTGATTCCAGGGGACACGAGTCAGAGGAAAGTAGTTTCAAGAAGGAATCCTAAATTCCCGTTGGAGTCATTGCTTCTGAGATGACGCCCGATTTTAGATGCACAACAGAATCTTGGATCCACTCAATCATTTCTGACTCCTCCCTTATCATAGACGAGTATGATCGGTACTATCAAGATCGCATTAATAAGCGTGGGGGTGGTTGTCTTCGCTATATTAGAACGTCCTTCAACCACTTCTCCTTTTATCCAAATACCACTTCCTTCTCTGGAAATTAATACTTCACTTCTATTATTCTATCGCCCCGGCAAAAGAAGATTTTGGGATGCGTATGTACTCCTCCTAATTCATCATCTGAAGATGATATGAAACTTTGTGAAATATTTAAATTTATTTCAGAGTCCACTTTCGAAGTTAAAATGATTGCTGCACATTTAAATTTTCCCGAAATCGACTGGCCTTTGAATTCTTTTCAACCTATACTTCAGCCTTTTCTAGATACCAATAATTTTTTCAACTGTTCTTAACTGGTCCGCTCCCCAACAAGAGATAATCAAATCATAGGTCTAATTTTTATGAATGGTATTGCTCCCCTCTTCCTTAATTTTCAGCAGGACACCTTCCAAAGTGATCATACTTAAATTAACTGTTGTCTTACACTTCGTTCTGCGAAAAAGGCTAGCAGGTTCGTACCTATCATGCCTCTGACCTCGCAGATATTAGCCTGAAAACAATTGGCTTGACTCCTCGGATTGACAGTTTCTTGTCCACAAACGATGCTGCATGTCTTTCTGAATTCATATTGTTCATTTCTAATAAAATACTGGAATTTGTGTCCAGTAATATTGCAAAACCTTACGCATCAGAATCGACCGTCCCTCACCTTCTTTTGCCATGATTAAAGAAATTGAGGAGGCAATTGAACGATAAATCTACTAGTTCGGCGTCTGTGCATCTAAGGATCGCAGAGGTCTTTGAATAAGCGTCTAAGATTCGTCTTCCACGTGACAAACAGAGGGAATCTTGCGCACTCAGCGAGTTAAACTCTGCAAAATCGGCTGTCCAACTGTTCCATCGACGGTCCTCCGCTAAACGAGGTCATGAACTACCCCATTGCTGAATGAAGATAATACCTTCGTTCTCGATGAGCCTGACACGAAATAATTGTTTAATGCAGTCTGTCCAAGGTATCTTACGACAGAAACTGAACCAGTCCCGTCGTTTCAACCATACTAAGACAATATTATTAGTACCATTGATTTCTCAATATGATAAATTCGTAAACATATACTTCGTCTACAATACTCACAGTATTCGGAAACTGACTGTATTTCAAACTCAGTAAGCAAAAGAGTCTCGAGCTTTCCCGACTACTTAACCATATATTCTCAGTCTATCTCTGGAATGGATAGTTTCCTGACTCATGGTAGACATCTAATATTCTTCCTGATTTCAAGTCGGGATCTCGTTTGGACGTAAATAATTACCGAGGCGTTCATAAACCTCCGGCCCCTAGTCAAACTTCTGAAATAGATCATTTTAAATCAAATTCTCGATTTTTGCTAAGAAAACAAGCTTTTAGGGGACTCGCAGCATGGTTTAGTACCTGGACGATCATGCAAAACGTGCCACTTAGCTGTTCTTAACCTCGGCACTTCCCTTCGTAACGAGCAGCAATCAGTGGTTGTTATCTACTTTGACCTGAGCAAAGCCTTCAAAAAGGTGCTACACAGACGTCTCCTGGTAAAACTGGAAGCCTTCGGCATCCGCTCCCCTCTCCTCGACTTCATTGGATACTAGTTGTCTAACTGAAGGTCTTAATAGGTAAAAGTCACTCGACGGCTCAGCTGATCACGAGAGGCGTTTTTCAAGGCACGGTATTGGGTTCTCTACTCTTCATCCTATACATTAATGAGATTTTGACAGTGCTCAGAATTTCCCATAATTTTATTTATGCAGACGGCCCTACGTGCATATACGCATTTTCTAAGGACACTGCCAATATATGCTTTGATAAAATAAACGCAGACCTGCTTACACTCTCACGTTGGAGTGTAACCTGGCAGATGAAATTTTCGCCATTTAATTGAAGTTTCATGTGTTTTGACCCCGCCAAGCCTCCTAATCCCCTAGTTTTTCAAAAAACTCCACTCTAGAAAGATCCACCATAAAGGACTTAGATCTAGGTTACACAAATAAACTCGTATTATCACCTCACGCGTATCGAGTTTCTGCGAAGGCTGCGCAGATTTGTCGTTTTAAATCACATAATTTCTTCCTTCGGGAAATGAAGTTAAAAATGTACTGCATGTTTGTTCTACTCATCATATAATACTGTCGTCCCCTTTTGGTCTAATGAATGCCTCTAACTGCAGTTAGGTTGAAAATGTTCAGAGAGTGTTTGCTCGAAAAGTATTTCCAATTCCAGGATATACTATTTCTTATACGGAGAGATGCCAGTTAGCGAACATGTTATTTCTTTGGGTTCAAAGACAGAAAACGGGCCTTTGCATCCTATTTCGCGTTAAATCTAGCCCTTACTTCCTACGGATCAACGCTCTTACTCTGTCAAATAGAACTTATGCCATTGGTAATTCCTCCATGATAATTGCACCTCCCTTTAGGTCCACATCTGACCATTTTCCGTTTTTTTGACTCCAAATATGCCTTGCTTTGGAATAATATTCCTTCGAAATAACACTGTCGTCTACCTTAGCTGCTGTCAAAGCCTAATAAAGTAAACATTGAACATCGAAAGATATGAAGTCCTTGTTATCCATCTCCTTCCCAAACACACAAATTTACTTTGAAAAGGTCCTCCTGGTATTTGAGGCGGTTCCGCTTATATTAAATTGTTTTCCATATATGTCTATTTTATTCTCTAGAGTGATGTTTGCAGCGGTTTTTCGTCCCCCTTCTCTGCCAATCATTATGGCCTTTCTCCGTTCTCTGTTTTACAACCTTGACGATGGGCTTCACGGTCACTAGTGATACTCGTGACGGTTCTGTTGTTTTCGGCAGCTCACCGATGGACTGTGCAATCCACGAGGTCACATCTCCGGTATTTTGGTGATGATCTCGTGACCGCTACCGTCCCCTCATCCTTTTGACTCTGTTCTCCGTGATAACCTCCTTCTGTTTCCCTTCCCTGATGGTTGATCTTAGAGCCAGTCGGGCGGCGTTACGGTGGTGAACGAAAGCTTATGCTGCTATATGCTTTCTCATCAAGAGTCCTGTGTTAGTGTATCACAATAATCCCATCAACCAACCTCTTAATTTTTATCAAAGAAGCTTTTTTCTTCTACGTTTTGTTTGTTTTTTTAAAAATGGGGATCCACTGAACTTTGCCCCCGCTTTCATGGTAGGAGTTTTTCACTGCTCCTCCTTAGTTCACCATACTTTTCAGTGTTGACTATTATTTTAAAATGACGATATGTTGGCGGATATGAAAATATCTGTCTACTATACTAAGCACTCCCACAGCCTATGCGGTTGCTCACACAGAACAGCATATATCCACAATGTATTGATTTTTGCCACAGCGTTAAGTTTGCAATGGCGATGCCCTCCGGCCCTGAAATATAAAATGTATTTAGTATTTATTGAATATTATCAAGAGGAACTGGACTTTTGGGATTTGTTTTAGGCCGCACACTGATGGAATTAATCAATGGCACGTACGATGTATTTATCTTGTGCTGCGGATGAAACAGTTTATTACATTCCAATATTATCGAGCCTTGTAGTACCTCGCAGTACCACTGTTGTTCTAGGCAACTTGTGGTCATAATTCTTATAAGTCGATTTTCAAGAAATAGTAGTTGCATAGAGCCTTTCTGGTTTACTTAGATCGTGGAAGTAATGTGGATCATTATTTGCCTATATGTAGGCTTATTGCAATAACTCTTAGCTGCAGTTCCTACTTCGAGAGTTTTCCGAGGTTTTGACCTGCAATGTACGCGTTTGTGACATAAAATTACTTAGAAAATTAAGATATTTGCAGTAAAGCCTCCGAGTTAACTAGCTACCCACAGCTTATTGATAACCTACAAGACTACACATACCAACTTCTTTCAGTATCTATTGAAACTAAGAAAGCTTTATATCTGTAAATGTTCTCCGATAGCACCTAAAATTGATATGAAATTTTAGGATTAGTAAAACATTTGCTCTATAACTACGCAAAATATCTTTTGATATTTTCTTTGTCTGTTAGTATTATATATTAAGTGTACTTTGCGTCATCTGTTCCCTACTTATTTGGGATGGACGACAAGCTTGACACTCGGACGTCGTCTCTCTTCGAGGTTGAATGACAGCAGTGGGGTCGGGAACCGGATCAAAAGGAAAAGGTGACTATTAGAGTATTGTAAATGTTCGTATAGCTTCAACGATCATCATGGATAAGGCGTAGTATGGGGCAAAAGTTAACACCCTCTTGAATGACGAGGAATCTTATGCGTCACTGACTGCCAATGAGTTCAAGAAGCTCATAAACGACATTAACAAGACGGTCAACAAGCTGAAGAAGGCAAGAGCTCTTTAAAAAGGGAAACGCTGGCGAAAAAAGCCACTAACGCCGCGATGGCAAGATTTTTACGGTCTGCCAAAGGTCTACAAGCCAAGGGAGCCCCTACGCCGATCGTCTCATTACATGGCACTCAAATCTTGTGGTTGTCAATGTGACTTCCTTTCTTCAGCAAAGATTCGAGCTGGACAGTGAAGACAGTGGGGGAATTTCTAACATGCATTGAAAATCTTGAACTTTAGGCAGACGAAGTAATGGTGTCATTCAATGTGATCTCGCTATTTGCATTTATTTCATCCAAATTGGCCATTGCCACTATTGATGGCCTTCTCAAGGACAAATATGACGTGACGGACCAAAAAATCAAACAAGCGCATAACATTGAACTCCTCAAACTGTGCCTTAAGACCTATTTCAACTTCAACGGCCAGGTGTACGAACAAAAGAAGGGGGCAACGATGGACTCACCTCTGTCTGGCCGTATTGCCAAAGGAGTTCTACAGAGGCTTGAGCAGCTGGTCTTCAGATCAGACCTCCCCTCGATGACACGTTCGTCATGGTCAAGAGGGTCCACATACAAACTTTCAACGCGCTTAACATGAAAGTAGAAATCAACAACTAGCTGCCCTTACTTGATGTCCAAGTAACAAAACAGACAAACGGAAAATAAGGACGACGGTCTACCGGAGGGCAACCATCACAAAGCGCATCCTCCACTTCCGGAGCGACCACACTCTTGGCCACAAACGCAGCTGTTTCAAAACCCTCTTCCAACGAATTCAAACATATAGCAGCGACGACAGTGGGAAGTAGGAGATAAGTTATTTGCATACCCTCTTCAAAGCCAACGGTTATCGGAAGTACTTCATCCGCAAGTGCCTAAGGGAGATTCATTCTCAATGGTTGGGCGAAAAAAAACAACATTCTGGCTCACAATCCTCTATCTTAAAAAACGTTTCAGAGGCCCACCGCGACTCCTAAAACCTTTCGGGATAGGAGTGGCTCATAGGCTTGAATTCACAGTCAGACAGCAGGTTATAAAGCCCAAAGACCTGTTGCTAGTAACTGAACAATAATAAGTGGTCTACAACATACTATGCAAAATTGCGATCCCAGGTATGTTGGTGAAACAGGCAAACCTTTGGGTACAAGACTGCAGGAACATCAACTTGCAATCAACCAAAAAGACAAGCTTTATTTGGTCAACAATCAGCTAACCCCCAACTTCGCCTTTGAAAAAAGCGAGCGTGATTGGCAGAGCCAGTGAGAAAATGGCCAGACTAGTCCTCGAAAGTTTGTCCTCGGCGGGCACACTAAACCGAGTCACCGGTTTAAATTCCCTCTGTCAAGGGCTCTGTAATAGGCTCATAACGGGGCAAAAGAAGTAACGCAGGGCCAACAGCTGACACCCACGGAGGAAGAAGGCGGCAGCGATCGAGAGTCATATGACCGGTGTGGCATCCTTTCTCACGGAGGCGGTGACAGCGCTGTGAGCGAAAAACAACGGCCGATCGGTCCCCCGCCTGACGAGGAGAAAGCCGGCGTGCATGCCGCCGTAGCAACCACGGTGGTGTGGGATGAAGTGAACGTCGGAGTAGACAATGTAGAATGTGCAGTTAATTTAACGTCGGGGTCAACAATGTGAGATATGATGTGGTCCGGCCAGATAATAGGCGATTCAACGTATCCCAACATTTATAATAAGAATGAGGTTTATTTGTAAAGCACATCTTTGGCGCCGTCAAAAACCCCTGAAGGCAGGAAAAAACCTAACCCAAACCCCTTCTTTTGCGGTCACTATAGGCTTTGTTTTGGTTTTTTGCTTGGTCAATAGTGTGCGAAATAAGGAGTTTGTTTTAAGTGAAAAAACCTTACTTCTAAGTTACAGTACTAGTAAAACATAAAATAAACTAGCCAAACATTGAAGGTGTTACTGTTTCATAGTCAGAATATTTCGAGTCTGGAAAAACTGTCATGTCCTTTAACCAAGGTGGAGTTAGCCGTGGTCAGTTTAAAGGTGAACTATGTAACGATCCCAGGAAACTGAATGGGTTTGTTTGACTGAGGTGGGACTTGTTTACGCGCGAACATAGGATGAAGATGTGAAGCTCTTGAGTGAGTGAAAATGACCGGTGCCACTTGCTTTCAACTGCCGACCCTTCCCACAATCCCAGAATAAGTTCTATAAGGCGTTCTATACAGGCTCTCCTGTTTCCAACTGGCCCTCATCGTGCCTCCCCACAACTGTCTGAAACTATGCCCATCCAACGACTCCGGCTTCCAATCCTCAACCTGCAGTTGCAACGTGCTCTGTGCTCCCCACCGGTTTTATAGCTTGTTTGACAGTAACGCTCTCTATCCAGACACCGTAACTTGTCCTTATGTACACCTCTTTTCCCTTTGATATTCTCCCTAATTGCTCTTAGTACATGTTTAACCTTCTTTATTGACTTACCGTCTTCTATCGCATGTATGCGTTGTGACGGCTTTGAAAGTTCCGTTCAGACCTGCCTTAGACCGTACTTAGCACTGGCATTCGACGTTACGCAGTGTATACCAGCTATCCCACAACCTTGACCCCACAGGAGCATTATAACTAATCACCTGAGGACATCGCATCTTCCGTATGTATGGGCCTGCTCTATACAGAGATTACAATCTTCGTCTATTGGCAGTATTTTTATAAATAGATTGGACGTTGCAGATGTCTGAGGTGGGTTGAGGCAGCTGGAAGGTGGTTGCGAAGCACCATCGTCATCCAAGTGCGACGGCAGAAGACACTTGGCCTTTCGTTCGTCGAATATCCCATCGAAGTGAGTTTGACATTTTTGCTAAAACATGATTCACATTTATACTACTGATAGGTTTTTAGAGGAAGCAATATATATTTTACTATAGTTATAGAGAAAATTATGTTCCTCTATAATATTTTATTATAAACATTGAGATATCTCAATGTTTATAATAAAATATTATCGAGGAACATAATTTTCTCTATAACTATAGTAAAATATATATTGCTTCCTCTGAAAACCTATCAGTATGTTAATCATAGAATATTGGGATAGATAAATTGTTCATAGTTTTTGTTTTTATTTTATTTTTAAGAACTAGAAAAGGAAGCAAGGCACAATTTTGTTTAGCATGTGAGTTGATGAGCTCTGGAAACCATCGTGTGGAAAACCAGATCACCCCAAAATGTGTGGAAACTTTCCTGGACTGTTAAATTCCTTTTGGTCCAAATTGGATGTTGAAGAACTGGTTTGCAGTGTCCTATTTTATTAAGAAATATATGCATCGTGTCATTTGAGAAGAGCTGTTTGGTCTTCCTTCTAAATTAGGCAAAACTGTGGTTTTTGCGATTATCGTTGGGTAGGGCATTCCATATGATCGCATATCTTATGGTGTAGAAATTTGATCACTGGGCCGTCCTAGCTTTAGTGTAATGAATCATATGCTAGTTGTTTCTAGTGGGACGGGAACCGTTTTGGTTTATATCCATATTATTGCTGAGGATGTAATGATTGTGTGTCACTTTAAATAGGAAAGTTAAACCATTGTGGAGTTGCCTTTGTCAGAGGGGTTTAAGACCATATATATTGTACATTATTGTATAGGAGCCTCGGTCGTCATCGAGTTTACACAGAACTCTGGTAAACCTTCGCTGGACTTTTTCTAGTTTGTGTCTGTCATCTGATGACATGGTAACGAAAAATATTGAGCAGTAGTCTAGAATAGGTAAAACATACATTTTGTAAAGTTTAGTCTTAGGTGTAATCGATGCGAAATTTTTACTTATGAAGCCACAAAGTCGATTTGCTGATGTTGCGATTTGTTTAATATGCGGGAATAAGTCAAGAGTATTAGAATAGCTAAGACCTAAATCTTTTAAAGATGTTAGCTCTTTTATTTCTTGACCACTACACATTATGAGGGGAAGTTTTAGCGGTCCAAAAATCATGAGGTGACATTTTGTTGGGGAGAATGGCATTTACCATTTAACACTCCAGTCGTTTAGTTTTGGAAGTTCTAATTCAATTGTTTTATGCACACTGCTTAGCGAATGTTTGTTATAGGCATATGTGAGTTTGAAGTCATTAACATGTAAAAATGTTTTAGCAGAAGTTGATATAGTGGATAACTCATGAATATAAATGAGAAATAAGAGAGGGCCTAGAATAGTGCCTTGAAAAACGCCACTGCTTATATGAGCTGGTTCTGATACTATATTTCGAAGTTTTACTACTTGGAACCGGTTTTGAAGATAGGATTTGAGAAAATCAACGAGGGGGGCCGAACCCCGTGACTCATTAGCTTCACGATCAGCCTTTTACGGGGAACTTTGTCAAAGGCTATTTTAGATCAAAGTAAATTGATGCTACCGTGTTCCCGTCATCTCTATTTCTAGAGACGAAGTCCAAGAAAGTGAGATGGCAGGACTGACATGACTTTTTTGGTAAAAAGGCATGTTGAGAGGGAGGTATGAGATTTACATTCATCAGATGGTCTAACATTTGGTTTTATTATTTTTCCTAAGACTTTTACTAAAACCGATGTTCGGTGAACACCACGATAATTTTGGGCATTGGACCGATTTCCGTTTTGGAAAATTGGGGTGATACACGAATTTTTCCACATTTCTGGATAAGTATCATTTGACTGCAGTAACGAGAAAATGTTGGAAAGAAGTATTGGGACATCTGTCATATGTCTCAGTATGCAAGGTGGCATTCTATCCGTTCCATATGATGTTGAATTCGACATCTGGCGGATAGCTTTCTGTACTGTTTCTTTGTTAAACAATATCTCTTTTAATACGAGCGCCGTCATTTCTGTTGGCTGGGGGATCGGTTCTTCCTCGACCGAATAGTTGGTTGAGAAATACTCGTTAAAAACATTTGCTTTTTGGTCGTCATTTGTTATTACTATTCCTTGGTCATCAAGCATGATCTGGGGGCCTTGCTTTTGATGGTTATTTATTTGTTTCCGAAAGATCTGGGCTGTCCTTTCTGGGGACTCGATTGCCCGATGTTCTGCTGCTATGGTCTTATTTGTATCAATTTTCTGGGCTAACTCGTGAATCTCTGTAATGCATCGGAGTGTGGATAGATAACTAATACATGGGTCGTGGAGTTGTTTTTTAAGTTTTTTTTAGCCGTTTGGAAAGGAAGTTTGGAATCAGTGATTCCTTACATAAGGATCTGTCATCAATTAGAGTATCTCGAATTAAATTAAGGGTAGCATATAATATGTTAACAGCTTCTAGTGGGGATGTTGTTAGCAGGAAAGAGCTCCAATCCAATAACCTTATGTATTTATTCATAAATTTAATGTCAAGATTTTTCGGGTTTATAGAAGTATAACTAGGACCAGGTCTTATTTTAATGTTAAGAGGGAGCACTGCTATTATTGTCTTATGATCACTATCAAAGTTCAAGCTGTCATAGTGCGTATATAATGGCCAGATGTCATTGGTGAGAATAGCATCGAGTATATTGTTTTCTCTAGTTTGTTTATTTATTATTTGCGTCCAGTTATAAAAGACAATTGATGAAAAAAATTCATCATGTCTGGATGGGGCTGATAGTTCTGCCCAGTTTATTTCTGGACGGTTAAAGTCTCCTACAATTATCTTATATTCTGTTTGGATATTTGATATAGTATATATTAGATTTGTAAGGCCCGTGTCATCATTAATATATTCCGGAGGGGTGTACAAACGTCCAATTAGAATGCTTTTAAGGGTCTTGGATATTATTATAGCGAAGCACGCTTCGCCATTGACCGTTTCCTGTAGAACCTCAAAGCCACTCTGTTCTATGGTAGATCTATTGTAGATCATATAACCTTCTCCTCGTTTATTAGCGCGGTCCTGTCTATAGAAGGTGTAATCTGATATAAAAGTGAAGCATTAGATGTTAATTCGTTTGTCCATGTTTCTGTTAAAAGGACTATATCGGGATTGTAGGATTCAATAAAAGTCCGAAGTCGTGGGACTTTGTTTACCATCGATCTAGCATTAATGAGAGCAACACTTAAAGTGTCCGATACAGAAGCTGGAATCTGTTGTGAAAAAACGGATTCTTATTACCTGTTTGATTGTGTTGGGGGCTCATGTGCGGATATTGTGTAATTGGTGGATAATATGGCGGTGTTGGACTATTTGTGGCAAATTGTGCATTAGTGGGAAAAATGGTGATGAGAGTTATGGGGTTCGGTAGCATTGTGTAAATATCAGAGGGTATGGTGTTGTGCAAGGTGGGATTTGAGTGTGTGTTATATTGAAAGGGTTAGGTGTGTGGTGGTCATCTTGTGTATAGGCTAGGATACATGGGTTGAGTGAAGGGGTTAGGTGTCATTTGAGGGTGTGCATTAAAATGCGGATATTCGTTTTGATATGCAGTTCTTTTTGGGAATGGTGGTCTATTTTGGGTTTTGGGGGAGAAATAATCTACCACTGGTTTACTAATTTGGTTAGTTGAGTTAAGACTGGTATTGCTATTTATGGCCATGTTTAGACTTGTGCTGCTATTTATCTGTAAATCGTGATTAGATCCAGGATTTGTGTCGTTCATGTCTAATGGGGTTGTACTATTTCGGGGTCTTTTTGTTTGAGCCTTATTCTTTCCCATAATTGCTTCGGCAGGTTTATTATTTGCTTTCTGGTTGTCATTATTATAACTAGAAGAAGTCGCCGTAGCTGATGCTATGTTAATAGTTTTCGTTTTCCTTCCCAGAGGAGGAGGAGCTCGATAATTGTTCCTCTGAGGTAGCATTTTGTGGAGTGCTTTTGTCCTCTGCGACTATATGTGGGTGATTTTGTTTACGCACTTTGTCGTTATGAAAGTCTTGTCTGCGCTGCATTGGGGTTAAGTCGGGGCCCATATATGCTTTAAAACCCCGGAAACTCCTATTTATTTCGGAATTTTGTAGTAGCAGTTAAGCTTCAGCGTGGGTAAACAAGCAAGCAAAATTGCTTTGTTTTACTTCGCGAATTTAGTCTTTTGTTAAAAACTATTTGTATACTTATCCCACATTGTTGAAAAACGTTTCGTATTGCTAACATTGGATCATTCGTTTGAGGAAAGTTGCGGAAGATTACATAACAGCTACGTTTTGATCTATCTAAAACTTTTGATGATGCTAAACGCACCACAGTCTCTATTTGAGGCGAATTGGTGGGGTTTCTTTCAAATGAATTTGAGTCCAGAAGTGAATTAAAAATCTTAAATACAGGTTCATACTTTTCAATAAAGTTCGTTAAATTTAAGATGGCTGACAGATCGATTTGATCCAAAATATCTTTCGCGTCAGTCATGGTTTCTAATAAAATTTTTAGGTAAGGGATGTTTCAATGCTAAATATATGTCTAATTAACGTTGGTTTTGACAAATAAGTGTCGGAAAAATGTTAGATATCAAATTATTTGACTTATCTAGAAGCCTAAAATTCGAGTCCAAATTCAAATCGCGCGCCGTACTGTATAAGTTAGTGAATAGGATAAGGCGTGAAAGGCCAGAGTGTTATGACTAATTTAATAAGGTTAGAAAGAGTAGAATATGAGTAACATGCAAGTGACTCCCAGAAAAGTGCAGTCCAGCCATGAATGGGCTGGAGTCAAGAGGCGCAGTCCGGCAAGTCAATCACCGGGTCCGGAGGTCTGCACTCGAACAGTAGGTCGTCGGGATCGGGAGTGGTTGAGCGTAGACAACTCCCCCGCATCTTGTGCACTGTTCTCACCTTGAGAAGTGATTGGCTAGTGAGGCCAGACAAGTCTTGACCTTGAGTGGAGGCTTTGACTGTCGTGTCTTGCGTCCGCGTGGTGGTCACGCCAGATATGGCCTATCCTCGCGGCGTCCGAGGAAAGCAGGACTAAGAATAAGGGATCGCTACAGTGGCGCTGGAAAAAAAGGGAAGCGGACCCGCCATTGGCCGGCAGCAAAAAAGTCGGAGCCAATCAGCGGCCACCAGGCAGGCGAACGTATGTGCATTGAGCACACACGGCTTGCAGCTAGACGGATTTATTCAAGGTCCATGGATGAGTAAACACGGTACTCGGACGTTGGAGGCGAGTGTACTTTTGAAATGTCAGGCAAAATATACTTTGGTCCATGAGATTGTCCCATTTATTTCTTCCTCTTCGGGAAATGGTGTACACGGTATGATGTCTGGACCTCGAATTCTCATGCGTATTAACGTATTCTTACTTATAGACATGCGCGTACATGTTTGAATGCCTCCCAGTCGGATCTATGGGTGTTATTTCGACCACCGTAATCGATGATATCCATCATTTGCCCGAGAGCATAAACGGTGACTATGGCCAAATATAGTGAAAGTAGAGTAGTCGCCTTCTCTACCTCACTCTTAACCTTCACCTCGTAGGAAAACGGTGACAAGACAAAGTCGAGATGACCTTGCAGGGGATCAGACGTAAGCCACTTTCTCCAGATGCAGCCAGAAACCACCTAAAATAGTCTTTAGTGACAGTAGAATTTGCGTGGGTACTACCACACTGTCTACCCTCACTCACCTATACTAGGTGTCTAGCCAGACTTTAGAAGGCCAGGACTGGTACTGCTTCTACCAATACTGCTACTTCTGATACTACTTACTAGGCCGTAGCCGAGTGATAGAACTTGCTGGTATTGTTATTGACTGTTTAGTAGGTCAGAAAGGACGCTGATTTAAGTTCGCAAGAAATGTAGTACTGACACCCCCATTTGTCAGAGGTGACGCTGATTAAGCCAACGATAGGGCTCACATTCCCTTGGTCTCAACAAGGAATATGAATCTGGGTTTGAATGCCTCTTAGTCGAACCTATATTCCACTGAAGTGACATTTTCTATTACTGATTTTTTCAAACCACTTTAGCGTGGGCACACTTCAATAAACAAAAATTTATAATTTGATAAATAAATTGCATATTTAAGGCCCAAGTGCCCTTTCATTACAAACTGTGGTAAATAAATGCAAAGTTGGTAATCACAGCTACGCGTAAGCAACTTTGTTACAATAGGAATTAATAGTATGTTACACATTGTAAGTCCGATCCAATTCACAATGGACCTCTTATAAAATAATAGTTAAAATATTAGGCAGGGAAGGAACTTGGTGGCAGAATACAGCAAGCCACCGATTTACAAGAAATATGAGTTAAAACTGCTTCAGTAGGTAGTTAGATTGATATAATATGTTGCAATGAAATGAAATAGTGATGATCAGGATTCAGAACGTGCCTTGTCGTGGGAAAATCATATTTTATCACAGGTTGTATACAAGAGGAGCTCATTGAGAAAACAGGGTCGAAACGAGAAGGGGACCGTAGAAGTCATGGCAGCATCACCGAGATGTTTTCCACCAGACTGTAGACTCAACCGACAGGTTAACGACAAAGTAAGTACCCGCAATAATCATCGACAGCGACCGTGAGGACCACCGTCAGGGTTGCAAAAGAGAGAAGAGTTTGCATCATTTGGAAATGATGTTTGACTCTGCAGGAAAAATTTACACTAATGGAGAACATTATACCATCCTTGAAGAAGTCTCAAATACCAGGAGGACCCTCTTCGAAGTCTAAAAGCTGCGTGTTTGGGAAGGAAATGTTTATGTAATTTGCCTTTGAATATCGGTATTAATAAATAAATTGTATATTTCAGGCCCAAGGGCTCTTTCATTACAAACGTAGTGCTATCGTGCAAATAAAAAAATATAAATAGTTCCGATTTACAACGAACTCTTATAAAATAATTATCTGGGCAGTAAAAAAACTCCTACATCGGCGGATGAGTTCAGTGAGCCACCAATTCCAAAATGTAGACGACAACCTAAGTTCAACTGGAAGATTGTTCCAAATAAAAGCATATTTGGAGGCAAGAAACGAGAACGGTTAGATGTGGAGCTAAGGGGTGGTGAAATTATCATAGAGGATTAACGAGTGGCATAAGGTTGGTTTATCGGAATGAGAGCGTTTATTTGTGGGAGATTAGGGCTAGTGCTAACGTAAAACAGTTCGGTCCATTGGTTTTTGAACGTACCAAGGTCACTTATTGCAGGGATTGGGATGGGGAAGGTGTGTACGTCGGTTGGTGTAGATGCCAATGCTCCTTCTCATTTCACTGACACTCCCCCGTAACGAATCATGTCGTGTCGTCGTCTTCTCACCGTCAGTACCACCACGGCCCTCACTCGCAGTTGCCCACACCACTGCACTCTCTACTAGTATCTAACTGATATTCTGCGATCACCTTCACTCCAAATGGATCGATTTTACGTTTCTTGGATACCTTTCTTATCGCATCATTCCCTTTGTTACTGTTTACTAATTCCTTCATATCAATAGGCCTTAGTTGTTACTATCTCGTTATTATACTACCTCCCTGTGCTTCTGTGTGTCGTTGAGATTAAAAACACCGTTCGGCGTTACATCCGGACACATAAACAGATGAGACACTCATTTAGTTGTGTGTCAACCTCGACATCTTCGGCCCGCTACACTAGGACAGGAAGAACAAACATGCGGTACAGTTTTATCTTTATTTCCGGGAGGAACACCTTAGTACTATTATTATTGTTATATCTTTGACCATCCTTTGACCTCAGACATATTATAAAGTAGATCCGACAAAGCGAAGGGGATCCACTGCATCATATCAATAAATAAATTGTATATTTAAGGCCCGAAGGGCCCTTTCATTACAAGCTTAGTGCTATCGTAAAACGAAACAAAAAACACAAAGTTGTTAATTACAACTGCGCGTAAGCAACTGTACAACAACAGGACAGGGTAGTATGTTACGCATGGTAAAGTAGTGAATCAGATACAATTAACAACGAACTCTCTCATAAAATAATAGTGACTCGGCATAACGAAACTCCTACATCGGTGGCTGAGTTCAGCAAGTCACCGATTTCCAAAAAATGTAGAAGAAAAGCTGCCTAAATAGGTACCCTTGAAATACATGGCCCCGCCAGCTCAGAAGGGGCTTAGAAGGGGCCAGGAGGGGATGGCCTCGTAAGAATTTAATTAAGGCCAATAACTATTCCAGAAGTTATTTCCTGGTGAACATCTGTATATTTGAGGGATCAAAGAAGAAATGTAAACCAAAACTTATAATATTTGGTGGATAAAAGTGATCTTCAAGCTAATGTTAGTAAATATGGTACATGGGGCCTGGCGGGGCTCAGGCAGGGCAAGAGGGGCACAGGCGGGGCTCAGGCAGGGCAAGAGGGGCACAGGCGGGGCTCAGGCAGGGCTCAGGCGGGGCAAGTCATAACTTTGGCTCCGGCTGCCCCTCCATGCAAAAAAATTCGCAGGGGACGCCTAAAATCGCGATATTGCTAGCCCGGCCGTACATCTGAATACTTGAGGGATCAGTGAAGGAAAGTAAACCAAACTTTATAAAAATCGGTGGATAGTCAACTACCATGAATATTCAGTGGCCGCAGCTCGGGAGCCAAAATTGAAAATTATCAAGATGTGTAATGAGGCTTTTTAAGGTTTCTATACGTATATTTGATTGATTATTGAAGCAAATTAATCCAAAATACATAATAGTTACTGAATACATTTACTTTGGGGGAAAATTGAATAAGCTTAATAAATGGTTTTGTTTAAATAGGTATATTTCGGCATCCAGGTAACCTTGTAACAACCCAAGAGACTGAATGGTTGTTTAAGTACACCAAGGTCGTCACTTTTGGCGCGAACCCAGGATGGAGATGCTGTGATCGAGTGTCAGTGAAGAAACCGGTGCCCTTTTCCCTCACAGCCGCTGACCCCCTTCCCGCCGCCGTCGTCGTCAATCGTATCGCCGTCCCACACACTATGTCAGCACTCCTGTCTCGCCCCTGCAGTCGCACACAGCACTGTATTCCCCACCGGTAACTGATCAGACATAAGAGAACACACTCCACTCCAGATGGGACATATATCTGTGTAACGCCGTTCCTTATCCCCATATTATTTTCTTACTCTATATGTATTCTTTATTACTAGTAGATTCCCCTGCATATATTCACGTCTCCTTCTACTCCGGCCTTCATATTTGTGTGCTTGGGTGATGCTTATCAATCCAGCTCCGAGTTTCCGATGCCGAGCTATCCTCAGGTCTCTTATCCTTTAGGTGTGTGCCAACCTCGACATCCCCGGCCCGCTACAACCTGACGCCTTTAAATTATTATAAAATTATCATTCAGATTCCAATCCCTACGCTACGTGACGCAGTGTCTACATGCGGGGATGAAGGACAAGCCTGCACATCTGATGCATATGTGCTATTTATATGGGATGGCCGTGAAAATGTGAGTGCTTTTTAAAATGTAGTTTAAATAGTTATTACCTGTGTGGATAAATAAATATGTTTTCTGTATTTTCATCCAGATTTATCATATTTTATAGAAATATATGCAACAAGTGGTATGTTTATACTTTAGGAGCCCGATACGGACAATGAAAGCTCTCCTGCCGATATCACGTGAAAAGGATAATTAATTTCTGCCAAAAATTATTTCATCTGTCAGTAAATTATCCACCAACATTCATTTACGACTTGAGTTTTATGTTCTACGAGCTGCTACAGCTGGCTGTCTTGCCATTTGTTAGATTGCCAAATTAAATGGCCAATTTAGCGAAAATAGGCACCCATCTGCGAAAATGTTTTAACGGTTGGGCCAGCCGGGGCCAAAGTGATGACCTGCCCCGCCTGAGCCCCACCATGCCCACGGGGTATGGTGGAGCCCGGAGGGGCTTGTGTTTCAAGGGTATTGCGGTACAATATGAAACAGTCAGATGGGATCCTGGTTTTGAGGGTTCGGGACGCTTATTGTCGTGGGAAATAATAAAGCATCATTGTGGTGAGATAAAAAGGGGTCGTGGGGGACACCGGGGTCGAAACGAGGAGGGGAAAGTAAAAGTCAAGGAAACATCACCGAGATGTGACCAACCAAACTGCAGAGTCCACCGACAAGTTGGCGACAACGTAAGAACACCTGATGACCATCAATAGCGACCACAAAGACCGCCGCCAAGGTTGCAAAACGGAGAAAAGTTTGCAGAATTTGAAAATTATGCTTGACTCTGCAGAGGAAAATATGGCTAAGGTCGCTAAGTGATGGCCTGATATCACTCAAGTAGAAACCTCAAGGTACTTGAGGGGACAAGTATATGCTCAAGTCAGGTAGATCGGATGAACACCCCAGTTCCATCACATTTACGATCACAACCGACAAAGCAACGAGGTCATGGCGCAATTGTATAGTGTAAACTTTACTGTCCCGTTTTCGAATCTCGGGGGTTCTAACCCTTGAGATTGGTTTGACTGGGTGACGACGGCTAATAAGCCAGAAATGGCCATGTCGTTCTCCCTTTGTTTTGTCGGATCCATTCCACTCATTCCATCGTATCGTCATTGTCACCGCCTGCGTAGGCTCTAATTGCGAGCTCCTGGGCAAAGCAGAGCTTAACTGTTTCTTTACTAGATCGGCGAGGCACATCTATTCAACATATGTGTATAACGTTGCGGAAATGCACTTTCACGACAATATGTTTTAAGAGACCAACCACTTGCAACCGCAAGTATGCAAAGAGACCTTGGTATACTTAGTAAGCACTACCTACTTGTCATAACACAGCGCTTTAAAGTCGCAGTGAGATAAATGTTTGTTTTGAGCGCCATACAAAAAAGTTTTGTTAGCTTGAATGCGGATATCTTCGGAAAATTATGTGGAACATTCATGCGACCGCATGTGAAGTATGCGGTACAGGCTTGGCGGTCTTGGCTTCAGTAGGACATAGGAATTATTGAAGATGTCCAATGACGTGCTGCCACGGCGGTTCCTGAAATTAAGTAGTTTACATACGAACAATGTTTGACTGCTTTAAGACTCTATCCCCCATTATGGACAAAACAGCGGTGACCTTATAGCATTGTTTCACTTACTAAGGAGAACAGATCTGGATGTCAAGTGAGAGGACCTCTTTCAAACGGCCCCAAGAAAGAACCGCAGAAGACGTGATTGCCAGCTGAAGAATGAAACCAAAGTCCATCCTTCTCTCAAAGATTCGTTCGACAGTGGAACTCCTTGCCAGAGTCTTTTGTGCATTCACGCACTGTGAACATGTTCAAGAGACATCAAGATAATCACATGTTAAGGGCCAATGCAAATTTTCAAAAACTCACCTAACAGCATCGCTACAACCAAACTAATCACTTGATTTCAATGGAGTTTTTATTTACACTTAAGGTGGTCCAGAAAAATATTTCATCGTGGATATACAGTGAAAATTTTGTATGCTGCTGTTCCGCAAATGTCTCTCCTTGTCAACCATCCATGTTTCTGCTGCGACGGTATGACTGAGCCAGTAGTAGGAGTACCTTGGATCATTGCCGAGTTACGCTTGAGGTTGATCAGTACTTGACATTCGGCAGCCAGTTCTTGAAGGGTGACTGAGTTGTTCTGTTGCACATGGGACAGAAGACAGTCCAAATGGCAGCATCCTTGTAGGACAGGAGGCCAAAGATGAATATAAAGCATTTAAACTGGTTTTCTGTGAGAACACCTAAATGAAAACGCCCACACTCGTCCACATTTTGAATAAAAATAAGGTTTTCTTATAAAGCACATCTTGGGCGCCGTCAAGACCCAGGAAGATAGACAAAAACCTAGAACGAACTCCTTCTCTTGCAGTCACTATTGGCTTTGTTTTGGTTTTATGCTTGGCCACCAGTGTGCTAGGTAAGGAGTTTGTTTTGAGTTAAATAACCGAACTTCAAAGGTACAGTACGAGCGAAATATGAAATAGAATAGCCGTACATTATAGGTATTACCGTTTCGTAGAAAGAATAGTTTGGATCTAGAAAAAATTTCATTGATGCCTTTTCAATTTTTCATTAAACAGAGGTAGCTTTAGCCGCGGTTGGTTTGAAAGGCAAGCGTACTCGCCCCGACCGCTAAAAGTAGTATTAGATAGTGAAGTTAAAGTCAAACTCATTCTCGCACGACGTTTCAGAATCAAAGATAATAATTGCGAAATTTTTTTCAACCGGACTATACGCCGATGGAGAGGAAAAAAACTCCAACAGTTAGTTCTCAAAATGCGATTGAGAGAACAGAATGGGGAGTCAAATTTGACTATCTACAACAAACAGAAAGTGCACCGTGCTCCTCGTATTCGCTTGACAGAACCAATTTGAGTGAAGGCGCAACTGGTTCCTTACACGGAGGTTCAAAGTGGACCGCAACAAAAGCCGCAAAGAATAAGTCGCTGAAGTTTATCTACACCAACGCACTGAGTCTACTATCCAAGTAAGATGAACTAAAGGTGCAAATATCCGATATGTCCCCCAACATTATCTCTTTAACAGAAACCTGCTTGTCTGAAAATGTGGATGACCGCGAAGTGGCGCTACCCGGATTACATTTGTTTCGAAGGGATAGGAGAGGGCGTCAAGGAGGAGGCGTTGTAACTTGCGTGAAAAACGGACAACTGATCTCAGAAAAAACGGAACGGTTTGCTTGCAGTACTGAGGTTCTCTGGCTTACTATAAAGGTAACGGAATCACCAAGTCTAGAAGTTTTGACTATTTACCGACCACCTAGAAGCGATCCCGAGGCTGACGCTGGCCTGCTAGAGCAGTTAGCTTGAGTATCTACTAGGCCGGACGTCTTGATTATGGGTGACTTTAATACTCCGCTCATCGATTGGAGTTCAACACACGCACGTGGTCAGGAGCAAGCATTCGAGCGGCGTTTAATAGCCCTGATACTCAGTTCATTCCTTATCCAACACGCTTTGTTTCCCACCAAGGTGCGTGAGGGGCAGCAATCAAACGGCCTAGACTTGGTTCTCACAAAATCGCTGGACAGCATCAACGAGGTGCAACCTCTACCTCCACTGGGTCGAAGTGATCACGTCGTCAACAATGGGACAATTCAATATTCTCGGTACCTGAACAGCCCACCAGGGTAAGAAGGAATAAATGGCGTGGCGACTTCGATCAAATGAAGACCGAAATGAACAACATCAATTGCGAATCGGTTTTTTCCGGTAATATAGTCGCTGATTTGGAATAGTTCAGTGAGTTATGGCATACTCCCCTCAGCAACCACTGCCAGATTTCTCAGAGGAAAGTAAACAACAGACCCCAGTGGCTGACTCAAGAGGTGAAAAAGGGATTAATAAGAAGGGGAGGCTGTAGAGGAAATCTCGCGCGACTAGGACTCCGGCATGTATCAATGCATACAAAGCGCAAAGGAACATCGTGAAGCGACTTATCTTCAGGGCACGCCAATATTTTGAAAAGGATTTACTGAACCGGGCAGTCACAAATCCTTAGTTATTCTACGGCTACCTCAGAAAGACTACGCAAAACCAAGACCCAGTCCCCCTCCTGAAAGCAAGCGACAAAACAGAAATTACTGAGGATGGAGCAAAAGCTGAGCATCTCTCACGATTTTTCAAATCGATCTTCACAATTGGAAGTGAATGCATCCCTTCTTAAAATGGCTTGGACGATGGTCCAAAGATTGATTATGTATCTTTCGCAGAAGGAACTGTTTGTCAAGAGTTGTTAACCCTAGGTGACTCGAAATCATCTGGTCCTGTCGACACTCCGCCCAAATTACTGAAAGAACTTGCTGGGGAGCTAGCTTAACTGCTTTCCATGCTTTTTAATACCTTGTTTGATGCTGGTTGTTTACCCACGTTTTGAAATCTGCACGGATCACACCGTTGTTCAAAGGCGGAAAAAAGGTCTCCACAAGCAATTATAGACCAATCAACCTTACTTCGATTTGTTGCAAAATCATGGAAAAATTAGTAAAGCGAGAGCTGATGCGTTTCTTAGAGTAGCATAACCTTCTATCGGATGCACAGCATGGGTTTCGCAGAGGCAGGTCATGCGTGACAAAATTGCTGTATTGTTTGGAACGCTGGAAATCCGCTTCATGTAATCTACATTGGCTTCAAGAAGGCATTTGATAGCGTCCCACATAAACGACTTCTGCAAGAACTCAGCCAAATAGGTGTTAGAGGAAATCTGCTGAAGTGGATTCAAAGCTTCTGACTTGGCCGCTCCAAAACTGTCAATATTGGTGACCAGCAGTCGGCAGAGGTTGCAGTCGAGAGTGGTGTCCCGTAAATCTCTCTCCTTGGCCCTACACTTTTCAGTATATTCGTCAATGACTCCGTCCGTGAACTGGACTGCGATGTGGCTATGTTGCCGATGGCATTGAGATTTGGAACGTCATAAGAAATTTAACTAACGAAGAGCGTTTGCAAGTAAACCTAGACCATCTTCATACTTGCTCTAAAGACTGGCTTTTGCCAGCAGGACATGCGGCAACGACGCGATCGATGCAGACGCGAGCAATGACCGCTGGCAGGCGAACACTGCCCTCCACCTCCAACGAGGTGATGGCGAGACACCCTGATCAGCAGGACGATGAAGGAGCTCTAGCCCCACCCTCGCAGAGGATCTAGCGCCAATAGACGGAAAGCGAACGAGAAGTCAGTTGTTAAACCTATAAAAGACTGTGAGGTGTGTACAAACACCAGCCTTCGACGATGCAAGCATGTACGCTTTCAAAACGTCAGGATATTTTACCCATTATTCCCGGGATCGCCTCTTTGTCTCATTTATGTCCGGGAACACGCATTTTCGCTTCAATCAGCAATATTTTCGGGCGCGAAGTGCTAAAGTCAGCACGACAATGGGAAATTTTGCCCTTTGCGTGTCATCAACGTATGCGCAAATCAAATTCCTCCACAGATGTCTTGACAATCATGTGCTACCGAAGAGTTTGTCCTACAAACCGCCGTTGAACACAGGGTTAGCGAGGCAATGTGCGTTACAACATGGCAGAAGAATGACCCAGGCACTTATCCAGGATTGTCATTTGCGGCTGCAGAAATATTGTGGCATCTTGAACCACATTATTCCAAAGTGTTAGGAGAGATTGGCTTTTTACTACTGGAGCGAGTGATCTTCAATCGAGCCAGAGAACTACGATCCAGACGAGACAAGGATTTGGCAGTTAAATTCCAAAAACTATTGCCCATTGTGCAGGATCGCGAGGAGACATTAGTCCACAATTTATCCTCCAAACAACTAACACCCATGCAGTTGCAAGTGCTCAAGCGCGCAGCATGCTTCAACACCGCGGTTGCAGATCCGGTTGATCTTTTGGCTACCGTTGAATCAGTCCTCGAAACCTCCCAGGAGCAGGATGATACGAAGCACCCCATCCGACGACAAGTTACGTCCTTAATATTGACACATAACTCACGGGCGTCAATCGCGAGGGCAGAGCAAGAGGCCATCAAGACACTGAATGCTGACAGGAGCATCGTTGTAGTGCCAGCAGACAAGGGGCGCTCCACAGTGGTACTTGATAAGTCTGAATACCTCCAAAAGGCCAACGTTCTGCTCGATGACTAAAATGCCTACCACCAGTGCGACGGAGATCCTATAAAGAAGATGGTGACACAAATCAACACAGCACTCGTGGGACTAGATAATAACGGTGCCATCTCAAAAAATCGAACGACTAAATATCAAGTCAAGTGATTCAGCCATGGCAAGATTCTATGGACTGCCAAAAGTGCACAACCCCGGTGCACCACTTCGGCCCATTGTTTCTTTACGGGGAACACCAATATTCAATCTGTCGAACTGGATGTTTCGGCGTCTAAACTGTCTCACATCAGGCTCTGACACAACGGTACGCTCGGCCGTACATTTCTTGTAAAGACTTAACGGGCTACGCCTCAATGCAGACGAAGTCATGGTATCGTTTGATGTTACCTCACTCTTTACATCAATCCCTCAGACTCTTGCGATTGAAACTGTGAGTGATCTACATGGGAGCCGATATGAGGAGGGAACTAATAAACCTACACATGCGCATCTCATCCAGCTGCTCAAGTTCTGCCTCAACACGTATTTTACCTTTGAGGGCACAGTGTATGAACAAATCAAAGGGACTCCGATGGGTTCGCCGCTATCTGGTTTCCTAGCTGAGGCGGTTCTTCAAAAGTTAGTGACACTGGTGTTTACGAACCATAGACCAGTATTTTGGGCGCGCTACGTAGACGATACCTTCATCGTCCTCAAGCGTGAAATGATCTCTGAATTTCCCACGATGCTGAACTCCATTTTTGCTGACATTCAGTTTACAACAGAGGCTGAGCGCAACAATTAACTTGCATTCCTAGACGTCCTGGTCCACCGCAAGACCGACGTAAGCCTAAAGACGACGGTTTACCGAAAGGCAACCGACACACGTCAGGTACTCAATGACCAAATTAGCCATCCGCTGAGCCACAAACGCAGCTGTGCGAACGCTTTACAAAAGGGCAGAAACACATTGCAACGGGGCAGGTGACAAAGCGGCTGAACTTAAGTATCTTCGATGGATGTTCATCTCTAACGGTTACCCTCACAGCTTCCTAGAACGCAGCAGACAACCGAAACGAGCTGCAAGATCGGCGGTGGAACAATTGACATTGTGGAGAGCAATGCCATACATAGAGAATGTTTTTGAAGCAGTCGCTCATCTGTTACAACCACTGGGTATCGGCGTAGCCCACAGACCCGAGCCAACAATAAGACGACTGGCCATGAGACCAAAGGCCCCTCTGTCCCGCGGAGAAACAGAAAACGTGGTTTTTTGCATCCAGTGTAGTTCCTGTGAAGCCAACTACATTGGGGAGACCGGAAAGCGACTACAGACGCGTATGAGCAAGCATGCAAGGGCAGTCGACAGGATGGATCCACGCTCGTCGGTGGCGGAGCATTGTTCGGCTCCTGGACACACCCTCGCTTTTGATGACACTGAAATCCTAGCCCAAAGTAGTGACCGGACAACCAGAGAAACACTTGAAGCATGGCACACTGCACCAAATTCCATCAACCGCTGGATGATTCTCCCGGCGGCTTACCAGGTGTTACGCGTACGGCTCAATCAACGAAATCGCCGGCAGGAAGTCAGACGGGTCGCAACAACTAGCAACCACACACCGGGCCAGAATACAGGCGTCCGGGAACCTACCCCAGACACCAATGCAGCCGTCAGCGACGCCGCGGGCCACGTGAACCAAGAAGACCTCCTGTCGGGCTTGAATGCAGTTGCACATGACAACGGTCTTTGCATAAACACTGATGGTGGAGTTCGATATTCCGTTGGCGGGACGAACACGGGAAAGTGCCAACGGGGGAAGCCAGCAGGACACGCGGCAACGACGCGATCGATGCAGACGCGAGCAATGACCGCTGGCAGGCGAACACTGCCCTCCACCTCCAGCGAGGTGATGGTGAGACACCCTGGTCAGCAGGACGATGACGGAGCTCCAGCCCCACCCTCGCAGAGGATCTAGCGCCAATAGACGGAAAGCGAATGAGAAGTCAGTTGTAAAACCTATAAAAGACTGTGAGGCGTGTACAAACACCAGCCTCCGATGATGCAACCATGTACGCTTTCGAAACGTCAGGATATTTTACCCATTATTCAAGAGATCGCCTCTTCTTCTATCTATGACAATGATGTTATACCATACTGCCGCATAGATACTAGCTTTAAGCCCAGACACGTGTTTCGCTGATGTTTCTGCTTCTGCATTATACAGCAACGAGGGGTTCGGCTCTTAAGTAGGCCCCCAACGTTCTCTATGCGGTTTCTAGTATATGACCTCCAGATAATGATCAAGGAAATAATCGTGGAAATTATTAGGTGCATGACATGGAAGAAGGTAGATGGGACATGACTTTTAAGGGTCAGACCCTAGAGTTCGATGAACATTTTCGTCGAAGACGATCAACAGCCGCGGAATAACCACAGAAATGTCCATTCTACAAATGAGTAGTACTGCAAGTAGTGTGAATTGTATATGACAATGATTTTATCATACTTCCGCATAGATACTAGCTAAAAGCCCAGACACGTGTTTCGCCGATGTTTCTGCTACTGCATGATACAGCAACGAGGGGTTCGGCTCTTCAGTAGCCCCCAACGTTCTCTACGGAAAATAATGAAAACGGTCTAAAGCCAGAAAAGTTGTTCACAGTGTTGGCAGTAGGAAATTGTGTTGTAAAAGTCGCTTTTTGTTAAATAAAATCACATCGAGTCTTCTTTTACATTCCGCAATTGTGTCAGCGGAAACCGTCTCGCTTTGTAGCAAGTTCCAAGGCCGGACCATGCGTTGACTAAAGAAATATTTTCGGAGGTCTAATCGGGTGCGCTCGTTTGTGACCTTGTAAGGATGGACACGCAGTTGAGTAGTGGTGGCTAATTGGAAGAAATCCTCCAATTTTAGGAAGGAAATATGGCCCCGGATTATCCGGAATGCCCAGAGCAGGCTGCACTAAACTTTCCTGTAAGACAAAGAAAAAAGGTCAAGTTTGATCAATCTCTCCTGATATGGTAAGTCCCTGAGACCATCGACCATCTTTGTCGCCCTGCGTTGCACTTGTTCAAGAAGCTCTTTATCTTTCTTCAACCACGGTGTCCAAACTGGCATTCCGTATTCAAGATGTGGTCTCACAAAGGCGCCAAATATTTTTCCGAAGAGTTCATGTGGAAAGATTTTGAACGTTCGTCTGATCCAGTGCAGGGTACTAGTTGCCTTCTGGACGGACATTTTACAGTGCTCAGTTTGCATCAAGTTCGCAGTTTCCCATGTACCCAAATCTTTGTGCGTCTTAACCTATTTTAATGCGGTACCATTGATAAAATAACTGTGTTTCGGCGGCACTTTTCGCCCCAGTCTTATGTGTAGAACAAGACATTTGGATACATTAAAGTTAAGAAGCCACTTGGACGACCAGATAACCAGTTTATCGATGTTCGACTGTAATCTCTTTGCGTCGTCAGCGCACCTAATTTCAGCCCATATTTTTATGTCATCCGCAAATATGACAGCTGCGCAATCAAGCTCATTGAGGCAGTCGTTTACGTAAATCAGAAATAGCAGCAGACCCAAAACTGAGCCTTGTGGTACACCCCTCTCGACTTTTGTCCATTCTGAGGTTGAGTTTCCAATAACGACGCTCTGTTCTCTGAGGGACAAGAAACTACGGATCCGTTTATACATTTTTCCTTGAATTCCCACGTCCCAAATCTTCTGCAGAAGAAGCCTGTGCGGTACACTATCGAAGGCCTTTTTGAAGTCGAAGAATTTTACATGAATTGGATAGCCTTTATCTGCGGCCTTTGCCTACTTTTCCTGTGAGAAAAGAGCACTCGTGGGGCAAGAGCGTCCTGGACGAAAGCCGTGCTGTCCATCACATAGTATTTTGTTGCTTTAGAGGAAATACATTAAATGCCCCTTATAATGCGCTCCATTGCTTTGCACGCGATGCAAGTTAGACTGAAAGGACGGTAATTTGCGCAATCGAGTCGTGAACGTCCCTTATAGATCGGGGTGACATTTGCCAACTTCCATTCTTCTGGGAGTTCGCCTTCGTCAAAAGATTCCTGGAAGATGGCAGCCAGGGGTTTGCATAGTTCGTTAGCTAATTCTCTGAGTGCTAGTGTAGGAATTTTGTCCGGCCTTGTTGATTTGGCAGGCTTACGTTAGAGTAATTCGGCCCTGACAGTGTTGTGTGAAAACTTTAGGTCCTCTATTTTGGGCAATGAGGAGGAGGGTAAGGGTGCTGTTATCGGTCGATGAGCGGACGTACCGTCAGCAAAAGTTGTAGGTTCTCGGGTGTAGACGGATTCAAAGAAATCGGAGAGGAGGGAGGCTTTCATCTGGTCTTCGGTCACCAGTTATCCATTGGCTGATCTTAGGGCAGGGATCAGTTCCTGAGATCTCTTCGTGCTTCGTATGTAACCGTACAATATATTGGGTTATTCAACTCGTATTTATTGCGCAGTTTAGTAGCTTCTCTTTTTCTCTTTTTTTCTCTATTTTCTCTCTTCTCTTTTAAGTGTTTATCGGAGCTGGTTTATCTGTAGCGCCTCCAAAAGCGGTTTCTTTTGGAAAGCGGCCTGCAAGTTTGAGTTCATCCACTTCGGGCGATTCGTCCTTGTCTTTTTTTCTGAAGAGACAGTTGAGACAAACAGTCCTTTTCAATGTCAAGCTATAGGTCATCCACAGTTCATTTGCCCCACCTTGGAGATCTCTTTCCCATGATACCTCTGACATTTTTCTTCTCATAAGTGGGAAGTCACCCTTCCAAATGTTACTTTCCCATTTGTCGGAGAAGTAAGGTTTAGAGAACAGCGAATACTCGAAATACAGCATAATATGGTCGCTTGACCCTAATGGGGGTCGATCCTGCAGGTCAATCACAGTTTCTTCCTCTCGGGTAACGCTAAGGTCGAGACAGTTCGACTGTTGTCCTTCCCTAGCCCGCGTTCCAAACACGACGGTTTGGCAGAGCAGATTTTCTGTGGCCCATTGTAGTAATTTGTGATTGTAGTTGTCTTGAAGACCCTGTGCAGTCCATGTCGGCCAGTCAACACCAGGAGCGTTAAAGACCTAAACGGTAAGGATGTCTTTTTTCTCTCTAACCCTATACAGTTCTGCTATGAGGATAGTGTCTTGGTCAGGAGTATGGTTTGGCGGGCGGTATGTCACCAAAAGCGTCGGTGGCCTGGCGTACTTAGCAGAGAACAAATGCAGTATCCTACGAGTTCGCCGACCCAGCTCTCAGAACCCCATTGTTTACAGCCTAAATGACATCCAACTGCAAGAAGTGGACTCACAGAAAGATTTGGGAGTATGGATCTGTACGTCTCTCAAGCCCTCGCTGCACTGCGCAAAAGTAGCCAAGTCTGCGATGTCTGTCCTGTACCTTGTCAAACGGGCTCTCTGCGCCTTTGATAAAGACTGCGTCGCTAAGGTCCTTGGGACATTTGTACGACCGAAACTGGAGTTTGCTATCCAAGCATGGAAACTCTGGACCGCGAAAGACCTCAGTCTCCTCGAGAAGGTACAAAGGCATGCAACTAAGCTTGTGACTGGACAGGGATCATTACCCTATGAAACACGTTTAGCAAACCTCGACCTCTTTCCTTTAAGTTACAGGCAGCTACGTGGCGATCTCATACAACAATTTCGTATAATGTGTGGTCAGGACTACTGCTTCCTGCCTGGCGAGTTCATCAAGTTGGCTACAACCACAAACTTAAGGGGATATCCATTCAACCTACGCGTAACAGGGGCTAGACTAGACCTACGGAAGTTCTTCTTTTGTAATAGAGTGGTTGAAGCTTGGAATGATCTACCCCTAGATTTTGTGATGTCCAGTTCCGTTAGTCTTTAAAAATAAATTAGACTGCTTTAGTAGTGCTCACTTTAACACCAGTTAACCGCTGAAGGCTGCAGGACGAAGGAAATATATTATTTCGTATAATATTACTTGCTTCGTTCAAGTAAAATTGAATTATGAAATTGTTCTTTCCGATAAATTCATCCTCGTTCAAGCAGTTGGCTTAAGTCGACCATTAACGGATAGTTGCGATCGTGGCGGCTTTCTGTTTTCGTCGCGTTGATGACGGCCCCGGAAATTGACAAAGGCGTATCGTGGTCGCAGCTCCGATTTTTCAGGATCTTCTCGTGACTATGCAGTCTCGTTCTTGTCCCCGTATGGCACTTCCGATCAAGAAATAAGTCATCGTGGACGACATCAATTACTGCCAACATTTATAGCTGCATCCTGGCATATTTTTCAAACACTTTATCCCACGAGCGACAGTATTTCTCCTAAAAACCATAAAATACATTCTATCTTGTGAATTCTGAGCAATGCCTTAGGAGTTTTTTCACTGTCTGCTCTGTTTGTTCAGTCACACCTGCTGGCTCATGCTAACTGACATCATCTCATCTGATTATATTACTTCGAAAAAGTGAATAGCCACTGACAATTACGTGAACAACCTTCTTTGAAATGGTCGGCATTGTCGATGCATTTCTTAACTACTGTGTACCGATAGATAGTTCGAAGGCGTTTGCCTAGATTTCTCTTAATAAATAGACTTGACTGTATACAGACGGATGCTATCGCGTCGTTTGAGTGACTTGATTGGCCGATACGGAGTTTAAGAGAGCTCTGTCCATCGGAGCGATTGCTATAAATAGACTGAACGCTAAAGATGTATGAGGTGGATCGAGGCAGCTGGACGCTGTTCGCAAAGCAAAACCGTCACTCAAGTGTGATGATGTTACTATTGTCATCTATCCAATGTATGTAATATTCATATTTTGCTAAAAATCACGCTTAAAATATAACTTGCTGATACATCATAAGAAAAAAGTAAAATATATTCCTGTGTAGTGTTAGAGAAAGTATTTTATCTGCCATAAAATTTCCAATCAATTTTGAGATGCTATCAGGAAGAAATTAAAATAGGTACAATTTTCTTAGTTTTAAATTTTAATTTTTAGGACTGGGAAATGAGCTGTTTAGAAATTAGATCTAGGTAATTTTGTAGAGCACTTCGAAGCGCGTGAGACCCTGGAGCCGTTGACTGCCTAACCGGATACCTCGAAAAGCATGTAGTGGGTCCCGCCTGGCCGACTATCTCGCGTCGAAGTGCACTTTCCCAAAGGCTCACCGATGCGGTTTCTCGACGTCTCGATAAGCCAATCATAGTTCCCGCATCTACGCGATTTGTGCCAAGCGATGAATAGCAAGCTTGCACGCGTTCCCAACGCATGCTGCTTATTTGCCGAAAATCTCCAGGCCGACCTAGCCAATGAACGCGTTCTCTCTGTCTTCTGGCCTAATTGCTGCTAAGACCTCACTTGGGACTCAGCCAATCTTCTGAGTGGTCGCGGTCTCCCAAGTCAGACTTCCTCTATCTATTCTCCTTTCCTTTGTCTACACAATATACTCTCAAATTGAGGCAAGTGTTTGCATCCCAGGTGAAGACAGAGAAGAAGAAGGCGTTGCGATCACCGGAATCATAATTTTACTTGTCTGAGCTTTCGGGATCCTTCTAGAGTCCTTCGTCAGAAATAAAAGGTGAACACGAAAGGCAAGCAACAGTTATAGGACGCAGGGACCAATCAACCGTTATGAGGAGATGGGAAAGGGGGCGGGAGGGAGAGGGGGTTGATGGAACAGTCAACTGATAGTGCCATCATTCCGGAGATGTCTGCGCAGCGCGATGTACGCCGGTGCCAGATCGATAAATTTATTGACTGAGTTCTCATCCAAGGCCCAGGCTTCAAACAATTCGCGGCTTGTTTTGTTGCCAGCGTGTGCAATTCCCCTCGCCACTGCAAAATTCAACTCGTGACCGGTCCCGTAGGTATGGGCGGCCACTTGTGATGATGCGTCATCCAGTCGTGCCGCTCGCTTACGTTCGCGTATGCGCTAAACAAGCATACACCCTGTCTGTCCTGTGTAGTTTCCGGGACAATTTTGACATGGTATGGGATACACGACGCCTGACTGCTCACTGGGATTTAAGTGGTCCTTGATTTGCATAATTCGGCTGCGCATGGTAGCCTTAGGACGGTGTGCAATTCCGACGCCTAGTCTCGCAGCAATGCGTGCGGTCGCTTCCGATACATCCTTGATGTATGGCAGCGCATGCCATATCGTACGGGTTGGTCCTGGTTGGGTCCTCGGAGGGCGAGCGCGTAGGCATCGGCTTATGAAAGCCTTCGGGTAGCCATTCCACATAACCCGGTCGCGGAGCTGTCGGGCCTCACGTGCCTTTTCTTCCGGACTACTGCAAGGAGTCTCTTTCATCCACTCTGGCCTTTACCAACTTCTCTTCTGCACTAAGTAACCATGGTGTGAAGATCGCAGTTGCCGAGTTGAACTCACTTAACCCCCTGCGATAATCCCTTTTCGATTTCTTGCCTCATTTGTCTCGGTGACATTCCCCTCCAAGCGTTCGACATGCGAAGTCACGTACCGTCGTCATGTCCCTTTTGGTCCAAATTATATGTCTACTATTTGAAAACATACGCCTATTATTATTTGAAAATCATTTTTTGGTCTTTATTTAAATTCGACTTGGTTATTACTGTTTCAATTATCGTTAGGTAGGGCATTCCATATTATCGCATATCCTATGGCGTAGATATTTGATGGCTGGAACGTTCTTACTCTAGGGATTTGTATAGTGTGTTCATTGTTTCTGGTGGGAAGGGGACCGTTATGTTTGCTAGCATACTGGTGCTGAGGATGCCATGATCACGTGTTACACTAAATAAGAAAGTTAGACGATTTGTAGTCTCCTTTGCCGAAGGGTTTTATGACAATATATATTGTACATTATTGTATAACAATCTCGGATATCCTCGCATTTAGGCAGACATATAATAAAAAATCGCTCGATTCTTCCTAGTTTCTTGCTGTCATCTGACGACATGGTACCGAAAAAATTGAACGATGATCAAGGATAGGTAAAACGTTCATTTATAAAGTTGAATCTTAAGTGCACTTAAGGTGTAATTTTTTGAAATATATCCACATAAGCGATTTGTTTTCGTCAATATTTGTTTTAGATTGACATATACCGTAGCTATTGTGTTTCCTTTGTGAGATGGTAGGACTGAAATGAATTAGGTAAAAATGCATGTTGGGATGTAGGTATTAGCTTGGTATTCCTCAAGTAATTTAGCATTTGGATGTAAATTATCTTTTCTAGGATTTTGGAAATTGATGAAGTTCTATGAACCCCACGATAGCTTTGAATATTAGATCGGTTTTTATGGATTGGTGCAATACTCGAGTATTTTCATATGTCTGGAAAAGTTTCACTTGACTGAAGCGACCTGCTGCATCTTTTGCATATTCCATTACATTTTATACATTCTTTAACCCTTGCAATGGAATTTTAAGGGGTTTCTCTCATTTACTCCAAGCATATTTGAAATTTCCGGCCTCCGAGTACTTTACGGAATTTTGCAATTCTGGACACTCTCACGGACTCCAGTTATTAAGCATTGTATTCTATTCGACACTCTCGTCATCCCCATAAGCTGACAGCAGGACTGACGGGAAAACAGCCGATATTGTACTGCAGAATTATTGCCAGCAGCCCCACGTGACCTTCCTATCTACAAACGGTTGAGTCGTTTAACTCTATTATTTATACGTTTGTTCTCGCTAAAAAGTTCCTGCGATACTTTTAACAACCTTTATCTTTTGCAACCTCACATGGAAGTCCAAAATAATGCCTTCCATAATTGTAAAAAACTGTCGGCGGAGCTGGGAATCGAACAACCTCCCCCAGCAAAACCGAGAATCGAAACGCAGACGTCTCGGATAGAGGTCAATCACCCAAGCGACTGGGCTATAGAAGCACATATTAGCGATTATCAAACTCGGTTATCAACTACAAAAGAGCAGTCTAGAAATTTATTATAAACTCTTCCCACCAAATGGACCAAAAGCCTCAAATGGATGCAACTTATGAAGATGAGGCCTGAATATCACGTTTTACCCTTCTTCACAAATTGGAAAACCTCAAGATGGAGTAAATTAGTCTAAAAATGGTGATGGATGAAGAAATCTTGCTTTCTCCCTAAAGAGGAGAAAATGATGATATCTGAACTTGAGAGAAACAAACGGAGGAGCAAAAATTCAGAATTCCCTGTCGTAGCATCTAATAATAAAAAAGTGAGCAGGCACAGCAAACCAGGGCCACGAAAATGGAAGCTACCACATCGAAACCTCCTTGATACTGCGCGCATCAGCGGACCCACTAAAATATTCGCTAAAAACCAGATGAAAAATCTTTACTACTTCTGTAAGGAGATTGTTCAAGTTAACTTTCTAGTAAAGTCGGTTCGGATAGGGTGATCCAGCAAAAAAAGGTAATAGGAATGCTAAGGCTGCACACAAATCACTGAAGCAAACCAAAAATGCAGAAGGAGACCAGCACAAAGCCAGCTCTAAAGAGTGCAATCCCAGCTTTCCAAAGAAGCCTATCTCTGGTGAAGGTGAGGAGATACAGAGTTAGCGCACAAAACGCAAACAAAACATTGTAATTAAGCGTGCTCCAGAGTCCACGTCCGTTGGTATAACGGAACGAGGGGATAATGATTAAGATCGTATTCATGAATACGCCAGTACGGTCCTGCAGGATGGGGCAGCTTCCCGACTGGACACACTATACCCAGGCTGGGACCTAAAAACGAACCTTGGACCCCTAAAAGTTATTTTAGCTAACGAAGCTGAAGCATCTAATATGCTGGCAGGAAAAACGGCCTAACGAATTCATACAAGCAAATGCTTTTTTGAGCCAGACTACGAGCCGAGGGAGCGTCTAAAAATGAGGGGACAAAGGAAAGAGCTGACAGAGAGAAATGACAGCGGGAAAGAGGGCCTGAAAATCAAAGACGGGCAAATAATTCGAGTCAAGAGGTCCTTCCTCTTGATAAAACCTGTCACGATGAGGGCCAGGCCTCACCGAGGAAACGATCACTGAAGATCCCATCAGCAACGTAGAAAGCCTGTTTAACAAGCTCGACGAACTTGAAAACCTGGTTGATGAGGTGAATCCAGACATAATGGCTTTCACTGAAAACTAGTTTTCGATAGATATCACCGACTCCGAAGTATCATTTTTAGGGTTCCAGCTTTTTAGGAGAGACAGGCCAACCAGGGGAGGAGTAATAGTGAACGTAGCTCGCAAGTTAACAGCTTTGGCTGAAATACAGTAGATTGCGTATCTGATGCAAGGTTGGGGATTGGAGGATTTAACGCACACTTGAGGTTGTTTAGTTAGTTCATTGGGCTGAATTGGGTCGCCAAATGTTGTTTAGTAGAATTAAATTACGTTCAGATTAGAATACTGGGAGAAAAAAGAGGCGAAAATGGGCAAAATCCAGCGTTTGTTGATATCCGGGGAATTTCCTATGCTACTAAAGGCTGCGGAAAAGAACTTCTTGCGTGTGCATGTTGCGCTATAGAAGAAAATTCATGAAGAGCAAAATTTTTTAAATTTTATCTGTCACAAAAAGGAAAATTTTGTTTTGCATCCATTAAATTGAGGTTAGTGTAATTATGAGATAGCACATAACTTTGGGGAATAGAAGAGCGAAGTAAGTTTGAAAAATTATATTTCGAAAATCTGCCAAGTTTTGTGCCATAAAATTGAGTAATAAATTTTTGAAGTTCTTCTTTGCATCATTCCATATTAAATTTATATTTTATATTTGAGGGGTTACAGGCAAGGAAGGCGGTTGAGAACGTTATTAGTATATGGCAACCAAATTAATTGTACAATCGATACGAAGTTGAAGACAGCTAACATAACAAACATTTGACAGTGTTGTCACGGGACATTGCGAAACAGTTTTTTTCAAAAATCACCGTTGATATTATTGCAAATCTACTTTGTATTTGTTATTGTAGAACTTAGTATAGAAGTAACCAAATATGCTGAAAATTGTTCCGTTTTAGATAAAGCAAGTAGCTCGTTCATTTATAACATAAGAGATATCCCTAATTGTTAGGGAACTCAATCCACTGGCCAGAATTTCACATTCTGACCTTGGCTTTATCATCAAAATAATTAAAGTACGCAGACATCAGACGCAAAAGTATATAAAATAAGATTTTTTCAGGAGTACCCTTTTTTAGAATTTTTCTAAATCGATCTTGAGCATATTTATTCGCGACATTTGTAGTAGACGTTCCTTTTTCTCGGCAATGAGTTTACATGATTCGGTGGTTCTGAAACTATGGCACACGAAGACAGCTGCATGAGAAAACATGTTCACAAGCTGGTTGTTTATGTAAAAGCTTTCGAGATATATCTTACTTTGAGGGTTTTGATAAGCACATAGAATATACTCATCATTTATTGTCAATTGAGTAATGCCAGTGAAAATCGTAGTCTTTATTAGAATTTCATGGAAGATGTGAACCTCTTCGTAATAAAAATATCGAAATAATTACAAAAAAATATGGCGGAGGGCAATAACTACTACTGTACAAAAAATGGTACGTTTAAAATTGTTCCCGACAATTCTATTTAAATATATAAGTGACTGACCGGCACTTATCTTGTGATGAACTATGTGTATTATTTCACCGGTATTTTGTTGGTTTTTGTGGTTGCAGGTGCTACAATATGATTGGTCGGTAAATTCTGCAGCTGTTGCTTCGTGATTGGTGGACTGGATTTGCCTCCTTGGGTTGCGCTTCATTCAAATATTTACACGTGAGCTACCATGGCGTTCACTTCTGATGTCGACAAGAAATTTCGCGAGGTTCTCTGTGGCCGTCACTTACATTCCTTTATGGAGCTTGAGGAAGCCATCAAAGAGTTTAGCACAGTAACGAACGTCAATTGAAATTACTTTTAGGCAACGGGCTATTATTTCAGGACGGGCCGCTCAAATAAATATCCTGCGGACTCGATACATGCCAAGCAGTTTGTGTATGCCCATCGCAAATATGTATGCATCGTTGCGCCGATGAAAAAGTAGGAAAATTTATAGCCGTGTTGGATGTGAAGCGTACTTTAATGTCAATCATAACGTTAAAAAGGGTATCGCTGTAACGTCCTTCGATATGCAGCACAATCACGAGTCAGTGCCTCCTGAATATGTGGATACTGAAAGCATTTTTAAGAAGAATTATTTGCAGGATTTTCGGACGTTGAGCCCGTCGTCGCCTAAAAGTGAATTTATGCACTTTTTTTTATTTCCCAACATTAGCTAGAGAACAAGCACAAGTTTTACGTTCACAATTTAAAAGGGTGATGCAAGGAGGAATTTTCAACACGTATGCAGAACTTATGACAAAAGTTCGGGATTTCGAAAAGGTAGGGCAAAGTGCCTATCTTTACGGAGTTTTCAGGCCACAAACTGCAGTTTTATAGTAGCCCACAGCAGCAGACTGCCAGAGAACCACCCCGCATATGGCACGGTAAAGTACAAATACGTGTATTTTCGATGTGTGCACGGCGGTAATCGTAGGGCTTAAAATACTAGACGACGGACAAGGTAATTGCTTGTAAATAAAAAGATGACGTTTTAGGTCAATGAGATTTGGTTGCAAGGCCAGGTTTACGGCAGTGGAGTTAGAGGGAGAGCTGCATGTTAAGTCTCTCTCCATGCTTCACAACCACGCTTGCACCCAGCTTTTGGTATCAGCTGACCCTAAATTTCGTAAGCTGGAGGCCGAAGCCGATGAAAAGCTTCTCCGTATCATATACCAATTAAAGCCTTCAGCGGGTTGTCTGAAGACCTTTTTGAAAAGTGAGCATCTTGTTCTGTAACGCAAACACTGTTAGAGTCTTATGGCATAAATTATAGGATTAAGGACATTGCGAACATGAGAAGGCGAATTTTGCGGACTGATCCGTCCGCAATAGCGATGACGACAGCCCTGCAAAATTTAGAAGGAGGCAGTTTCTACGACTCTATATACGGCGACGATGGGCTCGAAGCCGTATGTTTTACGACACCAGCGCTGAAAAACCTGTTTGCCCAGTATGCAAAGGTGGTGCAAATGGATGGCACCTACTGAACGAACCATCACGGGTTTGCATTGTATCACTTAGTGATAACCGACAAGCATGGCCATGCGCGGTCCGTATACTATGCTTTAATTAAACACGAAACGGCCGATTTAGTAGAATGGGTCGTGAGGAAATTTAAGGAATTCATGGGCTCCGCAGCCAATGAAATACGTACGGTTTTGGTCGATAAGGATGCTCGTGAGATAAAAGCCTTTGAGCAAGAATTTCACGAAGTGAACATTCGCATCCTACTATGCACATTTCACGTCTTTCAGGCGAAAGGTTGTAAGGCTATATGGAGGACATACAGCCGACAATGCTATGGTTTTTGTTAGAAAGGCTGTGTATACACTAAGCCGTTCAAGATTTAGAGGTATATTGCA
>JAYGXS010000010.1:11050309-11071775 GCA_036362985.1 Ligula intestinalis
GATTATAATTACTTCATAATCTGTAGACCAGGGCAAGTTTGCTTTCCGCCTTTTGTTTCTCCCATGCCGTTTCCCTTTCCGCCACCAAGATTTCCTTTTTTTATAAATACTGACGAGCGTAACCTGCATCTGAAGGATACGCTCAGTATAGTCTCACTCAATGCGAGATCAGTTGTTAATAAGATGACAGAACTTAAAACAGTAGCATTTGAGCTTGATCCAGATGTGCTCTGTGTCACTGAATCTTGGACACACTCTCTTATCTCTGACTCGACACTCGCCATAGATAATTATAGTTTATACATACAAGACCACATTGAAAAGCGCGGCGGTGGTTGCCTTCTTTATATTAAATCATCCTTTGTACATTCCTCGTATCACCTGAGCATTTCGTCATTTTCTGGAAATTTTTGTCGGATTTCAGTGATCCTGCCACACAATAAAAAGCGATAATTGTGTGTGTACAATCCCCTGTAACTCAAGTAATGTAATGCAGCTGTGTGAAATGTTTGAAAAAGTTGCAGGGACTCAATTTGATGTCAGAATAATTGTAGGTGAGTTTAATCTGCCAGCCATTGACTGGCATGCAAATACCTGTCCACCAAGATTTCAGAAATTGGTTGACACTATTAACTTTTCAAACATGTTACAACTGGTCAGTTCAGTGACCAGAAATGACAACATATTAGATTTAATTTTTACAAATGATGTCCACCCTCTTTTTATGAATTTCATCGTGATATTTTCACAAGTGACCATGCCTTAATTCACTGTTGTTTTCCAGTCTCTCTTTCTAAAATGCCCGATATAAAATGCAATAACCTCGACTTTGCCAACGTGAACCGTGAATTAATAAATGGTTTCGTAAGTAACCTAGATTGGCATAGCGTATTTTCAACGAACGATCCCTACTTCTTCCAGGAGCTATTGCAAAACCTTACAGAAAATATTCAGGCTCTTACCCCACTTAAGATTTTTATATAAAAATGCAGCTTCTTCTACTGTGCCACATTTTCTCCAAAATAGACTTAAGAAATTACAAAGACAACTTAGGGATACGTCTAATAGCTCTTTATCAGTTCACTTAAGAATAGCGCAAATATTTGAATTAGCGTTTAAAATGAGGCTTGCACGAGATAGGCGTAGAGAGGCCACAGCATTAAGTGATGCGAATTCTTCCAGATCAGTTGCTCAACTCTTCCGTCTTCGGTCGTCGGTTAAGCTTCAGAAAGTCATTCCACCTTTACTCAATAGCAACAACCATTTTGTTACATAGGATTTGGAGAAAGCAGCATTTTTTAATTCATTTAATCGCCAAGTTCTTTACCATCGAAATAGCCGCACTCTTTTAATCCCCCTGCTGTGTGATTCAAATCTCAGTACCCTTAATTTCTCACCCGCTTGTATTCAAAAAGAAATAAGTGGTCTTAAAAATTCACATTCTGTAGAAACTGATAACATTCCAAACCCACTCATTAAACAATTAAGAGATTTTCCACCCTTACTGAGTAAGTTATCTTCAGTGTTTCTTGAGAATGGCTTTTTCCCAGACTACTTGAAAACTTCTATTATAATTCCCGATCAGATATTCACAATTATCGCGGTGTTCATAAAACGACCTCTCTGGCTAAACGCTTTGAAACACTAATTGCAAAAAATTGCAGATTTCTCCATGAACAATAACATTCTCAGCTCCTCACAACATGGCTTTTTACCGGACCGATCTTGTGAAACATGCCACATGTCTTTTCTAAATCTACTTACTTCTCTTCGTAATGATCATCTATCTGTGGTAGTTATCTATTTTGACCTTAGTAAAGCATTTGATAAAGTTCCTCACAGGAGGCTCCTAGCCAAACTAGAGGCTATAGGATTTCGTAGTCCACTTACTGACTTCATCAGATCTTATCTTTCAATTCGACAACAAAAGGTTTTAGTGGGATCCTCATACTCTACTCCTATCGCAATTTTGAGTGGTGTCCTTTAAGGTACCGTGCTAGGTCCTCTGCTCTTCTTACTTTACAATATTGATATCTCATTGAGTGTTAAACACTCCCATCTTATATTTATGCAGGTGATCTCAAGTGTGTTTACTCCTTCTCTAACTCTACGGCCGCGAGATGCCTAGAACAAATTCATTCTGATCTGCACGCTCTTTTGGCGTGGAGCTCAACATGGCAGATGGAGTTCTCACCTCCTAATTGCCGATACATGTGCTTTGGGTCTGAAAGGCTGCCACAACCTGTTATTTTTCAAGGTAACCTAATTACTGAATGTTCCAGTATCAAGGACCTAGGATTAAGCTACAACAATAAATTAGACCTTTCTCCTCACGCCGATAGAATTACAGCCAAAGCCGCACAAATTTGCAGCTTTATCTCTTATAATTCCAATCTTTCTGAAATGAAATTAAGGCTTTATCGTATGTTCGTGCTTCCCATCTTAGAATACTGTTGCCCCGTTTTCGGTCTCATGAATTAAGGTAGCCGTTCAAAAATTGAACAAATTCACAAAACGTTCACACGAAAACTGCTGTATCCGACAGCTTCTACTACTTTCTACTCAAATCGATATCAATTAACGAAACTAAGGTTCCTTTGGGTCAGGAGGTTGGAGGCAGGCTTTTGTCTCCATTTTTGGCTTAATAATAGCACAAATTTCCAGACATAGCTTTCTTTGGAATAACTTGCCAATCGAAATTAGGTTGTTAACTAGACTGTCTGCTTTCAAACGGCGACTGCACATTTATCTCAACACTGATTCTATTTGACTTCTATTCTCCTTATCTTATCCAAGCAGATTTCTCCATGACTCCGAGAAAGGACCATCGGGAGTTGAGGAGATCCGCTTGAAACTATTCTATCTGCCTCGGGTTCCGAGAACCTAGATGTTTCCATTAACCACCGCTGAATCAAACGAAGCCACGCGGAAATACTCAGTCTAAAATGCTGCAGTTTCTTTGACTACTCACCTTCATCAGACCACCCACACCTATTTCTGATCTACATCTATCTTCTTAAGCAGTTTATTCCCTTACACACTTTTTGAACACTGAGGTTCGTAGAACGCTGTCTCCATTTTCACTGTAAGAGTTTTTTTAACTGCCATAAGTTTTCGTTTTAGTTCAAAATTACCTGCAAAACATTGCTTAATGTTGCCCCGAAGGAACAATTTCTGCTGACATTATTACGACTTTCTACGTCTACTTGCACATATCGTCAAATTATTTTTGAATTTTTATTTTTTTCTAAATTGACTTTGTACAGATAGTGCCGTATCGGCGCTGAAAAGATAAATTCCAAATTCCAAATGTCCGCAAGTGAGTTTAAGCAATATATTACTCATTTGATCTCCCAATGGGGCATATCAAGCAAACACGTGGTTGCCTCAGCCCAGCATAAGTCAAACGATGCATAAACGAAAGAAACAACTAGAAGTTCTCGTGAAAAAGTGTTAGAATACATATTTGAAATTTAGGCTCTTCGGTAACAGCCATCCACTATATTGCACGTAATATTAAAGCATATATATTCGAAAACTTGACAAAACGATTATTTTCCAACGTAATTTTACTTGTGCTGCTTTATTTCCTCAGTGGTTTTGTATGAACGGGCTTCCTCTACATGAAAAACTTAAGTTTACGTAGTACGCCCGATTTCCACTTTTTCGGAATTTTCCGCTTTGTTAAAAAAGCTGGTGTTTCTACAAAATTTTATGTTCCTTCATAAATCATTATATGCCCTATTTTGAAAAATGATCATTTCTTTATTGCTGTATGACTTTGGGGGCCACAGCTTGGGCTGGGTTTGAGTAAGAGGGATTTACTTGTAAAAATCGTAGGATTGCATGAGTTTGGCCACCTACCGTACATATGCCAGCACGAGATGTGGAAATGACGAACACTACTATATCTGCTATGTATGCCAGACCATTGACGCTTTTGGTGGTGTATCGTTCGTCAAATTCGACCCCTGACCAAGACACTACCCTCATAGCGGAACTGTTCAAGACCAGTGAGAAGAATGACATCCTTGTCGTTGGGGTTTTAACGTTCCTGGTGTTGCTTGGCAAGCCTAGAATGCACAGGCACCTCCTGATAACTTCAGCCATAAGCTACTACAGTGGCCCACAGACAAACTTCTCTGCCAGACTGTCACACTTGGAGCACGGGTAAGGAAAGGATAACAGTCGAACTGTCCTGACCTTATTTCTACTCGAGAAGAGGAAAATGCGGTGGACCTACAGGATCGGCCCCCATTAAGGTCAAGAGAATTTCGAGTGCTCATTCCTTTCCTAACCTTATTTGCCCGATACGTGGGAAAGAAACATTTGGAAGGGCGGCTGTCCACTGATGAGAGGAGCAATGTCAGAGTTATCCTCAGAAGCAGAAATCCACAGTGGAGCAAATGACCTGTGGAGGACCTTTAGCTCAACACTGAAAAGAATTATGTATCTTAACTGTCCTCTTAGAAAAAAGTCAAACACAAACCACCCAAAATGGACAATTGCTAACTTGCGGGCCGATTCCAAAAGAGAAAACGCTTTTGGAGGAGTAACAGACTAACTGGCTCCGAAAAAAATTCAAGGGAATAAAAGCAACAGCGAAAAATTTGTAAAAGTGAATCTACTATGCTGCGAAAGAAATAAGAGCTTAAAATACTACAAAATTCCGTAGAACACCCCAAAATGCTACATGACTACATACGTAGCAAAAATAGATCTCAGGAGGTATTCCCTGCTCTAAGAACTGCATACGGACAACTGGAGACTGGCTACCAAGGAAAAGCATCCCTTCTCTCCAACTTCTTTAAATCAGTCTACATTCGAGAACCTATTTATCTTCTTCCTGGTCCGATCACCCGTCAGCAGATACACCCGCCCCTACTGTCCTCCTCCTCATCCCCTAAATGTGAGGAGATTGATTTGTGACAAGACACAGTCAGGGCCGAATTACTCCACCTTAAGCCCGCCAAATCACCTGGGCCAGATAAAATTCCTGCACTCTCGATTTGTGTAAACCTCTATCTGTCATTTTCCAAAGGTCTTTTGAAGAGGTCGAACTCCCGGAAGAATAGAAGTGGACATTTTTCACCCCGATATATAAAAGGGAGGTTCACGACTTGATTGCGCAAATTGCCGTCCTGTAAGACTAACTTGCATCGCATGCAAAATAATGAAGTGCATTATCAAGAAGCATTGAATGGGGTTCCTCGGAAAGCAAAAAAATATTATGCGATGGTTAGCACGGCTTTCATCCAGGACGCTCTTGCCTCATGACTGCTCTTTACTCGCATGAAAAGTATAAAAATGTCCGCAGATAAGGGCTATCTAATTGATGCCACATTTCTCGACTTCAAGAAGGCCTTCGATAGTGTACGACATGGGCTTCTTCTACAGAAGATTTTGGACGTGGGAATTCAAGGAAAATTGTTAAAATGCATCAGAAGTTTCTTTTCCTTCAGAGAACAGAGGGTCATTGTTGAAACCTCAACCTCTGAATGGACAAAGGTAGAAAGAGGTGTACCACAAGGCTCAGTTTTCGGCTTGTTACTCTTCCTTATCTACGAAACAAGCTATCAAAATAACCTTGATTGCGCAGCTATCATGCATGTGGGTGACATCAAATAGGGTCTGAAGTTAGTTGCGCTGACGACGCAAATAGTTTACAATAGAATATTGATAGATTGATTATCGGGACATAAACATGACTACTTAACTTTAATGTATCTAAGTGTCCGGTCCTACACATAAGCCCGGGACGAAAAGTGTCGCAAAGCGTAGCTATTTTATCAATGGCGCCGCATTAAAGGAGGCTGCAACGCACAAAGATCTTAGCATGTGGACAACCGCGAACTTGATGCCAAGGGAGCATTGTAAAAAGGCCGTTCACAAGGCAAAAAGTACGCTGCATTGGATAAGACGAGCGTTCGAAATCTTCTCACGTGAACTCTTCAGAAAAATATTGGACACCTTTGTGAGACCACAACTCAACTACGGAATGCCAGTTTTGACACCATGGTTGAAATAAGATGTGGATCGTTTCGAAAATGTGCACCGGAGGGCGACAAAGATGGTCGATTATATCGGGGCTTACCACATCAGGAGAGATTGATCAAGCTTGACCTTTATCTCTTATCGTACAGGCACGTACTTTGCAGACTGCTCTGGACATTCCAGATAGTCCGAGGCCATGGTTCTGCCCTGCAGTTGGAGGATTTATTTGAGTAAGCCAACACAATTCACCTGCGTGGCCATCCTAACAAGGTTACAAACGTAAGCACTCGATTGGACCTTCGAAAGTTTTTCTTCAGCCAAAGAGTGGTACGACCTCAGAACTTGCTACCGAGTGAGACGGTTTCCGCTGACGCAGTTGCTGAGTTTAAAAAAAGACTCGATGCCATTTAGTCAACAAAATGCGATTACTTATTGCCATCACTGTAAAACCTTTTCCTGCCTCTAGAATGTTTTTAAACCGTTTCGCACCGTTCCACAACAACTCATTCGAATAATAATAATAATTTGTATGTTTAAGGCCCAAGGGGCCCTGTCGTTACAAACTTAGTGCTATCGTGAAACTAAAAGTAATAACGATAAACAGTGAACTCTTATAAAATAATTAATATCGGCAGTAAAAAAAACTCCTTAATCGGTGGATGAGTTCAGCGGGCCACAGATTTCCAAAAAACTATCGGAGAAAAAACTGCCTTAATAGGTAACAGGGTTTGATATGGTTAGATTGGGACCTGATGTTGAGGGTTTAGGACGTTTAAGGTCATGGGAAAAAATAATACGTGGTTGAGTTAAGAAGGGATCATCCGAGACAACAGGAGAATACAGTAGAAGTCAAGGCAACATCACCGAGATGCGACCCACCTGACTCCAGAGCCAATCAAAAAATGGAGAAGAGTTCACAGCCCTTGGAAGTTATGCTTGACTCTGCTTCAAATAATAATAATTTGTATATTTAAGGCCCAAGGGGCCCTGTCGTTACAAACTTAATACTATCGTGAAAATAAAAATAATGATGATAAGCAGTGAGTTCTTATAAAATAATTGTCATCGGCAGTAAAAAAAACTCCTAGATCGTTGCATGAGTTCAGCGGGCCACCGAGTTCAAAAAAACTTTAGGAGAAAAAACTGCCTTAATAGGTAAAAGGGTTTGATGTGGTTAGTTTGGGACCTAATGTTGAGGGTTCGGGACGTTTATGGTCATGGGAAAAAATAATATATCGTTGACTTAAGAAGGGGTCATCCGGAAGGCAGGAGAAGGCAGTAGAAGTCAAGGCAACATCATCGAGTTGCGACCCACCAGATTCCAGAGCCAATCGCAAAGACCACAGCGAAGGTTGCAAAAACGGAGAATAATTCGCAGCCCTTGGAAGTGATGCTTGACTCTGCAGAGGGAAATGCTAACATATTTAGAAACTATTTGAGTATCCTGGGAAGAGTTTCAAATGCCAAGAGGACCCTTTTCAAAATCTACAACTTGCGTGTTTGGAAAGGAAACAGACAGTAGCAACTTTATTTCCTCTAAATTTAAATGCTTATATAATTTGCCTTTAAAAATCGACAGTGTAAAAGACAGTCTAATATCGAGAGGAAGGTTGTACAAATAAAAGCATATTTGGAGGTAAAAAAGCGAGAACGGTTAGATGTGGAGCTACGAGGTGGTAAAATTATCATGGAAGAGTTACGAGTGGCGTAAGGTCGGTCTACTGGAAGGAGAGCGTTAATTTGTGGGCGATTAGGACTATTTGCTAACGCGAAACAGAAAGCATGGACCAGCTTCGAGTCTTCATTAGCGACAAACAGTCAGCCAAGGTTGAGGTTGAGAGTGGTGTTCCCCAAGGCTCCGTTCTCGGCCCTATTTTGTTTGTTATCTACATCAACGACTGTGTCCGCGAACTGGATTGCGGCATCGCCATGTTTGCGGATGATATAAAACTTTGGAGCGAAATTCGAACTGTGGCTGACGAAGTGCACTTACAGGAAAATTTAAATAGACTTCAAAAATGGTCGGCGGACTGGCTCTTACCGTTCAATGAGAGCAAGTGCACCACCATTCGAGTTGGCAAATCCGGTTCTTCAAACGGCACGGCTTACCGACTGAATGACATACCATTGAAGGAAGTGAACGCCCAGAAAGACTTGGGAGTCTGGATCACACCCTCGCTTAAACCCTCCCTGCATTGCACAAAGGTAGCCAAGTCCGCGATGTCGATCCTATACCTCGTCAAATGAGCTTTTTCTACCTTCAATGAAGAGTGCTTCACAAAAGTCTTCGGAACCTTTCGTACGACCGCACCTAGAATCCGCTATCCAAGCTTGGAGACCCTGGGCCAGGAAAGACATCAACATCCTGGAAAAGGTACAACGGCGCGCAACCAAACTTGTTATGGGGCAGGGCTCGCAGCCTTATGAAACACGGCTGTCGAATCTCAACCTCTTCCCTTTGCACTACAGGCAGCTTCGGGGGGACCTGATACTAGCATTCCGCGTATTACGTCTTCAAGACTGCTGTCTTATATCAGGGGATTTTTTCAAATTAGCAACGACCACGAATCTGAGGGGTCATCCCCTCAAATTGAAGGTGACAGGGGCCAGGCTGGACGCTCGGAAACGCTTCTTTTCAAAAAGGGTGGTCGGAGCGTGGAATGCGCTTCCTCAGGACGTTGTTATGTCGGAATCGCTAGAGGGTTTTAAGCAAAAACTGGATCGATATAGCAGTGCACGATGGATCGGAACTGACAATTTGCAATAACAATAATGCTACTTCCAATTTTTCAGTATTATTAGTTTTTATATCCATTGACGTTTGCTATTTATAACGCCCTACCACACATAGCCTCATGCGAAGGTCTCCGCGGTCTACCCTACTTGGCTATCTGCGTACCGTGATTACCCGCTGGCGATCTTATCAGCCAGACCTGCCGGTCTAAACAGTCACCCTTGGTTCGACCCAAAGCGGACTGTCGACGATCTGGACGGATGCCTCTGTTTTTCCATTTCCGTTGGCGGAGTCTGCCATCAGCACGGAAAAATCAGGACGTTGCTTCCACACGGTGAATATCCTGGGAACCTTTGCAATGCCCCCCCCCAGTAGGAACCCCCTTTTTTCTCCTAAATCCCACGCATTACCCCCACAAGGGCGACAGTTTTTCTCCTAAATATCCCTGAGGAGTTTTTTCACTGTCTGCTCCTATTTTCATCCTATGACTCAGGACAACTGGCCTCGCCAACAGTCTAAGCAACAAATTTTTTGCTACCACTGCACATATGTACAAATAGGGCACTCAAAGGAATTTTTCCTACATAAACTAAATATACTGATACTGATACTGACATGTTTGAAAAGTTCATAGTGTTAACCAATTTCTGAAATCTTGGTGGACAGGTATTTGCATGCCAGACAATGTCTGGCAGATTAAAATCACCTGCAATTATTCTGACGTCGAATTGAGTCCCTGCAACTTTTTAAAACATTTCACACAGCTGCATCACATTATTTGAGTTACAGGGGGATTGTAGACACACCCAATTATCGCATTTTATTGTGTGGCAGGATGACTGAAATAGGACAAAAATTTCCAGAAAATGACGAAATGCTCAGGTGATACGGGGAATGTACAAAGGATGATTTAATATAAAGAAGGCAACCATCGCCATGCTTTTCAATGCGGTCTTGTCTGTACAAACTATAATTATCTTTGGCGAGTGTCGAGTCAGAAATAAGAGAGTGTGTCCAAGATTCAGTGACACAGAGCACATCTGGATCAAGCTCAAATGCTACTGTTTTAAGTTCTGTCATCTTATTAACAACTGATCTCGCATTGAGTGAGACTATACTGAGCGTATCCTTCAGATGCAGGTTACGCTCGTCAGTATTTATAAAAAAGGAAAACTTGGTGGCGGGAAGGGAAACGGTATGGGAGAAACAAAAGGCGGAAAGCAAATTGGCTCTGGTCTACAGTTTGTGAAGTAATTATTATCAAATGAACGGTGCATATTGTAGAAACGCATATAAGAGGCAGATCCATAGAAAGGATGGCTGAAGTGTGGCATGGGAAAACCAGGAGGGGGCATAAAAATAGGATTTTGAGGCATTATATCAAAATTTGATGGAAAATTTGCCTTCATAATTGCATGACTGGTTTTAAAAAACGGCTAATTTTATTAGCTGGCTGAATTATTTGGGGATGTTGATGAGGTTTGGAGATAGGAAAAGTGCTAGCTTGAGCGGTTGGGTTTATGTTGGATACTGAGTTATTATCGGTTATCATATTGCCGAATTTGAAAACTGACGTAGATTTACTAGGGACGTTCATAGGTTTATCGGAATTTAAAGCTATCACAGACGTGGTTGGCTTAGAAGGAGAAAGACTTGACGAGGCTACAATCTCACGCGAATCACGAGTAAGGTGAATGGGAGAAGTATCAGGGGAAACTGACATTGACCCAGAGGGATGTCGGCTTACCTGAGCGGGAGGGCCTGCCTCAGAATCACCTTTTGGTTTTTTTGAACCGGAGCCAGTGTTCTCATTTGCTACTTTAGGTAAAAAGTTGGCTGACCGCTCATGCTGAGAGAATATAAGGTCTACTTCTATCGCCGAAAAACGTTTTACGAGAATCGGCGGGTTTTTACTTCGGAATGAGAGTCTTTTAGCTTCTGCAACTTTAAAATTAAAGCCACAAGAGTAAAGAAACTGAACAGCAACATCTATAGGTTGTTTATCTTTTGAAGCATTTTTCAACAGAAAATTAAAATTTCTTTTTTTGCCGATCACGGGTCTCAGTAGGCACCATATTTACGAACGGATCTAGTTTCTCACATTGCTGAGAAGTGAGCGTAGATACCTTTCCATCAAAGATGGCACCAAGGACCGTAAACAAACAAGCATATTGGTTATAAAGCTTACTAAAGTTTTCAAAAGAATCAAAATCAAGTTTCTTAATGCTTTAGATGGGTTTATCGTTAGGAGGATTGGTATTCCGGTTTAATTTACGTCTCAGTTTTGGCTTGGGTATCATATTGAATAGAAGGTGAGTGATAGGATATGTTCTGAGTAAAGTTATGCACAAAATTGCGACAGAAAATTTGAATTACCGAAGCGGCAACGCAGGGGGAAAATTATCTCTAATAGTATATCGAGTAATACAAACTATTTCTTGCTGGAAATTGATATAGTATCCAATTTTTAGATATTATGCAGTATTTACGCAATAGATTAATTGCTTTTTACGTTAATCTATCGGAACTAGAATGAGCCTATGTCGGTGAAACAGTATAAAAATGTATATTTTGACCTATCGATAAAAAAGACAACGGTATGTGCAGTTGCTAAAGGGTTAGATACACAAATAAAAAACAACAATTAAGCTAGTAACTTCAGCAAGTAACGATGAAATCTGATAAAAATATCTATTTTACTTAGCTTTGAAAGATAAGTTGCGCGCCGGTTGGGCCGGTTTCTTCTGTTTTTTAAAGGGATGACACCGCAGATGATCAGTCTTAGCCAATTGATAAAAATAAGGTTTATTTGTAAAGCACATCTTCAACGCCGTCAAAAACCTTGGAAGGCAGAAAAAAACCAAACCCAAGCCCTTTCTTTTGCACTCACTAATGGCTTTGTTTTGGTCTTTTGCTAAGGCGTTTGTTTTAAGTGAAATATACCTGACTTCTAAGATACAATACTAGTAAAACCTGAAATAAAATAGCCATACATTGTACGTGTTACTGTTTCATTGTGCGAATACTTTGGGTCTGTTAAAACCATCATGTCTTTTAACTGTGGTGGAGTTAGCCCCGGTCAGTTTGAAGGCGAAATAATCGCCTGAGGACATCGCATCTTCCGTATGTATGGGTCTGCTCGATACGGAGATTACAATCTTTGTCCATCGGCAGGATTTTGATAAATAGATTGGACGTTGCAGATGTCTGAGGTGAGTCGAGGCAGCTGGAAGCTGATTGCGAAGCACCATCATCATTCAAGTGCGATGGCCGAAGACACTCGGCCTTTCGTTTGTCAAACATCCCATCTAAGTGAGATTGACATTTTCCTAAAACATGATTAACATTTATGCTACTGATACGTTATAAGAGGAAGCAATATATATTTCACTATAGTTGTAGAGAAAATTATTTTCGTCTACAATATTTTTTAATAAACATTGACAGGTTTGTCAAAGAATTTTGGAATCGAAAAATTGTTCTTAGTTTTCTATTTTTATTTATAACGAGTAGAAAAAAAGGCAAGGCACAATTTTGGCTAGGCTTTGATATGATAACGTATTTTGGTACAGACATGTAAAATCTGTTCTGAAGATGTAAATTCATTTGGTCCGCATTGGGTATTGGAGGCCAGATTTGCGAGGGGTTCCTTATTTTCAGGAATATGTGCGTCGTGACATTTGATAAGAACTATTTGGTCCTTCTAAATTAGGCTATACTGAGAATATCTTTGGGTAGGGCATTCCATATGATCGCATAACTTATGGTGTAGAAATTTGATCGCTAGGCCGTCCTAGCCTTAGTGTTATGAATCATATGCTAGTTGTTTCTAGTGGGACGGGAACCGTTTTGGCTTGTATACATATTATTGCTAAGGATGTTATGATTATGTGTCACTTTAAATAGGAAAGTTTAACCATTGTGGAGTCGCCTTTGCCAGAGGGGTTTAAGACCATATCTATTGTACATTATTGTATAAGAGTCTCGGGCGTCATCGCGTTTACACAGAACTCTGGTAAACCTGCTCTGGATTCTTTCTAGATTCTGTCTGTCATCTGATGACATGGTAACGAAAAATATTGAGCGGTAGTCTAGAATAGGTAAAACATAAATTGTGTAAAGTTTAGTCTTAGGTATAATCGATGTGAAATTTTTACTTTTGAAGCCACAAAGTCGATTGGCTTTTGGTGCGATTTGTTTAACATGTGGGTATAAGTCAAGAGTATTAGAATAGCTAAGACCTAAATCTTTTAAAGATGTTAGCTCTTTTATTTCTTGACCACTACACATTATGGCGGGAAGATGTATTGGTCCAAAAATCATGGGATGAAATTTTGTTGGTGAGAACGGCATTTGCCATTGAACACTCCAGTCGTTTATTTTTGGAAGGTCTTATTTAATTGTTCTATGCGCACTGCTTATCGAATGTTTGTTATAGGCATATGCGAGTTTTAAGTCATTTGCATGTAAAAATGTTTTAGCAGAAGTTGATATAGTGGATAACTCATGAATGTAAATGAGAATTAAGAGAGGGCCTAGGATAGTGCCTTGAAAAACACCACTGCTTATATGAGCTGGTTCTGATTCTATATTTCGAAGTTGTACTACTTGGAATCGGTTTTGAAGATATGATTTGAGAAAATCAAGGAGGGAGGAGCGAATCCCGTGACTCATTAGCTTCACGATCAGTCTTTTATGGGGAACTTTGTCAAAGCCTTTTTTAGATCAAAGTAAATTGTAGCTACCGCGCTCCCGTCATCTCTATTTCTAGAGACGAATTCCAAGAAAGTGAGATGGCAGAGGGAGGTATGAGATTTAATTTCGTCAGATGGTCTAACATTTGGTTATAAATGTAATGAGAAAAGGTTACACAGAAATATTGGGGCCTATGTCATATGTCTCATTATGCAAGGTGGGATTCTATCCGTTTGGCGTTTGGCAGGATTTGAACCCACGCATCAGAGAAAGCCTTTGCCGGAGGCTAATTCTCTACCATTAAGCTATAAACGCCCGCTTCACGCCATAAGTTTAATCACACTTGGATCGGTATTACCCGCTCAACCTTTCGCTCATATGAAATCCACCAATACGGGAGCAAGTTGACTGCCTAAGCAGGATTTCCTAAGCAATCATCCAGAATCCACCAGAATGACTACTAGGCTGACTTAATTATTAAGTTGGTTTGGCAGATTTGCTAACTTTGAGTTGACCCGAGTGTGAAAAACTCTAGGCGTGTTTGCAACAGCACTGTTGGCATCATCAAAATGAAGCTCGGTTTCCCTAGTAAATACCGAAGCAAAGAACCGGCTACAGTACTCGGCTTACTCGTCATTCTCAACGACTATCCCGCCATTATCATCCTTAAGTACTGCGACTGGATCTGTTTTTAATCTACTGTTAACATAGCGGAATAGATTTTTGGGCTTTTCTTCGGCCTGTTGGAGGATTCTTGATTCATAGTTTTTCCTGGCCTGGCGAATCGATTTTTTATCGCATTTCATTGGCGTCGGAATTCCTTGAAGTGTACTGGTGACCCAGTTTCCCTGAATAACTTCCATCTCCTATTTTCGTCTTGAATTGCCTGTTAACGTCTCTCGTCAACTAGGCAGGGCAACTTATCGTCTTGTGTACCTTCACCGGACAAAAGCGCTTAACCAGATCTAATGCAATCCTCTTTAGTGATCTCCAATCTTCCTCCGGATCCCCCTTGAGCAGATAGTCCAAATTCATGGACGACAGTGCATAATTAAGATTTGCCTTCTATATATTCGGCTGGCCCTCCGTTTTCTTCAGACTTTGAAAATGGAGTAATTAATCCCACATTAGCGTCGTGTGCTCACTCTTACCCAGCCCACCACTTGAATGCACTTCATCTACGTAGGATAAATCCTTTGTAAAAGTGAGATCCAAACAATTAGCTCGCTGGTTTTGTCGAAATCTGGTTATTCCCTTAACGTTCTGTGCCGAAGAGAGGTCAATCGTGATATCCATAAATTTGGAACAAAAGGAAGTTGACGCCGCCTCCACTGTCAAGTTGTCCCAGTCTATTGCAGGTGCGCTGAAGTCACCAACAATAAGAACTTCCTGGTGTCTAGCAGCTTCCATCACCAGACCAAGGAGCGAGTCGTCGGCTCCACTCAGAATGTTTGGTGGCCGGTATACGGCCAGGAATTCCAGGTTCTGTGAATTGGCCTTCTTGATCTTTAATCAGACGGAGTCACACTCCAGGGCTAGAGTGTGTTCTCTTTCGACAACAGAGATTCCAGTTCTGACATACACAGAAACCCCACCACCTTGTCGGTTTTGGCGGTCTTTGCGGAAAAGCTGGTACGCTGGGATCAAAATCTCCGAATCCGGGATTGCTGTTTTCAGCCATGTTTCCGTTATAGCAACTGAATCAGGTTTCCGCTCCGAAAGTACTGCCTTGAGTGCATGAATGTTTGAGGGAAGACTTTTGGCAGTAGTATAGAGAAAGCTCAATTTAGAATTAGTTACCACGTAATGCAGGTGTCTGCCTCTTGCGTGAGATTGCATGCATGGAGCTGTCGGTGCTTATAGAGACGGACTGTTTTCCATCCCGACTAGGCTGTTAATGTTATGGGCTTTTTCCAGAGAAGTGACCTCTGGACATGTACGGTCTCTCCGTTCAGAATTCGGAGATTGCTCCCGCCGAGTTCGCATCTCCTGTGTAGATCTACCTTGAGCAATCTCCATTTCTCCCACTCCGCTGGGGAAAAATCCCGCTGAAAAAAACATTGGGTGGGAGTATCTGAGTATTAGTCTCCTGCTTAACAATATCTGGACCTCGACCTCACTCTTCTGGACAACCTTCAACGGTCTTTGTTGGCACTGCTCATCTTTTGCTTCTGTTTTACGGCCCATTTGAAATGCTTTTAGAACTTCGACTTTTTCCTCACCCTTTAGGAGGGATTTCAGATATTCTTTAAATAACTTCCTGTCCTCTTCTATTCTTGAATTCGGGGTAGCAGAAGTAGCTTCCATCATGCCTTTGATGACTATGCAGTCTATACCAGTGGTACTCGCTTTCCGACTGTCGTCCTCTTCTGCTTCACTAAAGTTTGTTAGGACAGATTCACTGCCAGGTTCTGCACTTAATGAAGCCCTCATGTCCGTTTAAGCCTTTGAAGGTGCTCATTTTGATTGGATCGTGCTTAAGCTCGGCCCACCTATATTAGCCATGTGGCTTAATTGGTCTTTTTTGGGCGTCCGAGAGCGCTTCTTCGTTCCTCGAGAAGCCTGTGGGTTGATAGTTTCCTCTGTCCATGGCAGACTACCGACTCCGTCAAACACCTTGGCTGCCTGATCATTTTCCTGCGTAGACGCTTCGGCGAAAGATGCGGCTTCTCCATACGTTAGGTTACCTTGCTCAGGTTCACGCATCACCTATTTCTCCTCGTGAGGTAGAAATCGAGGAAATTTCTTCAACTCCTCCATCTCCATTCTTAGACTATTTACCACCTTCTCAAGGTTTGTAAATTTGTTAAAAAGGATAAAATATGATATGCAGGTTTCATCTTTGTAAGTTTTATCCCTTAAACTTTTCAGACTATTAGTTCGTTAACAGAAGGAGATTTCAAAAATTTCTAGATCGATTTTCTGTAGTTCGTAAAGGAATTTGGAAACTATCAATCTGTCCTGTGATAGCGAAGTGAGGTAAGCGCTCGACTTCTACGCGAGGGGTCCGAGGTTCAAATCAGGGTGGTGGACCGACTTCTTCGCCTTGGTTCGGTGATGTCAGGAGTTCGAATACAGGCACTGGTGAACGTTTTTCCCCTCCTGCAGAGCTGCATCGCACAACCTTACAATTCCCGAGCATTAAGTGACTTTGTGCGAAGGCATTTCGATAAAAGTCTGCACTTTAATCGATAGAAGTGGAATGATAGCTAAGAAAATTCCCCAAGAGCCTAATATTGATGATAACTTTGACACGAGAGAAAAACGAATATATATGATATCAGGAACGACTCAGCCTTTGTATTCGCTCTAGCTGTATTGTTCGGCGATGGAAAAGTCTTCCTGGGCGTAGAAGCAGTAGAACGGCGAAGGATAAAGTTCTATGAAGCCAAAATGTTGCATGAGGCAGCCTTGTCCTGTTGTAAACTTCTGAAGGGTACGGAACTTCACGGTGGAGGTTAAATCCTAGTCCTGACAGGCTTTAGAATCTTCTAATAGGCCTGATCTCGAAGAAATTTTAAATCAATTGGAGGTCGGAAATGCAGGTCGATTTCGAAGCGGGCGCCTCTTAGGTAGTACAGCATGGAACCTATATTTGTAATAAGTACATAATTTAGGATTGTGCACTAACCAGCACCTCCATCCTCACCTGAGGTGGTCGTACGAACACCTAGATTGTATTGGGCGGTTTTGGCGAGCATGCTGCTGTCCTTAGTGGCCTCTTTGAGTCGAAGTTTGTTTTGGAGAGCCGCGCCAGGGCGAGGTTGGCCGAGCATGGCCAGACCAAGTCACTACAGACGGTTGAAAATCGTGCTACTGTGAGGCTGGCTGTGGGGGGTCATGCCAATGATAGACTGGGCCTGGAGGACCCCATTGCCATTGGGCTGTTTGCGTGCCAATGTTCCGACTCGGTCGCTGTCCCGTGGCATATACATCGACGGAGGAACCCTCTTTGCATGCAGGTGTTAGACGGGGACTAAAGCATTTCGACATAGGCCCTTCGGTTTAAGGCACGGTCATGAAGATAGCCTCGTCGCGTCTGGCGACGTCGACGGCTGCCTTGATGGAGATTGCGGGTCGCGGAAATGTTAGTATTCCACGTATAGCAGAGATATACCACCGTCGAGGATCTGCATTATTTGCGCCTCCAATTTCCCAAAGGTGGGGTTGGGGAAAGCCCATCGCCCCAGAACGTGAAGGTGTCGTTTAAAGTCAACTGCCACCCTTGCCATTTGCCGCCTGTCTTTCAGTGCTAAACGAACGACCCAGGACATCGAGGATCCGCCAAACTCACAACGTAGATGGTTGAAGATCATCGAAGAGGTAAGCGAGGCCATTATATTAGCTGCCCTGGCTACCGTATAGGCCTCCCAAGGAGGTGGCTGTGAGACTCCATTCAACTTAAGTTTCAAAATATATCTTCATTAGGTTTGGAATTTGGAATTTGGAATTTATATTTTTCAGCGCTGGTACGGCACTATCTATACAAAGTTAGTTTCAAAAAAAAAATCAAAAGATAATTTGACAATATGTGCAAGTAGACATAGAAAGTCGTAATAATGTCAGCAGGAATTGTCCTTTTGGGGCAACATTAAGCAATGTTTTGCAGGTAATTTTGAACTAAAAACGAAAAATTATGGCAGTTAAAAAAAAACTCGTACAGTGAAAATGGAGACAGTGTTCAACGGGCCTCCATGTTCAAAAAGTGTGCAAGCGAAAAAAACTGCTTAGGAAGATAGTAGTAGAGCAGAAATAGGTGTGGGTGGTCTGATGAAGGCGAGAATTCAACGAAACTGCCGCATTTTAGACTAAGTACTTCCGTGTGGCTTCGTGTGATTCAGCAGTGGTTAACGGAAAATCTAGGTTCTCGGGGGACACGAGGCAGAGAGAATAGTTTCAAGCGGATCTCCTAAATTCCCGCTGGTCCTTTCTCGGGGTCATGGAGACAGCTGCTCGGAAAAGATGAGGAGAATAGAGGGTTAATAGAGTCAGTGTTAAGATAAATGTGCAGTCTCTGTTTGAAAGCAGACAGTCTAGTTAACGACCTTATTTCGATTGGCAAGTTATTCCAAAGAAAGCTATATCTGGAAGCAAAAAACAAAGAGCGTTTACATGAGGAAGATGCAGGAGGGGGTATAACAAGTGCCGAGTTTCTTAGGTTGTAGGGACGGCTGACGGGGGTAATTACAGAAGTCCTGGGTTAAATTGTGCAATTATTAAGCCGAAAAAGGAGACAAAAGCCTGCTTCTAATCTCCTGACCCAAAGGAACCTTAGTTTTGTTAATTGACACCTATTTGAGTAGCAAGTATTAGAAGCTGTCGGATACAGCAGTTTTCGTGTGAAATTTTTTTGAATTTGTTCAATTTTTGAACGGCTACCTTCATTCATGAGACCGAAAACGGGGCACCAGTATTCTAAGATGGGGAGCACGAACATAAGATAAAGTCTTCATTTCATTTCAGGAAGATAGAAATTATAAGAGATAAAGCCGCAAATCTGTGCGGCTATGGCTGTAATTCTATCGGCGTGAGGAGAAAGGTCTAATTTATTGGTGTAGCTTAATCCTAGGTCCTTGATGCCGGAACATTCAGTCATTGGGTAACCTTGAAAAATAACAGGTTTTGGCAGCTTTTCAGGCTCAAAGCACATATATCGGCACTTAGAAGGTGAGAACTCCATCTGCCATGTTGAGCTCCACGCCGAAAGAGCGTGCAGATCAGAATGAATTTGTTCTAAGCATCTCGCGGCCGTAGAGTTAGAGAAGGAGTAAACACACTTGAGATCATCTCCCAGAGGTCGCACTCTTCGAATTAATTAGATTTTTCTATCCTAGTTGCTTGGCCTTGGGCGAAACCGTCTGGTCTTCGGCCTGTACTAGCCTGGCTAAGAGATCATCAGTCGTGTATTATCGCACCAACTGTCACCAAATTGCAACAAACCGAATTTATGTGTGCGGCATGTTCTCCTTCTTCAAGGTCAGTGAAAGTGGCCTAGAGGTGAGTGAGTGTGTGTTTTTCTCGTTCTGCAGGGCAAGGTGACGCAGAAAAGAAGAAGTTAAGGTGCTTCCCTCCAAACCCCAAGATCGAAATGTTCTCCTGTTCCCCTCCACCAATTTTATATTTTACGCGATCTTATTGTAGCTAATCACCCACCTTCTTTGTTCTACGTCTCTGTGTTGTGGTCGTGATATACTTTCATACCTCTGTTGAACTCTTGGAGTGCCGGACTCAGCTAGTAATCGTACAGGAAGAATGACGACACCGGGTGAGCGAGGTTATGAAGTTGCCTGAATGCTTCCTCAACCGTCGACCAAGGAGCTAGTCCAAGGCAGCAAGAGTCTTCTTCCAGGGAAAGTCATAAAGAAGGCAATGACGAGACTACTAAAGTGGTGACAGCAAACGAAACATACTCATCTCACCTTAACTCAGGTTTATCCAGTGCTCCCATGAAGACTCTTCCTTTCAATGGGACCGAATCCTTTTCTGTGTGGATGAATAGAGATCAATTTTACGTGAAAAGAACCATGTCATCAGATTAGTCATGACTATTTCTCGTGGGTATAGCCCCTTTCCTTTTTGGATACGGCTTTTGCGGCTGGTTCAAATGAGGATATACCTTTCGAGGACCTCTGCTACCATTTAACCAACCTAGTTGGGCATACATTTTCCTTACATGACACGCTTAAATAGCAAATGACAGAAAGCTTTAGCCTGACAAATCTACCACATACAGTAGATTACATATCTGATGGAAGATTGGGGGATTGGGGACTTAACACATATTTGAGGCCGTTTATTTAGTTAATTGGATAGACTTGAGGCGAAAAATGCCATTTACTAGCATTGAATTTCGTTCAGATCAGTATACTGGAGGAAAAAATAGACCGAATTGGGGGAAATCCAGCGTTTTTTTATATCCGAGGAATTTCCTACGCCAATAAACTCTGCGGAAAAGAACTTCTTGTGTGTGCATGTTGCACTATAAAAGTGAATTCATGAAGAGCAGGAACTTTTTAATTATATCTGTTCCCAAAACGGGAAAGTTTGTTTTGCGTCCATGAAATTGATTTTAGTGCAATTATGAGATAGCGAATTATTTTTAGAAAAAAAAGAGTGAAATAAGTTTAAAAATTCAATTTTGTAAATCTGCCAAGTCCTGTGCCATCAAACTGAGTAACAAACTCATAAGGCTTTTATTTGCTATACCCACGGAATCTAACTCCAAGAAACAAAAATACAGAAAGATCTCAGCATCTGGATGACAGACAACTTGAAACCTTCTACACAATGTTGTAAGGCTGCTAAAACGGCAACTTCAGTGTTGTACGCCATCAAGTGGGCATTTACGGTTTTTGAGAAAGACTGTTTCGCAAAAACCTTCGGTACCTTCATAAGGCCATATCTTGAATACGCGATTCAAGCCTGGAAACCGTGGATGCGGCAGGATTATAACGTGCTTGAAAGGGTGCAGCGGTTGGCTACAAAATTAGTAAGAGGCGAAGGTGCACTACCATATGAGATCCGCCTAAAAATAGTCATCTCTATCCTCTGAGTTATAGGCAGTTACGCGGAGATTTGATACAAACCTTCCGTATTGTGTGTGGCTTGGCCTGCGTTCTCATGTCTGACGATTTCTTCCAACTCGCCACTACAACTAATCTCCGGGGACATCCCTTCAAACTATATGTGCCCCAAGGACGATTGGACGTGAGGAAGTATTTTTTCTCTAATCGGGTCGTTGACCCTGGAATAACCTTCCCGAGGCGATTGTTATGCCCCAATCTGTGGAGACATTCAACCACCGACTTGATATACACATGCTGCAGCACAATGGAAACTATGTGAAAAATTAACCTAGAAACACCACTGCACCATGTGACGGTCTAAATTTTCCTGACTGAAAACTTGTTAAAATTGTTTATAACTCTTGGGATTTTGATGTGACAAATAGGGAGTTCAAAGGTGCAAGCCTATTTTTCTCTCAAATATACTGTGGGCTCTTGGCCCTACTTACGTGTTGTTTAAATTTATCAATAACCAAGT
>JAYGXS010000010.1:11096288-11140686 GCA_036362985.1 Ligula intestinalis
ATGGCAGCGGAGAAATAACTATCTCTGATTCATACGTATGATGAGGCTTAATGTCAGTGTAATCCATCAGGCCCTCAGCATATCCACGCAGACCCACAGACCACTTTCACCGTGAGAGAGACAGGGAGCGGAAACAAAATATCTGATTCGTATCTATCTCGGTTGGGGAAATCCAAAGATTGTATTATAAAACATGTAGGCGCTTTCGCTTGGAAAAACGATTGGGTATCCGGGTAGAGTTGGTATCAGAAAAATAATCATCACTGATTCATACGTACAATGAGGCGCAAATCCAGTGTGCCTACACGTCCTAGAAATATCCACGCAAACCCACCGAACACTTCAACACTAAAAGAGCAGGGAGCTGAGACACAATGTCCGATTCGTATTTATCTCGGTGTGAGAAATCAGAATAGGTTATTATTGACTTTGAAGCCACTTTCGCTTGGAGAGTCGACTAAATATCTGGGTCGAGTTGGTAGCAGAGAAATAACCGTCGCTGATTCATACGTACCATGAGGCCAAATGTCCCTGTGTGCCAACACGCCCTCAATATTTCTACGCAATGGCACAGATCACGTACTCCGTGAAAGAGACAGAAATTAGGAGACAACATATCTGATAATTATTTACTTCGGTTTGGGAAATCCGAATATTTTAGTATCAACCTTGTAGGCGCTTTCGTTATGAAAGTCGAGTTGGTATCCGGTTAGATATGGTAGCGGAGAAATATCTTTCACTGATTCACACGTACGATGAAGCGAAATGTCAGTGTGTTCCAACATGCCCTCAGTATATCCACGCAGACGCACAGACCACTTCACCGTGAGAGAGACAGGGAGCAGAAACAAAATATCTGATTAGTATTTATCTCGGTGCGGGAAATCCAAATATGTTATTATAAACCTTGTAGGCGCTTTCGCTTGTAATGTCGATTGGGTATCCTTGTAGAGTTGGTAGTGGAGAAATAACTATCACTGATCCATACCTACCATGAAGCGAAATGTCATTGTGTTCCTACACGCCCTCAATATATCTACGCAAACGCATCGAGCACTTCAACAGTGCTGTAGACATCGAGCAGGCGACACAATATCTGATTCGTATTTATCTCGGTGTGGGAAATCCGAATATTTTATAACCAATTTTGTAGGTGCGCTGGCTACGTAGAAATAACCATCACTGACTCATATGTACCATGAGGGGAAATGTCACCGTGTGCCAACACGCCCTCAATATTTCTACGCAAACGCACAGAACGCTTCCAACGCGAAAGAGACAGAGAGCAGGGGACGACATATCTGATTCGTATATTTCTCGGTGTGGGACATTCTAATATGGTATTATCAACATTTTAGGCGAATTCTTTTCGAAAGTCGAATTGGTATCCGGGTAGGGTTTGTAGCGGAGAAATAACTTTCACTGATTCACACGTTCGATGAGGCGAAATGTCCCTGAGGGCCTTTAGGCTAACAATATTTCTGCGCAAATGCACAGAACGCTTTCTCTGTGAAAGAAAAATATAGTGGAAGACAAAATATCTTATTTGTATTTCTCTTGGTGTTGGAAATCCCAATCTATTTCTATCAACTTTGTAGGTGCTTTCCTTTCATAACTTGAATGGGTATCCGTGTATAGTTGGTTCCGGAGAGATACCTTTCACTCCTTCATACGTACTATGAAGCGAAATGCGACTGTGTAGCAACACGCCCTCAATACTTTTAGGCAAACGCACAGAATGCTTCCTCCATGAAAGAGACAGCATGCAGGAAACAAAATATCTGGGTCTTATTTACCTCCGTGTGGGAAATCCGACTGTGTTATTTTAAATTTTGAAGGCACTTTTGTTTCGAAAGTCGAGTTTGTATCCAGGTAGTGTTAGTAGCAGAGGAATAACTATCACTCATTCATACGTTCCATGAGGCGAAATGTCACTGTGTGCCAACACACCCCCAATATTTCTACGCCAACTAACGGAACACTTCCTCCGTGAAATAGAAAGTGAGCAGGTGAAAAAATATCTGATTCGTATTTATCTTGGCGTGGGAAATCCCAATATGTTATTACCAAGATTGTAGGCGCTTTCGTTTCGAAAGTCGAGTTGGTATCCAGGTAGAGTTGGTGGCGGAAAAATATCTTTCACTCCTTCATACGTACCAGGAGGCGAAATGTCAACGAGTGCCAACATTCCGTCAATATTTCTACGCATAAGCACAGAACAGTTCCTCCGTGGAAGAGGCAAGGTGCAGGAGAGATAGTAACAGATTCGTATTTATCTCGGTGTGGGAAATCCGAATATGTTATTATCACATTTGTAGGCCCGTTGTCTGCGGAGAAACAACTATCATACGTACTACGAGGCGAAAGGTCGTTATGTGCCAAAACTCCCTTAATATTTCTAAGCAAGCACACAGAGCACAACCTACGTGTAATGCGCAGAGAGCAGGAGACAAAATATCTGATTCGTATTTATCTCGGTGTGGGAAATTAGAATATGTTATTATTAACATTGTAGGCGCTTTCATTTTGAAAGTCGAGTTGGTATCCAGGTAGAGTTGACTGCGGAGAAATAGCTATCGCTGATCTATACGTACCATGAGGCGAAAATCCAGTGTGCCAACACGCTCCCAATATTTCTACGTCAACTAACGGAACGCTTCCTCCGTGAACTAGAAAGAGAGCAGGAGTCAAAATATCTGATTCGTCTTTATCTCGGTGTGTAAAATCCGAATATGTTATGATCAAATTTGTTGGCACTTTTGTTGTGGGCAAATAATTAACACTGATTCATACGTACCATGAGGATAGATGTCACCGTGTGCCAACACGCCCTCCATATTTCTACACAAATGCACAGAGCGCTTCCTTCGTGAAAGAGACAGAAAGCAGGAGACAAAATATCTTATTCGGATTTATCTCGGTGTGGAAAATGCAAATATGTTATTATCAACTTTGTAGGCGCTTTCGTTTCAAAATCGAGTTATTACCCGGGTAAAGTTGGTAGCGGAGAAATAACATTCACTGATTCATACGTACCTTGAGGCAAATCGTCACTGTGTCTCAACGCACCTTGAATATTTATATGCAAGCGCACGGAGCACAACCTCCGTGTAATACACAGAGAGCAGGAGACAAAATATTTGATTCATATTTGTCTCGGTGTGGGAAATTTGAATATTTTATTATCAACATTGCAGGCGCTTTCGTTTTCAAAGTCGAGTTGGTCTCCTGGTATATTTGGTAGCGGAAAAATAACCATCACTCTTTCATACGTACCATGAGGTGAAATGCCACTGTGTGCCAACACTCCCTCAATATTTTTTTGCAAGCGCACGGAGCAATTCCTACGTGTAATACGCAGAGAGCAGGACACAAAATATTTGATTCGTATTTATCTCGGTGTGGGGTATCCGAATATGTTAGGTTCAACTTTGTTGGCACCTTCGCCGTGGACAGGTCATTGTCACTGATTCATACGTACTATGAAGCGAAATGTCTATATATGCCAACACGCCCACAATATTTGTACGGAAACGAACAATACGATTCCTCAGTCAATGAAGTCCCCAATAAATTCAGCCCTGTCCTTGTCGTTTATATCTTCCTCTCCATGTCATTAACTTCCTGGAAGCTTCGCTTGAAAATGAACTAAATGTACACGAATTGGGATGCGAATTCAGTGTATCTATTTGCCGTTCATCTAACTGTCACCGTGCATTTTATAACAAGACCACCATGGCATGGAGAACGTGCCTCATTTGCTGTCACGTTGCGGTCCTATCTTTCAAGGTCATATTTTAAAACCTCGGGTGGGGCCCCAATATATGGCATTCTATATGACGGGCTGACGACCTCTAGAAAGCCACCAATCGCCACCCTTGTTTCCTCTTCTTTGTTTATTACTGTCTTCATTTTGTTTGTCAGTTCCATTTCAAATTTTGCTGGATTTTGCATTATCAGCCATCCATATCCACCCCCAACGCATTGCCCCGAGGCTCAAGCCCGTTACCTCATGAGTTAAAAATCCGCGCTCTGACCACTTCGCCACTAACCCATTGTTTTTGATGGATTAGATTTGGAATATAAACGACGATGTATGTAAGTTCACCGATTGGTACGCATTTTCCTCGTACCCATACGCCATGGGACTAGCTGTGGAGCCCAATCAGCAGCCGCGGATTCAAGCACAAGAGGCGGCTTCTGCTAGGGTTGTATATGACTGGCTTATAGCAGCTGAAAATTCAGACGTGGCCATTTCTTTCTCCGGTTATATAATGCTGCCTAAATTTTTATCATATAAAGGTTATACGAGCACATTATGGCTGCTCAATAAACGTAAGACAATAAAAGGTACTAGCACACATACGATGACGATGATGATATTAGACAGCATAATATGCAAAATAGGTTAGCCAAATCAATAATTGCAATAGTTTACCTGTTTAAACGAGGACTAGGTGGTCATGGGATAGGATTTCACAGAACTCCCTTTCTATGAAATTGGAAGCGAGCCGTTTCAACAAACGATAGTGCCCTCAGCACTTTTGCAACTGGAGACAGGTTAAGGCCTTTTGCTCATACAATTCTCATGAATTGAGCCGAACCACGTATTCGATACGCTTAACCATGTACCTGGCGTATCCTTCCTTTTGGCGGTCAAGAGTTTGCTAAAAAGGAGTTTAAATTCATCGAACACTCCTTACTACAAGTGCCATATCTAAAATAGGCAGTAAGTCGCAGTGGGGGTAAATGGCAATAATCAAAACTGTGCAAATAAATCACGATTATAATCTGTACGCATCTCGCGTTCATCATCCACGGAAAATGAAGGTGAAGAAAAAGAAGAGGAGGCATTTTACTGGACAGAGTTATATTCACACTGTCTTTTAGGAGCATTTCTCGTGTCCATCTGGTAGTCTTGAGTTAGTCCGTCTTGCCGCCTGCCTCATATTATGGCTGTGCTGGACGCACGAACTTTGACATGCCATTCATTGCTGACTGCATCTGCTCTCACAGAATTTAGCCCATGGCCAGGTTGCTTTATATGCTCCTTCTTCGACTTCATCATCTTCCTCCTCGGGAGGTGACGAACTGATGAATTAAATTATCTCTTGCAACCAATACTACAATATTAATCTAGATGTATTTATAATCACAATAGTTCATCCATTTAAACGAGGGCTGGCCAGTGGATGAAAGCTCATGGAAGGAGAGTGCTTTTCTCAGCGACCTAGAGCTAATCAACTGGTTGTGCCCCAGTACGTCTGGAAGTGAAGACGGGATAAGGTTTCTCTGCGCCTACATTTCGCTTGTATGAACCAGGAGCAGGCCATCGATGAGCTTACCTTAGTGTCTGTATATCCTCCCTTTTGACTAAACCGAAGTTCATATGACCACGATGTGAACAAATTGGTGGCCTTTGTGCAATTCGAACCCAGAAAAGCAAGGCGAAGACTGTAGCTTGGTTGTTGCAGCGTCGGCTGTACTGAAGCCTTCTCCAAAGTAGAAGTCTAGCTAGAATGCCGGCGAGGATTCTCTTCAAATTAGAGTAACGACGCCTATCAATCTTTATAATGGATGTTAACAACTTGCAAAATGGAACGTGAGAATGTTCACCGTTATTTCAATAAGCTCGAACAGTTACCTTAGGTTTATACTAATTTTCGTCAATGAAGCCTTAACAAGAATCTTATATAAACAACTTAGTAATTAGAGAAGCAGAGGGCGTTGCTATCACCGGAAGCATACTTTTACTTGTCTGAGCTTTCGGGCTCCTTCTACAGTCCATTGTCAGAGATAAAAGGCAAACACAAAAGACAAGCTTGTCTTTGTCTTGTCTTGTCTTGCTTGTCTTTCGTGTACGCCTTTTATCTCTGACGATGGACTCTAGACGGAGCCCGAAAGCTCAGACAAGTAAACGTATGATTCCGGTGATCGCAATGCCTTCTACTTCTCTATCTACACACGTACCTTGGATGCGAACATTTGCCTCAACTCAGTAATTCTCATACACTGGAGGAGAGTAGGTTCCATCATAAGAAGCCGCCAGCATATACTATATCCCATTTATAGTGGCTAGCATATAAATTAGGGAAACAGTGCCATGTCCCTCAGAATGCTACCGTTAACTCAAAAACACGAGGAACAAATAAAAATGTACACAAAATAATTCATAGTGTTGCACAAAGACAAGAAATGAATGTAATCCAATGAACACGAGAACTGCTGGCTGATGGTTAAGTACAATAGTGGCTAACTCACAATTTTGTTCAAAGCCTCGAATTTACGCCTCTGTACAAGACAGGACTGCAAGCAGACTGCTGCGGCAATGCCATGGAGACCTCACCACGTCTGCTAGTCTTCCAAATTACAGTAGTTGCCGAAGATCACCGAACATGTCGACACATGCGAAAGATTGATACTCTTTCGCTAATCGGCATTGACTCAAGTTGTGATACTGAAGTCCTTTCAGTCATGATAGGATGCGGGCTTTTTAACGAGCTTCGTTCTAACCTCTAGCAAAACCTTTCTATTTTAAAAACTGGCTACTTACATAGTATGCCTTTTTATCATGTATTCTGACTGCCTTTATAAATAAAGATATATTTTATGGAAAACATGCACGGAAAAATTATTTCTTGTACTTGTTTGATAGCAACTTACGCCTTCTTTAAATGTTATACTCAAAGACATGGTAGCTTTCGGTTTTAAAAAAGTTGCTAATTATGAGCTTTTTCACATTTGTGGGGGGTTTATTCATAATACCTCATATCCGTCAATTTATTAGTGCTGCCTATACTACATAAAATATGTTCCACGTCTATTTCAATATTTTATGACAACTATATGACTTCTTTCTCAGACTGTAGGTGAAAACGTAATTTTCCTTAAACATTTTTCGTGCATGTTTTGCATAAAATATATTTGCATTTATAAAGGCAGTGGGCAGGAGTTTCCTTGGTAATGGCGGAACAAAATTCCACATTTCCAGGTTTGTCGACAGCGATTCGAGCTCGATTGGAGCACGATTAGGGTTAGGGCAAGAGTAAGGGGTTAGGATTAGGGTTATGGTCAGAGGTTAGGGTTACGGAAGTGTTAGGGTTAAGGGTTAGGGTAAGCTTTAGAGGTTAGGTTTAGTGTTAGGGTTTGGGTAAGGAGTTAGGGTAATTGTTAGTGTTTGGTTCAGCGTGGAATAGTGATATCTTATGTAAAAAGCCCGAAGTTTCTGCTTAATATTACAAAAAGTCTTCAAAAATCCATTATTACTGGGTTTTGGGCAAAGGAAAGTTTTCGGAATAAAACTCCACATTTCAAAGTTTGTCGACAGTGATTCGTGCTTGATTTGTTTTTGCGACTTTATTCGATTTACGCGCATAACGCCGGTGGCCTATAGCCACCGTATTAAATTATTTCAACAAAATTTTACGGCTATTTTTTCTTATTTTCATACAATCCCTTTTTGGTTAATCAGTTTTAGCAACTTGAACAAAACCTTCTCACGGTTACCATATGAAAACAACCTACGGCTTGTTGTATCCAAGACCCCTACCAAGAAAACTCGTGCCATGCAGTCAAAATAAAATATAAAAGGCATACTACTTTAGTAGCCAGTTTTTAAAGTAGATACGTTTTGGTAGTGGTCAGAACGAAGCTCGTTAAAAAGCCCGCATCCTATCATGACTGAAATGACTTCAGGATAGACTACACGATAATCAGTATCACAACCTGAGTCAATGCCGATTAGCGAAAGAGTATAAATCTTTCGCATATGTTGACATTTTGCGTGATCTTCGGCAACTACTGTATGCGAATGATTGAGTTGAGCGCTGATGGTGTTAGCAGCTTTGCGATGTGATCATACGCGCTGCCTATTGGTTGATCGAAAGTGCGGTGGGCGCTGCCCTGACGACTCTTCCCCACGCCGGTCTGCCGACCCACGCACGACCCGTGCGCGGAATCATATCACAGAAGCCGCCAACAAGATCGCTGCTCAACCCAATCATGCGAATGATTCAGAAGGCCTGCATACTGCTGAGCGCTCAGTGAAACTGTCGAATCTGTTTGATTGCAGTCCGACATTGTACATACGCGTATGTTCTTTTGTTGGCATCAAACATTCCTCAATAAAAATGTCCTCTTCCACCCCCGCTCTTCATTTCTCATTTGGTGACTCAATCGACTTGTTGTTGGAGGGCGATCATCATCATTACACTTCTCAAAACCATTTCTTATTTTCGGTATTATTTTTCACTGGTGTTGCGCAACGTGTTTTCGAGTCTTACTGAGCTAGTCATTCATTAATTAGTTGCAGCAGCTTGCATTATACACAGCAATGTATTTGCATATTTCGAGAATCTGCGCAACCTTGAGTCAAGCGCTAGCCTACTTAACTATCAGCCTGCAGGATAGGCCCAGTTGAAGTCAATAAGTGCAGACTATGAACTTAAATCTGATTTTCTCCTTCTGAGCTCCTGATTTTCCACATAACGTGTAGTTTTATCATATTACTTTACGTGTAGTCCTTAGGGTGGCCGCTGTTAACCTTAATATAAACATGGCGTATCAGGCTGACACAGGCATGCTTTATCGTCTGGATGCTGATGCAGGCTGTATGCATAGTTGGTTCCTTGTGCGTATATTAACCAGACAGGCTGTTCTGACGGCTCAAATTCTTGACCGTTGATTCAGACACAACAGTCAGGTCGTCAACACAATTCTTGGAGGAACTTAAAAGAGTAAACCTCCAGCCGAATGATATCATGGTTTCCTTTGATGTCACGTCCCTTTTTACTTCTATTCCACAGGACCTGGACGTCGAGACTATCCAACTACTCCTACGAGAGAAAAACGACGAAATGTAGAATCGCCTCCGGCACGCTTAACTCCTCCAGCTCCTACAGTTCTGCCTGAAGACGTACTTTTACTTCAATGGAACTATTTACGAGCCGGTGAAGGGCACGCCTATGGGTTCGCCTACCTCCGGATTCATAGCAGAGGCGGTCCTGCAACGGCTGGAGTCGCTGGTTTTCCAACACCACAGACCAAAACTCTGGGCTCGGTAGGTGGACGACACCTTCGTCTTAATTGAGCGGGATCAGGTGCTGACATTCAAGGAACGTCTAAACGCCGTTTTCCTGGACATTCAATTTACAATGGAGGAAGAAGAAAACAAAAAAACTGGCCTTCCTGGATGTCCTCGTTTGCCGTTAAGACGATGGTGGCCTTAAAACGAAAGGAAAGCAACCAACACTATGCAAGTCCTGGACTACAACAGCAACCACCCAATCGGTCACAAACGCAGCTGCGTAAGAGGGCTATTCCGGCGCGTCGAGACACATTGCAGCGAAGTGGAAGACAAAATTGCTGAATTACAATATGTTCGACGAGTACTGAGAGCGAATGTTTACCCGCGCAATTTAGTCAACTAGTGCATACGCAAACGAGAAAAGAAGCCACGTCCAGATGGTCCAAACGTTTGGTGGGCTCTTCCGTACCTGAAGAATGTTTCGGAAGCAGTCAGCCGTCTACTAACCCCACTTGAAGTTGGATTTGCACACAGGCCGGAAGCAACCATCAGGCGCCGGGTCATGAGGCCGAAAGACCCACTGCCACGGCAGGAAACGGCTGAAGTCGTTTACCGGATCTGGTGTAGTTGTGGACAAAACAACTACATCGGAGAAACCGGGAGATTATTCCGCTGGACTCCTTATTTACGAGGTCATAGTTTTGAAACTCGGGTGGGGCCCCAATATATGGTGCACCATCTGGGGTTCGATATGACTGTAAACGATCGGTGTGGGCCAACCAGCTACTGTATATAACCGAACGAAACTAGCAAGAAAACTGCCCCGTGACCAATTTGGTATAATTTGTATATTTAACTTCAAGGTTACGGATACGAACGTCGGATGGTGCACCACTAAATGGCCTAGCAATCGGGCTTCTTTACCAATGGCTGACGGCAAACAAACCAGAGATAGCCAATACGGTTAAAGCTGTCCTTGTCGGTAACGTCTTTCAGCATACATAATTACCTGTCATGCTGCGGACCACAAGAGTGCACGCCAAAGTATCCACAGTGAACGTCTGCGTACTGTAACAAATAGGCCTGCGCCTAGCAGATACTGCATATTCCAGTACAGGAGCTGAAAGTTTACGATCACATGGCCCAAGGATTAGAGCACTGAAATACAAATGAGAGGGCACGCAAATGAGTATGTTTATGTTAGACCATCGATTTCGATGAAGTCCACCAAGTGCACCGACAGGTTGGTGCAGAAAGCGACGGTCTCAGGGGTTAGATTCAAAGTGAGAGAGGACGTAGTTAGCGGCTCCGCAATCTTCACCTTCTCCCGGAGTCTCGAAGACTAAACAGGGTCCAGCGTCGGCTGCTTTACCAAAGGCAAGCCAAAACACCGTCTAACTTAGTTTTAAGTGACAGTAGACTTTGTGCCTATACTACTGTACTATCTACACTCACTCACCCATAGTAGGTGTGAAGACAGGCCCAAGGAGGCTGAGACCGATACGCCTTCTACTGTTTCTACTTCAACTACTACTACTACTACTACTGATCATCAATGTAGCCGACTCTTAGTAGTATCAGTACTATCTCTGACGCTCAAATTTGTCAGAAGTGACGCTGGTTTGAAGTTAGCGCTGGAGCTCATACCCCCTTGTCTCAACAAGCAGTGTGAATCTAGGTTTAAACTATTTCCAGCAAGTACATGCTTGGGGCTCTGAGCACAAGAGCGTTTGCCTTGGTTTCTGCACTCTCAACTCTATCCATCGAGCTGTACGGACTAAAAATACTGCTGCTACAGGTAAGTGCGTATACTAAAAGTGCTAATATCTATTACTCATGCATGCTAAGGCCAGTAGATAGTATACCATAAGTACTGCCTGTGTGTGCTTTTATTTAAAAAGATATCACGCAGTATGAACTCCAAATCTGTGTGAGATAAAGTGATTAGCATTTGTAAAGTAATGTACAAGTCCTACCGTCCTGTCGTGCAGTTCGGCGTCTATAGACTACCTGTAGGGCTACTACAGTATGCATCTGTAGCTTGGAATTTACAGAACCTCAGCTCGTATCCCCTTGATCCCAGCAGGGAGTGTGAATGGGGCTTAAAGCTATTCCGAGTAAATACCCACCTTCCGTAGCTGTCAACCCAGAGTTCTGGAAACCAAGGCTGGCACTGCTGCTGATATTTCTAATACTACTCACTAGAAGAGCGGCTGAGTGATAGTATTTCTGGTAAGATTTTTGACTGTATTATTACTATTTAGGAAAATGACGCTGATTAAAGTCAGCACTGGGCTCATATCTCCACAATCTCAACATGACGTGTAGTAGTAATGGTGCTAGCACTGACGCTACCATTTTTCAGAGGTAAGACCATCATCTTTCTAAATAGGTGCGCTACAAGCACCGTATTAGAGGACAGCAGTGTTGCTGCGACTGCAATAGGCTAAAAGCTTAGACTAGGCTTTGTGGACTAGACTACACTAACACAGCTGAGCAAATCTAAACTAAGAGACCCGACTGCGTAAATTAAGAAGTAAAATTGTGTCTAAACTGAGTACTGAAGTTACAGCCAGCTAGACTTTAAGGTAAGCTAGATCCGAGTTATGTGTAACTAATAAAGCAACTTAACTGCTGTTGTCACATTTTACGAAATTTGGGCGAGGATACTGCTACTAGAGGTAATATGCCACTGATAAGAGTGCTAATTCTATTAATCCTATTTGCTAAGCTCAGTGGATAGTATATTCTAGTAATATATTCCTAAAACTGTATCAATAGCTGACATGCATCCTATTTTTGCAAAAAGCATAAGAAATGGGAATATGAGCTTACGCGTGTCCGAAATTTCATTTGGGCTGATTTGCAAGACACCCGGGTGACCGTTCACTTCCGGTAGGTAAGTGAGACTGTCAACAATAACTTGCAGTGGGCGGTCGAATAGTCATCTCCCGTGGCAGGGTGCCTAGGTCACTCACGATTGGATGGTTGAGTGACCAATGTTTAGTCACAGATCGTGTTGATTTGACACCTAGAGGCGACTTTCGTAAAAGAACTCCCCACTGTATGTAGTGGGGGGACGGTCATGGGGGCAGGGCATTATATGCGCCGACGCTCATCTTAACACAGGGGATTGTTGCCACACAAGCGATTACCGGTCGCATGAACAGAGTGCTCAGTCGTGCGAGGCCGGGGGGTGAGGAGTCCTCTGCCACATTATCCCACACCGTTAATAACAATGGTACGAACACTGATGTTACCATTTGTCATAGGTGACACAGTCACCCACGCTGGGATCTGCCTATCAGCAGAAGTCGCTTGGCGTCGATTGTGAACTGGGGATAATAGGTCCTTCAGTATTTGCATGCCTAAATGTTATCCCGTGGCAATTTGACTGCTTGTCATATACAAGTGTATACTCGATCCTGGATTGTCATGAGGTCCACCAAGTGCACCAACAGGTTAGCTCAAAAAGGCCGAGATGGATACGGCTACTCCAACTAGCTAGCAATTTAGCTGTACGTTAGTAGGACTGGTGTGTGTGTGTGTGTGTTTATGTTAGACCATCGGGGGGTATGGGGTGTTCAGCTGGGGGCTAAACATGACGGTCTTGGCAGATTGCATCATCTTCCTCGCGTCGGTGGTGGCTACGCCTAGCATCCCCCGCTGGCATCCAGCTCTCACTTGTGGTTCCCCGTAGCTAGGCTCTGCCTGGCGGCCACCCCCCGGCTCCCCGCCTCGATCAGCGGGCCAAACAAAATGAGGGTCTCCGGTGTGTGTGTCCCCACGCCAGCTATGCCCCCGGGCTGCAATGGTAAGTACCGTTGTAGACGTATTTGACAGAAGGAAGCTACCCATTGTGTACCGTACCATTGCCTGTTTGTGCTCTACTGCTTAGTTTTCCTCTACTCTTTATTATCAATTTGCCACACTTGCTACGTCTAGTTGTTTTATAATTACTAGCACTAGCTTAAGCATTTCAGCACTTCTGTAACGTTACCTTATCTGCGTAATCTAATCGATATCTGCTAGTCTTTACATTGCATCCCTTGTTTTTTATGCGTATGTATGCCTGATTCCACACCTATTTTATCTTATTAATTCCCTGTTTGAAATTTGTTATCTGTTACTCTGCCTGATATTTCTAATTTTTGTCTCTACTACCATACCTACACCATTTCATTACCATACTGTTACAGTGACCTTATTCCATCGTAGCGATGCCTACTCAAATATTCGTCCCACCGCCATGACTAGCACTCTTAGCTTTCACCTCATTCTTCGACAAACATTGGCTGTTCGGTGTGTCATCAGTAGGGAGGTGATCCGTTGTCGATCGGAAGGCGAAGCATTCCGGAATGAGAAGCATTCGGGGATCCAAACAGAACCTCCTCCCACGATTTGGCATGCGCTGCTATATATAAAGGACGTGTCAGAAGCGACCGAGCGTATTGCCGCAGGACTAGGCGTTGGAATTGCGCATCGTCCCAAGGCTACAATGCGCAGCCGGGTCATGAGGATCAAAGATCGGCTAAATCCCTGTGAGCAGTTGGGTGTGGTGGATCGCATACCGTGTCTTAACTGCCCTGTTAACTTCACGGGACAAACTGGACGCATGCTAAGTTTGCGCATACAGGAACACAAGGTGGCTGTTCGACGGGGTGATGACTCTTCGCAAGTGGCCACCCACACCTACGGAGCGGGTCACGAGTTCAACTTCGCAGCTGCGAAGATAATTGCCCACGCAAGCAGCAAGACTGGCCGAGAGCTGATTGAAGCCTGGGCGTCGGATGACAACTCAGTTAACCGATGCATCGAGCTGGCGCCCTCATATGTTGCCCTGCGCGGGTATCTCCGGACTCATGGCACTGGTGGTCCTGTCCCTCCTTCCCTCCCTGCTACATCCCCCCCGCCCCTGTGATGGATAATTGATCCCTCCCCCTACACATTTTGCTTTCCCTCATTAACAGTTAATTACCCCTCCCCTTTATATGTTGGTTGCTTTCTTTAATGGTTAATTGGTCCCTTTCCCTCGTAAACATTTTGCTTGCTTTCTTTGACAGTTAATCGACCCGCCCCCTACCCCTGTTAATTTTGACTGCTTTCGTTGGCGGTTACTGGGCCGCCCTTCCCCCTATATATGTTGCCTGCTTTCGTTGACGATTTTATCTCTGACGATGGACTCCCGCAAGAGATCGAAAGCTCAGAAAAATAAAACTCCGATTCCAGTGATCGAACCTGCTTCTTCTTAATCTATTCACATACCTGGGATGCGAACATTTGCCTCAATTCAAGAGATGTGTCTACAGGGCCAAGTTCCCCAGGATTTCAAGGGTGCCACCATCGTCTACGTCTTCAAGCGAAAGGGGATTCGTCAAGTCTGTGACAACCATCGTGGCATCTCACTGCTGAATATTGCTGGCAAAATCTTCGCACGCATTCTTATCAATCGTCTGAATAGCCACGTGTAACAAGGGCTTCTTCCTGAAAGTCAATGTGGTTTTCAACGTCGCCGCGGCACCACTGACATGATATTTGCCGCACGTCAGCTGCAGGAGAAATGTCAAGAGATGCAGACCCGCCTCTACACTACGTTAGTATCAGTATTCAGTATCAGTGCCCTATTTTTACATATGTGCAGTGGTAGCAGAAAATTTGTTTCTCAGACTGTTGGCGAGGCCAGTTGTCCTGTATCATAGGAGCAGACAGTGAAAAAACTTCTCAGGGATTTTTAGGAGAAAAACTGTACGCTCGTAGATCTGACAAAAGCCTTCGACACGGTGAACAGGCTCGGACTTTGGAAGGTTATGCAGAAGTTTGGCTGTCCGGAGCACTTCACCCACTTGGTTTGACAACTCCATGATGGGATGATGGCGCGCGTCACGGACTACGGAACGCTGTCTGAGGCCTTCGCAGTGACCAATGGAGTGAAGCAGGGCTCTGTCCTTGTGCCCACCCTCTTCAGTCTCATGTTCTTTGCCATGCTGATGGACGCCTACCGTGACGAGCGTCCCGGAATCCCCATCAACTACAGAACGGACGGAAACCTTCTCAAAATTCGTCGGATGCAGGCCCCCATGCGCGTCTCCACAACCACAGTCCATGATCTGCTGTTTGCGGACGACTGCGCTCTTACTACCACCACCGAAGCGGACATGCAAAGGAGCATGGACCTCTTCACAGCAGGCTGCGCCAACTTTGGCCTCACCATCAACACAGACAAGACGGTGGTTATGCATCAACCGCCGCCAGGTGTTGACTTCAACCCCGCACGCATCAACGTCAACGGAGCCGAACTGCAGAACGTGAACAACTTCAATTACCTCGGCAGTACGCTTTCCCGCAACACTAAAATAGACGCCGAGGTTGCCGGCAGAATCTCCAAAGCTAGCCAAGCCTTCGGTCGGCTCCAAGCCTCTGTATGAAATCGTCATGATCTTCAATTGTCAACGAAATTGTAATGTACAAGGCTGTTGTGCTGTCAACACTCTTGTAGGGAGCGGAGACTTGGACTGTCTATGCTGTCTAAGCGTGGAAACTGAACCACTTTCATATTAGCTGCCTACGTCGCATATTGAAGGGGAAGTGGCAGAAGAGGATTCCGGACACGGAAATCCTGGAGTAAACAGGAGTTCTCAGCATCCAGGCCATGCTCAGGCAAATAAACCTGCGCTGGAGCGGTCACGTGTTACGTATGAACGATGAACGGCTACCCAAGCGACTGTTTTACTGCGATGTCGCTTTCGGTACTTGTCGCAAAGGCGGGCAAAAAAGATGCTACAAGGACACTCTGAAGAACTCCTTGAAGCGTCTCCAAATCAACACGTTGAATTGGGAGGAGCTTGACCTGGACTGAACCGCATGGCGCAGAGCGGTAAAAATGGGTGCAGCAATCTACGAAGCCAGTCGGATCGCCGCCGCCAAGGCGAAACGGACAGCATGCAAGTCTCACAACACACGGACGCACGCTGCTACCACCCAACTCCTCTCAACGTGTCCGTGTTCTCAACGCACCTTTCGTGCACGCATAGGCTTGATCGGTCACCTCCGGAAGCCATGCAACCCTCCTCTGACAGCATCTATGTCTATTGCAACAAACACTCCACCACACCCTACTCCACTCTCCACCTCGACGGTTATAACCGACGCGAGAGATGCCTTTTTGTCCTCATCCACCGACTTCAACCCACCCGCAACTTCCTCTACATTACCGCCCGCCACAACTCGCATCCCCACACCTGATTCCTCCACCAGTTCTGAGGGCTTGATATGCCCTCACTGCAATCGCACATTCACCTCACGCATCTGCCTAGTCGGTCACTTGCGAATCCATCGCACAGAGACTGGTGAACTAGTGCCTGGAGCACCAACACACAGACTAGACAACCGCCTTCACTGCCCACACTGCTCCCGATCATTCGCTCATCGCATAGGCCTACTAGGTCACTTGCGCATTCACGACAGCGGCATTGATCGTGATGTTGACACATCCGGCACTTCACACACCCCCAAAACCAGCCCTAATCCCTCTCATTAGTCGCTTCACTTCATGATTGCAGCGTCCATTTTGCAAGGACACCCAGGTAAGTTGCCCCCATATAAGCCAAACTTGCCTCTTACTTTGCCTTACTGTCCTTATGTACGATGTATTTTGCCCCACTGCTACTATTACTTGCTAGTACTACCATTAAGCACGGTCTCTTATACCAGCCTCACTAGCATTAGAATCCTTTAACGTCACTAGTGGCTTAGTCCCAGCTCCACTCAGGTTTATTCGTCCTTACTCGCAGTCTTCTCTATAGGACCTGCAGTGCATTTATTTGCACCTTCAGCCCTGCCTCGTTCATATCATTGCACTCGCATCACGCCTATCACAGTCACCACTGTGGTGGATTAATTTGTCAGTCATCACCCTTCCCCCAATTCGTGCCTCTAACGTTGTTCCCTTGCCAATTTATGCTTAAAATGCCGGCACATGTTGGCAGGGTGCGCGGAGGGCGGGGGGATCGATCGTCACTCTCGCCAGTCAGGCTTACTCTACTAACGTAATTCTCAAGGAAAGAACAGATCGAATTCCATGCTGCGCTCGTCGTAAGACCATCCGTGTAGTAGTACATGCCAATCGCTGTTCTCACGCCAACTTACCTCGAAGGTGCAACTTTTGCTGCCTGGGTCAACGGGGGGGAGTACGTGGTGGCTGTGCACGGCCTGCGGCCCACAGTAATCCGAAGACCGACAGAGCCAGCTGGCAGCAACCGGCTAATCAATGCAGGGGTTTCAACTAATTAAGCTGCCTTGTCCTGCTGTATCGTAAACTACCAATAACAAGTATGGGGTTTAGCCTTATCCTCACTGATACTCCCTACCAAGCCTAACCTGCACCAGCTCTCTAGCAACCTTAGTCTTGCGAAAGGCGATCCCCTTTCCTATGCAGCACTGCTAGTCCTTCCCTTAATAGCAAAACGAACACTATTAGCCAGCACCACAGTCACTGCAGTCGCCTCAGGCTGGCCCCGACAACCCCAATGAAAGGTAAGCTGTGTTCTTGTTCCTGTTCTCTCTTCTTACCTGTTCGTTTCGCTCTGCTATTTCTTCTCACTTTTCTTCACTCTTCCCTCTTCTTCCTTTTTAACCCTTCTCTGCTTATCTTTACTATCTTCCTCCCTTTTCCTCTCATTTGTTGCACTTCTCTCTCTCTTCCCCCTGCCTTTTCCTTTTCTCTCATTTCTTCTTCTGCCCATCCACATTGAAAAGTTCACCAACTGTCTCTCTCTCTCTCTCTCTCTCTCTCTCTCTCTCTCTCTCTCTCTCTCCTTTCAACCCCGCCCATGGACGCCAACCGACAACGGAGCATGGGTAGTGCCTTTCAGTCGTTGACTGACTGGTATCCCCTCCAAGGAGGGTGTTGGTCCAAACTTCATGCAAGGCTGCTCTCACCCTTCTGTGATCCAATGGTCTGTATGCACATGCAACGTCAGTCCTCAGCCAACCATGGTCCCTGCGGCCTGGAAGGGGTTGGCACTTTCTCTCACTTCTGATTCCCTCTTGGTGATTGCGTTTGCGATCCCACTGGTTTTCAGACCGCATCTCAGGTGTTCGGAAAGCTAGGTGGTCACTATGCGGTGGGGGAGAGAGTGAGGTCAACCTCGGCGCATTTCTCTCCTCACTTTAATAAATCTGAATGTGTCTGAATCTATCACGGTGCGCTAAAAGCCGTGGCTTGGAGGGTTTGCCAACTGACGGGAAAACTCGGGCCCCCACGTAGCTGCTCCTCCTTTACGCGAGTGTTTGTATGTGCATATGGGAGGAGAAGGAGGACTGAGAGTCAGGCTGCAATGGCTCCCTCGTAATATGGCCTTTATGGCGCTCCCGCACAGTCGGGAGCATACCTAGCGAGATGGCTGTGTCAAGTGTGCGCGTGCTGAGTGTTTATCGCGCCAGCCATCTACACCCTCCCTCATTCCCGGTCTTGTTGACTTTGTCTTAACACCGGATACGGAGGTGGGAGTGGCGAGCGAGTGGGTAGACTCTGTGCGAGTCTGCCTAAACTCCTGTTTTCTCTCGTGCCAGTTCTCTGCGTTGCTGCCGCTTGCTGTCGCTTTCGTGTTGCTTGCCCAGCTTGCCCCTGTGTGTGTTGCGGCTTGCTTCAGCGTTTGCTGCGGCTTGTTGGAGCGCGTGGTGCCCATCTTCGAAATAACAAGTGGATAATAGCACAATTTGAATATCAGCAAAATCAATAAAAGCAAGATCAATTTGCGCGCAAGTGAGCATCCATATTGTCAACTTTACTTGGGTAGGGGTGGAAATTTTATATTTACTGATATTCAAATTGTGCTATTATCCACTTGTCATTCATCCCATGCAAAGACAGGCTGCAGCTGATGAGCAGCCACAAAATTTGTTTGATTGAATAAATTCTGCCGTATATGTTTGTTACAAATTTCTTCCTGGGAAAAATGTTTCAAATTTCTCACTTGGCGTATTTATAATCACAATAGTTCACCCGTTTAAACGAGGGCTGGCCAGTGAATGAAAGCTCATGGAAGGAGAGTGCTTTTCTCAGCGACCTAGGGCTAATCAATTGTTTGTGCCCCAGTACGTCTGCAGGTGAAGATGGGCTTAGGTTTTTCTGCGCCTATGAACCAGAAGCAGGCCATCTATGACCTTACCTTAGTGTCTGCATATCCGATCTTTTGACTAACCTGAAGTTCATATGACCAAGATGTGACCAATTTGGTGGCATAAGTGCGATTCGAACCCAGAACAGCAGGGCAAAGACCGTAGCTTGTAGCCGTCCATATCCAACCCCAGTATGACTACCCTCCGAGGCTGGAGCCCCATTCCTCATTAGATAGAAGTAAGACGTTCTGACGACTGCGACACCGATATTTTGTTTTAATAGTTTCCACTAGGCATATGCAAAGTAATACATTTACTTTCCGGGATCGATGCGAAATTCACTCATTAATAGAGTTTTTGGACGGTGAAGGAGTTCTTAAGACACAACCCGAGGAGCTCAACGATATGTGCCCCTTTGAATTTTTGGTAGACCTTGTCATATTTCTACAGGAGAAAGCCGTAAGTGAGTGTGGGATAGAGTTGTATAAGGAGATTATATCGAACGATACCGCGACCCCGTTTGCCTCTACTTCAAGATGTTGAATGCGTGTCAAAACTCTTCAGCAGATATAACTGCGAAATGGTAAAGAAAAAAGTTGATGGTAAAACTATATTAACGGCGAAAAGGCTGGGGTGCCACGTAATACATTACCAGTTCCCTCTGGACTATGCGAAATAAAGTCGCTAATATCACCAAAATCACTAATATTTCACTTTTTCTGCAGCAGTGTATACTGTTGTCCTCTGGTCCCGTACTTGTATCGCACTTTTTTAGAAAGATGATTGTCTGGAAAAGCTGAGCTAGAGCTAGGCACTATAGAAAGTTTAAGATAGCCTAGAAAAATGGCACATGCCACTTTGTTACGACCTAAATGCATGATAGATGTTCGGCTATTATAAAGTATACGTTTCTTTAACCCTTCAGTTTACTAAAATCCCATATAGTTTACGATTGCATACTAGGTTAAAATTTCCTACATGCGCGTACAGACTGCATTGTACCTTACCATTTACTGGTTTTAGCAAATATGATTACTAGAACTAGCACTTCTAGCATTGAAATAGCACTTCTAACAGTAGTATCCTAGCCCAAGCAGTCTAAATTTAGTAGAAGCTGATACAGGGTCTCTTTGACGTGCCAATCCTTGACGGCCTAACACTCGTTCCCGTGAATCTCTGTGTTATTTCGCTAACTGACATCCGCACACTATCAAAGTCGGCCGTGACCACGTGGGACGCTCTCCGAACCTAAGATGAGAGAGAGGGGCTCTGGGCTCAGATGGATGAGGGCAGAGAGAGAAATTGAGATATTATTAAATAACGCTTCTTCAACCTTTCAGCTAAATATTGCCTGATATAGGCTTCATGTGCATACTAGGTTAAATTTTCTACATGCACGTACAGGCCGCATTCTAGCATACTACTTACTGGCTTTTGCAAATTTGATCACTACCATTAGCACGCCTGACATTGGCATACTACTTCTAGCAGAAATATTCTGGCCCTCATAATCTACACTCTTGGAAAAAAAACAGGGTAAACATTGATGTGCTCCGAGCCTCAAACACCTTTTCTACTCGGAATAGCAAAAATCCAGGTCTTCACTTCTACTTGAGATCGAGGGAACACGGGCCGGGAGCTGACTCTATTCACTGTCATTTCCGACCAAATATTAACGTCCGTAATAGTACCAGCACAACTGACACCCAACTACATTGCTAGTAGGCAGCAGTATAAACAGTAGTTGCAGTAGTAGAAAAACGAAATTTGCGCTCCCCACTAGAAGCAGAAGTTTTTGCAGCAGTATAAATACGAGACTCAGGCTCGTCGAGTCTTTCTGGGCGCCTACTATGGGTGAGTGAGGGTAGATAGTGCAGTAGTACAAGCGCAAAAGGCGACTGTCTCTTAAGAATAAGTTTAGTAATGTTTGTGGCCTGCATTGGAGAAAGCGGCTTACGCCCGATGCCTGCTTGGTCATCTCGACGTTTTCTTGTCACCGGTTCAAATGGGAAGAGGGTTTAGAGTTGGATAGATGGCGGCGCATCTTCTTTCACTATATCTGGCCGGAGTCACTGTCTCTGCTCCTGAGGATATGCTCCATCGATATCGATGGTCAAACTAACATCTACCAGTATAACGTGTTTGCCATATACAGTTTACACTGCTTGCAGTACTATTTGTGTAGAATGGGCATTGCGTGGTTAGTCTTGGGAAGTTGACTGTTTTTGACTCCAATTTTTGGTAAGGATTCCATAGTAACAAAAACCCCATATTTGTGTTATAAGGGACGAGTGTGGTTGGGCCTTATATGGATGGGACATAAGAGCGAAAGTGATTCGAAAAGTAGAGGGTTTAGAAGTACAACCTAATAAAACCAATTATTCAAATAAGCTAATGTTTGGCAATTTTCATGACCCTTAACTGTCATGTCCCGGTCACGTAAGCCCAGGTCATACACTTAATAATTTCTGAAATTGTTCATTTTAATTAGTCTCTGGAGTTGCTATGCGAGAAACCGCAAGGAGAACGCTGAAGGAACGAGTGAGCAGACGAACCTCTCCTTTCTGCGTCATGCAGCAGCAAAAGCGTCGGCGAAACACGTGTCTGGACTTTGAGCTAGTATAATGGTATAACATTGTTGACATATTTTTGAGAATGCGCTCATTCCCACGATTGCTCATCTTGCAGAAAGGCCCAAGAGTGCAAATTTCGCTGCTGTTATGAGAGCGCACCGTGACTTTCGATTTTTTTTTCATAGCTAATTGACGCCTGCTCATGGAGCGGACTGAATAAATACTCCTCAGCGTGTGACTTGCTGTAAAGTGCTCTCTCTCTCTCTCTCTGGCCGACTGGTCTTCTCTTTTCTCTCGTACGGGCTTTGGGAAAAGGGGTCAGCTAATTCACCGTTCGTGTTAATTAGCTGTACCAGGCGCGGGTCGTAACACATATATAATTTTTGCGAAAATTCTCATTGAAAATTTCAAAAGATGAAATGGCGAACATGCATTTGTTTCCTAGGATTCTCATCAGGCCTTTACATTGATATGGTAATTAAGTAAATGAACTATGCGGGTTGGTAGAAAAATAGAATGGTTGTCAGAGCAAGGGGAATAGGGGGAAGAGGGGTCAAAGTCTGGTCAGCATTAGGAGGAACTGATAGTCGGCTGAGGTGCTAAGCTGCTGGCTGTTGGATTAGCAGCTTTTGACCATGGTAACTGCGGTGCCGCAACGAAGTTCTTTTGGGCACACAGGACCGGTCGGCCGGTGCTAGTTTCGTACCAATTAATTTCAAACGTAATTAAATCCGATGTTTGACGCAAAGGGCGAAAAGGATCTGCTAGAATGCTAGCATAAAAGAGGAGCTAAAAACGATTGAAGGCGTGTTTCAACAAAATGGGCATCCCAGTCGATTTATCACCAAGACCATGGCTAAAAGGCCACCAAAACCCGCAGTGTCATTAGCAGAGAAGAAGCGAATATTCACCAGGGTTCCATTTCAAGGGGACGGGCCAAGCTTAATCCTAAGTAGGCGCCTGAGTCAAGCCATAGCAACAACCTTCCCAGCAGCCAATGCCCATATACTGTTCTCGACTGCTCCCATCCTTTACGCAGAGATCAAGGACAAACTGTGAGCCCAAACCACCTCTCTGTGCATTTATTTATTTACCTGCTTTTGTGGGGCGAGATATATTGGTCGCACGAGCCGGGGTTTGTCCGAAATAGTACGAGAACATATTCCAGCATGGTTAGGGAAGGGCCGACTAAAGGGTGTAAATAGTTTCATTCTAGCGCATCTGGTAGACTCAGACCATGGGGTGGATGCTTACAAGGTACCCTCAATCTACTCAAAATTTATTGGACAGCGTCTGTTGGCTACGGTAGAAGCGGCTGCCATCAGGCTTCGCCGACCGGTCCTATGCGCCCAAAAGAACTTCGTTGCGGCGCCGGAGTTACCAAGGTCAAAATTTGCTAATCCAACAGCTAGCAGCTTAGAACCTCATCTGACTACCAGTTTCCCCTAATGCTGACCAGATTTTGACCCCTCTTTCCTCCTCCCCCCATTCTGTCCGCCCTGACAATCGTTCTATTTAATTACCAACCCGCATTTTTCATTTACTTAATTCCCATTTAAATGTAAAGGCCTGATGAGAATCATCGAAAACAAACGTATGTTCGCTATTTCATTTTTTGACGTATATAATTTATATTATTCGCGGTAATGCTTATTTGTAGAATGAGAGCAATTGACTGTTTTCAACAGAAACATTCATTGATCTTTCGGATCTATACAAAGACTTCAAGTCCCCGTCACTGAACTCCATGTCATGCACTTTCTAATCTAGGAAATCATTCCCTTGGTTCTGTTCTGCATTTCTTATAGCACGAAACGCATATAGAAGTCTGGGGGCAGATTGAGAAGCTGAAGCCATCCTTGATGTGTCATGTAGCAGCAGAAACATCGGCGAAGCAAATATGTGGGCATTTAGCTAGTACATGTGTGGAGATTAGCGTATAAATTGTTTGCCATATACTGTTTGTCGAGTGCTGCATGCAAAATGCCTACATTGGTAAAAGTTTGATCAGTACTCGCTTACCAACGTGAATGCATTTCAGAAAAATTATAAATAATAAGGAACACCATTAGGCATACTAAGTACTTAAGATAACTATAAGAATAACTAAAGGTTTGCTAAGGAAAATATAATTTTCCCGATAACCCCCAAGTTCTCGAGAAGTAAAAATTGCTACAAATTAGAGCAACACAGTTAAATCTTTTCTTGATTTAAAAAATTAACGTAACCCACTTTTCATATAAAAATAACTTTGAGGCAACATTTTCTATTTTGATTATCATGAATTGATAACTATTTATTTAATACCATCCCTTAAATTCTGGCATAATTTTCAGCGTTTTCAGTGTTTTTTATGTTCATCTATCAATTGAGATTCCGTCCTATGTTTACATCAGAACCTTTAAAAATGATATAAATCAATACAATTTACCGAAAAGTGTTATTAGTTCTTATGAAAATGCCCATGTGGATTATACTTATATATGCCACAAAAGAGCAAACCACATTGTCGAGCGTAAAGAACGTCCGCAGCATATATTTTATATTGTTATTTCTAAGATTAATAAAAAAACCTTCGATAATAGGTAACCTCTTTAAAAATTGCTTTCATTACATATGTAAGGGACGAATTTCTGTGTCAATTACCTTTGTCTAGGGTACTGTCAAAATTAATTTGGAGACTTTTAACAGTATTTTAAATTTACCAGGAAATAAACGATTTCATTTGACTGGAAATGAAAAAAACTTTCATTCCTCTTTATAATGATTGATTTTCCGTCATAGTGGATTAATTCCAGGATCTATTCTAATCTTGGGAATGCAAAAAATATTGGCCATATCTGTTTTACATTACCTTCGTGGTAACATATATGGGCACTTTGTTTATTCGCCAGACGGCAAGACAAAAGGTGACCGAAATGTTTTTGTTACTTGTGGCATTCATCTCGTCAATGGCATCTTCGGATTTTATTTGCTGCTAACTCCGTGTTAGGACTTGACCCTTTTGTTTCCAGTCGAATGCACATTGGTGTTAAAACTAGTTTCCCGGCCAAGTACCGCCTAAGTGTTACTTGAATACTGTCCCCACCACCTGTTCGGCTCTGTTGCCTTTTAATCACCTTTTCCCACAATGATTCTGCCCCCACCCCCACTGCATCAAGCGACAACTGTTTCGAGCCACGTGCTATTGCCCCCTCCCCCTCCGGTTCGATTACAGCTGCCCCCACCGCTGACCTCAAACACCTGCAAATCACTCCCCCTTTCTGGCACAGAATTGCCTCTGTTCACGTCCGCCCCACAGTCTCTGCTCCCTGCATCGTGTTCTTATTCGCCCCCTGGTTCTCTGACTCCTGCCCCGTGTGCTTATTTCCTTATAAACTGTCAGCAACGTGTCTGCGTCATTCACACGACTGATCCTCTAAGCACCTCCACATCCCCCTTTTGTTTTCTACTTTGCTTTTTCTACCTATCTTACACTGTTAATCTTACTGTTTATTTCTGTAGAACCACATCAGGGTACCCTGACTGTCGCTTGACATATAAAGAATATCTGACTGTTATTTAACATAGCTTCTGACGTCGGACGCGTCTGTTCAGGTGACGAAACGTAGCACGGCAGTACGAAAAGGCCAACAGTATTTACAGTTTTTCGAGTTATCTGACTGTCCTTCGACATAACTTCTGACCTCGGAAACACTGCAATACGAAAGCTCTTCAGCCATTATCAATGGTACGCCATTTTGTAGAAAAACTTCACAGGCTAGCTAAACATGATTTTTAAAACATAAATCGTTCCTTCTTTCTGAACTTCGCTCCACTTGAATCTGAACGAATTCGGACAAAATTTTTTGATTCTGGAAGGGAAATGTTTTATACTTTTTAAATTTATTTTTGAATTCTAATATAGAGTAATTCATTTTGATAAAAAAAAATTGATTCTGTAGTACTTAATAACATAGGAAATTCCCTCGATATGAGACGACTCCAAATTTCGTCAAAATTAATGCGTATTATCCTGAATAAGCATAACTAAAAGGGCGACTTTCCTATTTTAAAAGTTTTCGCAGAATTAAATCTGCTCCGAGGATCAAAATAGCGTAACCAAATATATCTTTAACTACCAAGCTAATTTTCGTCATGACTCTTGCATGCAGGACTCGTCATAATGTAGAATTAATACCACTTTTTCGTAGAATGGGCAATAAATGATTATTTCGTAGTAGTTGATCGCCTTTGACTGAAACGTTCATTAAAGATTCGGAGCTCGCAGTTGCAGCAGCGGCATTCCATTAGAGGGCTGGCTTGTTTCTGTGGGCGTAGGACTCCTGTTCGAAAGAATTACAGCTCTTTTAGACATAGTTCTGTCGCTTATATGACGAAGGAGAGCTTGAAGCTTTGACTCGCTTTTAGTACGAGCATCCCTGGTGGCGGTACTTATGCGCTGCAGAACGCTTTCAATAATGTTTTCGGGTAGGGATGAAACGCACCGGACCATGATGTCAGAAATTATTGTCCAAAACAATTAAGTGGATTGTCCACGTCAGATATAATTGTACTAAAACCGGGGAATCCGCGTTTGTGAGGGAGCGACCTCCCAGTCTCATTGGGCAGTGTTAGCTTAAAACGATGAGACTTTAATAGAATGCCTTGGTCACAACAGCGGTCAGAGCGTTGCAAATCTACCTAACAAGGTTGCGGGTGCAAATCCCGGGTGGGGCTCCAATACATGGCGCACCACCTGAAGTGCGTTATGACCGGCTGGGGACGTCTAGTATGGCAGAAATGGCCATCCTAGTCCCACTTTGCTTAGCTTATAATGTCATTAGCTGCCTAGTTAGATGTGCATTTAATCTATCCGATTGCTGTGCACCTATCTGCTACTGTATATCCCGGAACAGAAATTGCAAGGATAGGAACCTGTAGCGCGGTGAACAGAGCGTTTGACTTCAAAATATCAAGGACGTGGATTGGTCTCCAATATGTGGCGCACAACATGTGTTTCTCTATGACTGACTGACGACGTCTAGTAAGACAGAAATGTCCATCAACGTCTCCCTTTTCATTTTCGGTAAGGTCTTGTTCTTTATATCATTAGTTGACTGGCCGCGCGGCTCAAGAGCGAACCTTAAATTATCCATACTAAACGTCTGTGTACTGTAATCGATCGATGTGCACCTATTTGGCACATTAATTTTCTGATCGAAACAGGGAAGAAAATTAACCCATGGGCCATTAGTATAATCATCGAATTTTCGAACCTCATGTGGGGCGTCAATATAGGGCGCACCACATGGAGTTTGATATGACGGGCTAACGACAGCTGATAAGCTAGAAATGGCAATCAGAGTTTCCATAGTCTATCGGTGATGTCTTTCTCCCATGTAGTGTAATGTCCGGTTTGTTCGTGCTCGAACAAGTACATTGGGCAAACACAAAAGCGATTGGCGACCAGGGCAGCTGAACATTTACCTTCTTAGCTTTTTAAACAGGAAGGCAAAGTACCTCGGTCCTCTGTTACAAAACATCGATTGGACAGTGGTCACTCTGTCGATCCGTAAACATCTTTCCGAGTTCTTTTTCGAGCACAAACAAACCGGACATTAGGCCACATGAAAGCAGCCTATATACGGCGGGAGAAACCCGGACTATGTAAGCAATGTCTTTCTGCCTGTTTCACTAACCAACTTGTCGCGCGGCTCGAGAGCGAACACGAAAGCAACTGTATATTCGCAATCGAAAGTGCCAAGACAGCGAATGGTGCAATAGTTATAGTGCTGGACTTCTAAATAACAAGTTCGTAGGTTTGCACCTCGGGTGCGCTCCGTTATATGGCGCACTACTTGCTGTTCGGTATGACAGGCTGACAACGGCTAATAACCCAGAAATGGCCGCCCTGGTTTCCCTGGTCCTTGTCAGTTATGCCTTTCCGTGTATATTATAGGCGGCCTTGCGGAGCGGCTAGGAATTGTACGCGAAACGAACGAATCTGAACGAATCTTTCCTGCAAACGTTCTGAGTTCGGCTATCTTCCACTGTATATTCCCGATCAAAGAGGCACGAAAAAGAGTCCATGGACGAGTGAATACAGCGTTGCACATCTAACAAACATGTTCGCTAGCGCGAAGGCCGGGTTTTTGGCACCAATATGTGATATATCACTTGCGGTTTGGTAGGAATGGCTGGCGAGGGCTAAGTAGCTAGAAATGGCCATCAAACTCTCCTTTGTCATTGTCGGTAATGTATTTTCAGCCATGTCATTAGCCACCTTGAGGTGCGCCTTGAGATTGAGCATGATAATAAAGCAAAATGGGTCGAGTGTTTACGGTGTCCGGTCGCTGTGCACCTATCTGCCCCTGTATATTCCTAATCAAAACCGTCATAACAAAGAGCACGTGGCTCAATTGCTAGACCGTCGCACTCCTTGATAACAAGTTCGCATGTGCAAATCTCGGGTGGGACACCAATCTATGACGCACCATTTGCGGTTTGGTGTGACTGGCTGATGCTGGGGAATAAGCCAGAAATGGTCATCCCAGTCTTCCTTCCCTTTGTTTGCAATGTCTTACTGTCTATATCATTAACCAACTTGCAGCGCTGCAGGAGACTTAGCCGGAAAGGCACCCAGCGGGACGGATGTGTGCTGTAACCGATGGGAGTGTGCTTACATGCCAATGCATATGCCTAAGCGAACTGACCGAGCCGAGCTAGTAGGCCAACTCTGAGTGCCCTTGACTTCTAATTAATAATATCATGGGTTTGGACCTCGGTGTGACACGAATATATGGCACACTACTTGGCGTTCAGCATAACCCGTTGACGACCTCGCATCGGCCAGAAATTTCATCCAAGTCTCCCTTGTCCTTGTCAGTAATACCCTGCTGTCTATATCACTAGCAGTCTTGTAGCATGGCTCGAGAATGAGGCCGAAAAGTACCCAGTGGGAGGAGTGTGTACTGTTACCAATCTGTGTGCACCTATCTGCTACTGAATATGTCCGAGAAGAAGGTAAAAAAGAGGAGCCATAATCGGACTCGTTCGACAGGTCGCGACCGGTCAAGTTCCCGCTATCGCTCGAGGACGGGTGAACTTTGTTGGTACCATGCCAATTGGGGCAAAGGACTGCATTCCACATTGTTCTGTTAAGCCCTCCTCTGGAAAACCCTCGGCCGAGCTCTCTGGCAACTCTTCGGGTCGTACGTTTTATGTCTGCAACAGTAAAAGTGGCAGACGTTTCTTGGTTGACACTGGCGCTCAGCTGAGCGTCATCTCTCCCTCACTAGCCGACCATCGTTGCCCCAATCTTCGTTTTATGCTTCAGGCTATTAACCCCTCCCCTATCACTACTTTTGGACTTCGTTCACTTTCCCTTGACATTGGTCTCAGGTGACCCTTTCCTTGGATATTTGTGGTTGCGGATGTTTCGACTGCTATCCTTGGTGCAGATTTTCTCGGCGCTTTGGTTTCTGTTTACTTGACGAGATTAAGAAGCTGATTTTCCCAGGTATCCTTCATCTGAAGTGTCCCGCAAATTCGCCGTCTTGGATCCTGATACAGGTAATCCATTTCGCCAACTTATTGCGGGAGATCCTGTTCTAACTCATCCGAACTTCAGCGCATCTACTCCACCACACGACGTTGTCCATCATATCTGAACTACTGTTCCTCCCGTGTTCTCCAGGCCCCACCGACTTACTGTTGCTAAAGCTGAGTTCGAACACATGCTTCAGATGGGCATTATCCGCCAATCTGACAGTTATGGGCCCCACCCCTCCACGTGGTCCCTAAGGTTGATTCTGATGACTGGCATCCCTGTGGTGACTACTAGGCCTTAAAAATGTCACCTTCCCGTTCCGCATCTTCAAGACTTTGGCCACTGTACGGTAAATCGATTTTCTCAAAGATCGACCTGGACCGGGTCTCTCAGCAGATTCCCATCGCCCCGGAGGACGTTTTGAAGCTGGCCGTTACCACCCCATTTGGCCTCTGTGAGTTCTTACGCACGACGTTTGGTGATCAAGTGCTTCTTGGCTTCCCATTTGTTAACGCCTACATCGACGACATTTTGGTTGCCAGTTCTACCACCGAAGACCACATGGAGCATCTTGCAACGGTGTTCGAACAATTTGGCGTTGTCCTCAACCCGTCTAAGTCTGTCTTTGGCGTTCCCTCTCTTGCGTTTTTCGGACACCTTGTAGATACCAACGGCATCTGTCCTCTCCCTTCCAAGGGTGTGGCCATCCGAGATTTCCCACCTCCTTCTTCTAAGCGTCAACTCCAGCGATTTTTGGGCATAGTGAATTTTTTACCGCCGGTTTCTTCCGAACTGTGCTGACACCGTGTTGCCACTCACAAAACTCCTTTTGGTTCCCAAAGTTTCGTTCAAACTCTCTACAGATGCCCTCGCTGCTTTTGATGAGGTAAAGGCTGCTCCGGCCGATGCCATCCTCTTGACGCCTCCAGTCTCTAACGCTCCAATATCCCTCATGGTTGATGCTTCCAATGTTGCATTCGGCGCGGTTCTCCAGCAGCATCTGGCAGGTCAGACCCAACCTTTAGCCTTCTTCTCTAGGAATTTAAAACCTGCCAAATCGCGCTACAGCACATTTGGACGGGAGCTCCTTGCTGTCTACCTCGCCGTGAAACACTTCCGGAACTTGCTCGAGGGCAGAGAATTCGCAGTTTTCTCTGACCACAAGCCACTCTCTTTTGCCTTGAAGTCACATTTAGACAAATTGAATCCCCGGGAAATTCGCCAGTTGGACTACATTTCTCAGTTCGCCTCAGATATCCGCCATATTTGTGGGTCACGAAATAATATAGCTGACGCATTGTCCAGGCCTTCCATTGCTCATTTGCAGCTTACTCCTGGGATCGAACTCGCTGAGATGGCTGCCGAACAACTCCGTATTGCTTCACCCTTTGACGAGGATGCTTCCGGACTCCAACTCCAGGAATTGCCGCTGACTACTGACAACGGTACCATCCTTTGTGACATTTATACCGCCACTCATCACCCCTTTGTGCCACCGTCCCTCCGATGCAATGTTTTCTCCTCCCTGCACAACCTTTCTCAACCTGGGAGTTAAGCCACCGACAAGCTGGTTTCCTGCCGCTTTGTCTGGCCTGGGATGCACAAGGACCTGAAAAAGTAGACTCGGGTTTGCCTCGCTTTTCAACGGAGTAAAGTCCACCGGCACAACAAGGCACCCATCGGAATCTTCCCGAGTCCCAATGTAAGGTTCAGTCATGTTCATCTCGACCTTATAGGTACCCTGCCTTTGTCCAATGGCTGCACCTACCTCTTCACTTGTGTGAATCGATACACTCGGTTGTCCGAAGCAATCCCAATTCCCGATGTTTCTGTTCCAGCTGTAGTCAGGGCCCTCCTTAGTCGTTGACTTGTCATTTTTGATACTCCCTCTATCATCACGACTGACCGAGGTGCTCAGTTTGAGTCGTTACTATTTCAGACTCTTTTTTCTTTTTAAGGCTGCACTCGCGCCCATACTACAGCCTATCACCCGGCTGCTAACGGTACGGTCGAACATTGAAGTCCCCTAATGGCAATGTTCCGGAACCAAAGGAGAGAGTGTTTCCAGTGGAAAAATGGTCCCACTTTCGTTCCATTTTGGTTCCACTTTCGTCCCACTGCGCCGTGATTGCGTATGTGGGCGGTATTCTGTGCGCTGGCCGGGGTAGTCTACAAGCCGTCATCGAAATCGATGGTCGACCAACCACACACTAGCTCCCACGTCCACCTGAGAAAAACCCTACGCGCACGTACGCCTCCTGCATTTGCTACCTCCCCCCTCTCCAAATGCGGTGCCTGGATCGATGCCGTGCTCTGGCAAATTTTGCCGGCGTATGCCTAGGACGAAAAACCCGTGTTCAGGGCACACGCGTTCAAATAGGGGGGAGGGGTGTCTGGGGTAGAGGTGAAGGGAGCGACTACGTGCATCAAGTGCAGTCTGAGCAAACTCGGTTTAGCCAAATATTTTTACAGTAGTCGCTGGTTATTAAGCCCACCTCGGGCCCAGACCAAATTGGGCGCACTAACCGGAGAGTCCTATTTCTTGATTTTGCTATGTGAAATTCCGTCCCAAGCTGAACACGGGTTTTACGCCCTAGTCATACGCCGGCAAAATTCGCTAGAGCAAGGCAGCGATCCAGGCACCGCATTTGGAGAGGGGGGAGTAGAAAATGCAGGAGGCGTGCGTGTACGTAGGGTTTTTCTCAGGTGGACGTGGGAGCTTTTGTGTGGTTGGTCAACCATCGATTTCGATGACGGCTTGTAGACTACCCCGGTCAGTGCACGGAATACCGTCCATATACGCAATCACGGCGCAGTGGGACGAAAGTGGAACCAAAGTGGGACCATTGTTCCACTGGAACCACTCTATCCTTTGGTTCCGGAACATTGCCATTAGGGTCCTCCCTCTGCGCCGAAGTCGACCAGGAGAACTGGGCAGGCTGTCTTGCCCAGGTCCTGATGGGCATCCGTTCCTCCTTCAAGCCAGACGTTGCCTGTTCCGACGCAAAACTGGTGTTCGGTGCCTCTGTCCGACTTCCCGGTGAGATGATTTTGCCATCGCCTCCAGGTGCGGTTGAGGATCATGCGAACTTCCTGCATCGCCTCTGGTAGTTTATGCGGACGCTGTCTCCGGTTCCACCAAGGCCTGCTGTCTCCGAGTCTCATCTCAAAAAAGACTTAGCGACATGCTCTCATGTTTTTTTTACGATTTGATAGAGTTCACCGGCCGCTGGAACACCCCTACGATGTCCCGTTTCGGGATGTCTCTCGAGATGAGAAGACCTTCCGCATCCTTCACGGAACACGAGAGGAGGTTGTGAGCTTGGACCACCTCAAGACCGCTGTACCGGAAATTCCGCTGAACGAGCCCTCTGGTTTCATTTTCCCTGCTCCCCGACCTTCCATCTATCCGTCCCACCCGCTACCTTTTCCTCTATCTCCACTGCCATCTACAGCTACTCCTCCCTCATCCACGTCCAATATTCCTGTCACAAGCCGCTCTTGCCCTGCGCCTCCTGCATATATTACCCGCAGTGGACGCCACGTTCACTTTCCTGACCGACTTGTGCCTCACCATTTTTAGACTTTTATGTTTTCCTTCGGCCTCGTTTCTTTACGCCGCCTTCGGTCTAGCCGGGAGGTATGTGGCGATCTCCAACTATTTGTGCCTTCTAACATTCTCGCCACCATTTTCCTTGATTGTCCATAGTCTTCGAATGCACTGACAACACAGCTAGGCATTTATCCGCGTGTGTGAAGAGATTCAGGTTGTAACTATTTTCCGTAATATTTTACATATGCCTTAAGTCTTGTCCTTTTGTTCACTGTAATACGCACATTAAGGCAAAGTGGTCTAACCGCACAAGATCATCAACGAACCCTGCATGGAAAAAAGAGTACTGGAAACTTTTTAGTGAAGTCCGCGAAAGTCTGTACGACAGACTTGTTGTGAGGTTGGATTTTCAACAGCATCTGTCCATCGCATTATGCAGCATTGTCATTGGAAATGTTTTATTCCAAGACTAGTCCATGCTCTTAATGACGATGATCTAGACCGAAGAGTACAGAATTGCGAGTGGTTTCTTAGAAAAATGTGTCGGCAATGCAGATTTATCAACAAAATTGAGTGGAATGACGGGGCCACATTCATATTAAACTTCTGTACCTATTGGGGATCCGAGAATTCATATGTTAATGTCGATCGTCATGTAAATGTACCGGGAATTACAGTATGGTGAGGTTTATCATCAGGAGGATTAATTGGACGGTTCTTTTTTGACGATATTGTAACCGGTAATAATAACTTGAACTTGCTGCAACAGTCAGTTATGCCAAGCATTAGAGAAGACTATTAAGGTTAAGAATCTTATTTTTTGCAAGATGGGGCACCCCCACATTAGCACCGTGATGCTATATCCATCCTCGATGAGATCTTACCAAACAGGTAGATTGGACGAAGGGATTTGTTGAGTATTCTCCACGTTCACCAGATCTCACACCACTTGTATTTTTCTTATAAGGATAGCTGAAAGACAAGGTCTACGCTATGAAACCTGCAACAGTCGCTGAATTGAGAGAAGCCATTGAACACGAATGAGCCCAGCTACCAAGGGAATGGTTTCTTGGTGTGTGCAATTCCATTGCTTCGCGTTGTCAAGAGTGCATGAATCAAAATGGACGTCAGTTTGAGCACATACAGTGAGAAAATAATAAAATGATACTTGTAAATATTTTTACATTGTTGAAATAATAAATTTATAATAAACATGAAGTTTAAAAGTATTTAAAATGCGTATACATTTTTGGGACACCCTGATTATATTGATACATCGCACTACCGGATAAATAAGAATATAGAGATATTAACCTACATTCTCCACCTGGAGTGATAAGGCCTATGGAAGTGCTGATATCATATACGAATTTTCCATGTCGTGGATTATAACAATTAAGCACAGTTAGGCAGCCACGACCAGGCCGAGGTCCCGCGACCAACCAACCAAAATTATGGCGTGCGCTGCCATACACTGACGACGTTGCTAGGGCAGTCTCCAGTCGGATAAAACCAATGTGGATCGGCATCGCCCACCGATTACAGTCAAAAATACGACGTTTAATCAGGTATCACCTCGGCCAGCTCATCCACTCATCCTGCAAGTGTGAAAATAGACGAACATGTTAGTGCAGGCAAGATCAGCAGCCAGGTACGACAACTAAGGCCGATGAGAGTACTGGAAACAGGCGCATACAGCCCAACACTGGCCTTATCGGACGGCCTCTAGACACACGTCACTTTGTCACCCACCCCCCTGCATCAGGTGGCTCGACGATTGATGAGCCCTCCTCGTCCCCGACCTCCGAAAACTCGTTTAGACTATGAAGATCACCGCCTGTAAATACTGTGACGCGCAGTACCATTATTATCTTCGACGAGAGACGCTCTTATGCTTTATAAATATCAGGACAGTACAATTATGGTTCCCGAGATTGCCTTTCCTCCTCATTTATGTCCGGAGGCGCAATTTCGGGTTTTGCACCAGATGACCAAATATTTTGTGTTTGAATCTCGGAGGTCACCACCCATCTGGTTGGGTTGACTGGCCTGTCTCAAGTGGAAATCAATCATGGCCCGAACCGCCCACCCGCGCTTGAGGAGATCATCAAAGCTGTGCATCAACTCTCCAGCGGGAAAGCACCCGGACCAAACGGGATCCCTGCTGAGATTTACAAATACAACGTTCAGCAACCTATATACCACCTTACCACAGTCTTCCAGCAGATGCGGCATCAAGAGCAAGTGCCTCGGGACTTCAAGGACACAACAATCGTCCACCTATACAAGAAACAGCAAACTCTGTGACAATCAGAGAGTAGTATCATTGCCTAAACTTGTTGAAATTATCTTCGCTCGTATCCTCCTATATCGCATCAACATCCACCTTGAACAATGGCTCCTACCGCAAAGCCAGTGTTGTTTTCGTCCAAATCGCGGTACCACAGACATGATCTTCACCGCGTGATAACTATAGGAAAAGTGCCAGGAGACAGATACCCACCTCTACACGGCTTTCATGGACCTTCGACACAGTGAAGCAGGACGGACAGCGGAAATTTTCCCTGAAATTCGGCTGCCCACATCACCTTATCCACATGTTACTCGCCCATCTGCAGCCATTGGCTACCCAAAACCCAATCAAGGCGTTCAATCTAAACAACACTTATACGGTAAAGGGATAGACTTAAACGGCTACATCGCTCGTAAGAATTCCGAATCTGCCGGGCAGTCAGGCGAAGTCCGCCTACCTGTATCTGCTAATCTGCAACTCCTTATAAAGACGGGATGCCCACAGGACAACACCCGGGGGTCTCGCACTAACACCAGATGAAAACAAAAAAGGTGGTAAGCTCATATTCTCATTTGCTATGCTTATTCATTATTACTGAACTACTGACAAAGTTACAGGATGTAGCAATGTTAGTTGATTAAAGAGCAGCTTGATACCCTGTTAGACAGGAGACGTCCTCTAAACCTCAGGAGAGGGTTAGGTACTGCAAAAAGTAAAACTTTACCCTAATATTTGCAAAGGGCTAAATAATTGCCGCTGCATAATAGGTTCCGACTACACGGGCGAATCACCAGTTTCTGCCCCATCTCGAAAATGAAAGCCACAAATAGGCCCCAGTGGCTAATAAACATGCTGAAGAGAGAGGTTAACCGTAAAGAAAAGCTGTTTCGAACGTATTGGAGAGAGAAGACCACCGAGCCCTACAGCAAGTACAAAGCGCAGAGAAATAGAGTTAAGGGCCTTGTACTAAAAACCCGCCAAAGTTTCGAGAGTGACCTAATAAACCATGCAGTAGGAAATCCGAAGGTCTTCTACAACTACATTAGGCGATCTACCCGAAATAAAGACCCCATCCCGTTGTTAAAAACAGATGACGGCGCCGAAATTTGCGAGAACAAAGCAAAGGCCGAGCATCAATCCGGGTTCTTTCAGTTGGTTTTTACGAGAGAGGTCGAGCTAACCGTTACCAATTTTAATACCGAGAAGATTCCGACTTTTGACTCAGTTGTGCTTACAGAAGTTACTGTCCTGCAAGAACTTCTTAAGCTCCAAGACACGAAGTCGCCAGGACCGGATGGCATACCTGCAAAGCTGTTGAAAGAGCTAGCCGTGGAGTTGGCAGAACCCCTGCAGTTACTCTTTCGGGCCTCCCTAAACACAAGCCAACTGCCATCCAACTGGAAGACAGCGTGGATCTCACCCATACACAAAAGTGGGAGTCGAGCGTCCGCAAAAAACTACAGGCAAATAAGCCTTACTGCAATATGTTGCAAAAGCATGGAGCGAATTATAAAAATAGAGTTGATGCAATTCTTCGAGTTTCATTGACTTCTTTCTGATAAACAGCACGGATTCCGTAGATGAAGGTCCTGCTTGACAAATCTGCTCTTCTGTCTAGAGCAATGGACCAGAGCACTCGATCAAGGAAACACGGTGCACGCAGTCTTCATATATTTCAAGAAGGCATTTGACACTGTGCCGCATCAACGTTTCTTATACAAGCTTAGACGTATAGGGGTAACAGGCAACCTTTTGTGCTGGATCGAAAACTTTCTGACTGGCCGGACTCAAACCGTATGTATTGGTGATCAGCGATCGGCGGAGGTGGCAGTTGATAGTGGGGTCCCCCAGGGTTCTGTTCTGGGTCCTATCCTTTTCCTTATATATATCGACGACTGCATAAGTGGATTAGACTGCGAAACCGCAAAATTCGCCGACAATTTAAAAATCTGGAAGGTCATTCGTAGCGAAGACGACGAAGCAAATGTGCAGGCAGATTTGCACCGACTCGAGCAATGGTCAAACGAGTGGCTCCTGCCATTTAATTTCGCCAAATGCAACATAATGCGTTTCAGTAGTACTAACACTTCGTATCGGAGGGTTTACAACCTAAATAACAGACTGCTGGCAGAAGTACAGACCCAGAAGGATCTGGGGGTGTGGTTCACTCCCTCACTTAAGCCATCACTCCACAGCCTGAAGGTGGCCAAATCCGCAATGTCGAGCTTGTATCTAATCAAGCGCGCCTTTGTTAAGTTTGATAAAGTTGTCTTTGGCAAGGTCTTTGGCGCGTTTGTGCGACCTCAACTGGAATTTGCCATTCAAGCCTGGAAACCTTGGACAGTCAAAAAAACCCTTGAAAGGGTACAACGACGGGCAACTAAGTTAGTGCGAGGCCAAGCGTACCTTCCTTACGAGACACGAATAACCAATCTTGACTTATTTCCTCTGGATTACAGACAGCTGCGCGGTGACCTGATGCAGGCATTTCGCATGCTGCGGGATCAAAATTGTTGCCTAGCATCCAACGATTTCTTTGAGCTGGCCACTACTACTAGATTGCGCGGACACCCTCTCAAGCTACGTGTGACTTGGCAAAATTGAACACACGAAAATTCTTCTTCTCTAAGAGGGTAATCCAGGCATGAACTGCTCTACCCGCATACATTGGCATGTCCCTATCTGTGGACACGTTTAAGATGAAGTTGGATCAGCATAGAAAAAGACATAATCTGTAATGAAGCGAGCTAATTATATTGCATCCTAACTTTTTGTTAAAAAAAACATACTGCTCGCTACTTATCAATAATATGTTTGTTCAGAATAACTGATTGCAATTTTCATCCTCCGGTTCGCATGGGCATACGATTGGCGCATCTCCGACACCGTGACCACCGCAGTCATCTCCCCGTGTGACCATTAGGATATTGAACAACCGCGATGGACTCCTCCTGACATGCTTCAAACACTTTCAGCAGCAGGCAATCCGATTTACATGTTCCCTTCGCCCCCCCCCTCCCCCCACAGGCGACAGTTTTTCTCCTCAAAACCCCTCAAGTGGCATTCAAAACTAAACTTATGAATGATGCCTAAGGATTTTTTTACTGTCTGCCCCCTACCGCAGTTCCATTACTGGCAACGCCACATGTTCTGCGTGATAGCTATGTACAAAGAGGGAGTTCAAAGGTATTTACCTATATTTTCCTAATAAAACTGAACTGAACTGAACTACATGCACGTGTAGACCGCTTTGTAGTATAAGAAATACTGGTCTTAGCAATATGATTACTAGAATTAGCACTCCTAGCATCGGTAGAACTCTTCTAACAGCAGTATCTTATCCGTAGTAGTCCTAGCTGTGCGTCGTCTATCCTAAGCTACACCTAATGGCTACAAGAAAGGATTCTCCTATGGCCCAGACAGACAAGCCCCTCGATGTCATCTCAAGTAATAGGGATTTCTGGGCACTAAGTAAAGTCACAGAATACTGCTAGGTCTAAGTCAGGCCTTCTCCACTGCCCTCCCTAGCTGCAGCCAACTTTCAACGTGTATAGTTACATGCTTGTTAGATCTAATACGGTACCAGTTACCTCTGGACTATACGAAATAAAGTCGCTAGTATCACCAAAATCACTAATATTGCACTTTTTCCGCAGCAGTGTATACTGTTGTCCTCTGGTCCCGTACTTGTATCGCACCTTTTTAGGAAGATGATTGTCTGGAAAAGCTGAGCTAGAGCTAGGCACTATAGAAAGTTTAAGATAGCCTAGAAAAATGGCACATGCCACTTTGTTACGACCTAAATGCATGATAGATGTTCGGCTATTATAAAGTATACGTTTCTTTAACCCTTCAGTTTACTAAAATCCCATATAGTTTACGATTGCATACTAGGTTAAAATTTCCTACATGCGCGTACAGACTGCATTGTACCTTACCATTTACTGGTTTTAGCAAATATGATTACTAGAACTAGCACTTCTAGCATTGAAATAGCACTTCTAACAGTAGTATCCTAGCCCAAGCAGTCTAAATTTAGTAGAAGCTGATACAGGGTCTCTTTGACGTGCCAATCCTTGACGGCCTAACACTCGTTCCCGTGAATCTCTGTGTTATTTCGCTAACTGACATCCGCACACTATCAAAGTCGGCCGTGACCACGTGGGACGCTCTCCGAACCTAAGATGAGAGAGAGGGGCTCTGGGCTCAGATGGATGAGGGCAGAGAGAGAAATTGAGATATTATTAAATAACGCTTCTTCAACCTTTCAGCTAAATATTGCCTGATATAGGCTTCATGTGCATACTAGGTTAAATTTTCTACATGCACGTACAGGCCGCATTCTAGCATACTACTTACTGGCTTTTGCAAATTTGATCACTACCATTAGCACGCCTGACATTGGCATACTACTTCTAGCAGAAATATTCTGGCCCTCATAATCTACACTCTTGGAAAAAAAACAGGGTAAACATTGATGTGCTCCGAGCCTCAAACACCTTTTCTACTCGGAATAGCAAAAATCCAGGTCTTCACTTCTACTTGAGATCGAGGGAACACGGGCCGGGAGCTGACTCTATTCACTGTCATTTCCGACCAAATATTAACGTCCGTAATAGTACCAGCACAACTGACACCCAACTACATTGCTAGTAGGCAGCAGTATAAACAGTAGTTGCAGTAGTAGAAAAACGAAATTTGCGCTCCCCACTAGAAGCAGAAGTTTTTGCAGCAGTATAAATACGAGACTCAGGCTCGTCGAGTCTTTCTGGGCGCCTACTATGGGTGAGTGAGGGTAGATAGTGCAGTAGTACAAGCGCAAAAGGCGACTGTCTCTTAAGAATAAGTTTAGTAATGTTTGTGGCCTGCATTGGAGAAAGCGGCTTACGCCCGATGCCTGCTTGGTCATCTCGACGTTTTCTTGTCACCGGTTCAAATGGGAAGAGGGTTTAGAGTTGGATAGATGGCGGCGCATCTTCTTTCACTATATCTGGCCGGAGTCACTGTCTCTGCTCCTGAGGATATGCTCCATCGATATCGATGGTCAAACTAACATCTACCAGTATAACGTGTTTGCCATATACAGTTTACACTGCTTGCAGTACTATTTGTGTAGAATGGGCATTGCGTGGTTAGTCTTGGGAAGTTGACTGTTTTTGACTCCAATTTTTGGTAAGGATTCCATAGTAACAAAAACCCCATATTTGTGTTATAAGGGACGAGTGTGGTTGGGCCTTATATGGATGGGACATAAGAGCGAAAGTGATTCGAAAAGTAGAGGGTTTAGAAGTACAACCTAATAAAACCAATTATTCAAATAAGCTAATGTTTGGCAATTTTCATGACCCTTAACTGTCATGTCCCGGTCACGTAAGCCCAGGTCATACACTTAATAATTTCTGAAATTGTTCATTTTAATTAGTCTCTGGAGTTGCTATGCGAGAAACCGCAAGGAGAACGCTGAAGGAACGAGTGAGCAGACGAACCTCTCCTTTCTGCGTCATGCAGCAGCAAAAGCGTCGGCGAAACACGTGTCTGGACTTTGAGCTAGTATAATGGTATAACATTGTTGACATATTTTTGAGAATGCGCTCATTCCCCATGCACATGCACAGATTGCGCGGTATTTATCGATCGTAGCAGCCAGCCACGTGCGTACTCTAAGTATCAGCTCCTGCTATCACCGCTTGGGTCTTTATTGGTGCAGTGCCGGCTTTACACGTCGATTTCGACCCATTAATTCCCGCGATTTCGCTGTCCATATCAGATGCGGGCTTGATAATTGTGCAACAATTATGTTCGCTGTCGTCAGAGGCAGGCCCAGCAAAATTCTGGCTCGCAATTCCCTACGCGAAAAACGTTTCAGAGGCGACAATACGAATCCTAAAACGTTTCCGGATTGATTTAATATATAGACCAGAATCCGCAATCGGGCAGCAAGTCATGAAGCCCAAAGACCCATGGCCAGTAAGCGAACAATCAGCAGTGGTCTACATTCCTTCTGTATTGACCAGAAACAGCACGTCGTTTAGCTTATCTAACTGTCTGGCACATCCTCTCTTTTGACTAACCTGAAGTTCATGTGACCCAAATTTGAACAAGTCAGTGGTATTCGAATATACGAAAGCAAGGGAAATACTGTAGCTTGGGTGCTTAGACCGTTGGCTGTACTAGAGACTTACCCTTGCTTCGTAAGTTTTAATCATACTAAGGCCATCGAGGTTTTGGAATTTAGTCCAAGGAATTATTCAGATCCGTGAAAATTCCTATCAAACTTGCAGTTGTTCGTCTGCTTGGCCGGGAGTCCTATTTCTCTTCCACACAAAATCAACTAAAAGGAATATCGCGGTGATTAATTCACTTCACTTGTTATTCACTATATTCAAGGTAAACCTCTAACTACAATAGCGAATGCTGCTAAAGATTCTCTTAAAAGTTAGAGCAATGCTGCCTATAAATGTGTACAACAGACGTAAGCCATTTACAAAATGAGACTTGAGAGTATTTACTGTTTCACGAACCATGCCCAAGTAGTTATCTTAAGGGTATACTCATTTTCGCTAATAAGGCCTTAACAAAAATCTATTACAAATGATTCAGTAATTCTCCTTCACTGGAGGAGAGAACGCTCCATCAAAACCTACAGGCGGTATACACCATATTCCATTTATAGTGGCCAGCATATAAGTTAAACAAAGGGAGCCGTATAGCTCAGAATGCTACCGTTACCTCGAAGATACGAGCAACAAATAAAATGTACACAAAATAATTCGAATCATAATACAATGTTGCATAAAGCCAAGAAATGAATGTAAAGCAATAAAAAGGAGTACTGCTGACTTATAGTTAAGTACGATAGTGGCTAAATCACAAGTTTTTTCAAAGCCTCGAACATATGCGTATGTACAATGTCGGACTGCAATCGGACCGATCCTACAGTGTCATTGAGAGATCAGCACGTCTACTGGCCTTCTGAATTATCCGGATGATTGCGTTGATTGTTGGTAGCTTTGCGATATGATCACATGCACCGTCTATGGGTTGATCAATAGTGAGGGCATGCTCCGTTCAGACGCCATATCACAGGATTCTTTTATAGTATTTCAAGGTTCATTCAGAGAGATGGCATTTAAGAATTTTTTGTGTCGTGTTGGCATTTATGCCACCCTGACGATCCATCCCCGCGCCGCACCACCGATCTACCCATAGATCTATCGGTCCGATTGCCTCCGACCTAGCAACTACACGTATTTCCCCTTTTTGGTCTTACAAAGGTCAAAAGCCTTATCTTACCCCGCATTTCCTGTTGGTGCCTTTGTAGGGGATTCGATGGAGGCATTGTTGGCCGGTGACCCTAATCAACTAACTTCTCACGATCATTTCATATTTTTCGGTTGGCATTTTTATTGGCGGTGCATATCCGGAGCAGCATACATACCACTGGGGAAACACCGAGGAGCCAATACCCTGGTTGCTGCATCACTCACCAGCAAAGGCATCGGCCAAACACGAAGTAATAAAACTCGTTCGTAGAATGGGCAATAACTAGTTATTTCGCAATAGTTGATCACCTCCAACTGAAATGTTGAGTGAAGATTTGAAGTCGTTGGTGCAGCACCGGTATTTCTTTAGAGAGCAAACTTGTTTCAGCGGGCGTAAGACTTCAGTTCGAAAGATTTACAACTCTCTTAGACACAGTTCTGTCGTTAATATGACGATGGAGAGCTTGGATCTTCTTTTTGTTTTGAATACGAGCATCCCTGGTGGTGGCACTTACGCGCTGCAGTAAGCTTTCAATAATGATTTCAGGTAAGCATGAAACGCACCGGCTCTTGAAGTCAGCGGTTATTGTCCCTCGTCGATTGAGAGGGTTGTCCACGTCAGATATAATTGCACTTAAAACAGGGAATCCGCATTTGCGAGCGAACGACCTCCCAATTAAATTCAGCATTGCTGGCTTGAAAAAAAGAGATTTAAGGAGGATATGTCGGTCACAGGTAGTGGACAGAGCGCTGCGCATCTAACTAACAAGGTCGCGGGTGTGAAACTCTGCTGGAGCTGTAATATCTTGCGCACCACTTGTAGTTCTGTATGACTGACTGACGACGAATAATAAGCCAGAAATTGTAAAATAAGTCTCCGTTCCCTTTGTCGGATCTATCTTTCTGTCTACCTTATTAGATAATATGCCGTGCGGCTCAAAAGTAAGCCTAAAAAACAGTATGCGGGACTAGTATATACTGTAATCAATTCATATGCGCCTAGCTTCCAGTGTATATGACCCAAAAGAAGAGGCAAGAATAGGACACCATGGCGCAGTGATTAGAACGTTTGACTTCCAAATAACAAGGTCGCAAGTGCGAACCTCGGGTGGAACTCCAATATATTGCGCACCACTTTGGGTTCGATATTATTGGCTGACGACGTTTAGTAAGCCAGAAACGGCACCATTGTTTCCATTGTTCTTCTCGGTAAAGCCTTACCGTCTATATTACGAACTGCCTTGAGGCACTGCTGGTTACTGAGCCGGAAAGGCCCAAACAGGATGTGTGTGTATTGTGGCCGATCGCAGTGTGCCTATCTGCCAACATATCCAATCAAAACCACCAAGCCGAACGAGTGGCGCACTTCTGATACCGGGGCAGTTGTAATAGCAGGGTCGCAATTGCAAATTCCGGATGAGGTTCCAATATATTGTGCATCACTTGTGGTTCTGTATGACCGGCTGAGGACGGATAATAAGATAGAACTAGCAATTCTAGCGTCCCTTCTATCTGTAGGTAATGTCTTTATATCTATATTATTAGCTGGAACCCCGGGATTCAAAACCACGACCATTGGTCATTGATTTTGCCATTCAATAGTTGCACCATAGTCTCATTGTTTTGTAGGCTGAGCATGGAAATATGATGAATATATGTGCTTTGCAAATCTGCAAGAGGAAAAATTAAGTTCTACTTCACCCAGAAGCTCTCAAACAGAGCTCACGCAGGCAGTCACATAGTGAATAATGAGATAGGATAAAATGGATCCGACAAAGCCAAAGGAGACCAGAATGGCTATTTCTGACTAGTGAGCCACCAACAGCCAGTCATATCGAAACTTAAGTGTTGAAAAATGTGACGGAGTACCATAATTATCCCCATTTCTTTCTTCAAGGCACGATGCCCCATAATCGTGTCGTCACAAACAACTGCTCTCATGCTTTCCTTCACTGGCGGCCCGCTCCCTGAGGCTTGACCTCGCAGCTGCTGTGCACGAGACATTCCTCCGCCCACCACTACCGAAACTATTACTCGTGAGT
>JAYGXS010000010.1:11150864-11197461 GCA_036362985.1 Ligula intestinalis
TCGTTGGGGACTTTAACGCTCCTGGTGTTGACTGGCAGACATGGACTACACAGGGTCTTCAAGGTAACTTCAATCACAAATTACTACAATTGGCCACAGACAAACTGCTCTGCCAAACCGTCGCGTTTGGAACGCGGGCTAGGGAAGGACAACAGTTGAACTGTCTCGACCTTATCTTTGTCCTAAGAGAAGGAAACTGTGATTGACCTGCAGGATCAACCCCCATTAGGTTCCAGCGACCATATTATGCTGCATTTCGAGTATTCGCTTTTCTCCAAACCCTACTCCTCCGACACATGGGAAAGTAACATAAGAAGGGTGACTTCTCACTTATGAGAAGAGTAATGTCAGAGGTATCATGGGAAACATATCTCCAAGGTGGGCCAATGAACAATGGATTGCCTTTAGCTCGACGTTGAAAAGGACTCTTTGTCTCAACTGTCCCTTCAGAAGAAAGACAAGTACAAATCGCCCTTAGTGGATAAACGCAAACTTGCAGGCCGCTTTCAGAAAAAGAAACCACTTCTGAAGGCGCTACAGATTAACCGGCTCCGATAAACACTTACGGGAGTATAAGCAACAACGTACCATTTGTAAAAGAGAAGCTATTAAACTGCGCACGAAATACGAGTGAACATATTGCACAAGTCGTTGGAACACCCCAAGATATTGTACGGTTACATACGAAGCACGAAGAAATCTCAGGAACTGATCCCTGCCCTAAGATTAGCCAATGGAAAACTGGTGACCGAAGACCAGATGAAAGCCTCCCTCTTGTCCGATTTCTTTGAATCCATCTACACCTGACAACCTACAACTTTTGCTGATGGTACGTCCGCTCATCGACCGATGACTGCACCCTTACCCTCCTCCTCATTGCCCAAAAGAGAGGACCTAGAGTTTTCACACAACACTGTCAGGGCCGAATAACTCCAACTTAAGCGTGCCAAATCACAATGGCCGGACAAAATTCCTGCACTAGCACTAAGAGGATTAGCTGACGAACTATGCAAACTCCTGGCTGCCATCTTCCAGAGACCTTTTGAAGAAGGCGAACTCCCAGAAGAATAGAAGTGGGCAAACGTCACCCCATATATAAGGGAGGTTCACGACTTGATTGCGCAAATTACCGTCCTGTCAGTCTGACTAGCATCGCGTGCAAAGTAATGGAGCGCATTATTGAGAAGCATTTAATGTATTGCCTCGAAAGCAACAAAATAATATGTGATGGACAGCATGGCTTTCGCCCAGGATGCTCTTGCCTCACGCGTGCTCTTTACTCACAGGAGAAGTGGACAAAGGCCGCAGATAAAGGCTATCCAATTGATGTCATATTTTTCGACTTCAAAATGGCCTTCGATAGTGTACCACACACGCTTCTTCTACAGAAGAGTTGGGACGTAGGAATTCAAGGAAAAATGTATCAATGGATCAGTAGTTTCTTGTCCCTCAGAGAACAGAGGGTCGTTTTCGGAAACTCGACCTCCGAATGGACAAAGGTCGAGAGTGGTGTACCACAAGGCTCAGTTTTGGGTCCGCTGCTATACCTGATTTACGTAAACGACTGCCTCAATTAGCCTGATTGCGCAGCTGTCATGTTTGCGGATGACATAAAAATATGGGCTGAAATTAGGTGCGCCGACTACGCAAAGAGAGTACTGTCGAACATCGATAAACTGGTTATCTGATCGTCCACAAGGCTTCTTAACTTTAATGTATCCAAGTGTCTTGTTCTACACACAGTCCCGGGGCGAAAAGTGCCGCCAAAACACAGTTATTTTATCAATAGTACCGCACAAAGATTTGGGTATTTGGACAACCGTAAACTTGATGCCAACAGAGCACTGTAAAAAGTCCGTCCAGAAGGCAACTAGTACCCTGCACTGGATCAGACAAGCGTTCAAAATCTTTCAACCTGAACTCTTTTGAAAAATATTTGGCGCCATTGTGAGACCATATCTGGAATACGGAATGCCAGTTTGGACACCATGGTTGAAGGAAGATATGGACCTTCTTAAACAAGTGCAACGCAGGGTGACAAAGATGATCGATGGTCTCAGGAATTTATCAAATCTTACAAGCAGTTTTTCCAAAATACTGAAGAAACTAATCAAAACGGAATGAATGAGACATATTGAGGAGAACAACTTGCTAAGGGCAGCGCAACACGGATTTGAAAGTGGCCACTCTCATCCCAAAAACCTGCTAACATCAATGGAAAGCTGGATGAAATTTCTGGAAATGCGTTCGTCGGTCGATGCGGTCTACATTGACTTCAGCAAAGTATTTGACAAGGTTCCATACAGACGACTAATATCAAAGCTGCCTCAAATGGGTGTGACTAGAAACCTACTCAAATTGTTAGCCGACTTCCTAACAGGCAGGCGTCAGCGTGTTTGCATTGGAGACACCAAAACAGAATGGAAAACCGTATCCAATGGGGTTCCGCGGGGAAGCGTTCTGGGTCCCATTATATTTCTGGTATATGTGAACGACTTCCTTGACTGCCTCACCTGTGAGAAAGCCATGTTTGCAGACGATCTAAAGATCTGGAAGTCCATTGAAAGATCAGAGGATGGGCAGACCTTACAAAATGACTTGGATCGCTTGCAAAAGTGGTGTGAAAAATGGCTACTGCAGCTGAACTTCAACAAATGCCAAGTTATCCGTTTACGGTCTAGTCGCAGAAAGGTGATACCATTTGAGTATGACAACTCGATCGGAGGTCATCAACGCGAGCTTGTGAACGAACTACGGGATTTAGGTGTACGCATGACGCTTGACCTCAAGCCATCAACTAACTGTGCTTAAACCGCAAAGAAGGCTATGGGCATCCCCGGAGCGATCAGAAGGTCCTTCCTCTATTTTAATGAGGAGCTTTTGGGGCGAGTCTTCGTAACATTTGTTCGGCCGATGTTAGAGTACTGCGTCTAGACGTGGCGCCCTTGGATGAAGAAAGATTATGCAATGCTCGAGAAAGTGCAAAGAAAGGCGACCAAGCTAGTCAGCAGCTTAGTAGGTCTCCCATATGAAGGTCGTCTAGATAGGCTCAATCTTTTTCCTCTCTATTATAGGCAATACAGAGGAGATATGATCACGGTGTTTAAAATCGTCAGGGGAGTAGACTGTACTCTTCAGATGACCAACTTCTTTGAATTTGCACAAACAATACATCTACGCGGTCATCCGTGCAAACTGAAGAAACACCACGCTAAACTAGAAGTGCGGGCCCACTTCTTCTCCCAGCGGGTCATTGAAGAATGGAATAAACTTCCTTCCTCGGATGTTCTTGCTGAAAGCGTCGACACATTCAAAAGAAGGCTTGCTCTTACTTTGCTTGCTAGTCATACATTTGGAAGGCAACAACAATTTATATTGTGTATATACGACATTGAACAATGTGCATGATCTGACAGCATCTATCTGTAAATAGCGTTTTCAAAGGCTCTGCCTCTCTCCCTTATATATATGGAATTATACTGAATTATACTGACAGATTGATCAAACTTGACCCTTTTCCTTTGTCCTACAGGAACGTTCAATGCAGCCTGCTCTGGGCATTCCAGATAATCCGACGCCACATTTCCCCCAAAAAATTGGAGGATTTCTTCCAATTAGCCACCACTACTCACCTGCGTGGCCATCCTTACAAGGTCGCAAACGACCGCACTCGATTAGACCTCCAAAAATATTTATTTAGTCAACGCGTTGTCCGATCGTGGAACTTTCTACCAAGCGAGACGGTTTCCACTGACACAATTGCGGAATTTAAAAGAAGACTCGATGTGATTTTATTTGACAAGAGGCGACTTTTACAACACGATTTCTTACTGCCAGCACTGTGAACAATTTTTCTGGCCTTAGACCGTTTTCATTCTTTTCCGTGAAAATTCACTAGAAATTCTGTCGTGATATCATGTGTGCTCCCCCCGACTGCACATTACATGTAAGAATAGCCCTGTTCGCTTTACATTAATAGGGTCCTTAACAACATTTCTTGCTTATACCCCTTAAAAATAACCATATATGATTACAAACTTAGTGCTATCGTGAAAATAAGAAAATAAATATAGTTCCGATTAACAACGAAATCTTATAAAATAATTATCTGGGCAGTAAAAGAACTCCTACATCTGTGGATGAGTTCAGCGAGCCACCGATTTCCAAAAAAATGAAAAAGGAAAAACTGCCTTAATAGGTAGCATGGTATGACATGATGCAGATAGATGGGATCCTGCTGTTGAGAGTTCATGACGCTTATTGTCATGGGAAAAATAATATAGCGGTGAGTTAAGAAGGGATCATCCGGAACAACAGGAGAAGACAGTAGAAGTCAAGGCAACATCACCGAGATGCGACCCACTAGTCTCCAGAGTCCACCGACAAGTTGGCGACCAAGCAAAAACCATCAATAGAGACCTCGAAGATCGCCGTATTCTGGGAAGAGCTTCAAATGCCAGGAAGACTCTTTTTGAAATCTACAGACAGCACACTTTATACCTTCTTGGAGGGTGGATCGATTCCATTCTGGTCGACGTGGTGATCAAGGAATTCCGGAGAAAAGACGTCAAAGGAGCACTCGTCTACCTTCAGTTGCAAACAATTCTGCTGGGAACAGTCGAAAACTGGGCGTTAGTGCTCGGCATGTTCTTTGGTTGAAGAGCTAGGGACAAGAAGTTCGCCAAAATATTAGAACATGAAGAGAAGGCCCTCTAAAATGTCCTCAACGAAACGCCGAAATGTTTGGGCCGCGTAACGTAAGCCAATAGGTATGCAAAGAAAACGGATGAGTTCAAATGGCCTCGTTAAAGCAGGATTGACGATGTACTCCTCCGCGACTGGTATGTGCTGATATGCTTTGGTGAGTTCGGATTTGGAGAGAATGGTCTTTCCTTGCAGCATATACGAAAAGTTGCGAACATGGGATATCGGGTACCTGTCCGGGATCGTGGCACTGTTTGGAGCTCGACAGTCCTCGCATTGCCCCCAATCATCATATTATTTCTTGGGCACCATGTGCAGTGAAGAGACCCCAAATTCAGCATGTCGCGATCCGAGGCTAGTCAGGGTCAAGTCGGTGTGGGTAAGCAAAGATTAGTCTGCCGGATATCACAATATGATGTCGGACTGCGTGCTGAACATGTTTAGCAAACTGACGTGGCTTAGCGAAGGATGAATGGTCCTTCAAGATGTCAGAAAACGGTGATCATGGGAATGCCAAATGGATGCATGTTGAAGGGCTTAGTGAGGCAATACCAACAGTGAAGAGTTCAGTGGTGGAATCGATGTGGTCAAGATGTGAAAATAAATCAGCTCCAATGATAGGTGACTGAATGTCCGCCTTAATAAAAACCTGGACGCCGAAGTCTGACGAATAGCGTCTGGCACCCCTGGCCCTACGTGTTTATTTTGGTGCTATTGGCGGTCTGTAGCAAAAACTGCGAAAGTAGGAGGTGGTGACACCTAGGAGGCGGAATAACATTAACCTTGTAGCCAATGTAGATCACATAACGGAGCCCCATTTACTTGTCAGTTTGGCAAAAAAGGCGACTCGTTTGCGACTGGCCAGCTGCAGACGTCGACATTACTAGTAAGCGTTGTCATTTACTGAATGCTTTGGCTTCCCGAAGTTGTACGGCGGGATGCTCTTTCGTGCCTTCAGGAAGTGCGTGCGATGATACCAGCAAAGTGGTTGTAACGACCGATCTCTTGACTGAGAACGGTGGCATCGGATAGGTTGATCAAGAGCCGACTGAGGAGCATTGATAACGGAGCACATATTGCCTGCTTGTGTGAACAAAAAACTGACAGTCTCCTTGAGGTCCTGCCTGTCGTTGTTTTCTGATTCCGTATATCCGAGTGCGAGGTCTGAGGGTTGGCTTGACCAATGTTATGAACAACAGAAAGTTGACTTTGCCGAATGCGAAGCCTCCGTACTCGCGTTTAAGGGTGACACCGGGCTCAGCAATGGGCACAATATTGGACCTCTTGTGAGAGACAGTGGTTTGTTTAATAGCTAGATAATAACTGCCGATATGGTAGCACTTCATAATGCAATCGGTGTGAGTGGCCGTTTTATCTAATTATGTGCTCGCGTCGAGCATGGCCAGAAATTGCTGCATTGGAACCGGAAGCTTATCCAGCCAGTTTGTGCGGATAATCGTATCGTCCATATGACGACCAGCCAGGAAAGTGCGCGTATGGCGCAATAATTGCGATGGCGTCTGGTGACCCAGCTTAACTTAAGGGAAAAGTTCTCGCAGCATACGGTCAACCAACTTGGCTGTAAATTGAATTACGTCATCTTTCAACGGTTAATAAGGCTCCCATTTGGGAATAGGTTCTGGAGAATCCTGGACCATGACGGCCACATCGAATAGGGGCGTTTGTACGAAGTACCAATACTGTCTATCCGCACTAGTTATGCGGCGTGCTTGAAAGACGACTTCTATGCGAGTCAACCAAACACGGGGTTGCTGGTTGCAAAATAATAAGGCTTGATAGAGACAGTATAAGCGTCTCGAGAGTCTGTGTGATCGTCTGACGAACCGTCTGTCTCACCCATATTTAAAAATTGAGATAAGTATACGCGAGGAAAAATGAGGCTACCAAATTTATAGTGCTGTCTATAGTTAACGCCCATAATCAAAAAAGTCTGTTAAAATCAACGTAACGTATTGACTGAACTACTATAAACTACGACGATAGACAAAAATGGCTGACAGTGGAAAGTTAACAGCAAGGAAGAGAATGATCTAGATTCACGGAAATCCCGATTCCTTCTTTAGCAGTAGCCGAAGGTAGACTTAAATCAAAGGTTTTATTGGTTAGGTTTGATAGCCAAACTTGAACTGCCAGCAAATCACCAATTGATGAATAGGTTCGTCAGAAGTAAGAGCTGAAAGGGCGAAATCACGTTCCATGCCTGCTAATCAACAAAAGCACCTTCAAAACAAGCACGTCAAAAAGCCCTTTCAGGTTGAAATCGAAGTTTATGCGGAAGTGTTTGGTGGTTAACTCAGAAAAACAAGCATCGAAACAACTTCAGGTACATAGGTATAATTAAAATCTACAAAGAGTTATATGTTCTCTGTATTCCCTACAATGTGTGGGCTTTGCCTTGCGGTTGCTTATTAATTTACTCTGTGTTCCCATTATTGATAAGAGCTTGATTGTTCTCCTATTCAGTGTGCAAACTTTTTCATTTTTACTTGTACCACCGGGGTGTTTTTCCCCAAACGCTTTGGTTTTCTGCATGGCTGGGTTTTGCTAATTCAGCGGGGACACATGCGTATAAGTAAGCTGCAATAACGCACTTCTGTATTTCAGCACAAAAGCTTATTGCTGGCCTTGAGTATTATATTCCTAAAGCATTTGGCCAAAATATGAAATTTTACACATTAAATTGTGCGCTTATGTTTCAACTGGTGAAAGAATACACATATTGCGTATTCTTTAACCGGTTTTTTTGTTGTTTTTTGTGGTAGTAGGTGCTACAATATGATTGGTCGCTAAATTCTGCAGCCGTTGCTTTGTGATTGGTGGACTAGATGTGCCTTTTTGGGTTGCGCGTCATTCAAATATTTGCACGTGATCAACCATGGTGTTCGCTTATGATGTCGATAAGAAATTTCGCGAGGTTCTCTGTGGCCGTCATTTCTAATCCTTTATGGAGCTTGAGAAAGCCATCAAAGAGTTTAGCACAATAACGAACGTCAATTGAAATCACTTTTAGGCGACGGGCTATTATTTCAGGACGGGTCGCTCGAATAAATATCCTGCGGACTCGATACACGCAAAACAGTTGGTGTATGCCCATCGCAAATACGTATGCATCATGGCGCCGACGAAACAGTAGGAATAGTTATAATTGTAGTTGATATCTACTGCTAACCGTGTTGGATGTGAAGCGTACTTTAATGATAATCATAGAGTTAAAAAAGGGCATCGCTGTAACGTCCTTCGATATGCAGCACAATCACGCGTCAGCGCCTCCTAAATATGTGGATACTGATAGCATTTTTAAGAAGAATTATTTGCAGGATTTTCGGACTTTGAGCCCGTCGTCGCCTTAAATTGAATTTATGCACTATTTTCATTTCCCAACATTAGTTAGGGAACAAGCACAAGTTTTACGTCCGCAATTTAAAAGGGTGATGCAAGGAGGAATTTTCAACACGCATGCAGAACTTATGCCAGAAGTTCGGGATTTCGAAAATGTAGGCAAAACGTGCTTATCTTATTGGAATTCTCAGGCCACAAACTGCAGTTTTATAGTAGCTCACAGCAGCAGCCTGCCAGATAACCACCCTGCATATAGCACTGCGAAGTAAAAGTACGTGTTTTTTCGATATGTGCACGGCGGCAATCCTAGGGCTAAAAACACTAGACGACAGAAGAGATAATTGCTTGTAAATTAAAAGATGACGTATTAGATCAATGAGATTTGATTGCAAGGCCAGGTTTACGGCCATGGAGTAAGAGGGAGAGCTGTATGTTAAGTCTCCATCTATCCTTCACAACCATGCTTGCAACCAGCACGGCACGCATAAGACTAATCATGCCTGGTAAAAAGTCATCAACGACTGTAATGACATGAATGGTTGACTAGACATGTTACTCGTACCAGGGCAGGGCTAGCCATCACTACTAAGGCTCGCATCTGTGGGTCAGTCGACATGGTGAAGAGAAGCAAGGCACGCATAAGACTAACCATGCACGGTACAATGTCATCAACGACGGTAATGACATGTATGGTTGACTAGACATGTTACTGGTACCAGGGCAGTGCTAGCCGTCACTACTAAGGCTCGCATCTGTGGGTCAGTCGACATGGTAAAGAGAAACACGGCACGTTTTAGACTAAACATGCACGGTACAAAGTCATCAACGACTGTAATGGTACGTGCCTTGATTCGTGTACCTAGAAGGGTGACCAATATATGTCGTTGAGTATATCCTGAATTTACCTTTCCTTCACGGTTTTTTGGCCGTATATCATTTTGCGCATATTGCAGTCTCGGCTAAGGTCTATTCGATATGTTTGTTTTTTTGACTTTTTCTTTGCAATTATTGGTTTTTTGCTTTTTGTTGATGTTTCTATCTACATTGTTTATTTTTTCCATTGCCTTATTTTTTTACTTTTGTTTGTTTTACTCTTCTACTTTTCATTTACGTTTTGGTGTTTTTGGTTGCATTTATTGCGCGTTTCCCCACTTAATGCCGGTTGTCCTGTGCAAATAGGGCTTCATAGTTCATAGTTCATTGCACTATACAATGGGTGATCGGTATAACATACACACCCAACTTGAACATCTACAGTCCAAATACGTGGGTAGGTATTTCGTATTGTGTTTTAGCTTTTCGTAGGCACTGGCCATGCGGATACTCTGAAATGGGAGTGGCTCACGAACCAGCACAGAGACAGTTGCGCTTCATACCTTGGCCATTTTGATGTTCTTAATTATTTGGCTCTCTGTGAGAGTGAATCAAAGGCTAGGATCAGATTCAATCTGATGGAGCGTATGCTTCAGCCGTGTGGACCCCCTCCAGAAAGGCCAGATGCTTAATCTCCCAATATATGTCCACTTAATCGATCAACGTTTTTTTCTGAGTGCCCCAAGGCTACGCAACGGTCACTACTTAGAGAGTTTTAGTAAAAGCCTGTGGCTTTTGTGAATGTTTTATTATGAAGCTTGTATAACCGATTCTTTTGAAAAGGTGATACGCTTAGTTCGTGTTTTCGCTATTAATGCTTCAAAACTATTATGCTAACTTCAACTTCCTACGAGATTACTTCGCGAGACACTGGGTTTCGCCTTCTTTCTCTCTCTCGATTGATTTGAAATGACTGTCCGTATTATTAGGTGTACCGACTCTGTGCCTAACCTATACCGAGTTTGACCGGCTGGAGGCACATTGGTTTACGATTACACTTAAGAAATACGACAAATTTTCGTTAGCCTTGTATTTTTTAGGCAGACCTTTTTGCCTGAATTCAGTATAGGCTTTTTAACTACGGACCGTCGCACACTATCTTGTTTACGCGACACTGCGGCCTATAATGAGCGTAGAAATAAACTGTTGTTTCTTATAATGCCTTCTTTGCATAAGCTAGATAAAACAGTATTGTTTATGATCTCTGCCGCTTGGAAAATTTCTTTCTTGCGGTCAGTTTTGCTAATTGTATGCCTTAAATATTTTACATTTTGTGTAATTCGTCGGATTCTAATGTAAATAAGTCGGCGGACCAAGTAGAACCTAGAAGTCGTTTGGTAGGCTCTAGATTAATTAGTTTAGATATCATGCCTGGGTAGTCGGTTCACTGCATCAGTAAACTCCATTAGTAAACTCCATACCTTATAACAAACTTGGCGGGCAACTTGGACCAAATGCTTTTAAACCCACGGCTCCCGATTAAAACCTCATATCTCAGGTGGCAAGAGTGCTGGCTTCACACGGCTTCACATATAGGGAATCGGTATCTACTTGTAGTTGTGAACTGTTATACTAAATAGCCCATCCAGTGCCTAAACATTTCACATCGTGTTTATAATCGCCATTTACAAGTTCAGGGGTCACTACAAAGTTTGCCAAACTGCATCGACTAAGGGCCCAGGGTTGTAACGCTCATTTAGTTGTCGTTATAAAATCCACCACATTCGTTGTCTTCTCAAAACCCAAAAAAATTTCACATCTCTACGACCAAAGCGAAATCTCATTCGATGCGACGTCGCCAAGGGCGAATCTTGTCTGTTTGTCTGCCGTCACTTTTCATCTTTCTAGTGTCGGATGTTCGCATTTGCACGGAAGATCCGTTTGAACAGTAATCTATTGGAATTGACTCGATAATTATCACTGATAGAAGGTATAGTTCCCCTATATGGTTTTACCGTCCATACTGCAGCGCTGAAATTTATAACATTAACTTCTTCCGCGTTCTAAGTGCGGGAGTCCACCTTTCGAAAAGGCATTCATTGTGAGAAAATTATGCATTGTACATTGATGAAAACGCTCGCGTTCCAGGTATTTTCATGCAAGAGGAAGAAGGGTTATCGAGCACCGGACAAATTTGTTGTCCTGAGCTTTTGGGCTCTTGCGGGAGCTCATCGTCAGCGATAAAAGCGTCCACGAAAAGCCAGCAAGAGTTATAGGGTTAGGAGCCAGTCAATCGTCATAAGGAGGAGAGGGGAAGGAACTTATTAATCACCGGCGTTGGGCATGCAGATATGCCTGCGGGGGCTATGTATGCGGCGCGAGCTCGGTTATCTATTCACTGAGTTGTCATCCGAGACCCAGGCTTCAATTAGTTCACGTTCTGTCTTGCTGCTTACGTGAGCAGTTATCCTCGCGGCTGCGAAGTTACAGTCGTGGCCCGCCGCGTAGGTGTGGGCAGCCACTTGCGACAGTGCGTCACCCCGTCCAACAGCCAGCTCTTGTTTGTGTATGTGCGAAACGAGCGTGCGTTCGGTTTGCCCTGTATAGTAACAAGGACAGATTAAGCATACTATGCGATACACTACCCCGGATTGTTCATTGTAGTTCATCCGGTCTTTTATTTTCAGTACCCGTTTGCGCATGGTAGCCTTGGGACGGTGTGCGGTTCCGATGCCTAGTCCCGCAGCGATGCGCTCCGTCGCGTCTAAGAAATCCTTGATGTATGGCAAAGCGTGCCATATCCTTGGTGTTTCTTCCGTTTAGGTCCTCTGCGGCCGTACGCGTAGGCAGCGGTTTATAAATGCTTGGTCACGGAAATATCAAGCCTCGCGTGTCTTTTCCTCCGGCCTACTGCAGTGAGACTCAATCGGGTTAACACTTTGACTGCGACGTGCGCCATATATGGTACACGTCTAGGCCTAAATTAATACAGGTTTGAAAACGCCGCCCCAGGGGCATGCATGCTATTTTGAGAGTCGCAGTCAAAGTGTTAAAGAGCGTTTTTACACAGTTTCGTGTGTGGGCAACCGGATTGTTGCTGTGAAAACTGAGAAGTTTTGTTGTGTTGGTTGCCTTCCTTTAAACCGTCTTCTAAATTTCACCGGTGGGTGTTCCCTCGACGAAGAAATCAAGGAGAGGCGGCTGCTGATCTTGTTCTTTTTCTCTTATGAATTGTCTGTCAGGAAAGATTCCATTGAGCAAGTTATGGAAGTTCTGCAGCACGTTTCCTTCCCCTTTAACGGTTGATTGGCTCCTACCCCTTATAGTTTTTGCTTGTTTTTCGTAGACGCTTTCTTCCTGAGGATGGACTCCCGCAAGAGCCCGAAAGCTCAGTACAATAAATAAATTGATCCGGTGCTCAGTAAACCTTCTTTCTCAGTTTGCAATTTTGAGTGGTGCTGTTGTACCTTAGAAGCTCGCATATGGGGAGCTGCAGCCTTAAAAAAAACATGGAAAACAAATGCATTGAGTTTTTCTTTACAAATAACATCGACCGGATTAAATACCTCATCTTAATTTATTGTTTTTGGTCAGCAGCATCGCTAGTCTATAATTTTAGTTCGGTCATCGTAATTGATTATTTCCAGGGACGGTGACTGCAGCCAGATATAGCGAAAGTAGACGCGCCGCCATCTACCCCACTCTAAACCTTCTCCCCGCTTGAACCGGTGACAGGATAAAGTCAAGATGGCTGATCAGAAATCGGGCGTAAGCCGCTTTCTCCAGTGCAGCCAGAAACACCGTATAACTTAGTCTTAAGTGACAGTATCCTCTTGCGCTAGTATTAATACACTATCTATCCTCACTCACCCATAGTAGGTGCCCAGAAAGATTCGCGGAGCTCAAATTTCGTTATTTTACTGCTGCAACTACTGTTTATACTGCTGCTTCTAGCGGTGTGTCTGAGTAATTGTAGTGTTGGTAATATTACGGACGCTAATATTTATTCAGAAATGGCAATGATTGGAGTCAGCTCTGGGCCCGTGTTTTCTCGATCTCAAGTAGGAATGGGGACCTGGATTTTTGCTATTCCTAATAGAGCAGGTCCTTAAGGCTCGGAGCACATCAATGCTTGCCCTACTTTTTCCCTAAAGTTTAAGCTACTAGGGCTAAAAATACTACTGTTAGAAATGTTGTGCCTATTCTAGAAGTACTAGTTCTAGTAATCACGCTTGCTAAAGCCAGTTAAGGGCAAACTACAATGCGTCCTGGTCGTGCATGTAGGAAATTTTAACCTAGTATGCAGTCGTAACCTATGAAGATTTTTAGCAAGCTGAAGAGTCAAGCAGACGTAGTTAATGCTAGCTAAAGATCTGCCATGCATTAAGGTCGTAAAAAATTGGCAATATAGTGACGATATGGTATCAGGTAGATTATAGTTCGATTATGTCCACAATATGCCCCCTCGCAGTCACTGGGTGTAGCTTTCGCTAAACAACGCACAGCCCCAAGGTACCGTCTTACTGCATGATTAGCTCAATGGTGACCATGCCTTTGTCTCGCGAGGTAGTGTCATTTACCGTCTTCAGGCTAACTATAATATTGCTACCGTATCCAGCTTTAGTTTTGAAGTTGCAGAACGTCTCCTGTACAACTAGGGTCACAACATGTTCCGGAATTAGCTTAGCATAATAGCATAGTATTTCTATACTGGAACAATATGAGAAATAGTGCTGAAAATTCGATTACCCGGTGAACTCCTTCGTCAGAAGTGTGATGAGAGAGATATGATCAACCCACGGCTCAGGATGTCATATAACTCATGAAGAGTTGCCTCTGGACCTTGTTCGTCTTCAGATGGACCACATATGAGCGAATCAAAGGCACTCAAATGAGATCCCCAATTTCTGCGCCCATTGCTAAGATTGTACTACAAAAACTCGAGAGACGGTTGTTTGAAGAGTACGAGCCAAATTTTGGGCACGCTAGGTTGACGGCACTTTCGTTGTCATCAACCACTGCAAGGAACGATTGAACTCAAATTTTCCCGATCTTCAGTTCACAATGGAACGAGAGATGGAGGGCAGACTTCCGTTCCTGGAAGTTCTCGTATGCCGCCAACCAGATGGCAAATTGGTGACGTCTGTCTACTGTAAACCAACAAATACGCCGCAAATATTGAGTTATAATATCAATCACCCGCTGCAAACGAAGTAAACGCACGCTATACCGACGGGTAGAAACCCACTGCAGCACGCCAGCTGCTAAAAGGGACGAGACAAAGCTCCTCCTAAAATATTTTTAGAGTTAACGGCTATCCACGGGCGTTTATTGAACGGACTAGAATGCCACCAAAAATGCGGACCGAGAAACCTTGCCTATCAAAGTCGTGGCGGAGCATCCCGCACATGTAAGGGGTCTCCGAAATTATGGCTAGATCCCTTGCGCTTCTTGGAATAGGGCTCGCTCATAAGCCTACCTGAACCGTCCGGCAACAAGTAATGCGGCCGAAGGACCCTATACCGAAATAGAAGTCACACGTCGTCTACCGACTTCGGTGCAGCTGCAGGACGTGCAATTATGTTGGAGAAATCGGTCGACAACTACAAAAGCGAACGCACGAGCATAATCTGGCTGTAAGAAGGTTGGACCCAAAGTCGGAGGTAGCAACCCATACTGCAGAGATGGGGCATGACTTCAACTTTGACGTGGTTGAAATTGTGGGCCGAAGTGATGATCACACATCAAGGCAGATTAAAGAAGCTTGAATGTCGACCGACTGTTCAGTCAACCGCCATATAAATTTACCGGTCCTGTGTTTTTTAAGGATCTTTTTATCCGGAGACAGACACGGCATGGAACAACCGGGGCCGTCAACCGACACAGTGGCTAACGCGTGCATGCTGGAAGCAAGTCGAGGCGCGACGGGAGCCGATTTAACGAACGCGCATGAGGGCGGCACGATGACAGACAGGGCAAACGATGAGGCTGAAGGCGAGGCGAGAGGCACACACAGTGACTCACCCATGATTGGTAAAAAACGCGGACGGAAGAGCGGCATAAAGATGAGGACCTTGAGCCAGAATGTCTGAGAAGACGAGACAACTACCCGAAACGTCAGGCTCATATAAAAACCTCTCCCTGTGAATGCTCTCCTTTCTTCTAGTACCTGAGTGGTTTGAAATGCATATTATATTTACAATAAGCATAACTGATGAGAATATGCATTTACAAGCTTCCTTGTCCTCCACGGAAGTGGTCGGAAGAACATTTTGGTTGTGTTGGGTTGGTTTTTGTCGCTGTACAGATGATGCAGGCAGGTGCTCAGGGGTGTAGCTGAATGATAGTATTGCTGGTACTATTTCTGGCTGAAGTGACACTGATTAACGTCAGCACTAGGCTCATACCTCCTCAATTTCAACAAGAAGTTTAATAGTACTGGTACTAACACTGACGCTACCATTTGTCAGAGGTGACGCTGGGGCTCATACTCCCTTGATCACAATAAGGAATGTGAATCTGAGTTTAAACTATTCCGAGTAAAGTCGTGTTGGCAAACAGCTGTTTTCGGTCATTCACTTCAGGCCGTTACAGTCACATTGAAAAATAGGCGACTAAAGCTCAATAGTCTCGATAGCCAGAGTGTGTGGAGTAGATGTGAACAATGAGATCACGTCAAACGACATTATCACCTCGTCTGCCTCCACTTCCAGGTATTGGATGCGGGTCAAAACTCTTTAGCAGACTTCACTGTCCACTGTGAATCTGTAGCGACCTCTTGTTCTTAGCCATGCTTTCCTCGGACGCAGCGCGGACAGGTCATGTCTGGCATGAACACCACGCATTCGCAAGACACGATAGCCAAAAGCTCCGTTCAAGGTCACCCCGTCTGGCCTTCTCAATGTCAGGAGCTTACTGCAAAGGAGTTGTTTACGCTCAGTCACTTCCGCAACCAACGATCTACTGTTCGGTTGTAGTTGCCCGGACCCGGTGATCTACTTGCCGGACAGCCCCTGTACTTCGGCTCATTCATGACTGGGCTGCACTTGTCTGGGAGTCCCTTACCCATTACTAATATCTTACTCATTCAACACTACATTTAATCGTTCACCCCTACGTCCACTTAACTCTACACCGTCGATTCCGACGTTCTCTATATTCTACACTGTCGACTCCGACGCCTCTATCTCATACTGGTGACCCAATTTTCTTCATCGTGCCTTCAAATCCGTTTACCTGCTAACAATTCCAACACTCACGTTCTCCTACCTACGTGCCGACTTACTTGTATCTGGTGACAGGATTATTCAAGGACACTCTTTTCTCCCACCAACGCGCCGACTTATTGGCTTTCGTTGACGTTGTAGTTCCACGACCCGATCGGAAACCATGTTGGTGGCAAGATAGATCCGCCACAGACGTCAGAATTGGGTGGATGAGCCGTTCCAGGATCTTCGCCAATGGACTGAGGAGGGCAATTGGACGATAAGAGGTCGCTAGGCAGGGGTCCCTACCCGCTTTGATCAGGGGGATAATGATCGACTGGCGCCAGCAATCAGGGATGATTGAAGTTCCCAGTGAAAGGTTGAAGAGGGCGGCAAGGTAGGCAGCCACCTTCGGGCCGATGTGGCGCACATGGATAGGCGCCAGACCATCTGGTCCTAAGGCTTTCGAAGCTCTCATTTTCTTGACGGCGGTGAGGATGGCATCAGCCGAAAATGAAATGTCTGGGGGCGGGGCTTTATGGAGGAGGCGAAGACGGGGGCGCTGACTTTTGGGACTGGGCGCCGAGCGGGGCGAGAACAGCTTGTTCATCTTCGCGGCGATCTTACCGTTGTTGGAAATGAACTTGCCGTCCCCAAAGCTAATAGACTGGTTTGATGTATCAGCCCGGGGTTTGGTCAGATTGCGTAAAAGTTTCCAAGTGGCAGCTGAGTTGCCGCTGAAATTGCAATCTGAAACTAGTTCATGCCAGCGTTGGCGTTTGCCATCGTTGATAGTCTTAGTGATTAAGCCATTCAGTTCGCCAACGCGTGGGTCACTGGCGTCACACGCTCGTATTTCGTCTCTCTCGTTCCAGGCGGGAGGCTTCGGGTGGATAGTTAGGACGGAGAAAGGCTATGCGGCCATTAGGGATGTGGTGACTTGCTGCTGCCAGGAGTAGTCGACGAAGGGCTCGCTCCGCCGTGTGGACGCAGGTGGGAGGCGGTAGGCCATCGATCTCGGCTTCGCATTCGGTCGTGAACGCTGTCCAATTGGCTTTCTTGAAATCAATGAAGTGCCGGTTGGGGGCCTTGATACGCTCGGCGGCGGTGGCCAATTCAAGCACAATGGGGAGGTGGTCGCTACCCAGGCTGATTTCCGTCTTCCACATGGTGGAAGCTACCAGACTGAGACTGGCGCGGGAAACATCGGGCGAGCTGGAGGCGCCGTTGGTCGGGAGCCGCGTTTGGCTGTTCTCGTTCAGAACGGCAAAGGGGGCGTGTTCTATTTCATCAGCCAGAGCTTCTCCTCGGGAGTCGGCTGCCAAGTAAGAGCACCATAGGTCATGGTGAGCGTTGAAGTCACCTAGCACCAGACGGTCTCCAGAAGGTAAGTAGGGAGCGATAGAGGCGGTGAAACCGGGAGAACAACTGGAAGTTGGAGGGATGTACACGTTCACGACGGTTAGCGGCGCCGGGCCAAGGGAAATCACCAGTACTTCCGTGGGATCGGCTCCAAGCAGGGGAAGCTGGTGAGGGGCAATGGATTTGTCCACCAGGAAGGCCAAACCTCCGCCTTTGTTGCGGCCGCGGTCGCGACGGACAATCGTGTAATCGGCACAGGAAGGGACCTTAGTGGAGTTAGACCACTTTGTCTCTTGGATAGCCGCCACAGCTATGCTGTGCGAGCGCATGAAGGCCAGGAGCTGGTCAAGTTTCCCAAGGAGGCCGTTGGCGTTGAATTGTAAGATCTTAAGACCAGGTGGTGAGGCAAGGTCGGAGACCAGAGGATTTGGGTTCAGGACTGGACGGGCTGGAGGCATGGAGATCGGTGGGGGCACGGGACAGCTGGGACACGCGAAGGCGGGCGACCAATCGGCAGCCGTGGCGAGGCCACTGCAGCGGAGATGGCACCAGCCATTGCAGGAGCCGCAACGTACAGACCAGTCGCGGCGGCCCAGACGGACTCGGCAGAACGAGCAGTACCAGAGAGGTCCAGGGTTGGCCTCGATTCCGGCGGCGAGGAGGAGGAGTCGGAGCAGCGTGGCCGGGAGGGGCTGTTCCGTCATCAAAAACACGGATTGGGCGGAGGGGAGAGTTGATCCAACGTCTTTACGGACGATGTCGAGCCAAGTCTTCAGTCGCCCTTCTTTTCGACGTTTCCAGGTAGGCTGCGGCGCCGAGTCGGGGATAGCATAGCAAAGCTCGTGAGGCGGACGGCGGAGAATGTGCCAAAACCACCTCAGTCGCCATTCTTGAATGGCCTGAGATATAGTACGTAAGTGTACTCCGATCTATTCCACGATTCACCAACTCTGGCTGTTTCGTCAGGCCAGGGGACTGGACACTTCCAGTTTATTTTTCTCTCGAGTTTAGCGGCAGTTTCTGTGACTAAACTGCAGTCGGGTAACTGCAGCTGACGAAAGTTAATGAGCTTGAAATATGCGTATCCTGCAGTCCTAACGTTTGCTGATAATACATTAGTTACTTATACTTAGCGAGTAACATAATTGTTTCGTCCTTGAGAAAAATAAACTGAAAGTGTCCAGTCCCCTCGACTAACGAAACAGCCAGGGTTGGCGAATCCTGGAACAGATCGGAGTACACTTACGTACTAATCTATATCCCGATCGAAAACCGGCCAGACGTCGACCCGGTGGCTCATTGGATAGGACGTTCGTCTCTAGCTCACTGATCGCGGGTTCGAAAATCGAGTGTAGCGGCAGTTTCTGTGGCTATACTGGAGTCGGGTAACTGCAGCTGAGGGAAGCTAATGAACTTGAAATACGCGTATCTTACAGTCCTAACGTTTGCCGGTAATACACTGGCCTGAGATATCCTCGTGATAGGATCGCAGCGGGTGCGGACTGTCTCATTTGAGATGAAGTAGCTATACTTAACTCGCAGGATCGTTCTCAGGCACCGGTACTCAAGAACCTCAGGTCTTCGCTCATCTTCAGCGCACACAGACCACCATTCACATTCATATAGGAGGAGTGGTCGGACAGATGCACGGTATACACGAATCTTCGTGGCGATGGAGATGTCACGTCAGATCCATAGGCACTTTCGAAGGATTGAGAAGACCCGCCGAGCAGCATCCATACGTGCTTGCTCTGCCCATTCGGTAGCAGCTTCCCCCCGAGGTATTTAAAGCTGTCTACTTTTTCGAGTTGATGGCCATTAATCCCCAGGGGTACCTTCTCCTGGTAAGGGATGCAGCTCGAGAACAACTTCGTCTTTCCGGAATTTATGGACATGCCAACCGATATAGCGATCTCATTTAACTGCAACACTACCGATTGCAGACTACCAAAGCTTGAGGCTAACAGTGCAATATCATCGGCGTAGAAATGATCAGTTAGCCGGCGTCCGGGTGAAAGCTCAACACTGTTCAATGACCTAGTTAAACAGAATGGGCGAAAGGACGCAGCCCTGTCGGACACCAGACTGAATATCGAACGATTGTTGTGGTCCAGGACTCGTGCGGTGGTAGACCGACAGTAGGCCTTAATCATGGCAATGAGTTTGGTCGGCACTCCATCCCGTTCCATTATTCGCCACAGGGACTCACGATGGATGGCAGGCAGGCAAGTAGCCCTTGTTGGATCCGGAACCCCGCCAATTGGGCCTCAATCCCGGCGGCGAGGAAGAGGAGAAGGAGGAGTCGGAGCAGCATAGTCAGGAGGGGCTGCTCTGTCATAAAAAAAAGCAGATTGAGAGGAGAAGAGATGGATCCACCATAGGGAGGTTTGGTGTAGCAGACCTTGGCCGCCCTGAGGACGGGTGGGAACGCGGTCGAAGACGCGTCTGCTGCGGTGGATGGAATCGAATGCGGCGGCAAAGTCGACAAAGCTAACGGCCGTCGGTTGCTAGTAGCTATGGCGGAATTCCAGAATGCACCTCAATGTGAATATCTGATCCGCACATCCACGCCCAACGCGGAATCCAGCTTGGCTAGGTCCTGTGCTGGAGTCACGTACAGACCGCAATCGCCTAAGAAGAACAATGGCAAAGATCTTTGCAGCAACATCGATAAAACTTATGCCGCGGTAGTACTCGCATCTTGTCTTATCTCCCTTCCTGTGGACAGGTACAAGGATGCCTGAGTCACAGTCATCGGGCACGGCCTCCTCTCGCCACGCCTGTACAATCACCCAATAAAGCCAAGGAGCCAGCTTGTCGACACAGGACTTGTAGATTTCTGCAGGAATAACATCCTCTCCGCACGCCTTGTTGTTGCGTAGGCTCTGCATTGCATCAGTTACTTCGTCTTCGAAAGGGAGGTCACACGACACTGCGTAGGCAGGAGAGGATTGAAACTACGCTGTGTAAAAGAGGGAGGGTGTGATGGGTTGCTCATCAAAGTTGAGGAGGTGCTCGGTGTTCAAGACAGCGATCGACCTTGGCCGAGTTGTCAGCAATAAAATCTCCATTCACACCGCGAACGGAATTACAGTGTCGGGGGCTTACCACTAACCTGGCGGATTATTTGGTACATTTGAAGCCTGCCCCATATAAGTCGCCGTATCGGACCAATACTTCTGCCGGTCATCTCTAGCCGACTGTAATGTCAACTTTCGAAGTTGGCGGAAGGAGGCATCATTGCGGGATCTGGCTCGATTCGTCTTGGCCGACAGCTGCAGGGTTCTTCCGATGATCCAGTCACTGCAGCGCCGCTGAGTGCAGGTGAGAATTTTGTAGCTGCCCCATAGACGGATGTCTTCCGTGATGACCACCTGCTACTGCCTTCGTTGTCAGCCTGGGTCGTAAGACGGGACCGGATTTCTGTGCTTATAGCCTCGGTAGTGTTGATTTGCCGGAGCTTTGTGACATCAAGGTGTCTCGCACGTGGCATTTTGGGTGCAGATGAGAAGTGAACTTACAGGCGCGTGCGAACGAGAGCATGGCCAGACCTGTGGACGTTACCAAATTTGGCACCTCGCATCGACCTGCTATCGTGGACCCAGGTGCGAAACCGTGAACCAACTAGAATGCAATCGACCTGACTGGCAGTACAGCCATCGTTCGAATACCAGGTCAGTAGATGTTTGTGACGATGCTGAAAGCATGTGTTGGTAACAAACAGTTGATTCTGTTCGGCAAACTGCAGCATCCCCTCAACATTGTCCGTTCGAGAGCCAAGCCCAAAACGACCAAGAAAGTGGCTGTTTGCCGGGTCACTGAGCCCAGTCTGGCCATTCCAGTTCCCGGTAACAATTAACAGATCACGGCGAGGGAGTCTTTCAACTAGCTTCTGCAGCTGCGAGTAGAAATCCTCCTTGTCCTGCTGTTCAGCCGCTGATGTAGGCGCATACACAGAGACGACCGAGATGTTCGTGAAATTGCCTTCTTAGCCGAACATAAGCCATTCGGTCGTTGACTGGTTCCCATGGCAGTAAGGCACGGTTGGCTTGTTTTGAGAGGGCAAGAGCCACACCATGTCTACCAGATGAGTCACTCGGACCACTGTGATACAGGGTGAAATGGAATCGACTCTCGGGATTTTAAGTTCTCGGGCGCCTGAATCAGAGTCGCACTTCGGACAGGCAACAAATATCCATGTGATATTCATGGAGACTGTGCGCTGTCAGACTTTGAGTACCAGGTTCCAGAACTGTTCACACATTCCAGCATCCAATACCAAGAGTCTGTCTGTGAGCAATCCAGCTTGCGTAATATTCACCCGCACCACCGGACAAGGGCTGCGGAGCGCGCCGGTTCCCACGGAGGCCGTATCATTGGTTTTATTAAAGTAAGTGGACATGAGGTTTCTTGGGAATTTTGAATACAGGCGGGTCCCCAAAAGCCGCTCGGATTCTTTTTTCGAGGTTGTCTCCTCTAGCACTTTGGCTCAAGAACCTAACCACAAGGGAATGGTGGTGGTGGCAAGCAAACTTACTTAATGGCAGTTCACCATCACCATGTCAGCATTGGGACTTGCGGCATTTTATTAAGCAGTCGGTGCGTCAGACCTCAGCCCACCACGCCCTGGTAACACTGTCGCTGCTGCGTCCGCGACTGCTATTTGCCAGACCCGGGAGCCTGTTTATTTCGCAGCTAACCTTCACTTAAGGCCGCGCCACTATCCACCACCTGTGGACGCGCCAGGTAGCCAGCAGCTAGGCTAAAGGGTAGCCCTCCTTTCCTGAGTAACCTGCCTTCCAAGCTCCTGAGCCTAGCCGCAACGTTCGGCCGTCTATTCGAGCTCTCCACAGGGCAGCTATCGCCTCGTTTCTCTCGGATCTACTCATTGATAGCTCTGCCATCAAGACGGGCTTCCAGCGTCTTCACCAGGGAGCTGTTGTGGACGCAAAATTCAGCTACCACCCCAGTCCTTTTGGATTTCTACCAACCTCCGATTGCGGCCACGGAACGACAGCTCCCGAGGGTCACTCGCTGTACCCTGGCGCAGCTAAGCGGTAGCTACTGCATGCTCCTTCGCCAGTATCAACACCGGCTCGACCCGTCGATACCCGACTGCTGTCTCGACTGCGGCATCTCGCCGTATGACTGCCGGCATCTCTTCGCCTGCAGCTCTCGGCCAGGCGCCCAACTCACTCCCCATGGATCTTTGGCTCAAGCCGGCTGAGGTCGCCGCTTTGCTCCGCCTCCCAACTGCACCCAATTTGGACTCCGGCGGGGACCCCTGATTCAACCAGGGCTACGAACCAACCAACCAAAGTAGCCACATGGTGGTGCCCACCGACTTGGGCTCTCTGACTGCTCTTTGAGACCGTAAAAGTCCCTCAGACTAGATGGAACATTTCGACCGGCAAAAATCCTTCTGAACAACGTCTGGGCGCAAAAACAATTGCTTCCGTTTGATATAAGCGCAGCTGTGCAGTGTCGGTAGCATTAATTCGGTCTCCTTAATCCCTGGCTTATGAACTGCAAGTCTTCTGAGTGGTATTCATTGTCCCTAACACTCTTCGAAATGATTTTACGTGCTCTAAACATTTTACAGCACACAGTGAGACTAATTCAAAACAGCGCCGTCGCATACAGCACTCAAAAATGTGATTTTTGGCTTTACAATAGGACTAGTAGTTTGATTTTAAAAAATAGACTCAAAAAGAAAGCAGCCTATTTAAAAGAGTATCAAACTACTGTAATAAAATGTCATGCGGAATAGCAATTTGTCACAATTCTGCACATTGCGAGTGCTTGGTCCGAATAAATGTATACAGTAAGCAGAACATGAAACTAGAACTCAACATTCACACAAAGCAAAAAAATGATGGCTTCATTTTCGCCGTCTTTGACGCAGGTGCTGGACTTCTCGTTCTACAAGTGAGTTGTTGACATGTTTTCTTAGTACAGCCTCCTTTGAATACCACCATAAATCGCCCGCACGTGTCGGTGCTAAGGCGTCCACTCTGCGCTCAGCTACAACCAGTTCAAAAAGACGTTTTAGTTCAGTCTCCACCTCAGACTTTCTCACAACTGATGTTTCTCTTGACGGCGTTGCGAGAGAGATATCTACATTACAGTCGAGCTGGGCCAAAAGGTCAGCAAGCTGATGGAGTTCGGCCGCTTTTTGAGAATAGAATTCTTCTTTCTTGATAGCCAGAGTCCTTTTCAGCTGTGCTAGTTTGGCAATGCGGTGCTAAAATGTTACAGGCAGAAATCTGATATTTCAGAAGGTAACCATATATGAGCTGGACGTAAACAGTGCAATGTTAGAATCAAATGAAATACCTGATAGCACTCCTCTTTAACGTTCTTCTTCCTACATTCCTGGTCAGTATCGGTCGGCAAATTGTAAGAATCAATGTGCTTCACATCACTTATTTGTAGAATTTCAATTGCCTTCTTGTAACCGGTCATATTCAACGCCCTGAGTCGCCTAAGGAGCCGCATGCGACGTTGGACCATCGATTCTGTGATTCCTCTTAAGGGCAGAGTCTTCAGAGATTACGAAATGGCGTGAGCTAACCCGAGGATACTTCGTTAAGATTGCCTTGTAGTACCATAGTTGAAAAGACATTCTAAGGACTGGAAGATAGAGCGAGCACTGAACCTACCTCTGCCAAGTAAAGAATCATCGGCAGGATGCAGTTCTAGGCTCTTCATAAAATCCCCAAGTTGATTATAATAATCAGCAGACTAAATCTATATCAATAAATAAATTTAAAAAACCGATTTTTGAAATCCCCAGGTGAACGCTACAGCTTGCTGTGGTGAAATTCTTCGCCGGTAATTTACTAATCAAGAGGGTTACCTGTCAAACATTTCAAATGCCTCAACACACGGAACGATTTTCGATTTCGGTGACGACTCAAATCTTTTATATTCCCCTAGAGTGTGTTTCATATAGTGTTATAAATATCGTACAGTCAAAATCAAAATGTGGAGGGTTTTTCCGAGGCATTTTTTCAGGTTTATTCCGTTGGAGTCGACTGTACCAATAGCCCGAGTAAGAGCAGCTCAAATCTTCACATAAAAATAAGTTTTTCTCTTACGCAATGCTGAGCTGAAGCAAACGCAAACTCTGGGAGCTGTCAGTATATTAAAAGAGCCGACAGCCATAATATTGGGCAGGACGGAAAGGAGATGCCCTATACGCACGTAGGACGTGATGAACTATGGAGTCCCATACACGACTAATTTTATTGGTTTTTGTGGTTGTCGTTCTGTGATGTGATTGGTTGAGTGGTTGGTTTCTGATTGGTTGGTAACGTATTTAGTTTTCGCTTTATGATTGGCAGATTAGGTATCACGTTTTCGGTTTGCGCACTATTCGAACATTTACACGTGAGTAGTGATGGCGTCCACATCTGCTGGTGCACCGATCCTATCTGCTGATACAGTGTTTCGGGAGATTCTCTGCAGCCGACACTTCCAGTCATTTAAAGAGCTTGAAGAAGCATCTCACGTAGGATGGGTAGTGAATCTGGGAGTGCGCTATAAACGCAACCCAAATTACCGAACAGTCATCAACCGGAACATTAGTAAAACAAATACACAGATATTAATTTAGGCAATGTCAAAAAAGAAATTTTTAAAGGCATATTTCGAAGGTGCAAAGCAAAACCCATTAAACGTATAGGTAGAAACATTACTGGCAGACAGTGGAATGTAATTGTGTGGCAGGTACATAGTGGTCTATGGCACTTACTACCGTTGATGACCAGCCGTGAGCACTGTGCTGCTCACTTCATCATGTCTAAGTACCCACAGATGCAACCTTTACAACGCACGGTGAGCCGTTCCCTATGTCACTATCTACCGTTGATAACCGCCCGTGAACACTGTCATTACCAGCGGCTCGACTACCGCAATTTAAGATAACTTGCCGCTGGGTATTGCATTGCCGTGTCTACCTTATCAAGTTAGGAAGGCAGGACCATACTATCAGGGAATTACGTCAGATAAAAGTCGAATAAAGCAATTGAGATCATTACAAATTGGTCACAGCCAAACTACGGCCTCGCAGGCCGTACTACGGACGACCAGTTTTCTTGATCAGAAAAACTGGCCGACAGTCTGACTTTCTGTCTAATTCGTAGTGTTGTCACCATAAGTGATGATTTCAACACGAGCAATTATCACAACGCGGGAAGCATATCCTGAATGTCATGCAATACATATCCAAATGAAGAGACACTTAAGGTATGCACAGCCTTCTTTATAAAAAACATTGCCACGTCGGCTTACCTTCCTCTATACAGTCTTGTCACTTTCCGCCTGAAGATCTGCAACACATGGAAGGTGCTGAGTAAAATAGTAATGTGCCTTTCGAGAAATAATCTCCTCCAGGCTCATGTCTCGCGGGCATCTGCATCAAAGAAATCTTACATATTTCCTTGGCAGCAGAACCCTTGATTTCCTTAAACCTGCTGACGACCTATTCAATCATTTGCGCCGTTTCAGATTAAATTAAAGCGTAGAACACGGACCGCGCATGATCATGCTTCTTGGTTATCACTATGTGATACAAAGCAAACCCATGGCGGTTCGATCTGTAGGTGCCGTCCATTTGCAGCACCTTGTCATACTGAGCGATCAAGTACTTCAGGGCTGGCGTTGTGAAGCACACTGCCTCAAGCCCATTTTTGCCATACAAAAGTCGTACATACAGCCCACCTCCATATTTTGGAGAGCTTCTGTAATCCCTATTGCAGACTGACCTGACCACATTATCCGTCGTCTCATATTGGCTGTGTCGTTCAGCTTGTAACTGATGCAGCTGGTCTCTAAAAATGCTTGCGTTTTAGTGCAAGAAACCTACTTTTCAAAAGGACGTTCAGACCACTTGCTGAGGGCTTTATTTGAGCAATGATTTGAAGAGCTTTTCATCTACTTCGCTCTCCAACTTACAAAATTTAGGGTAGGCCGACACTAACACCTGGTTACAGGCGTGGTTGTGCAGCATTTAAACGGACTTAACATGCAGATCACCCTTAAATTCCACGGCGCTAATTCTGGCATTGCAGCCAAATTTCATTGATCGAACACGTTATCAATTAAGTTAAATGCTATTACTTCGTTCGCCAGCTTATACTTTTAGTCCTTGAACTGCCACTATGCACACATTCAAAGTGCATGAATTTGAATTTACCCTGCTATACGCAGGGTGGTTATCTGGCAGTTTGTGACTGTGGCTTATTGTGAAACTGCAGTTGATGGCCTGCAAATTTGAAAAAGATGACCATATTTAGCTCACCATCTCAAAATCTCTCACTTTCGACATGAGCTCCTCATAACTGCTGAAAATTCTGTTCTGCATCGCACTTCTAAATTGTGAACGCAGAACTAGTGCTTGTTCGCGTGCTTATGATGGGGAATAACCATAGTGTACCAAATTTACCTTTAGGGGATGACGGGCTCAGCGCCTGCAAGTCCTGTAATTTATGCTCCCTGGAAATATTAATCGTATCAACTTTTTCAGCAGGCACGGACTGGTGGTTGTGGTCCATATTAAACACAATGTCATCGAATTCCATCACTCTTATCACCAATTTTTCCCAATAATGCACAATTCGCCACAAATTGTCCAACACCACCATATTATCCACCAATCACACAATTTCCGCACATGAGCCCTCAACACAATCAAACAAGTAATATGAATCCATTTTTTTCATAACACATTCCAGCTTTTGTATCTGACACCATAAGTGTTGCTCTTATTAATGCTGGATCGATAGTAAACAAAGTTTCACGACTTAGGACTTTTATAGATAATAATAAGTTGTATATTTCAGGCCCAATGGGCCTCATCAATAAACCAAAAATTCGATAACACGAAGTGCTACAAATAATTGGTTGAACGAACAGTATCCGTAGTCTATAGCTATAAGACGAGTATAACTGTTTAGAAGCGAATTTGTTAGATTCGAAAAAAATGAATATAGCAGTGTCATGCAGAAGGTGAAATTCAAGGGCACACACAGATGAGCCACATCGTTATCTAGATTCTGACTATGTATTCTGGTACCCACTGCCTCTGTTAGTAAGAGAAGGCTTGGAAGCAAACTCAGTCGAAGCTGAGCGTGGGGCAGAACAATAGGTATTAACGAAACATTACTGGTATAGACGGGTTCCCGGCACTACACTCGGGTTTCCAAACCGGTGCGGCATAATGGAACATAGGGTTCCACACCAGTTTATGATCGTGATGGGCACCACCGTATGAGATCCAAAAGTCCGTAAAATCTACAAGACCATCGTTGGGGATGTCTGAGATGTGACCAAATATAAGGCCCTGATGATGGTTGATGACCAGCGAAACGAGAGCCATCAAGACTGCTTCCTGATTCCGGAGGACACGAGTCAGAGGAAGGTAGTTTCAAGATCCTAAATTCCTGATGGTCCTTTCTCGGGATCGTGGAGAAAGCTGCCCGGAAAAGATGACGAAAACAAAAGGTTTATAGATTCAGTGTTAAGATAAATGTGCAGGCTTCGCTTGAATGCACATAGACTAGTCAACGCCCGAACATCAATCGACAAATTATTCCAAAGATAGCTATACCTAAAAACAAAAAATATAGATCGCTTAGAAGTGGAAGCAGCAGGAGGAGGTATAATCAACGTTGAATTTATTAGGTTGTAAGGGCGAGTAACGGGAGTAAGGGCAGAAATCTTGGGGAGATTTGAACTATTATTAAGGCGAAACAGGAGACAAAACCCTGCTTCCAGTCTCCTGACCAAAATACATATAATCCCCATATAGTCTTTTAAACAGAAACATGGGTAAACGAATCAACCTCCAATGCTTCACTTTTTATAGCAAACGGCACCTTTAGACAGTACCGCGCTTATAAACGAGGAGGAGGTTTTATGATCTACATTAGATCTACCATAGAACAGAGTGGCTTTGAGGTTCTACAGGAGACGTTCAATGGGGAAGCGTGCTTCGCTATAATAACATCCAATACCCTTAAAAGCGTTCTAATGGGATGTTTGTACACCCCTCCGGAATATAGTAATGATGACACGGGCCTTGCAAATCTACTAGATATTATATCATATATCCAAACCGAATATAAGATAATTGCAGGAGACTTAAACCATCCAGAAATAAACTGGACAGAACTATCAGCCCCATCCAGACATGATGAATTATTATCATCAATTGTGTTTCACAACTGGACGCAAATAATATACAAACCAACCAGAGGAAACAATATACTCGATGTTATTCTCACCAATGACATCTGGCCATTATATACGCACTTTGACAGCTTAACCTTTGATAGTGATCATAAGACAATAATAGCAGTGCTCCCTCTTAACATTCAAATAAGACCTGATCCTAGTTACACTTCTATAAACCCCAAAAATCTTGACATCGAATCTATGAATAACTACATGAGGTAATTGGATTGGAGCTCTTTCCTCCTAACAGCATCCCCTCTAGAAGCTGTTAACATATTTATGCCACCCTTAATTTAATTCGAGATACCGTAATTGATGAGAGATCTCCATGTAAGAGATCATTTATCCCAAACTTCCTTTCCAAACGGCTAAAAAGACTTAAAAAACAACTCCATGACCCATGTATTAGTTATCTATCTACGCCCAGACGCATTACAGAGATTCACGAGTTAGCCCAGAACATTGAAACAAATCAGACAATAGCAGCAGAATATCGGGCAATCGAGTCCCCAGAAGTGACAGCCCAAATCTTCCGGAAACAAATAACTAACAGTCAAAACAAGGCCCCCAAATCATGCTTGATGACCAAGGAATAGTAATAACAAATGACAACCAAATAGCAAATCTTTTTAACGAGGATTTCTGAACCAACTGTTCAGTCGGGGAAGAACCAATCCCCCAACCAACAGAAATGACGGCAATAGTATTACAATAGATATTGTTTAACGAAGAAACTGTAGAGAAAGCTATCCGCCAACTGTCCAATTCCACACCATATGTAACGGATAGAATCCCTCCTTGCATACTGAGGCATATGACATATGCCCCAATACTTTTGTCTAACCTTTTCTCGTTACTGCAGTCAAATGGTACTTATCCAGAAATATGGAAAAAATCATGTATCACCCCAATATACAAAAAACGGAAATCGGTCCAATGCCCAAAATTACCGTGGTGTTCGCCGAACACCAAATGTTAGATCATCTGACGAACGTAAATCTCATACCTCCCTCTCAACATGCCTTTTTACCCATGAATTCATGTCAGTCCTGCCATTTCACTTTCTTGGAATTCGTCTGCAGAAATCGAGATGATGGGAACACGGTAGCTACAATTTACTTTGATCTAAAAAAAGCCTTTGACAAAGTTCCCCATAAAAGAATGATCGTAAAGCTAGGAAGTCACGGGATTTACCCCCTCCCCTCCTTGATTTCCTCAAATCTTATCTTTAAAACCGATTCCAAGTAGTACAACTTCGAAATTTAGTATCAGAACCAGCTCATATAAGCAGTGGTGTTTTTCAAGGCACAATCCTAGGTCCCCTCTTATTTCTCATTTACATTCATGAGTTATCCACGATATCAACATCTGCTAAAACATTTTTATATGCAGATGACTTAAAACTCGCATATGCCTATAACAAACATTCGATAACTAGTGTGCATAGAACAATTGAATTAGACCTTCAACAACTAAAAGACTGTAGTGTTCAGTGTCAAATGCCATTTTAACCAACAAAATGTCATCTCATGATTTCTGGACCACTAAAACTTCCCCCCATATTGTTTAGTGATCCAGAAATAAAAGAGCTTACATCTTTAAAAGATTTAGGTCTTAGCTATTCTAATACTCTTGACTTATCTCCACATGTTAAACAAATCGCACCAAAAGCCAATCGACTATGTCGCTTCGTAAGTAAAAATTTCACATCAATTACACTAAAGACTTAACTTTACAAAATGTACGTTTTACCTATTCTAGATTACTGCTCAATATTTTTCGGTAACATGTCATCAGACAGACAGGAACTATAAAGAATCCAGAGAAGGTGTACCAGATTTCTGTGTAAACGGGATGACGCCCGAGACTCCTATACAATAATGTACAATAGATATGGTCTTAAACCTCTCTGGCAAATGCGACTCCAAAATGGTTCAAATTTCCTATTTAAAGTGACACATAATCACAACATCCTTAGCAATAATATGTTATCAAATCAAAATGGTTCCCGTCTCACTAGAAACAACCAACATACAATTCATAACGCTAAAGCTAGGACGGCTCAGCGATCAAATTTCTACAGCATAAGATATGCGATCATATGGAATGCCCATCCCAACGATATTCGCAAAAGCCACAGTTTAGCCGAATTTCGAACAAAGACCAAGCAGTTCTTCTCAAATGACATGACGCATATATTTCTAAACAAAATAGGACACTCTGCAAACCAGTTCTTTGACATCCAATTCGGACCAAAAGGAATCAAACGCTCCAGGAGAATTCCCGCACATTTTGGGGAAAACTGGCCACTGCTGGAGGCTTTCCAGACGACGGTTTCCAACGCTGATCAAATCAAAGCTTCAGCAAAATTGTGCCTTGCCTCCTTTTCCAATCCTTAAAAATAAGGATAAAAAACAAAAACTAAGAACAATTTATCCATTCCAATATTTTTCGACTAACATTTCAATGTTTATAAAAAGTCATTATGAAAGAAAATAATTTTATCTACAATTAAACTAAGATATATATATTGTTTCCTCTTATACTGTATCAGAAGTATAAATGTTTATCATGTAAATCTCAATCGCACTTAGATATTCGATGAACGAAAGGCCAAGTGTCTTCTGCCGATGCACTTGAATGACGGTGGTGCTTCGCAATCAGCTACCAGCTGCCTTGACCCAGCTCAGACATCTGCAACGTTCCAGCTTATTATCAAACTCCTGCCAATGGACGACGATTGTAATCTCCGTATCGAGCAGACACATTGTAGCGCCCTCCACTCGTAGGGTATGTTCTGGTGTTGAAGCAGGAGTTTCCTAGTGCGTCTTCAGTATAATCTCCGAGCTAAAAGGCTCATGTTGGAGGTTCCCAGCGTAATCCACATTAACATAACCCATACTTCTGATAAGGAATGAAGCAGTGAGAGATATAAGAATGGTTTATTGTCTAGACAAATGGAGAAAGGGAAACCGGGGTATACAGTGCTGGAAAGTGGTTATGGGGAAATCTCACGGACAATACGGTCCGGAATCGCAGGCTGACAGTCCAAAGGGAGTGTAGAGCTGGAGGCTGCTACGGGGAATGGGATAGTGTTGGCCACAGTTGATTCTACAAAAAAACCACAAGAAAAACACACTGTATGACCTCTGCACAACCGGATCCAGACCACTCTAGTAAAACACAGGAAAAACGGTTGTGCCAATTCAGTTCATTTGAACAGTCTGCATCCTAAGATAAAATTTACCATGGAACAGGAACAAGATAACCATCTTTCCTTTCTCGACGTTAACTTATCCAGACAGAGAGATGGGTCCATTACACGGATGGTCTTCCATAAAAACACCTGGAAAGGACAGTATTTACATTATCTGAGTTTTGTTCCCATTCAATGGAAACGTAACTTGGTATATACTCTTTTCCAGAGGACCAGAATGATCTGTTTTACGGATACATTGGATAATGAATTAACCAACCTTAAACGCACCCTTATGAAGCGAGGATATCCAAGTCAATTTATAGACAAATACAATAAACCTCTAAGACCTAAATTGACTCAACAATTAGCACCAAAAAAGCCCATCTTAATTTCCTTACCATTTAAGGGCGACAACATACTAAACACCATCAAAAGACGCCTTCTCAATGCCATTGGAAGGGCGTACTATGCTGCTGATCTGATAATTTGCAATCCGACAAAGCCTTTACCAGTTCCTCATGCGAAGGATGCCATGCCATTGCACGCCACTTCAAACTGCATTTATGAATTTACATGTACTTGCGGATGCAAATACATAGGGCGAACGCAGAGGCAATTGGCCACTAGAGCTAAGTACATTTACCTAGCTGGCTAATGAAACAAGAAAACAGAATTCCCCGGTCCTCAATTACTGAACATCTGTTAGACTCGGGCCATTCTGTTGACCCCAAAACGTCCCTCCGAGTACTTGTTCGAGCACGAACAACTCGCACTTTACGCTACCTGGAGGCAGCCTACATACGGCGGGTCAAACCCGACCTATGTAAACAGTTGGAGCATGTAGTGAACCTAACTTTGCCTTGGAAACATTGGCTCCCTGTTTATACATTTTTCCTCCTAAGTTGTTACCTCAGGTGTTTTTCCCTGTTATTTTTGCTGACCACAGCGTTTGAACTTCTTATGTTATTGATTATCCACTTGGCCACTCCTTATGACCTTGTGTTTACATCGATTTTTCTCTACGAATTCATTGTGTATCTTCTCTTTGTGATTCACGTTAAGTAATGAGAGGCGGCAACTGACGAGCTCTCTCGAAATGATATGGATCCAATAAATCATTTTGCTGCTATTGCCATATTTAAATTTCTCCCTCTTAAGACAGGACCCTGTCCTCAGGGTCCGGGTGTACCTGGAGGGGTGTGTCAGTAACAGTGACCTCATGAGACATTTCCGGGATTAGGTGTTCGGGAATAATGGTAAGGTGATTATCCGACGTGGAAGGTACCCGTCCGCGGAATGGCTCCAATTTGTCAAAATGTGCCGTAGTTGAGGGACCGTTGGACAATCTGACGTCTTGGATGATATATGTAGAAAGCAGGATAACGCGGAGGATGCGAAAAGGGCTTCTTCACGGGTGGTGTAACTTTGCGGTTGTGCCGAGGGGTGGTATAGGTCGTTTATGCAAAACCAGATCACCTTCTTGGTGTGCAGTGCCATGTACGCGGGAGTCAAAACTTTCTTTTTGGTGTTGGTACGCTGCACCTAAGCGTTCGCGCGCTAGATTATGGGTGAGTCGCAAGAGTTCCTGTAATTCTAAGGCGTATGAACCGGGGGAGTAAATTTGAGCTTCCGTGATGGGTAGGTGGGAATCGATTGGGAGGCGGAAACTTCGTCCAGTTACCATGTAGAATGGTGAGTAGCCGGTGGATGAATGTACGGTTGCTCGGTAAGCCATCAGGGCATAAGAAAGCCTTATGTCCCAATTCAGTGGAAGGTTGTCGGCAAACGCCTTTAATAGGTTACCTTATGTCCGGTTGGTACGTTCTACTTGTCCGTGATCCTCCGGGTGGTACGGTGTCATTCGGGTTTAATGGATCTCTAATTGGTCACACACGTCCTGAACGAGTTGGCTGTTGACGTTTGTCCCGCAATCTGAATGTAGAGATAGGTGGGCTCCGAAGCGGCAAATCCATTCGCTCATGATAGCCGAGGCCACGGATACTGCGTCTTGTCGTCCGAGAGGTATGGCTTCGGCCCATTTTATGAAGTAGTCAACCATGACTTATACGTAATTATATCCCGAGGTGGAATACGGTAGTTCAACTATGTCCATGCCAACTCTTTGGAATGGAAAACTGGTCGGCATGGACTGAAAGGGCGCACGGAACCGTTGAGGTGGTGACTTGAAAGATGCGCAAGTAGTACATGTAATGCAAAATGTAATAACTTGTCGACGTAGTTTGGGCCACCAGAATCTCTGTCGAGCTGCTATTTCTGCCTTAGTCTGCCCTACATGCCCTAGCTCCTGGTTTAGATCCGTTTAGACCGGAATTACCATACTTCCTGGTACCACAATTCGAGGTGGGAAACTAATGGGATCCTTAAGGAACAGCAACTCATTATCCATGTAGAGGTGAGGCCACTGGTTGCGTAGGGCCTGTGCGGCTTCTGATGATCCTTTGAGGTCATCGACCGTCGGTCGGTGTGGACCTTTAAGTAGCTGATCGTAAATCAGAGCCACGTCCGGATCGGTGCTCTGTGCCACAGCCCAATTGTACCGGGTGGGTTCGCTTATGTGAATCAAATTTACAGTAGTATTGAGTATCTGGTTGTCCTCAGATATCTCGGTAGAGCGTCGGGACAACGCATCAGCGTTAGTGTGCTTATTCTCTGGTCGGTATTGGAATTAAAACGTAAATTTTTTTAGCAATTCCTGCCACCTGGCATACTGTCCTTCCAGGTCTTTTGTAGTTTGTAACCATTGTTAAGCTTTGTGATCCGTTCGGGCGAGGAAAGGTTTACCAATCAAGAAAGCCCGGAACCATTTCAAAAAAGTTTCGAGAGTTAATAGCTCGCGACGATGAACGGAATAGTTACGTTCTGTTCCCGACAAAGTCCTACTGGCGAAGCATATTGGCCACTCATTTCCACTTGAATCGGCCTGCGATAATACTGCACCTATGGCGAAGTCGCTGGCATCTGTATCAAGGATAAATTCTGGTGCATCGGCGTCCGTGTTCGGGAGTGCGAGTATAGGTGCGGATATCAGGAGACCGTTCAGTTCGTCAAAGGCGCTTTGACATTCTGTAGTCCAGCTAAACTTTCGACCTTTTTCTGTTAGGCGATGCAGTGGTTGCACGATTTCGGCTAAGCGTAGGATAAATGTCCGATAATATGATGCCAATCCAAGGAAGCTGCGCACTTCAGTTACGGATTTAGGAGGGGGCCATAATTGTACCGCACTTATTTTTCCGGAGAGGCGATGATGCCTTCTCTACATATTTCATGACCTAAGTATGTAACCTTATCCTTTAAAAAGGTACACTTCTGAGGATTGAGCCACAGTCCTGCGTCGCGTAGGGCTGTTAACACTGCTAGTAAATTTTCGTTGTGGTGTGCTATTGTGCGGCCGAACACAATTACATCATCTAAATATACGAGACACTGCGTTGGTAGTAGGTGTGCCACTACGACCTGCATCAACCGTTGGAAAGTGGCTGGTGCATTGCATAGTCCGAGTGGCATTGTTTCGAATTCGAAGAGGCCTTGAGGAACCGTAAACGCAGTTTTGTGACGGTCTGCCGGTTCTACTTCTACCTGCCAGTATCCCGACTTTAGGTCTAATGTCGAAAACCAGCAAGCGCCAGCTAATGCGTCGAGGGTCACGTCAATGCGGGGTAGTGGGAACGAATCTCGTGTAGTCACTGCATTAAGTCGCCTGTAATCGACACAAAAACGCAACGTTTCGTTCTTTTTCGGTACGAGTGTCACCGGGGAGGCCCATGGTGACTTTGACGGACGTATGACCTTATTCTTGATCATCACATCAAGAATTTGGTTGAATTATTCGTTATAGTGAACAGTTATTCGCCGCGGTGGTTGCCAAACTGGTTTGGCGGTGCCTGTTTCGATGGAGTGTCGTAGGTACGCGGTGCAGCCTAAAGATTCTTCGTCCCAAGTGAAGACATCAGCAAACCTTTCTAACAGTGATCGTAAAGCTTCTCGGGTGTTACCAGGAATATCTCTACTGTCCGGCACTATCGTGTCGATGTTGATGGCCGGCAGTGCAACAACGGCTTGGATGGCTACACAGACTAACTCTTCATCGAATGTCGGTAATGTAGCTTCTCTCGTGCAATTCACCCGGTTTAATGAAATCGTTCGTTGTTTAACATGGATCACGCACTCGTGGCGGTCAAGGAAGTCCACCCCCAGTAATACAGCCCATGTTAGGTCTGGTACAACTAGGAACGTGTCCTCTTTTAGACCAGACTGAAACCTTAACTGTAGAGGCAGAGATCCAAAGCAATCTAGCCGAGAACCATTTGCTGTCGTTAAGCACAGTTTACTCGACCTTTTGTCTAGTTTGAAGTGCTGTCTACGTGACAGTACTCGTGGGTTTACCAATGATCTACTCGCCCCAGTGTCGATCAGAGCTTTAACAAGCTATGCATTTACGTAAAGTTCAGTGCAGAATGGTTATACCAATGTATGAAATTGAGATACAATTAGAATCGAGTACGTACCCGGTGTGGTTTGTTTGCTGAAGGAAGGTGTTCGTTCATTGTTGCAAACACAGACTTGCGGGTTTGGAAAACGATTATACCCTCCATGTCCGGGGAACTGTGGCCGTTGGTATGATGCGGCCCAGTTTGGCGGGTTAGAGCTGAACCGGCGCCAGTTGTTGTTCTGTGGTCCTCGTATTGGGTTTTTGGCGCAGTCGGCTGGGCTGGTTGAGCAGTTGGTTTCGTTAACTGTGTCACTTCCGAGTAGTGTTCTACTCGGCTCACCGCCTCCTGTAAATTCTGGGGTGGTTGAAGGATCAGTGAACGACGCAGCTCCATTGGATTTAAATTCTTCACAAAGAAGTGTAGGGCTGCGTCATGACAGTCCGTCTCGGAGACCGAGGGATAGACTGCTCTGCAAAGACGCCATTATTCCGCTGCATGCTCATTCGGGGTTTCGGCCGGTAGTATACATCGTGTATGCATCTGGTCCAGTGCCGCCCCTTTTGATATCTTCGGTTTCAGTACATACTTCAACTACCGGCACAGTTCTTCTACGGGTGTGCCCTCGTCGAGGCCGGCATCCAAGGCCTTGTCCAACTGGAGCTTCGTCAGGCCATGTAAGATAGCCATGCTTCTATCCTGGCTGCGCACTACCCGGACTTGAAACTGCGCACGGCGTAGCCAGGTCGAAAAATCCTCTTTTTCGTCATATTCGGACAATTTTAGCTGAAGACTAGTGCCGGAAGAACAAACTGCATTCTGAGTAGTGGAGTTCGTAGGCACCGGTGCCACCAAAGTAGCGCCCTCCACTCGTAGGGTTTGTTCTGATGTTGAAGCAGGAGTTTCCTAGTGCGTCTTCAGTATAATCTCCGAGCTAAAAGGCTCACGTTGGAGGTTCCCAGCGTAATCCACATTAATATCACCCATACTTATTATAAGGAATTAAGCAGTGAGATATATAGGAATTGTTTATTGTCTAGACAAATGGAGAAAGGGAAACCGGGGTATACAGTGCTGGAAAGTGGTTATGGGGAAATCGCACGGACAATACGGTCCAGAATCGTAGGCTGACAGTCCAAAGGGAGTGTAGAGCTGGAGGCTGCTACGGGGGATGGGATAGTGTTGGCCACAGTTGATTTTACAAAAGAACCACAGGAAAAACACACTGTACGACCTCTGCACAATCGGATCAAGACCACTTTAGTAAACACAGGAAAAACGGTTGTGCCACTTCAGTTCAGTTGCATTACACATGTATACGGAAGATGCGATGTCCTTAGCTGATTTTTTTGCCTTCAAACTGACCGCGGCTAAATCTACCTCAGTTAAAGTACATGACCGTTTTTCCAGACCCGAAGTATTCTTTCTATAAAACCGTAACACGTACAATGTGTAGTCATTTTATTTCAGGTTTTTCTAGTACTGTACCTTAGAAGTCAGGTTTTTTCACTTAAGACAAACCTCTTATTTCGCACACTATTGACCTAGCAAAAGACCAAAACAAACACAATAGTCACTGCGAAAGAAGGCATTTGGGTTAGGTTTTTTCCTGCCTTCCGGAGTTTTTGACGGCGCCAAAGAAGTGCTTTACAAATAAACCTTATTATTATTACCGCGATGCTCTTCTTTACGCTATGATTCACAGTGAAGTACGCGTCACATCCAAGGTGGCTAGCAGTAGAAATTAACGACAAATATAAATCATCCTACTTTCTCCTCGGCGCCACGATGCATACATATTTGCGGTGAGCATACACACATTTTTCCGCGTGTATGGATTCCAGCGGATATTTATGTGAAGTGCCCGTCCTGAAATGGAAGCCCGTTGCTTTAAAATAAGCTGCCATTGATATTTCTTACTTTGTTAAACTCTGTTATGGCTTCTTGCAACTCCATAAACGACTGGAAGTGTCGACCACAGTGACCTCTTAGAATTTCGCATCAACGATAGAAGATAATTCCTTGACAGCTCACGTGAAAATGTTCAACAGGGCGGCTTACCGTGTCACGACTTGGTTATTTCAAGCGGACATAATCCTATTGGCTAACTGATCGGCTATTTTATGTCGGCGAGTTTATGCTTTTGGCTATTGTATAAATTTAAGCATTCCCATTGGTTTATCCCCTATACTATAGACTTAATCCTGCTGTCGCTTACTATATATAGACGGCCCTATGGAAGGTTGATCATCTCTCTTGGCAGCCGCCTCCAAATATCTCCCAGAAGTCATCTCCGGCCAGGACCAGGACCAGAGCAGTCAATCATCCCCGCCAAAGGACGACTTTACTGATTGTTCCGATTGTTGTAGCCAGGACTAATAAATTTGTCCTTCAAATAGTATCGCACGAAATGGCCCATCGGTCGTCTCGGTTCGTTACAAATTGGTGAAAGCGGTGGGATATGGACATCGACGACCTACTCTCTCGTCTAGTAACGGAAATGGAGAAGGTGACTACCCCATACGTCAAGGACAACGCGGCCAAATAGGTTCTCGCTCTCATACAACTACGACCTATGGGAGAGTCGCATGAAGACCTTCATCGAGACAATTGATGAAGGAAGCAGATCTGCGGTCGTCCTTGAATGCGTGGACGACGAGGTGCTGGGCGTTGCTAGGGCCTGTAACATAACATCATCCCTAACCACGGCCACTATATTTGAGAGACTCAGACGAGAGTTTGGTGTACCAGTCACGCCATGGAACAGTCATCAAACTCAAAGAACCAGGAGACAAATGACAGGAGAGTCAGTTGGCGAATACCAACGCCATCTCCGCATCTTAGCCCACAAATCTTTTCCAGACTCCAGCTTCACCGATCTGGAAACAAAGATCCTGGACATCGTTCTAGAAGGTGTGGCTAGTGATTACGTTAGGCGTGAGCTTGCTCGGAACACACCACCCACCATCAAGAAGGCTCAAGAGTACGCCCAGCAAGAAGAAGCGGTCTTCATTGCCATGCCCCAACGTGACGCTGTCCTACCGATGACTCGAAACATATTCGGTCCCCGGCCGCCAACGACGGTTAGCGTCTACGCTACGAGACAGTGCCGATCCCGCGAAATCGGCACGCAGACGGCTCAGTGGCAGATGAGTCCTCCCACGCAGATGAATCCTCTGCAGATGAATCCTCCACCACCAACCTATCCGTCCTACGGCTTCCCTAAACCGTGGCAGGGTCCTTCACAACCTTGGCATGGACAGCCACAGAATGTTGCTAGCTGGACTGGACCTCCACAACCGACCTCTTCTTGGCGAGGCCCAACACCGCCCACTCCACGAGGGAATTGGAGACAACAACGGACGAGACAGAACCGCCCCCCCCCATATAGTTCCGGTGTTCATGTGATCACCCCAGGTGAGGGCGAACAATCCGGTAAGTGCCTTTTCATAACTGATATGTGTATTACGAACATAGGTTCCACTAAGTCTTTCCCAGTTATTAATAATACTATAGGAAACTCTAAGTTGCCATGCTTAGTTGATTCAGGGACTGGGTGCTGCCTTATTAGGCTAGAAACATTTCTTGAACTTCAAGCGAAGGTAAGATATTGCAGTAAGTCCAAAATTAGTCTGAAAACGGCTAATGGCAACACCCTGCGGCACAGCGGCATAGTAGAACTAGAGCTTTTGTTTGATAGCATTAAATGTACACATACCTTAATTATTTGCCCAGATATCATTTGGAAATGTAGATTAGGAGCAGACGTTTTACATGCTTTTGAATGTTGAGTAGATTTTAATCTTAATTGAATACGCTTTTCTGGAATTGAAATTTCCTTTAATATCGAGGCGCCACGTATACTGGTCGAGGTTAACACGTTCCAGTTAGACGAATGTTTTAAGGGGTTCGTTCCATCCTCGCTCGATTCGGTTAGCTCTACGAAGCTAGGTAATCTAATTCATGAGTGAAGGGACATTTTTGATTGGGACGGTCGTTCGTACGGCCGAACCAATGCAGCTCATCATGAAATACATATGGGAACAGCCCGACCTATTAAGATTCCGTCTCGATGACTACCTGTGTTCTACCAGACACAGTTAAAGGCGATGATAGACGATATGCTTGATCGAAAGATAATTAAGCCATCTAGCTCTCCCTGGTCGTCTCCGGTCGTTCTAGTCATGAAGAAGGATGGGACATTAAGACTATGCGTAAATTATCGTAAGTTAAACGGGGTCACGACTAAAGATTACTTTCCGTTACCTCGCATTGATGAAACATTAGATGCACTTTCGGGTAATCGGGTGTTCTCGATGTTAGATTTAGCTGCTGGATATTGACAAGTAGAAGTCCGGCCGTCAGACCGTGAGAAAACTGCTTTCTCAGTCCCTTCTTAATTATACGAATTCTTGACTATGCCTTTTGGTCTAGCTAATGCGCCTAGTACTTTCCAAAGGCTTATGAACCAGGTTCTAGCACAATTTATCCCGAATACCTGTTTAGTGTATCTCGACGATATCATCATTCTTGGAAAGGATTTCGACGATCATTTGCATAATTTGCGTAGGATATTCAATGGGTTGAAACAGGCAGGTCTCACCCTTAAGCCGGCAAAGTGCGTACTCCTTCGAGATAAGGTTAAGTTCTTAGGACAGGTAATGTCAGCCTCGGGGGTCGAAACCGACATAGATAAGGTTGTGGAAGTCCGCGAGTGGCCGACATCCAACAATGTGACATAGGTCAGAAGTTTCACGGGTCTCGCTTCCTAATGTAGGAAGTTTGTTAAGGATTATGCACATATAGCTGCACTGTTAAATAAGCTCACGCGAAAAGGAGTTCGCTTTAAGTGGACACCCGAATGTGCAGCGAGCTTCAACACTTTAAAAGACAACTTGTGTTCCAGTCCAATCCTCGCGTTCCCCAATGTTAGTCAACAGGCAGGAGAATTTATACTTGACACAGATAATAAAAAGGTTTATTTGTAAAGCACATCCTTGGCGCCGTCAAAAACCCCGGAAGGCAGGAAAAAACCTAACCCAAACCCTTTCTTTCGCAGTGACCATTGTATTTGTTTTGGTCTTTTGCCAAGTCAATAGTGTGCGAAATAAGGAGTTTGTTTTAAGTGAAAAAACCTGACTTCTAGGGAAAAAATCTAGAAAAACATGAAATAAAATAGCTATACATTGTATGTGTTACGGTTTTTTAGTAATAATACTTGGGGTCTGGAAAAACTGTCATGTCCTTTAACTGAGGTATACTTAGCCGCGGTCAGTTTGAATGTGAAAATATCAGCTGAGGATATTGTAACGGACCAAACCTGAACCGAACCCTATTTTCTTGTTTTAATCATCGTTTTACTGTGACCGGTCCTTTTTTCCGTAGAACAGTGATCTGATTGGACTAGGAGAACACACACGTGACGACCTGAAGTTCCGATAAGTCCGAACCTAGATCCCTTCCGACCCTCTCGCTTACCGTTTACCGTATCTCCTTTACCGTTCCCGTTTCCGTTACCGTTCCCATTACCGATACCCTTCCTTGTACCAGTACAATATACCTTTATATATCCTCGTCTCCCCCTTTTATTACGTTATGCGTTCTACCTCTAACTCGCTCGCATCAGCGTTGGATGAGATCGATGGACCTCTCGGTAGTGTATTTGACGAGACGCTATTCGTCGAACCAAGGCTGAGAGTACCGATAACCTCTGGTCCCCACCGATTGGACGCATTCGACTCGACCGTTACAATATGGCATCTACCGTATGCATGGGTCTGCTCGATACGGAGATTACAATCGTTGTCCAGTGGCACAAGTTTGCTAATTAGATGGGACGTTGCAGATGTCTGAGGTGGGTCGAGGCAGCTGCGAAGCACCATCGTCATTCAAGTGCATCGGCAGAAGACATTTGGCCTTTCGTTTCTCGAATATCTAAGTGAGATTGAGATTTACATCATTAGTATTTATGCTTCTGATACATTATAAGAGGAAACAATATGTATTTTAGTATAGTTGAAGAGAAAATTATTTTCTTTTATCATAATTTTTTATAAACATTTAGATATTAGTAGAGGAATATTGGAATAGATAAATTGTTCTTAGTTTTTGTTTTTTATCCTTATTTTTAAGGATTGAAAAAGGAGGCAAGGCACAATTTTGCTTAAGCTTTGATTTTATCAGCGTTGGAAACCGTCGACTGGAAAGCTTCCAGCATTTGCCAGTTTTCTCCAAAATGTTCGGGAACTCTCCTGGACCGTTAGATCCCTTTTGGTCCGAATTGGACGTCAAAGAACTGGTTAGCAAAGTGTCCTTTTTTGTTCAGAAATATATGCGTCATGTCATTTGAGAAGAACTGCTTGGTCTTTCTTTTAAATTCGGCTAAACTGTGGCTTTTGCGAATATCGTTGGGTAGGGCATTCCATATGATCGCATATCTTATGGTGTAGAAATTTGATCGCTGAGCCGTCCTAGCTTTAGCATTATGAATTGTATGCTGGTTGTTTCTAGTGGGACGGGAACCGTTTTGATTTGTTAACATATTATTGCTAAGGATATTCTGATTATGTGTCACTTTAAATAGGAAATTTAAACCATTTTGGAGTCGCCTTTGCCAGAGGGGTTTAAGACCATATCTATTGTACATTATTGAATAGGAGTCTCGGGCGTCATCGCGTTTACACAGAACTCTGGTAAACCTTCGCTGGATTTTTTCTAGTTTCTGTCTGTCATCTGATGACATGGTACCGAAAAATATTGAGCAGTAATCTAGAATAGGTAAAACGTACATTTTGTAAAGTTTAGTCTTCAGTGTAATTAATGTGAAATTTTTACTTATGAAGCCACATAGTCGATTGGCTTTTGGTGCGATTTGTTTAACATGTGGGGATAAGTCAAGAGTATTAGAATAGCTAAGACCTAAATCTTTTAAAGATGTTAGCTCTTTTATTTCTTGACCACTAAACATTATGGGGTGAAGTTTTAGTGGTCCAGAAATCATGAGATGACATTTTGTTGGTGAAAACGGCATTTGCCACTGAACACTCCAGTCGTTTAGTTTTTGAAGGTCTAATTCAATTGTTCTATGCACACTACTTATGGAATTTTTGTTATAGGCATATGCGAGTTTTAAGTCATCTGCATATAAAAATGTTTTAGCAGATGTTGATATCGTGGATAACTCATGAATGTAAATGAGAAATAAGAGGGGGGCTAGGATTGTGCCTTGAAAAACACCACTGCTTATATGAGCTGGTTCTGATACTATATTTCGAAGTTGTACTACTTGAAATCGGTTTTGAAGATAGGATTTGAGGAAATCAAGGAGGGGGGGGCCGAATCCCGTGACTTCCTAGCTTCACGATCAGTCTTTTATGCGGAACTTTGTCAAAGGCTTTTTTTAGATCAAAGTAAATTGTAGCTACCGTGTTCCCATCATCTCGATTTCTGGAGACGAATTCCAAGAAAGTGAGATGGCAGGACTGACATGACTTTTTAGGTAAAAAGGCATGTTGAGAGGGAGGTATGAGATTTACATTCATCAGATGGTCTAACATTTGGTTATACATTATTTTTTCTAAGATTTTTGCTAAAACCGATGTTCGGTGAACACCACGATAATTTTGGGCATTGGATCGATTTCCGTTTTTGTAAATTGGGGTGATACATGATTTTTTCCAGATTTCTGGATAAGTACCATTTGACTGCAGTAACGAGAAAAGGTTAGACAAAAGTATTGGGGCATATGTCATATGTCTCAGTATGCAAGGAGGGATTCTATCCGTTCCATATGATGTGGAATTGGACAGTTGGCGGATAGCTTTCTTCACAGTTTCTTCGTTAAACAATATCTCTTTTAATACTAGTGCCGTCATTTCTGTTGGTTGGGGGATTGGTTCTTCCTCGACTGAACAGTTGGTTCAGAAATCCTCGTTAAAAAGATTTGCTATTTGGTTGTCATTTGTTATAACTATTCCTTGGTCATCAAGCATGATTTGGGGGCCTTTTTTTTTGACTATTAGTTATGTGTTTCCGGAAGATTTGGGCTGTCACTTCTGGGGACTCGATTGCCCGATGTTCTGCTGCTATCGTCTTATTTATTTCAATGTTCTGGGCTAACTCGTGAATCTCTGTAATGCGTCTGAGCGTAGATAGATAACTAATACATGGGTCGTGGAGTTGTTTTTAAGTTTATTTAGCCGTTTGGAAAGGAAGTTTGGGATAAGTGATTTCTTACATGGGGATCTCTCGTCAATAAGGGTATCTCGAATTAAATTAAGGGTGGCATATAATATGTTTACAGCTTCTAGAGGGGATGCTGTTAGGAGGAAAGAGCTCCAATCCAATGACCTAATGTAGTTATTCATAGATTCGATGTCAAGATTTTTGGGGTTTATAGAAGTGTAACTAGGATCAGGTCTTATTTTAATGTTAAGAGGGAGCACTGTTATTATTGTCTTATGATCACCATCAAAGGTTAAGCTGTCGTAATGCGTATATAAGGGCCAGATATCATTGGTGAGAATAACATCGAGTATATTGTTTCCCCTGGTTGGTTTGCTTATTATTTGCGTCCAGTTGTGAAACACAATTGATGATAATAATTCATCATGTCTGGATGGGGCTGATAGTTCTGTCCAGTTTATTTCTGGATGGTTTAAGTCTCCTGCAATTATCTTATATTCGGTTTGAATATTTGATAGAATATCTAGTAGATTTGAAAGACCAGTGTCATCATTACTATATTCCGGAGGGGTGTACAAACATCCAATTAGAATGCTTTTAAGGGTCTTGGATGTTATTATAGCGAAGCACGCTTCGCCATTGAACGTCTCGTGAAGAACCTCAAAGCCACTCTGTTCTATGGTAGATCTAATGTAGATCATAAAACCTCCTCCTCGTTTATTCGCACGGTCCTATCTATAAAAGGTGTAGTTTGCTATAAAAGGTGAAGCATTGGAGGTTGATTCGTTTACCCATGTTTCTGTTAAAAAGACTATATCGGGATTGTGTGTGTTCATAAAAGTCCTAAGTCGTGGAATTTTGTTTACTATCGATCTAGCATTAATGAGAGCAACACTTATGGTGTCGGATACAATAGCTGGAATCTGTTGTGAAAAAATGGATTCCTATTACTTGGTTGATTGTGTTGAGGGCTCATATGCGGAAATTGTGTGATTGGTGGATAATATGGTGGTGTGAATTCACGATTGGCGCTGTTTTATCACAAAGACAAGCTGATAAAACAGAGTGTGTTATCCAGTACCTAAGTCGATCCCTTAGCAAAGCAGAGAGGCGGTACTGTGTGACTAGGAAAGAGATGCTTGCCATCGTCTTTTTCGTTCAAGAATGTCGACCATTCCTGCGGTACAGGAAGTTTATAGTTAGAACAGATCATAGCTCGCTAACATGGCTACGTAATTTCAAGAACCCCGAAGGGCAAGTCGCACGATGGCAATAGCAACTAGCAGGCTACGAGTACGAATGTTTATACCGACCGGGTCGTCTGCACAATAATGCTGACGCCCTATCTAGGAAACCCTTTAGACCGCACGGAAATTGTCAATCGTGTACGGCCATTAACATAAGTCCGATATCGCTTCACGATGACCAAAGTTATATGTGGGCGCAGGCCGATATACCATAGAAAAATTAGTGAAACCCGGTCGTTGAGCACGGACGAGTTAAGGGGGCAGAGCTACGAAACGCACTGCCTACACACAGTTTGGGATAAGTTATTTTTGGATAACGGTGTCCTGTATTATAGAGATAGTGATCAGCATCCATGACGTATCTTGCTACCTCTATCCATGGTAGACGGAGTAATAGAGAGGATACATACCAAGTAAGGGTATGTAGGAATATATAAGACCAAATGGACACTCAGGCGTAGATATTACTGGCCCAACTTAAAGCGTTTCATGTGTAATCACATTCGGTATTGCACCCTATGTAATCAACTTAAGCCACCGCGACAGATAAACAGGGCCCCTCTTCAGCCAATATTGACCGGGTATCCCAACGAGCGCGTTGGTGCTGACACCATCGGACCATTGCCGAGTCGTACAGGCATAATCGGTACATTTTAGTGATGGTTAATTTCTTCACAAAGATGGCTGAACTGGTAGCCTTGCCCGGTGTCTTTGCTGACACAGTCTCCCAGGCCATTTTTAATGGTTGGATTTGTAGATGATGCGCCCCCGATCAGCTTCACTCTGACAAGGGAAGTTCGTTCGAAAACACAACCATACGCGACTTATGTAAGTACC
>JAYGXS010000010.1:11207461-11235867 GCA_036362985.1 Ligula intestinalis
TATATATATATATATATATTATGACTGCGTACCGTCCGCAAGGTAATGGGCAGGTAGAGCGGACGAATAGAGCCCTAATCAGTTTGCTCAAGGCGTTCGTTGATAGACAGGCTCCCCGAACGTGGGAAGATGCCTTACCAGCCTGTATGCTAGCCTATCGCTCCACGGTACATGCATTGACCTATCAAACCCCCTTTGCCCTTACATGCGGCCGAGAAATGCAAATTATCGAGGACCTTCAAGTACCTCGCGATATTAACGAAGTTCCCATCGGAGTTTACCTTACGAGTCTAAACAATAAGATACGTATCGCCGCAGAAGAAGCACGAATACATCTTCAGGGGTCCCAGAGGCGTCAAAAGGATCGCTACGACAGTTTCGCCCACGGAAGTCCTTTCGAAGTAGGTGGTGTCGTTTGGCGTCGGAATTATTCCGTTGCCCAGGGAATGACAGCTAAGTTTGTAGTTGATTGGTGCGGCCCATATACCGTTACCCGAGTTATTTCGGACACTACGTGCGTTATCCAGGGACATGAACGGCCTTTCAGCCCCGAGTTTACGGTACACTTCAACCGTCTCAAACTAAGCGGCCGCCCCACCGAACCAGATCGAAACCCTAAACCCCCACGCGACGAGGAACCAACCGAAGATATAGAGGAGACTTTCGTACCCGTAGGAAGTAGTCCACATAATTCGGAGGATGAGGTGCACGCTGAGGACAGCGATACCTTTTTCGGGGAGGATGCAGTGTAGCAAATACCCTTAAGATGGCCTCAATTTTTGTTCATTTTGCACTATATTAAAGAGGGCGGCTTACCGTGTCACGACTTGGTTATTTCAAGCGGACATAATCCTATTGGCTAACTGATCGGCTATTTTATGTCGGCAAGTTTATGCTATTGGCTACTGTATAAATTAAGCATTCCCATTGGTTTATCCCCTATAATATAGACTTGATCCTGCTGTAACTTACTATATATAGATGGCCCTATGGAAGGTTGATTATCTCGCTCGGCAGCCGCCTCCAAACGTCTCCCAGAAGTCATCTCCGGCCAGGACCAGGAGCAGGACAGTCAATCATCCCCGCCAAAGGACGACTTAACTGATTGTTCCGATTGTTTTAGCCAGGACTAATAAATGAGTCCTTCAAATAGTTTCGCACGAAATCGCCCATCGGTCGTCTCGGTTCGTTACACTTTTTCAGGGCTTGCTGAGTCACATCTTGGATCCGTGAGTTGGACTATCTCAATTCGCGTACCAGATCACTCCCGTACTCACATTGTCTCCTTGCTACGTTCTAACCGACTTGAGTGGGTGAACATTCTCATCCCGGTTTGCTCGTTCCATTCAGTTTTCAGTTTGTATTATTAGAGACTACTATCCTCAGAAATTTTCCCACTCGTTTTGTTATACTAGTTTTCACTACATTTCGTTGATATTTTTCTTCATTATTAAACTCCAATCTACACCTGGACCTTCTTTCCTCTTACTTTGTGTGTGACACTATGCCCGTTGATAAGAAGAGGCTGTCTGAGGTAAACCGACTTTTAGAAGAGATCTCCGTTTTATCTGCTGAGAGTAGTTGTCCCCCTTCGTTATCAAATCAAGCACCAGACTCGTCAAGGTCACGAGTAGTACGGAATACTATAGCGCAAACTAAAAATGCACGCCTTTTTCACCAATAATTAAGCGGACTGCAGATTAAACTCACCAATCATCAAGCGAAAACTCAACCAATCATATTGACGAACGGCTACCAAAAACCAACCTTGACAAGCTACGCATAGTTCATTGCAAGTCGGTCCACTATCTTGGAGGACTAGCAATAATTAGGAAATAGCAAACAATCAGGCTACAAAGTTACGAATCTGCTACATTCATCCGTACAAAGGGGCTAAGCAATGTTCGATGCTCTGGGCCTTTTATTTGCTTTAATGGTCACCGCGGGCGGCACTTTTGGCTATTACAAATCAGGTTTCGATCCTTTTTATTTTGAGTTAGAACTATTAGAAAGCGTTGTTTCCATGGTATCGGGTCTCGCGTTCGGTGTCTTTCTCGCAATAGGATCTTTTCAGTTAGGTCAGGATAATCGGAAGGCTACCATTCTTTTTCGTATTCAGCTTTTCATTCATATGGATATTCAATTTCTTTCGCAGTAGTTAGTGGACTTCTGAGTGCCGTAATGGGATTTCGTTTCGTAAAAACTGGAAAGCTGATGCCTGCTGGTGTCTCCTGTGTCCTCAGGTAAGTACTGGATACACAATCTGGCGATTTTTCTAATAGCTTACTCATGGCAATTCGCAGCGCTTATATCATGTGGAAGTGAGACACAGTAGGTGTGTATACCTCTATCAGAAACTGTCAGTGGCCATGACCAATCGACGGACTTCACATTTTATGTTGATAATTTTAACAGGTATTAGTATATGCGTCGACAAGCTGTGGATATTTTTTGTATCACGTCCTTTGATTATTTCCACGATCTAACTTGTTTGTGTCTGTTGATTGTCTTAAAATACAACATTGCCCTTATTTTTCTTAACATTATCCAGCTTCCAGCTCATTGCTATCGTATCTTCAGTACGGCTACCTTACATGGACGTTCACCAGAACTGGAATGGCCTCAAAAGGCAAACTAATCCAAGTGCATACTTTTCAGCTATGCCACTCTTTTGGTTCGTTGCTGGTTTTAAGATACATTGAATCTTAATAGTTTTATTACACTATTATTTGCATTTGTATCGAATAGCACCGATACTAGTTTTGGAATCCAGGACAAAACCCAATGTAACATGGCGTTCGTTACGTAAATCTTCGTTGTTGCGGACCTAAGGCGTCAATAAACACACTGACCCAATATTTAGCCGTTAACTAACACCGTGACAGCCTCTTTGACAAGGGGTGGGGTGGGGTGGGGTTCATGTTGTGAACGATGTTTCCTTCTTGTCGATTAATTGAATGTTTAAACCATATGATATAACAGTCTGATATTGATCATCAGCAAGCTCCCTATCAACGGTGAGCTTTCATGTGTGAAAACTGGCCTTTGAGCCGCAGTCACAGTATTATAGGAAGAAGCCGTTTGCACAGCATAATCTCGGATGAATTAAAACGTTCGTGTTCCAGGTATTCGCATGGAAAAGGAAGAAGACGTGTCGAGCACCGGATCACTTAGTTTCTTGTCCTGTCTTCAGAGATAAGAAGCAGCACCCGAAGGAAGGGTAATTATAGTGCACATAGGCCATCAGGTTGGCGAGGTGTAAGAAACAGCAACCCAAAAAGGATGGGAGAGAGGGGAAAGAATTATAGTGCTATACGCCGAATAGCTGTGAGTGAATTCGCGGGTCGTTCGGGGTCATAAACAGGAATTAGTGCAGCGGCTTGTTTCCACAGTAGAATTCCTGGTAATCCTGCCTCATCTTCCGACCGGCTCGTCGTGGGTTCCTCTTCTTTTGCAATTCTTACGTCCGGTTTAGCCTTGTTCTCTCCTTTGTTCACATGATAGCGTAAAACTTTGAGGGGGGCGGAAAGGTCTAGAAGCCTGTTGACGGAGTTGGCATCTGAGTACCATGTCTCAGGCGTCAACCTTTCGGATTTTGGGGTTATTCGGCGTGCGTTTTCGCTCCTTGAATATCGATGTCTTCGCCAGTCTCTCCGATGTGTGCTGTAAGCTGCGACTTTGGGTCTAGTCACCGAGCCGCTAGTTTCTGTTCGTGTGGACGGGTGTGCAATTTTCGGCCTGTTTCTCCAACGTAATTACAGTGTCCATTGTTGCCTAGTATCTTGTAGACAACTACAGTTATTTCAATAGGGGCAGTCTGTCTTTACGTTGCATCACATCGGCGCATTGTTGCCTGAGGTCGATGGACTGTGTCTATTCCAGTGGGTTGTAACAGTCGTGAGATTGCTTCGGAGACCCCTTTATGTAGGAAATGGCCCTCCAGACTTCGGGTTTCTGCAGCACTGACCGTTGTCTGTTCACTTAGCCTGCTTTATTAGATAAATTAGTTCGGGTATCCATTCGCTGGGAAGAGTTTGTGAAGGTATTGCTGTTCAGCTCTTCTGTCAATTGGTGTGCTGCAATATGTCGCAACTCTCCAGGAAAAATAACGAACGCAGCTACGTTTGTGAGACGTGGGGTGATTGCTGTTGAAAAGTATTAGTAATACAGCATAATCTGTCTCATCAGCAATTAATATATGTTTTCCGTCATTAACGCTGAAGGAATTTGCTTATGACCTCGAACAATCGGAAAAGTTACCAGTAAAACTAAAGGTGAAAAGTCAAAAACCTTGCAAAAAATGGTTGAATAGGTTCTCACAATTGTGGTGTTAACGATTTGATGCCGTTAAGAGGGTGTCTAGCACTGACGTGGCGCAGCGTGCTAACACCGGTATGTCGTAAGATTGGTATTGAGTTAGATGCGTAAAGTAGGCTGAAACCCGTTAGCAAATGCTACTGGCGAGGGAGTTGGACCCAGTGCTGCCCAGATGGATTGAGCCAGATCCTGCAACGATAATTCTTTCCATAAACTCTGGTAAATAGTATGGGGTTTGCACCAGAACGCCAGCTGACTAACGTAGATTACCCTGACGATATCGCCTTTTGTAATCTACGGTTTGTCGTGTCACGGGTGAATGACGTAGTTCATTCGATCATCTTATCCATAAACGTCGGGAAGGCAGAATTGTTTTCGAGCTCTATCCCTGACCAAGGATGGCCGTCAACTTGAAGAAGTAGACAGTTCCAACTACTGCGGGGCGAGGCCGCTGCCGAACAGGCAGAAAAAAAGACAAGTGAAGTTCACCGACTTCGTCTCAAATGAGGCAGTTAACACTCGCTGCGGCAATATTGCGAGAATACCTCAGACTATCGAGAAAGATGAGCACGTTCTCCTCTGTCTCACGAGCTCACTTATGCTGCCCTTGATCCGGCGCCGCTGTCAATCTGGAAACGCCGAAGAGTTCAACCGAAGACCTGCCTCGACACAGTTTGTTAAGATCTGGAAGTGGTTCTTGGACCTTTGGTATTCGGTCTCCGTCATTGGAGGAAAGAATGGGTTAAGCTATCCAGATCTGCTCCCGCAAATCGTCATGCGTAGAGGTACAACACGTGAGATCGTCGAAGCCTGCTAGATCACAGTCCTATCAAGTACAAGCAAGTAAAACAGCGATCTCTATGGAGCAGGCCACAAACTTTGATGATAGCTGGGAGTTGCATCAACTTATTCGCCAAGTTAGTGGTAAGGTATCGACACCTAATGACTTCGTTTGCAATGGGAAAGACGGCTTTATCGCCTACAACTCGGCCAAGCTCGATCGTGGGCACTTCAAGCAAATTCCGAAGTTTGACGAGCGAACCATCACATGCAGCTTATGTAGTGTCATACGATCCCTTTCTGAGGGTATCCATTTGCGGACACCTGGCCCCACTAGATGATTGAGCAAACATGGAGAAATGAGGTCATCATTGTTGATTGGGGCTCGGACATTCTCGTGATCGTCTTCAAGAATGGAGATGAGACCAAGTACGAAAACTAATTGATGTTACCGCATGTTTCTTTGCTGTTTTCTTTCTCAGACTGTGCCTGACTGTAGGACTGAGGAAAGACTAATATGTTTGGGCAGGGTTTATTGTGAGTCTACAAAGAATACAGAAAAGGTTTTGTTCGCAGTCTCCTCAGGCCAGTTGTTGTGTGCCTGCGCGGGATTCACGGGAACATGGCGCCTTTCCTTTGTTGCCTGCAGCCAATCAGGGAAACGCTGCACATTTATTGGTTTGAAGCTCTCGCGCGACCCGACCCGGAACGTAAGACAGATAACGCGGGTGGCATTGCGGCGGATTAACCAGGAGCGTGAGAGGTAGATGGTCACGCGCGAGCACGCAAAGGCACAATGAATCAGCACAGTGACGCTAATCACGGACATATTCCTTACTTCCGGTATAATTACCGACGGCCGCCTGTTTTTTGGCTCGGCTGCTGCGTTAAACTCCGTTCGTCGTTAGTCCTTGTGCCGGATAATGCCGGGGAAAATGAACCCGCAAAAGATGATCGCAACGGTCGCGGCCTACTGTCGCTCCACAGGTTCCGATGTAGCACAATCTTTCCCGACCGCCGTCCGATATGGTGTTCGAGAGGATTGAATTCTGTCGCCCTGTCTGTTAAACTACGCCAGTAATTGAATTCCCGAAAGAGCACAGCACCGTGTTCATTTCGTACCCGGACGCCGGCTGACTGACTTGGACTACGGTGACAATATCGCCTTGCTAACCTCAAGCTTCTGCGGTCGGTTTATCCATAAACGCCAGGGGACACAACTAGATTACGAGTTGTATGCCAAACCAGCCGAAGGCAACCTCGGGAGTAGCAAGTTTCAGCTCAAAACAAATAGTTTCAAACATCTCAATGCGAGATTGCAAGCAAGTTGACCGACTAAAAATGAAATTGTCGTCGCTGGCAGGATTTTCTCACCCACGCGTCCGAAGAAAGCTCATTTTCATCACGAACAGCCACGTGTGCTGTAGATCCATTCATCAGTTCTCTTCTACTATTGTGAATGATGGGATTTGCGCATGGAAGATAAGCGACAATTAAGCTCATTTAACCACCGCTGCCTGATTACCATCGAGTGAAGTACATGGACAGTCCGCGCTCGCTGCAACAATATCGCAAGGGCACCCAGGAAAGAGAAATTATGATTTGGGCATGTTTCTTGCCATCCACATCACGATCTCCGTGTTGCTATCCCGACCCCGCCTGGGGCTGTCGAAGAGAACTGGCTCCAAACAGTTTGTCAAGATATAGAAGCGCTTCTTGAACCTTCGGTATTCGACCTCCTTTGAGTTGTCCAGAACTGCTGTTGAGGATACTCACGCGTGAAAAGGTAAAGTACATGAAATCATCGAGGCCGGCCAGACCACAAATTTAACAAGTATAAACTGAAAACGAGAAGCCCTATTTGCACAGGTCCACCGGTATTAAGTGGAGGAACGCGCAATAAACGCAACCGAAAACACCAAAACGTAAACGAAAAGGAGAAGAGTTAAACAAACAAAAGCAAAAAAATAAGGCAATGCAGATAGCAACATCAATAAAAAGCAAACAAAACTCCAACATATGCAAAGAAAAAGCCAAAAAACAAACATCGAATAGAACCCGGCTGATTTGGAAATATGCGCAAAATGATCTATGGCCAAAAAACCGTGAAGACAAGGTAACTTCAGGACATACTTAACGACATATATCGATCACTCTTCAAGGTAAACGAATCAGTGCACGTCGTTGATGACTTTGCACCGTGCATGGTTAGTCTTATACGTGCCGTGCTTCTCTTCATCATGTCGACTGACCCACAGATGCGAGCCTTAGTAGTGACGGCTAGCCCTGCCCTGGTACCAGTAACATGTCTAGTCAACCATACATGTCATTACAGTCGTTGATGACTTTGTACCGTGCATGGTTAGTCTTATACGTGACGTGCTTCGCATAGCCGTGTATCACACATATCGGAAGAAATCTTATTACTTTTAGTTGATGTCGGCTCCGGCGGACAGATGTAGACCTAGCGATTTAAAGACCTGCTAGGTAATGCTTGGTAAATTGTCGGAGGTCTTTCGCAGAAAGATACCGTAGGTGAACATACAAATACACCAACCATTGTGATCTTTAGGTACTTAACCTAGCTACACCCCCAAAATATGTAATCCGTCATGCTACCCTTTCGTGACTTAAAAAGAGCCGTCAAAATTTTCTAGCAACCGGTCTTCTTTATGCAAAACAAGGAAAACGATGTGCACATGAGAGAGCAGCAAAAAGGACAACTCCAGCGAACTATGTACACATACACACAGCTGCGTGTATGATGGAAAGAGGGAGTCAGGAGGCAGCTGACTCACTTCTCCTTTGAACAGACGCATACATACGTCTAATACATGTGTTGGTGCATCTGCTAGAGATAACAGCACCAGCCCCTCAGATATGTTCTATCGGCGGCCATCCGCCCGCATAAACATAAGAGAGGGGCTTGGATTGGAGAGTGGGAATGAGTCTTGTGGGATAAAAACAGACTTCATGAAACAGCCTGGTGGTTGGGAGTTTCCATCCTCTGGCTGAGGTAGGCCCTAAAGGCTTGTCGACAAGCCTTCACGAGGCAATCACAGGAACAAAATTGGCCATCCCATCGTTCAGCGAAGGGAGGTAGAGGGTTGTGACACGATTTTAGCCAGCAAGTGGCCGGTGATGGAGGCTCTGGGAGCGCGGCGTCTGTGACAGGCGGATGCGGTGGCACGACACGCTTACAAAGGTCTGCAAGCGGCAAATTATCTTCCTCATCATCGTCATTGGCGTCATCTTCCATCGCCAGCTCGACGAACTTACGCGGACGTTGGTGGACGTGCGCCTATAAAGGAAGCAACATTTTCTAGGTTATTCATCGCGGGAAGATTTAGATTATGCGAAGATTGCAGTCATCGATATGCATTACCGACGACGACAAAGGCATCGAAATTGACATCTATGACCGATTAAGCTTTCGTGGGTAGTCATAGACTTCAATTATATCCGTCATTAGGGAATCAGCGACGGTACTAAAACCCGACTCACTAGTTTAGACGCTCGCCGAAGGGATACTGTGAACAACTCACCACGTTCTCGCCCTTCTGTATCAAAATTTCCTCGGCTTCATGACAGTACTGTCGTATGACCTCTCCCCTTCTGAAGAAAAAACAAGCAATGCATAACAAGGCACCCAGAAATGAAGGTTTCCAATGGAAATTTTATAAGTCCTGTCTAAACTGGCGTTCGGGCTCTGTGGCATAACTACGTAAGTGTGGGTGCGGGTAAGGTCACTCCTGATGACCAAGGCTGGGAAATCCTCGTGTCCGTCTTCAAAAAGGGAGATAAAACACAATTCGGAAATGCCCGCACCTCAGACACTACTGACCTCGGGCGACTCCATTATGTTGGACTCGAAGACGAAATCCAATCAAGCTGGCCATCAACTTGGCTTAGATGTGTTTGTGTGTGTGAGTTCGACCACCACATTCGGTGAAGTCCGCCATTTTCCCGAGAGCAGGGACAGTGACGGGCCCATTATAGTGATAGTAGACGCGCCGCTGACTACTTCACTCTAAACCCCCCTCCACTGCGTTTCAATGGTGACAAGTCGAGATAACCGCGCAGGGAGGGAGCGTGGCCGCAGCCACAAATACCGTCTAAACTTAGTATACAGTGACAGTAGACTTTGCGCCGGTACTACTGCACTGTCTATCCTCACTCGCCTATAGTAGGATAGTAGGTGTCTAGCTTGATTCTAAGGGAGCAGGCCTCGTTCTGCTAAACAGCCACTAGAAATAGCAGCTGAGTGATATGTTCGCTGGTACTATTTCAGTCTGTATTGTGAATCAGAAGTGGTGATGGTTAAAATCAGCACAGGGTTCATATCCCATCAATCTTGACAAGCTGTGTATTACTACTGCCACCATTTGTCAGCATTATCGCTGACTAAGCCTTTGCTAGGGCCTACATACTCTTGATCTGAACAAGGAAGGTGAAACTGGGTTTAACTCTTTCGGGTAAGTACATGCTTGCGGGCCTGAGCAAAGTTGTGCTTGCCTTGGCTTCCGCACTATCAACTCGATCCCTCGAGCTGTACGGACTAAGGTGCTGCTGCTATAGGTGTGTGCTTATTATAGAAATGCTAATTCTAGCAACCATGCTAACTGAGGCTTGTAGATAGCATACTATAAGTACTACCTCTGTATCCTCTTTTAAGGAGACGCACCCAGTATGCACTCTCCCATCTGTGTGAGGTAAAATTGATTAGCATTTAGATAATAATAGAGCTGGGGTCCTGATAAAGCTGCATATGCCTTGGTTTCCGCACTTTCAGCTCGATCCATCGAGTTGTATCTATAGCTGCTGCCGTATGTCAGAAGTACTAGAGTCATATCCACTTAGCCTCAATAAGAAGTATAGTAGTACTGACGCTAGCACCTGTGCCGCCATTTACCACCAGTGATGCGGCCTAAGACAACGCTAGGGCTCATATCCCCTTGATCTCAGCAAGGAATGTCTATATGGGTTTAACTATTTCGGGTAAGTACAAGCTTGGGAGCCTGAGTAAGCTGTGCTTGAATTTGATTCCGCATTCTCAACTCGAGGACAGCAGTATCGCTGATTAAAGTTAGGTCTGGGGCCGCCTTCCCTTACTCTCCAGTATACTACTGTTGAGAGTGCCGTGCCTGTGCTAGGGGGCTAATTCTAGTAGTCATAACTGCTAAGACTAGTAGGTAGTAGACTAAAATACAATATCATGTGGGTACAGTAGGACAGTCTAAGTCAATGCAACAAGAATAGGGCAATTTCATTGATGCTGATAAATTTATTGGTAGTGGTTATACTGGGGCATGTGGGCTTTCCTTGGGTTCCGCCCTCTCATCCCTGCCCATCTGGCGGTGTCACCTTATTGTTAGCGAGGCAATATTTATTAGTATCGCTGGGTCTGTCATATCACATGGTTTTAAATTAGCTTTTGAGCTGGTACCAGGTGGGAATATGAGTATATCAGCTGAGGTGATTCTGCTTCATCCGATAGGTAGGTTTTTAACTAGCTTCACACTGTTTCTGCTTCGACTCGTGATTCTACTCCTAGTTCTTTACACTGATAGTACTGGAAACGACCGTGTTTCTTCTATTTAACTGATAGTGGGATAGTGCAATTTCCTTTAAAAGTAGAATTGATGAACACAGTAAGGAGAGAGCACACTACAAGTATTAGCCTAAATGACAGCAGTACGACAACCAGTTTCAGGTAGGTATAGTAGGACAGTCTAAGTCGGTGCAACAGAAATAGGGTTATTTCAGTGATGCTGGTAGTATAAGTGTTAGTGGTGAAATCAGCAAATCAGCGCTCTCCATGCGCTCTGCCCTTTCAACTCTACCCACCATACTGTCATCTTATTGCTTGACAAAATTTATTAAGAAATAGCTCAAGTTTGATCATGTCTTAATGGCGCATTTTGCTATTTATCGTTAATAGGCTTAAATTTTGAAGCGTCTAACTCCCTCTTGAGGACACGAGAGAGGTCCTTGTAATAGGGAAGCAATCTGCTCCCTAGTCCACTAAGCTGCTACATGCTATTAGGTCGTAACAAGTGGCTAACGTAGACTTTCTAGGTTACCTAGATCTAGCTCAGAATTTACAGACAATCATCTTTCAAGTTAGGGGCCTTTCGGGTACGGGACCAGAGGACAACAGTATGACAGTACATTGCTGCAGTAAAAGCGCATTAATTGTGATGCTGAAGATACTAGCGATTTTAGTTCGTTGAGTCCATAGGAGACTGTTACCATATTTGATCCAAAGAGCATATAATTATACACGTTTGGGGTCGGCTCCAGATAGGGATAACAATGAAGACGGCCTGCCTAATGCCTAAACAGTATTCGGCGACTGAACGTTGGCCAAGTTGCCGCAGCTGAGGAAATTTTGAATAACCTCACAATCGACAAAAACGATAAGAGTGTGCCAGTACCTACAGTTAAGGCTCCCTCAACAGAAGACACGAGTGTGTCAACACTTGAAGTGCAGGCCCCAACTGCTGACCAAGTAGACGCAGTTGAGGTAAATTTGAAAAACCTCCCTGCCAGCAAAGTAGATACAGGGGCGTCAATACTTCAGGTAAAGGCGCACACAAAAACAGACAAGAGCGTGCCAGAACTCAGAGTGAAGGCCTCCACAACTGACAACGTTGCAGCAGTTGAGGCAAATTTGAACAAGCTCGCTGTCGAGAAAAAAGATACGAGTGTGAATGCCCTCAAAGTTTTAGTGCCCGGCACCGCAAAACCACATGGAAATCACACTGAAGTCTATGGCCGGGAAGCAACAACATCGGCCAGCCCAAGCCCGAGGCCCACTGCAACCATAGACCCCGGTCGAAAACATGACCGTTATAATAGCAGCACAAGAGCTATTAACCAGAAAGTAAGCGACACGGCAAAGGGGAACAAAACTTGGTTATTTACAACAACCAAATGATTCAACGTCCATTGTTCTCACCTTGAACAGGTCCGTTCCGGATAACCACGCAGTCGACCCAGTAGAGGGAGGGTTGAGCCCGAACGTAAAAACTACCCGAACAAGCCGAGAAAAGAAACTAAAGTGCATGTACAACAATGCACAAAGCCTGCTCTCTAAATCAAACGAGCTTAAGATTACTATGTGCCAAGTGGAACCAGATGTGGTCTGTATAACAGAAACATGGTTATCCACAAAGGTGGACGATCAGGAAGTTGCTCTCCCCGGTTTTCAGCTGTTCCGGAAAGATAGAGCCGGGCGTCAGGGTGGGGGTGTGCTCACCTATGTTAGCCATGGCCTGCACGTGTCAAACAAAACCGGCCAGCTCGCGTCCGATATAGAGGCCCTTTGGCTCACCGTCAGAACGCCGGGGTGTCAAGCCCTTGACATCTTGGCGGTCTATTGACCCTCGTCGAACGATCCACATTCAGACACTAACCTGATAGAGGAAGTTTAAGCATTCGCCGTGCGATCCAATGTCATGATTATGGGCGACTTTAATGCTCCGCATATCGATTGGAACCTCAGTTCTGCGACCGGGTCAAAATTAAGTTTCGATCGGTGACTCCTACGCACCGTACAAAAAGCCTTTCGATTACAACATGTGATATCTCCGACAAGGCAGCATAAAGGGCAACAAGCAATCTGCCTGGATCTTGAACTGTCAAAAGCGCCTGACAGTGTAGACGTCGTAAATTGCTTACCTCCTCTAGGCAAAAGCGACCATGTAGTACTACAGTGGGAGTATTCACTCTTCTCTGTACCTGATCGTAGCGCGACCGTTAGACACAACATATGGCACGGAAACTTTAATCAAATGAGAACCGAAGTGCGCAGGTTAGACTGGAAGGAGACATTCACCGGGTGTGTCCATGGGGATTGGTCGGTGTTTAAGGCCATATTACACGGATTAATCACCGGTTTCTACCCCATCTCGAAAACAAAAGCCACAAATAGGCCCCAGTGGCTAATAAACACGCTGAAGAGGGAGGTAAATCGTAAGCAAAAGCTGTGGCAAACAGATCGGAGAGAAGAACACCGAGTCGCACAACAAGTACAAAGCGCAGAGGAATAGGGTTAAGGGCTTTGTACTGAAAACCCACCAAAGCTTCGAGAGTGACCTAATAAACCGTGCAGTAGGAAATCCGGTCTTCTACAACTACACTAGGCGATCTACCCGAAATAGAGACCCCACCCCGTTGTTAAAAACGGATGACGGCGCCGAAATTTGCGAGAGCAAAGCGAAGGCTGAGCACCGACTCGAGCAATGGTCAAACGAGTGGCTCCTGCCATTTAATGTCGCCAAATTCAACATTATGCGCTTCGTTAGTACTAACTCTTCATATCGGAGGGTGTACAACCTAAATTACACACCGCTGCTAATATTATATTTTTCCAGTACCTAACTCCCTCCCTTGAGGTTTAGAGGACGTCTCCTGTCTAATAGGAGATCAATCTGTTCTGTAATAAACTAATATTGCTATATCCTATATTTGTGTCAGTGGTTCAGTACTAATGAATAAGCAAGGTAGTACCTATAATGTAACAATATCTGAGTGGTAAGACATGCATCTTATATTTGCAGTAAGCATAGCTGATGGGAATATGAGCTTACAAGCCTCCTTGTCCTCCAGGGAAGTGATCGGAAGAGCATGCTGGTTAAGCTGGGTTGACTTTGTCGCTGTACGGATGACGCAGACCAACGCGATTGTTGTAGCCTTTGAAAGTCCTATGATGAAGCTTTGTGTCGGTCGAGCGCCCAGACAGGTTCGTAAGCAACTAACAACTCCCAGTTTTGCACGCGACAACTTCGGCCATCTATTTTGTTGATGCCCAAGTTTTGCTCCAAACAGGTTGATGCAGTGTCTTGAGCGCGAGTTAGGTTTTAAGTGATAGTCAACTTCCCGCAGCATCAAACCGCATTCTTGCTCATCACTCATCCATCTGAGCCCGATGGCTTAGATGTACGAAGCAGACATCTACACTGCGGCAAATTTCTCAATTCCACCAAAGGTGACAGCCGTGTGTATTGTTAACTTAGCTGCAACGCTTAATTCTGTCCATCTCGAGTTCCTGTGATGGATACTGGAACTAGATGGTATACGCCCTTAACGTTGAAAGCATCTTAAGTTTTCAACAGATTATAAGGGTGAAAGACTCGCTGAGTGACGAAGATGACTTGTTATCTACAGACCAAAATGAATCCTACATAGCGTGCTGGAATCTTTTGTCCTACACATGGACGCCATTTTTTCGTAATTATGAGATCGTATGGGAACAGAAAGAAAATATTTGATAGGGGTTTTCGACCATACACCTCATAAGTTTCCTACTGTCCTTGGATCATTAGATAAGCCAAAACAGGAAAAATAACTATCTAAAGCGTTAGCTAGTTCAAAAGAACACAAACGATTGCGAGAAACTGTACAAATTTTTGTGCTTTCGCCTCACGGAATAACTTAAGGGCGTGGAGGTGAGGTTTGTGCACGTGTGTCACCCACGTCTAACAACTCGGGTTTCAAAGTTAAGTAGTCGAGGTGCCCTGCGACGTGCATGTTGCGTAAGTTGCAAGTTTACACACTTTAAGCAGACTGAAACCAGAATTCGGCCCATAATGCAGGCAAGTGGTCTGGTAAACGGAGCGAAAAGGAAATAACAGCCACTAGCACTATCGCAGATGTACTATGAAAAAGGTATCTGCGTTGCTGTCATTGTAACGGCTGTGCGGTTTCGGAATTCGGAAACACGGAAGTTTTTGGAGTTAAACGTCGAACGTGCTGTAACTCGTTACTGCGAGCACTCAATGACTGAAAACCATCCTTCAAATGAAGTGCAACAATTTCGTCTCAGTTGATCCAATTATGAAAAATTCACCGAGACAGCGAATCTTGGCAGCTGCCGAAATCCCCGAACAACTTCTCTTAAATGATATAGCCGCACTCGCCGTAAGAAAATTGCAAGAATATTTCAGGAAGTCTAAAAAGTACAAAAAGCAAAGGTTTGTGCACGTTCGCCCTATGAGTCCAGTGTTGCTGCCCGTGATCCGGTGCAACCGGCACTTGCAGACATTGAATACGAGGTAGGCAGGCAAGTAGCCCTTGGTGGATCCGGAACTCCGCCGGGTGGGCCTCAATCCCGGCGGCGAGGAGGAGGAGTCGGAGCAGCATAGTCAAGAGGGGCTGCTCTGCCATAAAAAAAAACAGATGGAGAGGAGAAGAAATGGATCCACCCTAGGGAGGTTTGGTGGAGCAGACCTTGGCCGCCCTGAGGGCGGGTGGGAACGCGGTCGAAGACGCGTCTGCTGTGGTTCCCTTGAATACGAGGTGATCTCTGATAGTGGCTTGACAGAGTTGATCAAGAAATGGTGGTTTTCGGAAGCCTGACATTAAAATTCGGTCAATAGAGGGGAGAATGGATCGGAATCGAAGATTAGTTGTTGCTGCCTAGACCAGGTACTGCTACAGCCGTAGAGAAGACTACTGTTAATCTAAAGGGCTTTATGGCTGATGGACAGGAAACTTTACTATAACGCTTACACTAATAACTTTACAAGCGACGCGAAAAGGGTGCTGAAGTCCACCGACAAGGCACGGGAGTCAGAGACAGTGCCACTGAAACCATTGCGCAAGGGCGTGCTTCATCCTACGAGCGCATTGTTCATGGTAACAGAGGAGAGACAACGGACTAAAGAGGCAGCTGAATGAACATTGTTTGCTTACTTGTAAGTTTAAGACGACGGTGGCAGTTCCGCCAGCACCCTCAGTAAAACAGGAGTGCTTTAATGGTAGCCTATTGCTAATGAGAATTTCAAAGGTCAAACAATTAGTAGAAGTTTTGGCCAATTTGTTTGACTTGCTTGTGAAAAACTTGGGGGCCTCCGTTGGATTCGAGCAAAGGCCAGAGGTACGATTTATTTCGAAAATATAATTCCAACATTTTCAGCAAAAAACTTCCTCCGTTCACTGCCAATAAAATTAGGCACACAAACCACATAACACCGGGAGATCACCAGGAATGCATATTGGCCGAACACTGCAATTGCCAACATCATGACGAATCTTCCTTGAATGAGTTGTAAAACGTGGGTCAAATTAGACTTATTTCAAAAAGGTACTAGTGTCGTGCGCTCACGACGTCATGATTGGTTCGAATAAACAAAAGCGGAGGAGAGTAAAAATCGGCTTATAATGGACAAAATAGTCCAACCGATGTATTGTGCGCGGACTTGAAGCTGATGTTGCAACAGCAGCTGAAACTGATGGAAATTCTCACCGCCAAGAGATCCACCCCCTCCACGGGCCAACCGAGTTCTGCTGGTAGCTCACAATCCGTCGATTCCATCGCCAGCAGCGTCACCGATTTCTTGTATGACCCGCAGGCCCAGATTACCTTTGACTCCTGATACAAACGACATGAGGATTTATTCTCTGTCGATCTGGCTGCCCAAGAAGATGCATGGAAGGTACGACTCCTCCTTCGCAAACTGGGTCCTGCCGAGCACGAACGCTACACGAACTTCATTTTGCCCAAGAATCCAAGAGACATTTCCTTGGCGGACACGCTGAAGACCTCGTTGCTGATTTTTGGTGAGCAGGCTTCACTGTTCAACACCCGATTCCAGTGTCTCCAGCCGTGCAAACGGGAATCTTACGATTTCATCACGTATGCCGGCATCGTGAATCGCGAGTGTGGGCGTTTTAAACTCGGCTCTCTAACCGAAGACCGGTTTAAATGCCTTATTTTCATCTGCGGCCTGCAGTCCCCTAAGGATGCCGACATCCGGACACGTCTTCTGTCCCACGTGCAACTGAGCGGCTCAGTTACCCTCCAAGAACTGGTTGCCGAGTGTCAAGCACTTATTAATCTCAAGCACGATTTAGCCATGGTTCAAGGCACTTCTACTGCTGCCTCCGTGAATGCGGTCGCAACAGCTATGCCACCTTCGGTTTCGCGGCCCAAGCAATCTCCCAAGCCAGCCCCCAAGGCAAAATCCCCGCCCTCTCCTTGTCGGCACTGTGGCATTTATATCGGGACTGCACATTTCGGCAACATCGCTGCCATGAGTGCAACCAAGTGGGGCATTGTGATGGGTTCTGCCGACCCTCACCTTGTGCAAGCAAGTCCGCCCCGCCACATCCAACCCCAAGCGCCGTTCAAACCCAAAAGGGAAGTCCAAACGTCAGTATCCGGGCAATTCTCTCAGTCTGTCGACCACACTACAGGCTAACGCAGCTGATTGCCGGAGGTTCGTTGACCTATCTCTCAACGTTCATGCTGTTCGCCTACAACTGGACACCGCTTCAGATATCACAATCATCTCTGAGACTCTCTGGCAGTCACTTGGCGCCCCCACTATGCTGGAGACTTCTCAGTCCGCCACAAGTGCGTGCGGTGGCCTTGTCCAGTTAATGGGGCAACTGCACTGCTGTGTCGCCTTCCGCGACACTTACATCACTGCTACGTGCTATATCACCAAGTCCAACCTCAATATCCTTGGTCGCGATTGGATCGAACAACTTGGCTTGGTTGATTTGCCACTACCTTCTTTGCAATCAAGTGCAGACTCCGGCTATACCTGCAGTCCCCGCCTACGATATTCCCCAGGCCCCCAAAATGCCTGCTCCTCAATCGCCAGATCCATGGAAAACTCCGAATAGGCCCTGATCTCGTGTGCATCTCGACCTCGCTGGTTCACTCGACGGTGTAACTTACCTACTCGTGGTCGACGCCTACTCAAAGTGGCCCCAGATCGCACCGCTACATCCGGCAACCACCTCTGCCACTATCGCCTTCCTACAGCCCATCTTCAGCCAACACGGCCTACCGGATGTCCTGGTGTCGGATAATGGCTCGCAATTTACCTCATCGGCCTTTGAGGATTTCTGTCGCCAACACCACATCCAGCACCTGCGCTCCCTGCCCTACCATCCCCAATCCAACGGTCAGGCGGAACGCTTTGTCGACACCTTCAAACGAGCTCTTTTGAAAGCTCTTGTGGAGGAGACTACAGGCAAGATAATCCAGGCCTTCCCGTTCTCCTACAGGACCACCCCTAACGCGGCGTCTCCTGGTGGTGTCTCTCCCACCGAATTCTTAATGGGCCGGAAAATTCGAACGAAGTTCCATGCGCTGCTGCTTACTAATTTGTCGTCCCCACAGCCACTTCCGCCTGTTTCTCGTGGCAAGCTCTCCGCCGGAACACCGCCCTTTGTTCATGACTACCGAGCAGGGTTTCCAGACTAGATTGAGGGGACTATAACAGCGCACAGAGGCAGCATGCTGTTTGACGTCTCTGTCGGTGATGACACCTGGGTTAGGCACCATAATCAGATCCGACGGCGGCAGTGCAGCAACCCATCCGGACCTAAATCAGGCGTTTCAATGCCTTTCGACATCCTAATGGACACCTTTGATATTCCAGCGGATCAGTCAGCGCCCGCACCAAATCCTGCAGCCTCTTCGGAAGTACCGCCTTTGGAGCCAGTTCCTGGCCCCGCACTGGTAGACCTGAAACCGCCAACCACATGCCGGACTAACCCTGCTCGCCAAAGTCCGCAGCGCATACAGGTCAATTCACGGCAAAAGCGGTACTGACAGATTTGAAGGGGAAGTGTTGGGACGCCGCACGTCCCATGATGAGTCAACGCTGTCAACGGCTTCGCGAGGGCCGCCTGCCATGAGCCAGTCTTGCCTGCTGAATCCTGGTTGGCCACTGTCGGATAATGTCTGTCTCTCGCGTTCCCTTAAAAGTACATACACTCTGTGTCTGACTGACTTGCGCTTGCTTGCATTAACGCGCTGTACCGTGCTCTTGTCTGAGTAGACTCTTTGTCTGGCCGACTAGTCTTCTCACTGTCTCTCGTATGAATTCGTGGCGTACCGGTTCGTGCTGATTAGGAGTACCAAGGCGGGTCATAACACCCGAAGGCGGTAAAACTTAGGGCTCCTAGTAGAAGCCTCATAGCCAAGTTCGCTAGAGCGTTGGATGAACAAAAGCTTTCCCGTTGCCGGTGTAGGTTAGAATCTCAGAGGCCGCTGGGTATTTTTTACAAATGGAACAGACAATTGCCCGCATATGAGACTGTAGTTATTCTCCAAATAGTAAATAATCTCACACAAGGTATGATGATGGCGAATCTCATAGTCTTGAGTGAAACCCAGATGGTCAGTGGCGGTACGCCGGACGATGCGCAATCTTATTAAGTCGGCAGTTGCATTTCAATCCACGGCTTTAAGCGCACCAGGATAGCTTATAGCGCCTCAGATTATAGTGAAGAAAGTGCGTTGAGCCGTTGACATTACTCTATGCCGAGGCCCCAACTACTACACGTACCGGTCATTGGACCGGTGTGGAGAGTGGGCACACGTACTACGTAAACGACCTGGCTCCAAAACAAGCACCAAGATTTCACACGAAATGAGTGAGTGTCTAAGGTCAAATAAGGAAGGAACAATTGCAGTCTGATTCTCAGACCACCTGTCGGCCACTCCATAAAAACACACATTCGACTGACTCTAAAGGTTGAGTATGATTTACAGTTGGCTAACTTCCAAGCCACGGCGCATAGTGCATGCGGTAGTAGATCACACGGAGAAAATGGAGCGAATCATAATTTACGATAGACAGATTTCACTAGTTTGCCGCCCGCTTGGCGGGATACGATAACGTCGAGGAACGGAAGTCAGCCCTCCATCTCTTCTTCTATCGTGAACTGTAGGTCGGGAAAAATTGAGTTCAGTCGTTACTTGTAGTGGTTGATTTGCCTCTGGTTGATGACAACGAAAGTGTCGTCAACGTAGCGTACTCAAAACTTGGGCTCGTACTCTTCAAACAGTCGCTTTTCGAGTTTTCGTAGTACAATCTCGGCAATGAACCCGGATATTGGGGCCCCATTGGAACGCCCTTGATTTGCTCGCACGTGGTCCCTTCGGAGATGAAGAAGGTCCTGAGGCAATGTTCCACGAGTTCTAAAACATCCTGAGCTGTGGGTTGACCAGCTCTCTCATCGTACTTCTGACGTAGGTCACAGATGGTTTCGACAGCAAGCGACTGTGGTATGGACGTGAAGAATCATTATTCCCTCTCAGGCGAGAGGTGCTGGCTGAAAGCACGTGGTATATGGTTTAGAGCATGACTAGGTATGAAGATGCAGGTGAGGAGAAATATGACAATGCGGTATAGCCGACAGTGTTCTAACGCAGGTTTTCATTCAAGCGCATGTTACATACCGCATCTATAAAATAAAATATAAAATCGTGCGTAGGTCACAATCCCTGCGTCACCATACTGTAAGGCACATGGCGGACCTCGTCGAACCCGATAATCAAATTGTCCATCAGTCCGCCGGCTGATGAGGCAAATACCAAAAAACATGCTAGTTGGACTGATTTTACGACGATAGCAGATGGTAAAAGTTACACGAGTTCGCCAATGTTCGACCTCAGAGATCCCTGAGCAACAAACAGGCAGAGGTGGTGGTGGCCAAATTGACTATAGCAAGACAAACAGAAATAGCCACCTAACTACTCTGATGATGGAAACCAGGGAAGTTCGGGAACAGCTATAAAAATATAATTCAGTTTGCTAGTTCATCTTCCTTCGTTGTGACATTAGATCGAACCTCGTGTGGGATAGTAGTTTGACAGGACCCCCAAAATGACAGTTCGATCGTCGAGAGCGATGACTCCAATGGTATTTTTCACGTTGCACTTGAATTAATTTGAAGCGAGGCGAACTTAGGAAGCATGTTCCACACGCTAACATCTTATCCAGACTCCGATAGGGAGACAACGTCACGACGACCAAACACTGGCTGAAAATTTTCAGCGTGTACCACACACAACCTGGTCCCCACAGCATACTCTAAGCGTCCATGAGGACGGCTCGAATCGTACATTTAAAAAGTCATTGAATCTGACTAAATTCTCCAGTCACTCCACGCAGTACCGATCTTGGGAACTAAGCTATTTTATCAGTTGGCAAAATTCCACGCCACAAATTTTGGCCCGTGGTGATAGACTTAAGAGCGTCAGCTCCACCATAGTGAGGAGTGTTTTGATTTGCCGTGGGGATGGACTTCCTAGTGTCGATCTCACTGCTCCCTCGTCCATGCACTCATGGACCGTCCGAGCCCATCTACGTGAGCAACACAGGACACGATCACTTAGTGTACCAGGATAAATTCAGGGTAATGTATCCTAATTAAATTAGATGTGCATGTTTAGACAAGTGGCGTTGCGCCGGCCATACCACAGAGCTTATAATCGAAAACTGATGCTCGTACGATATTGGACCGGGGGGCTTGTTAGTTTGATCAACATACATCGAAAATTTGACGTGAGAAGAAGAAGAAGACTCGATCGCTGGGACAATATGTTTAGGCGAATAAACATATTGTCCCAGCGATTGAGTCTTCTTCTTCTCAATTGCTTCCTGGGACACGGATGTTCGCTTTTATTGGCAAAATTTGACGTGTTGTGCTACAGACCGCTGTCGCCAGTGGCTAGTGTCCTTATTTGCTATCTGATGGTTTTAGTAAATTTATTGTTTCTGTACTAATGGTTTTCATTTCGAAAGCCCTTCACGGTGTTGTTCTAAATACGATCTATACAGATGCTTGTGCCTAGGGTGAGAGCGACTCAAGGAATCGTTTTGAAAGAGCCGATTGCCGGGACAAAAATTACTTCTGAAGATTGCATAAACAGCCAAATTTAATGGATCCATACATTTGGAGTGCTTATCAGCTGCTTTCTCTCGCTGCATAACGTGAGTAACTTATGGAAAAATACAAAAACTGAATTCGTACAGAAAAGGTCAGTAACGTCATAGAACATACTCATGCAGGATAATCAGCAAAGTAAGCATGTTGAAACACTGTGGAAAGTAAAAGTGAGGAAAAACACTGAAGCGCAAAGGTGGGCAGGGTTTGTACTTTGAATTTGCACATCACGTGCAGAACCTAAGTACATAGTTAATAATTGCACCAGTCAGACTAGGTACCGCTTGCATGGTCAACCAACAGGACAGGCTGACAGTTTTCAGACCCTACAGCTTTGAACTAAACGCCGAGCTCATTGAACACATTTTCGGCCGGGTGACTCTAGTCCCCAATTGCCCGAATAAGTAGTTCGCTGCAACTGAGGAAGATCATCATGCTACCGGGAAGAACGCGACTCGCGCATGGTGAAGCAAATTTTCACTGCGCCTACTTCGCCATCTTTTACGCCCACCATGTTCCAATAACGGGGTTTGCGCAAGCAAAGTAGATAATACGACTGAACCAAGATCTACGCGTGCTGCATGCATGCAGGTTATTAAATCCAAAAGTCAGTCTTTCGTGCAGGTGTACCGGATTTCACATGAGTGTGATATATATTGTCGTAGTCGGAGTTCGAAGGCCATTTGGGATGACTAAGCAGCCCCATTAAGGGACAACACTGCTTACCTCTGCGGAGGGGAGGGAGTCAAGAAACGCGGCTCTAAAGAAATGCTGCGTCACAACTTCTGCTAGCAGGCCGTGGCTTCGAGACTGCTAAAATTGCGGTCTAAACACTTAAAGCAGGAAAGAAAATTCCTACTCACCGACAAGACACAGATTCTGAAAAGCTGGGCTGAAGACTTCCCAGGCATACCCGACCGTCCCTACACCATCTCCGATGCTGCCATCGATCGCCTGCCTCGGGTGAAAATCGACGCTGACCTCGATCGCCCACTTACTCCTCCGGAACGTGGAGGAATTTCCGGTGACGAAAAAAGGATCAGACGCAATCCCTACCGATATTTTCAAATACGGCGGCCAACAACTTATGACTAATATTACCACGCTAATCTAGGGGATGTGGCGCCAAGGAGAAATCCCCCGAACTTCAAGGACGCCACAATCGTCTACTTCTACAAGCGAAAGGGGAACCACCAACTCTGTGGAAATTGCTGTGGAATTTCGCTGCCCAATATCCCCGGAAATATCTTCGCTCGTTTTCTCCTTTATCACCTTAACAACCACCTGGAAAAAAGACTTGCCGGAAAGCCAGTGTGGTTTTCGTCATCATCTTGGCACCACCGGCGTGATCTTCGCTGCACAACAGCTGCCGAAGAAGTGGCAGAAGATGCACACCCGCATGTACACTGCCTTCGTGGACTCGACGAAAGCCTTCGACATGGTTAATCGCAACGGACAGTAGAAAGTTATGCTGAAATTCGGCTGTCCTGAGCGCTTCATCCAAATAGTAGGTTGGCTCCACGATGGGATGATGACGTGCGTCACGGAAAAAGGGACGGTTTCCGAAGCTTCCGCGGTGACCAATGGAGTGAAACTGGGCTATGTCCTTGCACCTACCCACCTTAGTCTGTTTTCTGCCATGCTGATGGATTCCTAGCGGAGGAACACTCCAGGATCCGCATCAGCCAAAGAATGGGTTTTCTTGCATAACCCATCTTGGAACGATTACCGCCAGCTTGCTTTTTAGCCCTACCAACTCATTGAGAAGTAGATAAGACAATAATTTTATTCGCCCAACGTTCCGAAAACCTTTGCCGAGTCATCATAACAGACAGTAGCAGAAACGGCTAATGCGTGGACTGGTAATCAAGCGGCGTTGGCTGATTCTCACGCCACACTGTGGTATAGGCAGACCGATAAACGATAATCAGAGCAGCAGGACGGAACGTGCTGTATGAGCGTCCGTGTCCGAAACACTAGCTTAGTGTTGACCTGAAACAGTGTCACTTAAGAGCACAAGGCAGGCAACCGGCTGTCGATAGTAAGGAAAGGAATTGAGGCCAGACAAGAACGGTTATGCCCGGCTGTCGTTAATAGGGATTCGCCGCCCCGGAAGACTAACTTAAACCTCAGCACTAAAGTAAACTAAAATGAGTTATATGCCATAGATCAAGGATCAGCGATATCCCGAAAATTCAGGCTTTGGCCTTAGCACTGTCTTAAACGCATTTGAAAACGCAGACCACCCTAATTTTCCCACCGGGCCTTAGACATGTATATAAGGCAGCATGTAAGCTAAGTAAATATGACTTCTCCTCAGCTCCTTTCACATGCAACTCCTGCTACACAAGTGATGCTTGCCTGAGTATCACGGTTTACCGTGACTGAGAAGGCAGCCAGCTGACGCATTTACCGAATACGCCATCAGCCCAGTGTTTGTGTGTGCCTTTATCTTCTCTAACCCTGACCAACAACACTACCAGTCATTACTACTACTACTATTAGCTATGCGTATATACTTACCGCCACTAGAGCTTACTATGAACAATATTATCACTATTACTACTACTACCTTCATCATTAGCACTTGCACCTCACTACTCCTGCAGCATTATACTATCTACTAATATATATATATCCCGATCATCATCCCCCAAAGAAGGCGAAGAAGAAAACAAGGCGCTGTCGTGGACCACACTGTAATTGTGCTGACGTTTCGGAAATACACTATTTTCCATCATCAGAGTGGTGGGTTGTGTGTTCCTGCTTTCCGAAACGTCAGCACAGTTACAGTGTGGTCCACGACAGCACCTTGTTTTCTTCTTCGCCTTCTTTGGGGGATGATGATCGGGATAATTTATCTGGACCTCGTATCTTCACCTATGTTAATATATATATATATATATATGTAAATTTAAGGGTTACAGGCAAGAAATGCCCTTGGGGACCCAATTAATGTAACGCAAACAAGGTTGTTCTTACAGATAATGTGCAGTCGGGGGGAGCACATATGATATCATGACAGAATTTCGAGTGAATTTTCTCGGAAAAGAATGAAAACGGTCTAAAGCCAGAAAAGTTGTTCACAGTGCTGGCAGTAGGAAATCGTGTTGTAAAAGTCGCCTCTTGTCAAATAAAATCACATCGAGTCTTCTTTTAAATTCCGCAATTGTGTCAGCGGAAACCGGCTCGCTTGGTAGCAAGTTCCAAGGCCGGACCATGCGTTGACTAAAGAAATATTTTCGGAGGCCTAATCGGGTGCGCTCGTTTGTGACCTTGTAAGGATGGCCACGCAGGTGAGAAGTGGTGGCTAATTGGAAGAAATCCTCAAATTTTCGGGAGGAAATGTGGCCCCTGATTATCCGGAATGTCCAGAGCAGGCTGCACTGAACGTTCCTTTAGGGCAAAGGAAAAAGGTCAAGTTTGATCAATCTATCCTGATATGGTAAGTCCCTGAGACCATCGACCATATTTGTCGCCCTGCGTTGCACTTGTTCAAGAAGCTCCATATCTTTCTTTAACCACGGTGTCCAAACTGGCATTCCGTATTCAAGATGTGGTCTCACAAAGGCGCCAAATATTTTTCCGAAGAGTTCAGGTGGAAAGATTTTGAACGCTCGTCTGATCCAGTGCAGGGTACTAGTTGCCTTCTGGACGGACTTTTTACAGTGCTCTGTTTGCATCAAGTTCGCGGTTGTCCATATACCCAGATCTTTGTGCATCTCAAGCTCTTTTAATGCGGTACCATTGATAAAATAACTGTGTTTCGGCGGCACTTTTCGCCCCGGGACTGTGTGTAGAACAAGACATTTGGAAACATTAAAGTTAAGAAGCCATGTGGACGACCAGATAACCAGTTTATCGATGTTCGACTGTACTCTCTTTGCGTAGTCGGCGCACCTAATTTCAGCTCATATTTTTATGTCATCCGCAAACATGACAGCTGCGCAATCAGGCTAATTGAGGCAGTCGTTTACGTAAATCAGGTATAGCAGCGGACCCAAAACTGAGCCTTGTGGTACACCACTCTCGACCTTTGTCCATTCGGAGGTCGAGTTTCCGACAATGACCCTCTGTTCTCTGAGGGACAAGAAACTACTGATCCATTTATACATTTTTCCTTGAATTCCTACGTCCCAACTTTTTTGTAGGAGAAGCCTGTGTGGTACACTATCGAAGGCCATTTTGAAGTCGAAAAATATGACATCAATTGGATAGCCTTTATCTGCGGCCTTTGTCCACTTCTCCTGTGAGTAAAGAGCACGCGTGAGGCAAGAGCGTCCTGGGCGAAAGCCATGCTGTCCATCACATAGTATTTTGTTGCTTTCGAGGAAATACATTAAATGCTTCTCAATAATGCGCTCCATTACTTTGCACGCGATGCTAGTCAGACTGACAGGACGGTAATTTGCGCAATCAAGTCGTGAACCTCCCTTATATATGGGGTGACGTTTGCCCACTTCTATTCTTCTGGGAGTTCGCCTTCTTCAAAAGGTCTCTGGAAGATGGCAGCCAGGGGTTTGCATATTTCGTCAGCTAATCCTCTTAGTTCTAGTGCAGGAATTTTGTCCGGCCATGGTGATTTGGCACGCTTAATTTGGAGTAATTCGGCCCTGACAGTGTTGTGTGAAAACTCTAGGTCCTCTCTTTTGGGCAATGAGGAGGAGGGTAAGGGTGCAGTCATCGGTCGATGAGCGGACGTACCATCAGCAAAAGTTGTAGGTTCTCGGGTGAAGACGGATTCAAAGAAATCGGACAGGAGGGAGGCTTTCATCTGGTCTTCGGTCACCAGTTGTCCATCGGCTGATCTTAGGGCAGGGATCAGTTCCTGAGATCTCTTCGTGCTTCGTATGTAACCGTACAATATCTTGGGGTGTTCCAACGACTTGTGCAATATGTTCCACTCATATTTCTTGCGCAGTTTAATAGCTTCTCTTTTACAAATGGTACGTTGTTGCTTATACTCCCGTAAGTGTTTATCGGAGCCGGTTAATCTGTAGCGCCTTCAGAAGCGGTTTTTTTTAAAGCGGTCTGCAAGTTTGAGTTCATCCACTTCGGGCGATTCGTACTTGTCTTTCTTCTGAAGGGACAGTTGAGACAAAGAGTCCTTTTCAACGTCGAGCTAAAGGCCATCCACTGTTCATTTGCCCACCTTGGAGATCTGTTTCCCATGATACCTCTGACATTGGTAGTCGCCCTTCCAAATGTTACTTTCCCATGTGTCCGAGGAGTAGGGTTAAAAGAACAGCGTATACTCGAAATACAGCATAATATGGTCGCTTGACCCTAATGGGGGTCGATCCTGCAGGTCAATCAATAAGGTAAAGATAAGGTCGAGACAGTTCAACTGTTGTCCTTCGCTAGCCCGCGTTCCAAACGCGACGGTTTGGCAGAGCAGTTTGTCTGTAGCCCATTGTAGTAATTTTTGATTGAAGTTGTCTTGAAAACCCTGTGCAGTCCATGTCTGCCAGTCAACACCAGGAGCGTTAAAGTCCCCAACGATGAGGATATCTTTTTTCGCACTAACCCCATATAATTCTGCTATGAGGAGTGTCTTGGTCAGGAGTATGGTTTGGCGGACGGAATGTCACCTAAGTAGGCGTAGTACTGCTATCCTGTAGCATTGTGTCCGTTGTCCCATCACTCTACTGTATTTTTTCTGTTACTCGTTCTTTGTTATTCTGCTTGATACTCCCTTTGTTGATGCACTGCTGCCTTTCATTATCGCGCCTGAACTATCTTATTAACCCGACCTCGCTATCATTTCTACTACTATCAGTTTACTAGACTCTGTATTGTTAGAAATGTTGGTGACAGTACATGCCATATCAGTAGTCCTGCCAGAAACTCGGCACTCTACTAGTTAAACCGGCACCTGTAATTTTTGAAATAATGCTCCCATCGCTACTACTGTTACTACGAAAAGTACTGCTGCTCCCACCCGCAGTTCCCAAATATTCCCCCCACGGTATTAAAAGTCCTACGGCGAGGGCGACATGTAATCACGGGGGCGACTCTGAACCAGGTGATCGCTCTCACGCTAAACCTAATCATGGCCCATAGTGTAGTTCGGCAGCATTTCGAGTGTTAAACAGCCCTATTTAGGAAGAGCGCTGCTTTCCCTCTCGCGAGGGTTAATGGGGTTAGAAAAGGTGCCTCAAACAAATGCTGGGTCACCACATCTGCCAACTGACAATGGCTGTCAGACTGCTATCATGCGGACAAAACAATACTATGTGCATCCGGGGAACCAAGAGGTTTTTTAGGGTCTATTATAACTGATAGAGCGAGGTTGATGGATAAGCCGACATAGGGAACAGTTGGCCGCTGGTCTAGGCCAGTACACATGCAAGAATCTCACTGATCTAGGACTAATGACTTTTATCTTAATTTCAGCTCGTGTATGTGTGTGTCGTAGCCCATAGTTGGATCAGGAATCCCCGCCGGAATCCAAACTGGGAGTAGTTGGGAGACGGGGAAAAGCCGCGACCTCGACCGGCTTGAGCCATAGGTCCGCGGGAGTGAGGTGGGTTCCTGGCCGGGAACTGCAGGCGAACAGGTGACGGCAGTCATGCGTCGAGACGCCGCAGTCGGGTATGGATGGGTCGAGC
>JAYGXS010000010.1:11236267-11264320 GCA_036362985.1 Ligula intestinalis
CGGGTGACGATTTAACTCCTTCGGATCAAGCGTGAAAACAGTTACGGACGACTTGGCTGCCGAGATCGTCATTCCGCGCTGGGTGAGAAAGTTTTCGACAACAGGCATGAAGTCCGTGAGGAGCCGTGCAGCCTGATCGATGACATGGTGCCGGCAAAAGAACGTAACATCGTCCGCGTAGGATACCACTTGCACAGGTGCCCGGGGGAGTAAGAGCTCTCGCATGTAGATGTTAAAGAGCGTCAATTTCAGCTCGTCGGGGTCAGCGATGGCAGACATTATGTACCGACTCCCAATTTCTTCTTATAGTTTGCCGCATATGAGCAAAAAATAGTATGAAGCATCCCCTGTGGCAATGCCGGAATTCGCAGTAGTGGACGAAATTCAAATTGGGTAAGGTGATACTGATTATAATTGCAAGACAGCTGGATGACAGAGCAGGCACTGTAGAGATGACAGTGCAGCTTAGCTAAGCAGCACTACTGTTACTGTTGGTAGTGTATAATATGTGAAGGCAGGAATCATAAAGAGAAGATAAAAATCAACAAAACTTCTAAATACAGTAAAATAAAAATGAATTTAGCATTTATCAAAGTATATTCCACTGTGTGTCCTAACTTCCCGCCCATAAAACCCGATAAACACCGTTTTCGTAGGAAAACATGTAGGTTGTAAGGATAACGTCATCAAGCGCATTGTTATGCGTTGTTTGCAGACGAGATCAGTCTGCACATAAACGTTAAGGGCAGGAAAATGAAGGATGGCCTGTCCGGGCCAATTCTGTACAGAGATCAAATTTATGTTTCCTGTGTTAGTCAATACGCTACGTAGCAGAAGTCTTCATAGTAAGGAAAACCGATGGGAAGAATGCCTTTGCTGATCTCGAGTCAGCCATAACTAAAGGACTTAAAGGTCACTTGACACTCATGCGAAACGTTTGTAAAACGTCCGGTGAGTTTACGGATTAAAAACTTGATTATCACTTTTTATCTATAAATTACATACTCATAACTCCTACCGTAGGTCGGGTTCAAGCAACAGCCGACGAATGAGTGCCAATGTACTGCCATACACACGTACGTACGCCTTTTAATGCTTTTAATACACTTTTTACATTCGCAAACGCTTTCCCATTATAGATTTGCGTACACTAGCAGGAACATGTGAATGTAAACGGCAATAAGGGGTAAATAGTTGGCGCTACAATACCAGCAACGACCGCCGTCTACTGCACCGAAGATAAACGTAATTTCGTTGGCTATGGCCCTAATCCGGTTGGTAGCCTGGCAGTGGACGATGGCTGCTGGATCACATCCCACAAAAGTGCGCTAAAAGTCTTCGGGTAGGTCTGGACTGGTAAGTAGACTGATAGTATTAGAAAACCGCAGTTGCGTCGTACAACGATAGTGCCGGCTGACCTACCGCGGTACTGCGGTATAGTTAAAAAAAGCTGAATGAGATGTATTGGTTGAACTCGAAACTCATGGAGCATGGCAAACTACGACGGTTGTGCCATCTGCGCGCGGGTTCTGTTGTGTGTGTAAAAGTATACGCGTGCAAACACAAGATGGGCTTCGGGAATAAATGGGCAATCGACTGAAATGCGTGGTAAATACCGGTGGTTGAGGGCTTAGAGCGGCGGTTTGCAGCGTGGTGGCTGATACTTGAGCGACCCATAACCAGCGTGGTCGTCGGAGCGGGCGACTGTGCGATGTGAGGAATGCAACATTGAGACAGAAATGACAGCCAGGAGGCGGAGGAGCGGAAAGGGTAAGCGATCTAGGTGTAATAGACTGCCCAAACGAAACGCCGCTAGCGAGACTGGGAAGTTAATGTTAGGAGGGCCCAACACTTGTGCCGTCCTCGAGGTAGGATAACAAAGACGGAACACGCGAGACCGCCGTTGAACGAATTCGGAGGTCACGCATGACAAGGGCCAAAAAAAGACACATGCACATGCTTGCGTTACCGAGGGCGCAACCGGTCACCTGAGGACACGATGGCTGGAGGCATGACGGCTGCCTGTAGAGGCCACTCGCGGAGAGCCAATAGGGAACAATGACTACTGGCCTTTAAATATGCTGCCACCGCTGAAGGCGGGCACTGGTGTTGGAGACGCTGCCGACGATCCGAGAATCTGCTGCCGAGACGAGACCGACCACAGAAGACAAGCTGCTGGACACACAGGAAACAGAGCTGATGTACTAGTACAACTGACAGTAAAGTAATATCTGTTATACTGTTCTGCCTTCTCTTCCTAACACGTAACTGGGGGACATAATCAGTGTTGACACAGGGACACACTCAATTATAACAGTTAACCTGACGACCTAATGTTGAGCCTTGGACGGCGGCTGTATGCTTAATTAGAAGCTGCTACAATAAAGCTGACTGCGGGTGACAGCCGGAAGACTAAGGAGACAAGAAGGCGTTGGGTAGGTGGGTGTGGATGCGAAGTTTGTAAGTCGTGGGTAAGTCGGTAAAAACGAGCAGCAGGAGCCGGAGTGGGTAAAACTAAAACTTGAATTGCATGTAAAACTAGGGCGGCTGGGTCGTGTAGGTGCCTGAGTGGCACAAAATATGGCATGACCCCGAAGGAAGTTGGTAGTAGACTTGGACGCATGGATCGTGGACAACGTGGCTAACGCCGTCAATGGAAGTCCTAGTGCGATTGCCGGCAGCGGAGTAGACAACCTCCCTAAGACCAGTAACCGGAGGCGCCGTGTAAGTGGACGACCAGTGGATGTAAGCTAGGCAATATGTAGACAACATCCGCAAGTAAGGGGGCGGATGATTTGACAAATGTAGGGGATATAAGTGTAAGCCATACGCATGGATGGCAAGGTTTGTACGGCTGGGCGGTCGGGAAAAACTTAAATAAGTGGGCGATTGCAAGGGGAACCGTAGGTAGTGAACAAACCGTAAATTAGAACCGTGGCAATGATGAAAACTGAAACCGGAATTCGGAAGTTGACGGAGCCAAGAGGGCGGCCGGATGATTGGCGTTTAATCGCCTGTAGGCTATTTGGTAATAAGGGGAACCATTAGCTCAATTACTTATAGCGTAAATACGAAAATCGACTCAAAAATCAAATGTATCGTCTACGTGTGACTGCCGCTGTATGCGAAAGTTATCACTTACAAACCGAAATTAAAGCAGGGTAAGGCGGACTTTCAAAGGAAATAAGTAAATGACTGGGACGCGTGGACAGCCGATGCATGGAAAATATCTCGACCGGCGGCCGGGAGAGCAGCAGCCAGGGTGATGGAATCGGAGAAGATTAACGACATCCGGGAAAATTTTTTTACAGCAGCCGTATTAATCATCGGATATAAATAATTAAAAGCGACTTTCAAAGTTTCGGTACCTCGGTTTCCCACCAATTTTCATTTTGTAAAGTTACTGAAAATTGCAAGTAGTCTCTTTATTATTAATCTCAGACAAAAGCAGCCTCACAAGAAAGACCTACCTCGTTGTCGAACGCCAGACCGAATACCCACAGCTTGTGAAGTTGTTTTGGACAAAACACTCGACTTAGGAACATTACTCGACTTATCTCTAATATCCGTCATCAGAGAGACACATGATGAATCAAACGCACAGCCAAGTCAACAAGATGGCCCGGACACAGTCCAAGACTGAACCATTGTGTAAATATTTGGTCGACGCATCCACTTTTGACTCGGAAACTGGTTGTAGACTCGCACACACACTGAAAATGTCCAAAAATAGTTATGCAAATACCCTTTCAACAATGCTCGTGAGACCTTCACCGCGGTAACGTTCGCATTCTGTCTCATCCCCCGTTCTTAAAGACGAGGACAAGAAGGGTCGAGTCCCTGCATATCTTTACGCCTATTCAATCGCCGCATGGATAGGACACTTATGTGCACATTAGACATTATAGATGACGCCGCTCTCTCCAGACGTCTTGTTGTTGTGCCAGGATCTCTTCTAAGTAGGGAGGGCAACATGCTACTACAAGGACGAAACTCCGCCACCAGTTTTAACGTAAGAGCTCAACCTTAACCGATACCTCAGAATCAAGTTCTTTATTCACAGCGAAGGGAACCCACTAATAAGATGGTTGAGGTTGATTACCACCGGACATTGAGGTCTGTTTAGTGAATGTCATAGCTATGTCCAGAGACTTCGTACAACTCTCTCTCGTAGACGTGCCGCCATGGTATAGGGTTAGCAGAGATGTCCAGCTGACTGAACAGAATTCTTTCAGCTGCATCGCGAACTGAGGGCTTTAATAATGACCACTTGCCATTGCAAAGGGATACCGTAGTTGTGTACTCAAAGCCTCCGCAGTATTGTGCTTCCGCAATTTTGCGACATTAATAGATTGTGAAATGGACATTTTGGATGAAAATCAGGGGTAAATGTTGTTTGACCTAAGCAACGAACACTGCAAACTCCTGTAGCACACATTAATTTGCTGTAGAAGACTCAACTACAACAGATCATGATAGCTAGCCATCGACTGGTTCCCCATATGCGATGCACGGTTTGCCCCTTTTGAGAGAACCATCGCTTCATCATATCCACCAAGTGCTTCAGCAGGCTGAAGCAACGCGGTGACTCCCACGGGATTTTAGCAAAATTAGATGCGCGGAGAATCTACCCCACTCTCTTATTACGCCCACATCGGACCCCATGTCAAGACAAAAGTCAAGAAGAGCGGAGATGGGGGAGGACGCAGGCGGCTGGCGCAACCAACACTACACGTGTACCAACAGAACGCCTCGCTAGGTAGGCTCCCGACTGGGAGCGCCATGAGGCTATATCAAGGAGCCATTGAGCCTGACTCTCAGCCCGGAGTTAGTCACTCCACACACTAAGAAAAACTGGGCCGACTACGGTGTTCAAGTTATCCCGTCAGTTGGTAACGCGCCAAGTCAGGGCGTTCAGCGCACGGCGATAGTTTCAAGCGCATCAGATTGATTATAGTGAAGAAAGAAATACGGCGAGGGTCGACCTCACTCTCTCCCTCACCGCCAGTAACAGGCCACTGCCTGGCTGATCGGTCGCCTGAGATTGGATGGGCGCAGCGCAGCTTTACCATATCCACAAGGAAGGTCACATACAGCGGTAGGCTGAAGAATGAGATACGAGTTGACCGCCAAGACACTGATTGTCGGAGAACTGCGCACCACCCGAATTGTATCCATCGGATCAAACTAAGTTCCCGCATTTTATCTCCAATACCTTGTTCGCAAATGGGTAGGTCAACAAGCGTATTTCTCGTTTGCACTACAGGACCAGGGCTGCGTAAAACGTTGGTTCTACAGTAGTCACCGGTTAGTAAGCCCACGGTTAATAGGCCCAGCCGCTTATTAAGCCTAAATCAGCTTGGGCGGAATTATACATAACGAAATCCGCCGGCTAATAAGCCCAGTTGCCGGCTACAAAGCCCAGTTTGCCAACAGGATAAAGTAAGATTCTCATCTCTTTACACTCTGCAACGCGGTCTACAGGCATCAGCTTTCACGAAATACGAAGATTTCTTGTGCCTGGAGAAGGACATCAAAGAGCACTTGAGCGAAGTTTCCTCCAAAACAACTGACCTAGGCCGCTTTTTTAAACGGGTGGCAAATCATTTTTTTTGTTTTTTATTGCGTAAAATACAGACAAACAGCATTCCTTTCTTGTACATAGCCAACCTCTACACATAATACAGTACGCATGTAATGTATAACGCCTATCCTGCGTTTGCTAATCAAAAACTAGGACTCTCCGGTTAGTGCGCCCGCCGCTTACTTAGCCCAATTTGGTCTGGGCCCGAGGTGGGCTTAATAGCTGGCGACTACTGTATTAGTCTCCGCAGTATGGGTGGTGACATTTCAGTCAGACGTGTTTCATTCGTTTCGCTTCCTACCATATGCCGTCTAGACGCTAATGACCCTTAGGTGTTACCATTGACTTAGTCAAAGGTTTCCCTTTCTACATCTGGCCTATAATCGCTGGGGGGGAGGGGGGGAGGTAAAAAGATTTTCACAATAGAAAAATGTATGCTCAAGTCACACCTGCGCCTTTTTGGGGGAGAAGTGGTACTCATTGTTTACAGAAAATTCCCTGTTATCGCCTCATCCAAAAGTTGTCCGACTTTGGGATAACAGGGAATCTCCTGAACTGAACTGAAAATTTCCTGCGAGGCCGTAGTCAAAAAGTTACTGCAGGTGGCTACTGTTCAGTGGGCACCTGTCAAAAGTAGAGTTCCACAAGGATCAGTCCTTGGGCCGCTCCTTTTTATCATCTACGTCAATGATATCGTGCTAGAAGTTAAACCTGACAAAGCACTCTGCAGATCTCAAACTGTGGAGGGTGATAAAAGACGAAAGGGACGCCCAAATACCGCAAGAGGATAAAGACCACCCACACTCTTGGAGCAACAGTTGGTGTATGAACTTCAACCCCAAAATGTGTAGTAATGCACATGTTATCAAGAAGAGGCCACAGAAATGCACTATCGCGACAATACATCTTGGGAGCCCAACCACTTGAAGCGGTGACTGTGCAAAGAGACTGTGGTGTACTTATTAAAGACGACCTAAGTGTCATCACGCAGTACTCTTAAGGCACAGTGAGAGCAATGTCGGTCATGAGCGCCTTTCGAAGAACATTTGTTAACCTGAATACAGATATCTACGAAAAATTATATGAAACATTCGTGCGGCCGCATCTGCAATATGCGATACAGGCTTGGCGGCCTTGGCTTCAGAAAGACATAGGGACTCTTGAAAGTGTACAACGACGTGCTAATGAGGCAGTTTAAATACGAACAGCATTTAACTGTTATAAATCTGTTTTCCCTCCATTATAGACAAGACAGAGGTGACCTCATAACAACGTTCCAGTTACTAAGGGGAACTGGTCTGGATGTCAAGTGGGAAATCTTTTTCAAGAAGGAACCTCAGAAGACATGATTGCCAGCTGTAGAAGGAAATGAGTCGCACAAACCAACCTTCATCTTCCTCTCAAAGGGTCATTCGACAGTGGAACTCCTTAACAGAGCCTGTTGTGCATTCACCCACTGTGAACGTGTTCAAGAGACGTCTGGATAATAATCCGTTAAGGGCCAATGCAAACTTTCAAGCACTCACCTACCATAGATAACTACAAAAATACTACTCGCTTGATTTCAATAGAGCTTTTATTTACACTAAAAGTATCCAGACGAATACATTGACTGACATGGACAAATTGTCTTAGTTTTAAAGAAGTTGCGTTTAATAATTGCACTTGACTACGTTTTATTCACGTAAAGCAGATTTTTTCGGTTCATACTTTCTTTCTAAAGAATGTCGATGAGATAATTTAATTCTTCGAGGACGTGAGCTTATCACAATTTACGACAGTTAGACTATCGATCCCGACGATGTCCACGGTCTGCTTTACAGCTGGATGGTGCACGGACAGTCGCTTACGAGTGAATTAGTTTTAAGTGAAAGTAGACTCGCGTTGCAGCTACCGCACTCCTTCTCCCCTCACCTGGCCTGGCCGAGCCGAGTGTCAAGACAGAGTAAAGAACACTGAAGGCGGGGTAAGGCGCAGGCGGCCGGAGTAGCTAAGCCTGACTCAAATCCTATTGAGTGGGGGTGCCATAAAGGCCACGGGTGGCTGGTGTTTGAGCCTACACGTACGCGGGCCATCGCCTCCCCCATTTTCGGTATTTATTATGGAAGCGTAAGCTGAATAACGCCTGCCTTGATCTGGCCCTTGTGGTAGTCCACGCGGTCCTTTTAAGGGACACTAATGAACAGTATATAAATAATAGATACCGTACTTTCTTGTTAAATTTATAATTCTCCTTTAGTTCTACCACATGTAAGGATGGTAAGCTGACGTGTGAAGAACCACCGAATTAAAAGGGGAAAAAAGATCATTGATACTTCCGATGTTTCCTCTTGTACAACATTTCCGGCGTCCTGTTTGCAGTTGAACGTGCCATGATTCTAGTACGAAATACGCTGCCTATTAGGTCTTTCGGATAAACCAACTGGGGATCAAACATAGTTGTCAAAATGGTAGAAACAGCAGGAAAACGGGGCCCACTTGTCAACCCGGCAAAAAATGGCCACCAAACTGTGAAATACTAAACTTTCAGTTATGGGTAGGCACTGATCTGTTAAATCTCTTATGAAAAAAGGAAAAAACGGTAGTATGATACAGCGAACATTAGCCACCGTCCACTAAGGCGGCAATAAACATTGGCATAACCCTAATCGTTTGGAAGGTTTCCAGAGGCTAAATTAAAACATTTCCTCACTAAGCTATTTTACACAACCACTCTCCAGATTTTTGAACGACTGGGGGTCTATGGTCTACGCGCTGGTTGAAGTTTCCGAAAGCTAGTGAAGCAAATTTCTGTCTATTTATAGCAGGAAATATTTTTGGAAACATATTGAGCGAAAAATTGCTTTATAAAAATTCGACTATCTTCGCTTTGTGTTCCACAGCATCGTGGGCGCAGAGACAGTGACTTGCGCAGCATTTATGATACTATTTCCTCACTTACCTGGTCTGGGATCAAGACGGAGGCAAGGGCACCGGAAGTAGAATGGGGTTCAGTGGTTGACAAAGTTAATCAGACCGTTAACGCATGTGACACACGCCTGATCCGCGGTTAATGGGCAAGGATTTTGTGCAAACGGGGACTTTATACTAAATGTAAAACTACTATTTGCGATGCAAATACGAAGGGTAGCATGCGTTTTACTATCTGATCACGAGAATATAGCCCTTTAAGTAGTCAACGAAACGAGGCACGACGGAAACCAAATATTAATATCTTCTTTAAAGCATTTTTTTCCCAGGTGCAAATTTAAGGATTGCATAGGCAGCAAGATTTAGCGGAACCAATAAATATCGTGAGTACCCTTCAGCTAGGGCCACTCGTTATTCATGTTATGCAGCTAGAGGCCGCAGCTCAAGAGCAATCTTGAAATTTATTGGTTTCATTAAATTCTGCCGTCTATGCAACCTTCAAATGAATGCCTTCGTATTAATTCTGAAGAACCGAATAAATGCTCGACCAACATTGGCATGGAGTCATTGTCGGTTTTGAAAACACTCCTTTAGGGCCTTCGAAGACGTGAAGTACACATGCCAGGGCCCATTTATGCAAATTGGCTTTATTATCTCTTCCTTCAGCCATATGCGTAGATCCTCGAAGCAATGCAACGAAAGGAAGTCATACAAAAAAATCAGAATCACGAAGGGTACACTCACTCCATTTTGGAGACTTGATGAGGAGAAATCGGAAGGACGAGTTGGTTTTGGCACGGGTTCAGAAGAAATACGGGTCTCAGGTGGGAGTTCGGAGGAGAAAGGCGGGGAAATGTGACTACTCAATAGCACAGTTGGCACTTCCAGCCTTGATAAATGGAGTCGGATTCGTAGTGGCTAAAAGGCACCGGTTCGTACATCAAGCTGACCAGTAAAGAGTACCGAAATCCTGTTTACATGTGTTAATAGCCAAACCGCGCGGTGAAGAGGTATTTTATCAATATTTTAGAATAACCAAGTCTCAGAAGAACATTAAACCAACAAGGGCGGTGGAGTTGACTAATTTAAGCAGTTGGACTCGTACCTGAATTCAGAGACGGGCGCAACAACAAAGAAGCAGTATTTAGGATCGTTTCCAAACGTGGACAGCCTTCTTAAATAACTGATTACCTTTGTTTATCGTAACCTCAACTGAAGTGCGTCAATAAACCAGACAATGGTGACTGAGGTAATGGCCTCTAACTCGTACAAATTAGTTCAGCAACTGGACAAGAAATCTTGTGGTCAATTGGACTTTCTTTCAGTTTCGGGCAGGCTCGGCCTCTAATGAAGAAGGAAGCCTGTTGACAGAATTATAACAACTATAACTGACAAAAACCAGGGCGAAAGGGATGACCGTTTTCGGCTGACAACGACTAATAAAGCAGTGATGAACATGTTAGTCTCGCTTTGATGATCTGGAGTCTCTTCTTTATTTCGTCGCAACGGCGTATAATACACACGACTCTTAGGATGTCTTTTAAGACATCGAAAGGAGCGAGGTGCACAGTGATGCGATCTAGAGATTGTGGTTGAGTTTCAAACGAGTAGTTGGTAAAACTCAATCCCATAACGGGAACGCCGGTAGAAACGAGCACGGGAAACAATTACCAATTAGAACAGGATAATTTAGCAGCAGAAGACACGACGACGCTAACAAGAACAATATGTCAAGCGATTATAAGATGGCATTCATTGCTCCATAATGTTAGTCGTTAAGGGATTCCGTTAGGGTGATGAGCAAATTGCCATGATGGTCGGTATTACAGTGTTCAATAAGTGCAAGCAAGTATACGATCATCGTATACTACACCTGAGTATCGTTGTTCTATCGGTTTCGGGTGGTTAGAGCATAGTCAGACTTTAAGCAGGTGAGATGGACCCAGGAAAGGAATTGTGATAAACGGTGAAACGCTGTGATAGTTGGGAACAACGCGCGTGACACCTACTTTCGTGGTGATTATATTGAAGATTCCAGTTACCTTGGAGCACCACAAGTTGGGGGCTCATTCAGTGGCTCGTTATGTGTTTCCTTAAGGTTAGTTGTACTTTTGGGTCCAGCCCAAAAGAAAGTGTCGGCTATACTAGGTTTGCTGGGAGGACGTCTACTCAGGAAGACCAGGACCTAGAACGCACAAACAGTATGGATAGACTTAGAGGTTGATTAAATGTGGCATTGTTCTTCGATAATTTGTTCAAGGTGTCTTGATTTTTGTGTATATGGAGGTAAACGTATCGGTTGAGCAAGGGGAGTCCACAATGTGCGCTGGTAGTGAGGAAGTTGGAGGGTGTGGAAGCTGACAACGTTCTTTTTGCCATCCCATTCTAACGCCTTTACCGCTTCTCCTCGGCCTCCTGTATTCAACTGGCGCCGAAGGCTGTGCCTATATCTTTATGGCAGAGCATGTCTGCTGATCGCATGAAACATTCCTTCAGGCTTCCGATCGATTTCGAGTCATCTTCGAAGGAGTTAAAAAATTTCGTGACACCTCCCCGTTCTTTTTGCCTGCAGGAATCTTTAGCAAGGTTTATGAGGTGTAACAAACGTAAGATGCAAAACAGTTTCCAGCTGTACTACAAAATTAACGAGAATAATAGGGTACGCAAACAAACAAGCAAAATATGCCAAAATATAACGATAGAGGGGAGAAGTATTGGCAAAAGAAGAAGAAATAGCAGTAGGAAAAAGACATGAGCATAATGTATGCGGGCCATGCGATTACCGAAGACGCAGTGAAGCACATGCCTACCTGGGTTAATTGATTGGGCTCATTAGAGTTGTTATTTTCGTCTAGCGAGCTCAGAGGGCTGGGGATCACTGCTGGGCTAGCCTATATGGCAGATATTAGCAGAGGAAAATGAGCATAACTTACTACATGTTGTGGCTGTTCATGGTGTCGCGAGCCGCTGGAAGCATGAGATGAAGGTCCGCTCCAGTATACACGTTTGTGGTGGTCTACCAATGCCTCCATAGAGGGCTTTGATTTGCGGTCGGAGACCCGACGCTACATGGAATAGAGGTGGAGAGATTAGGTAAACGGTGTGGGTGGTGCTCTGGTAGAGATAGACAGTGATGAGGCTTACTGTAGGATGGGGAGTATTGCTGCCCTCCATAATCGTTCATCTAGCTCTCCATGAGCTGAGACGGCGAACTCAGTTAGGTATCGCAACACAAGTACTACAAAAATAACAAGCACACTGTTAGTCGAAACATGCTGTTGAAGTCAGCCATACAAAACTTCCCATAATGATGAGCTGGAATACTATGAATGAATTTTGATAAACACGAAGAATTCAATAAAGACAAAGTGAGAAAGAACAGCTAGTGAAGATGCATCTTTATATATGCACATATCCTCTGGAAGCAGCGCAACTTTTACTGTTCACATTTTAGTACATGCCTACGATTTTTGGTGGTTTTTCGTTTAAAATCGCTTCCTAGCTGCCGTTGCTTACTTGATTATACTCAGTTCGGGAATTTGATAATAAGACTTAGAAGGAATTCAACTGAAGGACTTTAGGAGTCGTACCTCAGTGAAGAAACTTGCGTACTGTCATGCTAACCGATTATGCTGAGCAGTAAATATCTCCGCTACTCTGTTTATCAGTTTATTTGCAATTCGTCTGTTGTGTGATGAATAAAGTCCACTTATAAGGTACACTTTAGCTCTGATTATTCCGTCTGTTTGGTTTATGCTAAATCACTCGAACGATTGCACCTATTTCGATAACAACACGCAAATGGCGGAAGTAAAAACATTGCTTAATTGGCGAAGTACACTTAAGAAATCATCAACAACGAAGTCCTCTTGAGCTTATCCGGAATGCTGGCCCTCACGGTGATATGATTGTGTAGAATTTCACGTTAAGGTTCTTGCATAGACTGAATATAAACGGCTTTAAGTCTTACCACTATAGCTATCCGCTATTGGACTATCACAGACCTAATGGAGCAGGCTTCAAATGTTGGTGACACTCGAAAACTGTACCAAATCATCCGCCGGGTTAGTGGTAAGCCCCCGAAACCCTGTGATCCTGTTCGCGATGTTAATGGAGGTTTTATTGCTGACAACTCGGTCAAGGTCGATCGCTGGCGCGAACACTTCGAGCACCTCTTCAACTTTGACGAACAACCCATCACACCCTTCCTCTCCTCCGCAGCGGAGTTTTAACCCTCTCCTGCCTACGCAGTGTCGTGTGACCTCCCTTCCGAAGACAAAGTTACCGATGCAATGAAGAGGATACGCAACAACAAGACGTGCGGAGAGGACGGTATTCCTGCAGAAATCTACAAGTCCTGTGTCGACACCCTGGCTCCTCGGCTCCATGAGGTGATTGTACAGGCGTGGCGAGAAGAAGCCGTCCCCGATGACTGGGGCTTAGGTATCCTTGTACCTGTCCACAAGAAGGGAGATAAGACAAGATGCGGGAACTACCGTCTTATCGATGTTGCTGCAAAGGTCTTCGCTGTTGTTCTTCTCAGGCGCTTCCAGGCTGTACGTGACTGCAGGACACGACCCAACCAAGCCGGATTCCGAGCTGGGCGTGGACGTGCGGATCAAACATTCATACTGAGGCGCACTCTAGAATTCCGCCATAGCTACCAGCAACCGACGGCCATTTGCTTTGTCGACTTTGCCGCCGTATTCGATTCCATCCATCGTGAGTCCCTGTATCGAATAATGGAACTGGATGGAGTGCCGACCAAACTCATTGCCATCATTTAGGCCTACTATCTTACCTACTTGTACTTGTTACGGCTGCGACCATGACTGATCTAGCCGGCCTCAATTATGTCCCGAATGGTGCTTCTCCAAGCGCGACGATCCATGGCCACAGACCTGGAAAGTTCGACCCATTCTTTTCGCCAGCGCCGGAGACCAAATACCGAAGGCGAACCACAGCAGACGCGTCTACGAATCGCGTTCCCACCCGCCCTCCCGGCGGTCAAGGTCTGCTACACCCATCTCCCTACGTTGGATCAACTCTCCCCTCCGCTCAATCCGTTTTTTTATGACGGAACAGCCCCTCCCGGCCACGCTGCTCCGACTCCTCCTCGCCGCCAGAATTGAGGCCAACCCTGGACCTCTCTGGTACTGCTCGTTCTGCCGAGTCCACCTGGACCGCCGCGACTGGTCTGTACGTTGCGGCTCCTGCAATGGTTGGTGCCATCTCCGCTGCAGTGGCCTTGCCACGGCTGCCGATTGGTCGCCCGCCTTCGCGTGTCCCAGCTGTCCCGTGCCCCCACCGATCTCCATGCCTCCAGCCCGTCCGGTCCTGAACCCAAATCCTTTGGTCTCCAACCTTGCCTCACCACCTGGTCTTGAGATCTTACAATTCAACGCCAACGGCCTCCTTGGGAAGCTTGAGCAGCTCCTGGCCTTCATGCGCTCGCACAGCATAGCTGTGGCGGCTATCCAAGAGACAAAGTGGTCTAACTCCACTAAGGTCCCTTCCTGTGCCGAGTACACGATTGTCCGTCGCGACCGCGGCCGCAACAAAGGCGGAGGTTTGGCCTTCCTGGTGGAAAAATCCATTGCCTATCACCAGCTACCCCTGCTTGGAGCCGATCCCACGGAAGTACTGGCGATTTCCCTTGACATTGGCCCGGCGCCGCTAACCGTCGTGAACGTGTACATCCCTCCAACTTCCAGTTGTCCTCCCGGTTTCACCGCCTCTATCGCTCCCTACTTACCTTCTGGAGACAGTTTTGTGCTAGGTGACTTCAACGCCCACCATGACCTGTGGTGCTCTAACTTGGCAGCCGACCCCCGAGGAGAAGCTTTGGCTGATGAAATAGAACACGCCTCCTTTGCCGTTCTCAACAAGAACAGCCAAACGCGGCTCTTGACCAACGGCGCCTCCAGCTCGCCCGATGTTTCCCTCGCCAGTCTCAGTCTGGTAGCCTCCACCACGTGGAACACGTAAATCAGCCTGGGTAGCGACCACCTCCCCATTGTGCTCGAATTGGCCACCGCCGCCGAGCGTATGAAGGCCCCAACCGGCACTTCATTAATTTCAAGAAAGCCAATTGGGCAGCGTTCACGACCGAATGCGAGGCCGAGATCGATGGCCTACCGCCTCCCACCTGCGTCCACACGGCGGAGCGAGCCCTTCGTCGACTACTCCAGGCAGCAGCAAGTAACCACATCCCTAACGGCCGCATTCCCTTTCTCCGTCCTAACTATCCGCCCGAAGCCTCCCGCCTGGAACGAGAGAGAGACGAAATACGAGCGCGTGATGCCAGTGACCCACGCGTTGGCGAACTGAATGGCTTAATCACTAAGACTATCAACTATGCAAACGCCAACGCTGGCATGAACTAGTTTCAGATTGTAATTTCAGCGGCAACTCAGCTGCCACTTGGAAGCTTTTACGCAACCAGTCTATTAGCTTCGGGGACGGCAAGTTCATTTCCAACAACGGTAAGATCGTTGCGAGGATGAACAAGCTGATCTCGCCCCGCTCGGCGCCCAGTCCCAAAAGCCAGCGCCCCCTTCTTTGTCTCCTCCATAAAGCCCCGCCCGCAGACATTTCCTTTTCGGCTGATGCCATCCTCACCGCCGTCAAGAAAATGACAGCTTCGAAAGCCTTAGGACCAGATGGTCTGGCGCCTATCCATGTGCGCCACATCGGCCCGAAGGTGGCTGCCGACCTTGCCGCCCTCTTCAACCTTTCACTGGAATCTTCAAGCATCCCCGATTGCTGAAGCCAGTCGATCATTATCCCCCTGGTCAAAGCGGGTAGGGAACCCTGCCTAGCGACCTCTTATCATCCAATTGCGCTCCTCAGTCCATTGGCGAAGATCCTGGAACGGCTCGTCCACCCAATTCTGACGTCTGTGGCGGAACTATCTTGCCACCAACATGGTTTCCGATCGAGTCGTGGGACTACAACGGCGCTATTCGAGCTCAGCGACGCTATCTTCGAGGGCTTCAATCAACAGAAGCCCACTTCGCGGACCATGATAGTTTCAATTGACCTGTCACGAGCCTTTGACTGCGTTCGCCACGATCAGCTCCTGCAGGACTTGGTCTCGCAAAAGTCCCGACTGGCCTGGTCTGATGGTTGGCGGCTTAAATCCGTGGCCATCACGATCGTGTCCTTTTCCGGGGCGCTCTCTCTAAGCCCCGTAAGTAGACCTGTGGCGTCCCTCAAGGCTCTGTGCTCAGCCCGACACTCTTTAACATCTACATGCATAAGGTGCGTAAAAATCCAACCCCACCTCCAAGCTGGTGCGCGCCGGAAACTTGCTTTTGCTTGGCTAACGGGGCTCTGGTAGGGGAGCAAGACCGGGGACCTAGCGCCAATCCCCTTTTCTCCACGAAACACGGAATTGACTTTCTTGACTTTCTACACTTTCATGAATCACAACTATACGCAACATACGATCTCTGCTACGGCGTCCGCGGGAACCGACGCGCCCCATCCTCTTGGCATCGCGGGACGGGTGTTAAATCTGCGAGCTGATGCCGGATTGCGAATTGCAGGCTGGAATGTTCAAACTTTGAGGGATGACGGCGCCCAACTGTTAACAGCCAAATCCCTTTCTGAATACCGTGTTGGTGTGGCGTGTCTCTCTGAGGTCCGCCTACCTGGCACTGGCCACAAACTGCTGCAAGTACCAAGAACTGACTCTGCGTACCATCTCTACCACAGTGGTGTGTCCGACAACTCTGGACTGTATGGTGTCGCTATAGCTTTGGCCGATGAATTTCACTCGAGTCTGCTAGAGTGGGAGGCTGTCTCACCGCGGATCGCTTGGGTCCGTTTGAAAAGTGCCCCAGTCAACGTTTCCATCATCTCGGTATATGCGCCTACTCTGGCTGCTGATGACAGCATAAAAGATGACTTCTACGGTGACCTCCAGCGAACAGTTGACCGCATCGCAAGAAGCGATCTACTCGTCATTGCCGGTGACTGGAACGCCCGACCAGGTGTGTGTGACGCTGGAACCCGTCATGTGCTAGGCAAATTTGCTGTCGGAGCGCAGTGTGCCAACGGTGAGCGCCTTGTCAACTTCGCATCGTCTAACCGCCTCGTTGTGTCAAGCACCCGTTTTGATCATCCGCGCCACCACCTCGTCACTTGGTACTCAAATGACGGGCATACCCAGGCCCAAATAGATCACATCCTTGTCCGAGCACGCTGGGCCAGCTCGGTCTTGGATTGTCGAGCCTACCGCGGTGCTGATACAGGAAACGCTCATGCATCGGACCATGTCCTACAGCGGGCAACCCTTCGCTTGCGTTTGAGAGCTATTCACAGACCCTCCCGACCACAGCGGATCGATGTTGCAAAGCTGAAGTCCTCTGCTGGCGACGCCTTCCACTTAGCACTCCAGAACCGTTTCGACGGCCTGTACCCTGACGCCCGAGCGGACCCAGAGCCCGCGTGGCAGTCCCTGAAGGCCGCGATGTCAGAGCTGGCATACACCCATCTGGGCAAAACCCGACGGCGACATCGCGACTGGATCACTAGACCCACGCTTGAGTTAGCTGAGGAGGCCGGCCGAGCCAGACTCACTGGCTCCCCCACTTACAGAGAGCTGCGGCGCCAAACGACAAGGGCCATCCGAGCCGATAGGAACGCCTACTGGAGCGACTTTGCCACGGAAACGGAGCGAGCAGCTACCAGAGGTGACACCCACAAGCTCTACCGACTCTTAAAGCAGGCCAGCAGAGGTTCGGGGAACACCACCGAGACTTTACTGGATCGCAACGGTGCTGTAATCACTAAGATCGATGACCGGTTAGAGAGATGGCGCGAGCATTTCTGTGACCACCTTAACCATGATCCCCCTGTGATGTCTGACCTGTCGCCCAATGTTGACGATCCCCACCATCTGTATGAGTGCAACACAGAGCCACCCAGTGTAGAGGAAGTTGTCTCCATTCTCTTGAGGCTACGCAACAACAAGGCACCTGGTGAGGATGACCTCCCGCCGGAGCTCTTTAAATGTGCACCCGAGGTTATTGGGCCCTGGCTACAACAAATATTTGCCAAGATATGGGACAGCGAAGTTGTGCCCTCTGACTGGAGAAAAGCAGTGATCCTCCCCTTGTTTAAAAAAGGCGACAGACGAGCGTGCAGAAATTACAGAGGCATTAGCCTTATCGATGTAGCGGCGAAAACATTCACGTCTCTTCTTCTCAAACGTTTCCAAACTGCAAGAGACCAGCGCACCCGCCCAAACCAGAGTGGATTTCGACCAGGTCGTGGTTGCACCGACCAGATCTTCAATCTCCGCCGTGTACTGGAACTGAGATGGGGTCACCAACAACCCACTGTTCTATGCTTCATCGACTTTGCTGCCGCATTTGACTCTGTTGATCGCAGTTCGCTGTGGAACATAATGAGGACGGACGGCCTACCACCTAAGCTTCTCAATCTCATGCAGGCATACTATCGTGGCACTTCCACACGGGTGAGGACGCAGAACGGTGACACGGAAGCCTTTAGCGTCAGGACGGGCGTCCGCCAAGGTTGCGCCCTTTCACCAACCCTGTTCAACTATGCGGTGGACTGGATCATGACCAACGCACTGGATGACTTCCCGGGAGTGCAGTTTGATCGCTCAAAATGGGTGACTGACTTGGCGTATGCTGATGACGTCGTCCTCTTTGGCTACAACTGTAATGCAGTTCAGCAGGCGTTGGACAAGGTTAATGAGCGTGCCCGATCCATCGGATTACGCCTAAACGCGACTAAGACCCAAGTCATGCTCTCCTGTGTGCCCCCTACATCTGTCACTCCTATTGTTCTCGACGGCGCTCCTCTCGAAAAGGTCGACTCGTTTAGATACTTAGGCTCTTTGGTCACGGAAACGGGTCAAGGTGTCGACGAGGTTGTATCACGCGTCAACCGTGCCCGATCTGCCTTCTACCGACTGTGCGCTCCTCTATGGAATAGAAGGGAAATATCACTACGCACAAAGTCCCGTGTTTACCAAGCAGTGGTTCGATCTATCCTGCTCTATGGCGGAGAGACATGGCCTATGCGTGTTGAGGACATGAGGCGCCTTGAGGTGTTTGACAATGACTGCCTACGCCGCATCCTTCGTCACCGACGCGTCGACCGAATTCGCTGCTCTGATCTCCGCCGACGCTGTCACCTGGACGCTCTCCCTCCACTCCTGCTTCAGAGACGACTTCGGTGGTTCGGGCATGCGGCTCGGCGTGATGATGGTGAGCTGATTCGTGACCTGCTTGTGGCGACGCCTCCCCCCACCTGGCGCAAACGTCGCGGCGGGCAGCTGAAAACTTGGACAGCAACGGTCAAGCAGGATCTGTCGTCAGTTTCCGGCCCATGCGTCTACGGCCTACGCCAGTGGAACCGTGAATGGATGGTGCTCTCGTGTGAAAAGGCGCAAGATCGACGCGCCTGGACAGCTGTGATTCATGATGCAGTCAACGTCAAAACTGATGCCGGCTCAACCCGCCCGAGGTGAATGCCGTTACAAGTACAAGTAAGCTACATGCGAGCTCCCACTCTCCCGGGCACCTGTGCAAGCGGTATCCTACGCGGACGATGTTACGTTCTTTTGCCGGCACCATGACATCGATCAGGCTGCACAGCTCCTCACGGAGTTCATGCTTGTTGTCGAAAACTTCCTCACCCAGCGCGGAATGACGATCTCGGCAGCCAAGTCGTCGTAACTGTTTTCACGCTTGATCCGAAGGAGTTAAATCGTCACCCGGTCAGCACCGTCAATGGGGCGTCCTTACCGCTCGTCCGCAAGCCCAAACTCCTTGGCGTGCGTTTTGATCTGCTTTTCACATTCGCAGACCATGCCAAGGAGACCGCAAGCAAAGTAAGCCACTGCACCAAGGTCCTCAAGGCTCTAGCAGGCACATCCTGGAGCTGCGCGAAAGAGACTTTGTCGACTGCTTTCAAGGCGCTGGCCAAGCCACACCTCACTTATGCGGCACCAATCTGCTCTCCTACGATGGGCTCTTCCAGCCTCCGCTGCCTCCAGTCAGCACAGAACGCTGCCCTCCGCACGATTACGGGTTGCTATAAAATGTCACCTATAGATCCTCTTCATGCGGAGGCTTCTGTTTTACCGGTCGCCCATCACAACACTCTCCTTAGCCAGCAGTTCTGGTGGAGTTGTTCGCAACCCGGCCATCCCAATCATCACAGTTGCACCGCTCCCGAGCCCTGCCGCAACGTCCGGCCGTCTATTCGAGCACTCCACAAGGAAGCTGTTGCCTCGTCTCCTGCGGATCTACCTGTTGGTAGGTCTGTCACCAAGACAGGCTTCCAGCGTCTCCACCAGAGAGTCGTTGTCGAGGAGAAACGAGGTTACCGTCCCCCGGTCCTTTTGGGTGGCTTTCCACCTCCGATTGCAGCCTCGGAACGACATCTCCCGAGGGTTAGTCACTGTACCCTGGCGTAAATACGCAGTGGCTACTGCATGCTCCTTCGCCAGTTCCAACACCGGCTCGACCCATCCATACCCGACTGCGGCGTCTCGACGCATGACTGCCATCATCTGTTCGCCTGCAGTTTACGGCCAGGAACCCACCTCACTCCCGCGGAACTTTGGCTCAAGCCGGTCGAGGTCTCGGCTTTTCCCCGTCTCCCAACTACTCCCAGTTTGGATTCCGGCGGGGATTTCTGATCCAACTATGGGCTACGACACACACACCAAAAACCGAAGGTCTGAGAACCACTTCCATGTCTTAAAGGACCGAGTCGAGCCAGGTTTTGAGTTGACCCACTCTTCGACGTTACAATTAGGCAAGGGTTTCATATCGAGGTCACTAGCACTGAGCTCTTGAGGTTGGTGACTAAGAACGTGTCCAAACCATCTCGGCCGCCTTTCCTGAATGGCCTGGGATATCTTTGTGATTTTGTCACAGCGAGTGCGGACTTTCTCATCGGAGAAGAAGTCTGTGTACTTCACTCGAAGGATGCTCCTCAGACATAGGCCAACATTCGCATCCGTATAGGAGAACGGACCGCACAGATGCACGGTACACGCGGATCTTTGTTGAGATAGAGATATCGCGTCGGGTCCATAAGCACTTTCTGAAGGCTGGAGAACACTCGTCGCGCTTAATCAATTCGGGAGACAACAACATCCTTACTCTGTCCATTCGGCAGCAATCTCGCTCCGAGGTATTTGAAACTGTCGACTTTTTCTAGTTGACAGAAAATAATCTCGAGAGATGCCTACTCTTCGGTTGAGATGCAGCATGAAAACACTTTGGTCTTCCCAGCGTTTACGGACAAGCCGACTGTTTTTGCGACTTCGTTCACCTGTGACACCATAGACTAAAGGTCGCCGAAGCTTGATGCTAGTAAGGCGATATCATCGGCATAGTCGTGGTCAGGCAACCCAGGTGCCCAGGTGCAAGCTCAAAATCTTCACCTTCTTGTAGGGCCTCCCCGAGAACCCAGTGAACGACGTAGTTAAAGAGAATGGGCGACAGGACACAGCCTTGCCAAACGCCTGACCGAATAGCGAAGGGTGATGAGAGGTTTTTGTGGACTAAAACCCGCGCAGTGGTGGAGCGGTAGCATGCCTTGATCATGGCGATTAGTTTTGGTGGTACACCATCAAATGCCATTATCCGCCATAGAGAGTCACGATGGACGAGGTCGAACGCAGCGGCAAAGTCAACAAAGCAAATAACCGTTGGTTGCTGGTAGCTATGGCGGAATTCAAGGATGCGTCTGAGTGAATATCTGATCCACACATCCACGCCCAGCACGAAATCCTGCCTGGTTTGGTCGCGTCCTGGAGCTGCGCACAGACTGGAACCACCTGAGGAGAACGATAGCGAAAATCTTCGCAGCAATGTCGATGAGACTTATGCCACGGTAGTTCTCACATCCTGTTTGTCTCCCTTCTTGTGGACAGGCCTACTATCGGTCTACCACCGCACGAGTCCTGGTCCACAACAATCTGTATCAGTCGTTCGATATCCGGTCTGGTGTCCGACAGGACTGCGTCATGTCACCCATTCTGTTTAACTACCTCATAGACTGGATTCCCGGCAAGGCCATACATGAAGAGGACGGTGTTGAGATTCCACCCGGACGCCGGCTTACTGATCTTGTCTACGCTGATGATATTGCGCTGTTAGCCTCAAGCTTTGGTGATCTACAGTCGGTAGTGTCACGGTTAAATGAGATCGCTATGCCGGTAGGCATGTCCATAAATTCTGGAAAGACGAAGATGTTCTCGAGCTGCATCCCTGACCAGGAGAAGGTATCCCTGGGGATTAATGGCCATAAACTTGAAGAATTAGACAGCTTTAAATTCCTCGGGGCGAGGCTGCTAACGAATGGGCAGAGCAAGGATGACATTGTATCCCATATCAATTCTGCTCGCTGGGTTTTTTCAATCCTTCGAAAGCACCTATGGATCCGACGTGACATCTCCATCGCCACGAAGATTCGTGTATACCGTACATCCATCCGGTCAGTCCTTCTCTATGGAGGTGAATGCTGCGCTGTGCACGCTGAAGATGAGCGAAGGCTGGAGGTCTTTGACTGCCGGTGCCTGAGGACGATCCTGCGAGTTAAGTAGAGCGACTTCATCTCAAATGAGACAGTCCGCATCCGCTGCGATCCTATCACGAGGATATTTCAGGCCATTCAAGAAAGGCGACTGAGGTGGTTTGGACACGTTCTCCATCGTCCGCCCCACGAGCTTACCTACGCTGCCCTCGACCCGGCACCGCAGCCCACCTGGAAAAGTCGAAGAGGAGGTCAACTGAAGACTTGGCTCGACACCGTCCGTCAAGACAGGGAAGCAGTTCTTGGACCTTCTATCTTCGGTCTCCGTCGCTGGAAAAGGGACTGGGTGGAGCTTTCCAGATCCACTGCCACCAATCGTCACGCATGGAGAGGTACCTTTCGTGACATAATTGAGGCCGGCTAGATCAGGCATGATCACAACCGTAACAAGTACAAGTAAGTACAAGGTCAGTCTCATCTATAAAGTCCGCGAGCAAATCAGCAAGTAGTACGCTGTGGGACCATAAGCGCACTTCCGCTGCTAGCAACCCGCGAGAGAGCGAAGAGGACATATGCAACACACAAATCAAGCAAAAGGTGGTTGTAAATATGATGCCATGGGCATAAAGGTTGAGTAGTGACGTAAGCACAGCGCTTATCACAGCGAAGTCATTCTCCTCCATCCTTGTTCGTTTCTTGTTAAATTGGAAACTTGCAATATAGCATTGAAAGGTATAACCACCTACTAGTAATAAGAAAAATAAAAGATGCCCATGGAACCAGACTTCAAAGAGCAGGAATAAAAGGCAGACAAGATGTATGCCGATGCGATAGGACCGCCGCCAACCTCACTCAGCTAAGCCAGACCCGCTGACATCGAAAATGATATCTACCTTATCAAGTGATAACACTTACATGCCGCGCAACTTACGGTTCTATTGTTGCTTTCAACGGGGAGGCCTACTTAATGGGCTTCGAGTCAGCATACAATTTGGACAGTAGTCGTTTTGAAACACATTTTTCTGATAGGTTTTTGAGCGGTGTATGTGGCAACAGCTAATCGAGAGGCAAAATAGTACGTTCAAATACTAAGGTACGTGCCTGATTTAAACGCCGAGAGGGGCTTATAGGTGGAAAAAAGTATGAGGGAAGGTGTACACCTGTGTACATCTTTACGTAAAGGCGCAAACCGTTGAGTAAATGCACTCCCCAAACAGGAAGACGCCTTGCCTACGAGGAAGATGTATATATTAGTACGACCTTCCAAATATGAACCGTCCTATAGTCAATCGTACTAGCATACGCCAGCCACTCTTGGCAGTCGATTATGAAAAGCGGTTGGCGTATGTTGGGACGCTCGACGGCATTGATCGAGTTTCGTTTATAAACACAAGGGGCTCGTAAAAGCGAACAGTGTACCGTAAGGCCATTTCATTCAGATAAACATAACAGGGTCATATGAAATATAATTCAAAAGTGAAAGGGGGATGCGAATCAAATAAAGAGTGATTAGAAAGAGAAGGTGAGCAACACTAACGTTTGGATAGAAGAGCAACACACTGGGCCCCCACAATATACGGAAACCGGCCAATCATCACTCGCACATTTCGCATTCATTACAGTTCAGCTTACCTGAGTCCAAATTAGTTGTGCACATGGCCACTCCAAGCAACGGATATATATCAGAAAATCAGACAGGAAAATACTGAAAAGTACATAGGAAGCGGTAAAACTATACGGTTAAACGAAAAAATCAACAGTTTGTAATAATAAAGAGTGTATGCATCAGCTAATGGGTAGTGCAGTAATATGTTTAAATACATGTCTGCTAGAGTAAATGGCTCAGTGTCATTGGCTTTCAAGTACCAATAGGAATGCCAGTTATCAAATGTCATTATCCAGAGTCCTCTGGAAGTTTCCATAGGCAATCATTACCGCAGCACGTACCGTAATACACCGTTAAAAGGGCGTGAAGATTATATGGTTGCAAGGTATACGCTGAGTACAGCGTTGTGCGTAATGCCGTTTGGTGCAGCTGTTCGTAAAAGCCTCTACAACTATGTGTATAACCCTATCCACAGGCTGTGTTTCCCAAGGTTCCAGCACCCTTTAAGACAAAACGTACACATCATCTAAGTTGATGTTCTTGCAAGTTCGTTGTTGTTTTAAACTGGAAGAAGCCACTAGACGCAAGACAGCAGGCCTGACCGTTTTCAGCGGGTCACCTTGTAGTCATCTGTAAGTTAGAGAAGGAAGATCAAGCTTAGACAGTTGTGTGTTATGTGGCATCTTTTGCACGTGTGGTTGTGCGTCTTTGAATTTCTTTCACGATACCTAGGACTCTGAGGGCCATGATCTGCAAGCTTGGTTAGCGAACTCAAATTTCGGACTTTTCAAAGTTCGAGATTTCTAGAGAAGCAATTCGTATCAGTATTGGAGAAAAGCAAAGGTCAGTCAGTTCACCAATGATTCAATCGACCTAGATGTGCCTGCAGGCGCTCTGCGTGTTCTTCCAAATATAATCAGTAAGCCATCAGTCCTTTCAGTGCATGCAGTTATTGCCACATCTTTTAAAAGGAGAAAGTCAAAAAGAAGCCTTAGAGAAAATCAACCTCAACGTTTAGTTCCAAAGTTTGTTGCTTACCTACGCGATTAAAGTGGTGGTAAACGGTTGAAATGCAATGACTTTCCATTCGAGGATTACTGCTGATACCCGTTCGACCAATTTTGCAAGGGAGATGCTGATGTGTTGTATTATCGAATGCTGAATGTCGATGTAGGGTACATGAACCATATTGAACCTATCAACTGATAGAATCTAGCGTTCAGAACGATAAACCATTGGCTCATTTGCTCCGGTTAGCCGCTTCTAAGGAGAGTTTATTGTATGCGACCCGAACATCATTCAATGGCAGTGTTATCTCTGCCCATCATAACATCCATGAACATATTCCAGGGAATTAGCTTGAAGCGGATTTAAACTTATATCTTGGGTGGAGCATACCCTTCACTCAATGGCAATACATGAAGCACAACATTTTCTCATGACGCTAGTAAATGACGACATCCTCAGACCATTTATTTGATCAAAAATGGTTCCTCTCCACCTGGTGTCGAAAATACTATCCACAAAATCCTACCGCTTTCAGTGTCCGACACTGTACTTTGTTCGAAAAATCGGTGTTCTCATATTGAAATTTGAATATACGTATCTGTCTGGTAAATTTCTTTGCTTACAGCATCTTAGCAAAGAGGTAGGAATAAATCGTAGGGTTGAATGATGGCAAAAAATCCCCAGCCGAAGTGTATGACGGAATTCGTGGGTGATGGACGAATTCTTGATTAAAGAGTGCGTAACGCGTGTTGATAAGTACACATTAGAAAATAGAGTAAACTCGCTTATAACTGTTTTACTGAACTAAAAATATACGTGAAAAGCCCGCGATAAGAGCAAAAAATACCAAGCGAAACTCCCATTGGTCAGCAAAATGTACATCAAGGAATCCGTAGGAACACTACTATTGTTTAATAACACACGTCTATATAGCAAGTACACTATTAAAATAACTCCTATCAACATTAGGTGGCCTCACCATTTATTTATACAGGCAAATATTCTTGCCCACTAGGCGACCGCTCTTTTTACAGATATACCTAGATTTTATGCGTATTAATTTAATAACATTCTTCAACTTAACAACAGGCAGGTCCCTTATACCTTAGATATTGCAAATAAGCTCAAAGCAAACATAGTCCCGTTTCCGTTATATTTCATTCTCGTGTCCTTGGATCATCCGTAACACTCAACAGGACTGATAGGATTCTATGGATTGACTTATGCCAATGAGCATGGAAGCAGTAATAACTTGTTGGTTAAGAGAACTAATGTCCCTTTTCCTTGCAGTCGCAAAACTCTTCAGCCCTCTTTCGTTTTCACCCTCTATCTTCCACCCTACCATAATCTTTCGTACATTTTGTGAGAGAGCTGCACTGTCCACATGTTGTTTAGTCTATATGCCTATGTTGCCCTTCTATCCAGACATATCGCAGAATATTATAGCAGTGTTTACTTTCTTAAAATCTGTACTCTGGTAATTTTTGAGGTTTGTGTCTGAATGGTCGAGAATATGCGAGGCCCAGGTAACTGAATAGAGGAGACTAAGTCGGTTTCTGGGACCAGAAGTGTATTTATCCGACGTTTTGAACTCTCCCGTGAGCTCATTTTCAAGGAATGAAAAAAACGTACAGCTCACAATGTATTTAGCACAGTTCTGCCGGGATTGACCTCTGCCCTTGACCTTTCCCCTCGATTTGCTCGTGCAACACTAGGTAGGCATCAGGACGCTCGACATGCCTGTTAATTGAGTCCGCGCGTGATTGCCAGGCTTCCTACAGCAGGCGTGAAGTTTAGTCGTCTGACCGACCCAGTATTCGCACGCGTTCGAAGTCGAAGCTGTGCGCTGGCATGGATGCGTGGGCAGCCACTAGGGAATTCTTGTCGTGCTGTCGCACGGCGAGGTCATGCTGGTGCATTCTCGTGAGGAACCGTTTGCCGGCTTCACCAACATAATTGGCTTGACCACAAAGGCAGTCAATACGGTAAATGACACCGGACTTTTGATTAACGGGTACTGGGTCGTTGGGCCGCATAAGTTGCCTGCGGATTGTTGCTTCCGGTCTGTGAGCAACGCCAATCCCAAATTCGCTGACCGGTCGAGCGAATTCTTCAGAAACAGCAGCAATATAGTGTATTGCTCGCCAGCGTGTTGGTTCTGGCTGTCCCGTTGTAATCTTCGTTGGGCTCCTCACCTGCATTTTTCGACGAATGCGCCAGGAAAGCCATCAATTGTGAAAAGTTTCCTCAGATACTCGGACTCGGCCTTCTTGTCGGTTGGGTTGCTGTTGTGAGCTTCTACCTGACGATAGAGTGTTCGCACGCAGCTACGTTTTTGTGAGGCGGGATGGTCGCTGAGGTAACAGGATGCGAGATCGATTTTTCCCCACCGTCTTTTCTGCACACCAGCACGTCTGTGAACTCCCCAATCTTGTCTCGACGAATAATGAAAAACGTGTTATCAACATGCCGCTTCCACAATCGCGGTCGATAGTGTTCGAAAGTCAGTGCCTCCAGTCGTTGTAGTACTGCTTCGGCAATCCGTTTGTTTCGTATATCCCTGAGAATGTTAAGTGGCTCACCGGGGCAGGTTTGGATTCATCCTGTCGTTTTAGAGAAGTTAAGTATTTCTCCATTTTCAAAGTGTTTGCTGCCAATACCAATCAGTTTTGAATGAATAAACTAAGTTGCTGGCCTTGAGCTTGTAGGATACGAAGCAGCCTACCACGAAATATAATATAAGAGTATCCGAACATGTTGAACGCCAATAAAATAAAAACAGAAACCTAGCCAAAGGCAACAAAAAATTATTTTCCTGCTTTATTTAAAGTTTTGGTGCATATATAGCAAAGCATATGTTAACTCAATAACACAAAAGAAGTTTTTATATCATTACAGGCTGATTGATTATTTTCGCATTCGCTACCCGGACCCCGGATGTTTTTTTTTAACTTGATGTCCACTGGTGTTGCGCTCTGTCACCCCAGTGGAAGGTGCTGTTAAGCGCGCTTACTCTTCTGGTGGGTTCTTCGCAGGCCGTCTTCGCTAAAATTTCTTAATTTCCAGGTTACCATGTCCTAGTCTTCATTCACGGAATGGCGCAGGACTTTAAAAGGCCACGGCTATGTTTAGATGCCTTTGTACCGAGTTTTAAATTTGAATACCATGCAAAAAATGTCGGTCTGTCCGCTATTTAGTTGCCTTGGCCTAGATGGTCGCCCTTGAATATCAAAGATACGGCAATTCTATCCCCAATATGGAGTGAAAACGGTGAGTTTGGTCTGGCTTCAGAGCCGCCAGGATGCACTTATATAGGCGGATCGGTAAGAAATCCTCTAATAGCTGCTCTTGTCTTGGGTTTGTACAGGCTATATCACTACAAATATACAAAACGTCTTGGTAAATACACAAT
>JAYGXS010000010.1:11315553-11327380 GCA_036362985.1 Ligula intestinalis
CCGCTCCGGAGTAAACTCGATTGCAGCTGGCACTTACAGAAATAAAGTGTGTGGTAGATGAGAGCTCATCGATTGATGACGGGACTGAGTTGTCCCACTGCCTTTTTAAGTAGCTGCTTACAGCCAAGCAGACAGTCATATAGCGGCTACTATTTAATGAGGAATGAGATTGCCGACAAGGACAACGAAGACTGAAATGGCCAGTTCTGGCTTATTAGTCATTATCAAACAACACCGCTCAATCCCAGGTTTTGCAACCCTTAAGGCTCGAACCCGAAACCTGCTGGTAAGAAGTCCAACGCAATGCACCAAGGGCTAGATGTCCCTAAGCACAACGTGACAAGTGAGTCCTGTAACCGATTTTTTAACGCCCATCCCCAACTATTAATATTCCTGATGGAGACCGACTGCACATTGAGCACGTAGCGCAATTGCTATAACGTTGAACGTCTAACCAACAAGTCGCCGGTTAGAACCTTAGGGGTCACAGGGCAAGAATTTGGTTATGGCTGTCTGATTGCGGCTATTAAATCAGATATGGCAATGGCAAATTCCTCTTGTCTCTGTTTATGATCCCCCTTTGCAAATAACTGATGTTCCTTCGTTTTGGGCACTCCAGGCAAGCTTTAACTAGCACTGTGTTATGGGGTTTGTTCAAAATATTCGTCAGGTGCTGCATAGCAATATTTATTGATGACCATCGGTATACAATCTGAGTTTTCTCGACTACGAAACAATAATTTTTTCTTCTAGCTAAAATAGAATATACCGTTCCTCTGCAGCCAAAGGAGAACGAAAAGCCGAAAGTCAGCATTATCGCCAGTGCTGTCTTTGCCTGTTAAGTGAGAGGGACGCAAAGAGAAGGTCAGCTTTTCGCCAAGCCTATATGCTCGTATGCCACGACCTGTAGATTTTGATGCAACGTCAAATTCGATAGAGCGTACACGTTTTTGACTTACACATTCTTTGTCTGCACAGAGTTCGTTGATGAAGGAGTTGTGTGGTATGAAGTATTGGACTAGAAAATAAGACAAAGCCGTTCGCAGTTAAAAGCACGTGCTTATTCAGTGCCTTATTTAAGGTTGTGCCAAGATAATTTTAAAAAGCTGTTCAATGTCACTACAATACTTCCCCTCCTAGGAGGAACAGAGTTCGAAAAGGAAACAAGGCTAATGGGAGGAAAAGGTAGGCGTGTTAAGCATAGGCTACAAGTTGGTAAGGGTCGGAGGCGGCCACTGCGTATAAGGAGAGAAACATGTGGGGTAGTGGAAAACGCAGGGCTAGCAGGAGTAAGCGGAGTCTAGGAAACATCAAGTGACAATGTGCCAGGTGGTTGTTCTGTTGGGGTTGTTGAAAGAGGGCCGCCTTCAAACGATCGACTGAGACCACATCGGTACGACCATCACGGACAATCGTAAAATCTTTGTCCGTGAGAGATAGTACTCGAAATGGCCCGTCATAGGTTTGTTGTAGAGATTGATGAACACTGTCTGCGCGTACAAATGCAAGAAAATACGTTAGAAAGTAAGGGTCGTTATAGGACTTACACGCTGTAGCAAGTGGAGGAGTTACTCGAAGATTCGCCATTGCTCGGCGCAATTGTTGCGCGTAATCCGTAGGATCCAAGTCGCATGAGGTTTGAGAATGCCCGAAAACATCACCGGAGATACGTAGGGTAGTGCTGTAAACGAATTCGGCAGCGAAACAGTGTAAGTCGGGCCTGAGTGCAGTATAGATACCAAGCATGATCAAGTGCAGATGCGCGCTCCAATGGGAAGGTTTGTCATGAGCTCGGAGCGAGGCTTTAAGTTGACGATGGAAGCGCTTTACTAAACCATTTGATGAGGGTGGTTCGCTGCCATGCGTATGCGAGAACATCCGATCGGTAAGGCTGGTAAAAAGTTTAAACTCAAATTTTCATTTTCTAATGGTGGCGACAAAAGCTTATGTAGCTTTACTCATTAATCCCTACAACCTGCATGTTTTCCAACGAAAACGGTGTTTATCGGGTTTTGTTGGCGGGAAATTAGAACACGCAGTGGAATAAACTTTAACATATTGACTGCGACTCCCAAAGATAGCCCGTAGTTTGCCATATTGTGTGTACCACATATGGCGCACGTCGCAGTCAAAGTGTTAAAAATGCTAAATGCATTTTCATTTTAGTGTATTTAGTAGTGTTGTTGATTTTCATATCTTAAGGTTTTCCTAATCTGTATTATCATTTAACTTATTGCGGAAAAACCTGATTATCAAACTGCATGTTTCTTGAATTTACCGAAAAATTGAAATGGCGGTTAGGAAGTCGTCTACTTCAACTTTCCTGTGGTCTAACTTACCGTTCTGGAGTTAGATTAGTATAGTCCGCGGCGTGAAGCGCTGCGCACACCTTCAATTTTTCATGCGGAACAACTTGCTCCCAGCGGCCGTGGGAAGCGGATTCGACTCCTTTTTTCACTTATTACTTGCTTCTAAAAATGTTATTATCTGCCTATCCCCCTCTGCCTATTCTGCCTATTCTTCTCTGCCTATTACCCCACCCCACAAAATTTTATAACCACCGTCTTTGGAGGAAAAAATCCTGGGATTAGGGGTACACGAGTGGGGCTACATGAGCTACTTTTGCCCTGATGGTTATGGGTAACCATGGAACGGACGCCATAATGGGAGATCCAGTGTTCGAAAAAGTCGTGAGCAACCGAGTCTGCAATTATATTATGTACGGAAGTTGCAACAGGCCAACGAGTAAATCGGTCAATCGCAGTCAGTTAATAGTTGCAACCACGGGGTGTTGGCGAAAGGACCTACCAGACCGATATGGAAATGTGCAAAACGTGTGTTGGATGCACGAAGACTGCCAATGGAGGCTTTGTTGCGCTGTCCGACTTTGGCCTTCTGACAGGCCAAACATGAACTGGTCCAATGGCGGCCAGGCAAAACGCTCGATGACAAGGCGTTGGGTAGTATGGATGCCCGGGTGAGCAACATTGTGCAACGGGGCAAAAACATCTCGCTTCATCTCGTTTGGCACTATGGTTCGGGAAGCACCACGAGATAAGTCACACAAGATTGCACTGGGGGGTTGAAAGAGGAATAGCTTAAAGTTGAAGACTACAGTATTCGCTAAAGACCGTGCAACTTTCATGACGAAATTTGACTAGGTACCTAAGCATATATTTGGTCACGCTATTTTGATTCATCGAGTGGATCTCAATCTGCGAAAGCCTTTTTTTTAGGAAAATCACAATTTTAGTTAGATTTATTAAGAGAAATGAGCATTAATTTTGGCGAAATTAGGAATAGTCTCATATCGAAGGAATTCCCTATGCTATTATGTAAGACCGAACCAAACTTCTTATTGATGTTGCTTATCCTACGGAGGAACTTCAAAATAAGTAAGATAGGTATAGAAGATATCCCTTCCAGAACTGGCAAATTTTGTCAGAAATTGTTCAGATTCAAGTGAAGCCAAGTTGAAGGAATCGTATTTATTTTCAGAAACATGAAACGACTTATGTTTTAGAAATTATTTTTACCTTACCTGTGAAGTTTTTGCACAAAATGCATTAGCAAAATTTGAATCGAATTTTGTTTAAACTGCACCGCTCACCTTAGCGAATTATCAGAGTGTCCGCATATGTTACTGCAAAGGTAAAGAGGTTTGTGGTCAGTAAAAATACAAGATCTCTGCCCTCAACAAAACTACCGAAATGTTTACTGGTTAAATAAATGGCAAGAAGTTCGCTAACAAAAGTGCTACAGCAAGTTTGTGGAAGTGTTAATTTGGTCGAGTAGAAAGCTAAGGACTCGATGCCCTTGGGCGTTTGTTGTTGAATGGCGGTACCTATGGTGAAATTGGGGGTATCGGCCACAGTGGGAGCGAGGCATCACGTATAGGGCGAACGAGGACAGTGGTATCCAAAAGAGCCTTTTTGACACGTTTGAAAGCGCCTACGGCTGTCAGGAAGAGAAACCTCACGGTTGCTCCTGCATAAAAATGTAAGTAAGTGGTAACATTAATTGAGCCCAATGAAGATTGAAAAGTCGCTAGAAATTGACAAGGCCTATAAAACGGCGCAGTTGTTGAAAAGAAGTGGGATTAGGAAACTTGTGAATAGCTGAAACTTTGGCATCTATGGGGCTGCAACCAAGGCTTATACGCGATGTTCTGGGAAAAGCAGCAACGGTACACCAAAATCACGTTTCGAAGCATTTATAAAAACATCAAATTGGCTCAATCGCTCAAGAACGAGGCGTAGATGTTGTAGCTGTTCGTGCTCACTGGAACTTGCCACCAGTGCATTATCGACACAGACCACAACTAAGGGTAAGTCGCGAAGAACTTTTTGGATGAAACGTGGAACATTTTCAGCGGAGTTGCGTAGTTCAAAAAACATCCTGTCAAACTTGAACAGTTCAAATGGTGTAGTAAATGCCATTTTCTGAATGTCTTTAGGAGCCACGGGTATCTGGTGGAAAGCTTTGACTAAGTCAATGCTGGAAAAAATTGTTGCCCCTATTAGACTAGTTGAAAATTCATGGAGATGGGGAATTGGATATCTGTCAGGCACAGTGCAGGTGTTCAATCGTCGATAATCCCGCATGGGCGCCAGTCAACGACAACCTTTTTACACACCAAATATAAAGGCGCAGCCCATGGACCAGTGGAGGTCCTACATATGCCCAGCTTCATCAGGTGACTGAATTCAGTCTTAGTGGTAGTCAGCTTCTCAGCGGCTTAACGATGAGGACGACGAGAAACGGGTGCTCTAGAAGTCGACATATAATGTACGGCAGAATGCTTAATAAGTTGGTTAAATTGTGAGTGTCGAATGATAGGGGAAAATTCCGAAAGTAAACTGTGAAAGGGAGTACACGAAGGGATTGCTTAAATGCGTGGATTAGGGGTTGAAAGAGTACGAGTAGAACATTTACAGAATAAGGATGTCTTAGGGTCAACTAGTTAATGGGACTTGGTGTCAACGAGAAGACCAAAAAATGATTGAAAATCAGCGCCGAGAATAACGGTATGAACGTTAGTGATAGTAACTATTCAACGAAATGAACGTCACAAGCCAAAAACTAGAGTAAGGGATCGTTGACCAAAATTTTTAATCGAAGAAGTATTAGCTGCTTGAAGCGAAAAGGAAGGATTGGGTGACTTATGATCAGTCGAATTGGGTGGGATGAAACTGAGTTCGGCTCCCTTGTCCAGAAGAAAATTATGACAAAAACTCCTGCCATAAATGTGGAAAAGGCAATTGGGAGAGAATGTCCGACCAAATTCGTCGCCTTTACTGGTCGGCGAAAAAGTTTTCCAACGAAATCTTCTTGTACTTTCACGATTAGTGGCAGCGATGGGCATTAGAATCATAATGGTGGTGTTACCAACAAACACTATCAGTTGTAGATTGGTTTGGAGTGGGAGGTATCAGGCAACGAATAGTTTAAGGACTATGACGGTTGAAGATACGAGTGGCCCGGAGCTGGATAAACTTTGAAAGGGAGAGCATCCAGGCGTCTGACGACATGTGCGATGATAGGTGTCGTTACGGCCTGAGTAGAAACATTTACCGAGACAGGCCGCTGATCGTACTCGAGCATTAGGTCAGCTGTCTCGGCCAGCGTTTGAACTAACGAGGAAGGGATGTTGGACACAAGGATAGCTTGCACCGACGAGGGTAGCCACTGGGAGAAAAAGCTGTTTGCACCTGGTGCCGTCCAGCTGTTGTCCCTCAGCTAGCTGTTTCGGGCGCCTAGTAAGCTGGGTCGGCTTCCTATCACCAAGGTCGTTCTCAGAAATTAAATTCTTGCGGCGTTTTTGCGTTGATAGAGAGACATGGGAGATTAGTGCCTCCTTTAGCATAGTATAGGGGGTCACCGTGAGTGGACTGTCTATAATATCACGGAGGTCTGTTGCAATCTTCGACGGCAATGCAACCGTAAAATTAGGTTTATTCTTTCGTGCTTTCTTGCAGAGCAAGGGAGGATTCAACTGTACGCAGCCAAAGGCCTTTGTCACTAAGCTAGTGGCTAGGAAGATCGAATGTGCGAATGCCGGTTACAGGCTGGCTGGGAGCGTTGGCCATGATGTATTCGGTCAACGATCAAAGTCACGCGGTCGACCGGACGGAGGATTAAACACAGTCTTGCTATTGATTAACGATAACGCCAAGTGAATTCGCCATTCGAAACGCCTGACAAAATTTCGGCCACTGAAATAAAGGGAACGAATCCGTGTAGGAATTGTTAGAAGGTCTATGCACTTGAAAGCACAATTAAAAGTCACAGTCGCCAATGTGGGATAGGAAGTAGTTAAACAAAAAGCTGTTTATTCTCACTACAATGCCCCCTTCCTAGGAGGAACAGGGTTCGAAAAGGAAAAAAATGTTAATAGGAGGAAAATGTGGGAGTTTTAAGCATAGAAATGAACACTTGAATGAAGTATTTTTCTAGAATCGCTTCTATATCAACATGGCTACTCTGCTGTCAGGCAACCCCTGACTAACCGATTGGCGTGCAGGCGTAATGACATTCCTAATTGACACGACAATGAATTGGCCAATCCTACCAGCTTTCGTCACGCCCGCCCAGTTTTGGGCTCGTGCTGTTAGGGTTACTTGCTTACTAGTCCACTAGGTCCTTCTCGATTATTTTTCTTTGAGGTTTGGCTATTTTAGTTTTGCCTGGTGGCATCGGATGGCTGCTGCTGGCCTGTAATTCTGAGCAAAGAAGGAAGGTAAAGGCCGGTTTCGACATTTTTCTGCCGAATGGGAACGCTCATTCAAGTTTGATTAAGTTTTAATTTGCTAATTCATTACCAGTTTTGCATGCAGCGATGCAAACATTACATATCCATGCAACAATAAATAAATAAGAAATAAGTTTTTTATATTTGAGGCCCGGAAGGCTTCGTCATTGCAAGTTTAGTGATGTGGTAAAAACAAATACAAAGTGGATAAATGCTGCTCTTTGTGAGCAACAGTATAGGCAGCGGGAATGTTTAGTATGGTAGTTCGATAAATTTGTGCATAAGAAGTCGTTGCGATCACCGGAATTGTAATCGTATTCTTTAGAGCTTTCGGGTAATTGCGGGTTTGATAGCAGAATAAGTCCTACAAGAACTGGGAAATATTGCCTTCATCCAACAGCCTCCGATCTTTTGGCGCCGTTACGTTGATGACACCTTTTTTTCGTCACAAAGAGCATGTTGCAGAATTTTCCTGATCTTCTCAACTCAAAATTCCCAGGAAAGGATCAGCAGCTACCCTTTCTTGATGTACTTGTCATGCGAACTTCCAACGGCGAGATCAAAACAACGGTTTGCAGGAAGACGACAAACACCACACAGTTTCTCAACTTTCACAGCAACCATCCAGAGGCTCACAAGTGAAGCTGCTGAGAATACTGTTCAAAAGAATCTAGACTTACTGCAGTAACCCGGAGGTATGCGCACGGGAGGCCCGATATCTCCGTAACCAATTTATGCGTAATGGCTATCCGAAGGCCTTTATAAAACGATGCCGACGTGCCCGCCCTCCGAGGACCGGACCAGAACAACCCCTACGATATGGCATGCACTGTCATACATCAAGGATGTGTCAGAAGCGACCGAGAGCATTGCTGCGGGACTAGGCATCGGACTTGCGCACCGTCCCAAGGCCACCATGCGCAGCTGGATCATGAGAATAAAAAAGCGATTAAGTCCCAATGAGCAGTCGGGCGTAGTGCATCGCATACCATGTCTGAACTGTCCCCGAAATTATACTGGACAGACAGGACGAATGCTTGGTTCGTGCATGCACGAACATAAGCTAGCAGTCAGACGGGGTGACGCACTGTCGCAAGTGGCGGCCCACACCTATGAGATGGGCCACGAATTTAACTTCACAGCTGCAAGGATAATTGCTCACGCCGACAGCAAGACCGCACGAGAGCTAATTGAAGCCTGGGCCTCGGATGGCAACTCAGGCAACTGAGCTGGCGCCCACCTACATCGCTCTCCGCAGGTATATACGCACGGCCGAAACTGAGTCTCCCTCCTCCTCTGCCCCTCGCCCATTCCTCTTCCTTCCCCCATACTCTTCGCCCCCTTCCCCTATAACAGTTGAGTGGTTCATGCCCACTATAACTGTTGCTCGCTTTTCGTTGATGGTTTATCTCTGATGATGGACTCCCGCAACACCCCGAAAGCTCAGAAGAATAAAATTACAATTCCGGTGATCGCAACAACTTCTTCTACAAAAATAACTGGGCTGTGAATCTTTGCCTCGATTCATGAGATAATTTTGTATCCGCCAACATATCGTCATTTTAGAATAATACCCAACACTCTCTGAAAAGTACGGTGAACTAAGCAGGAAGCACTGAAAAAAAAACTCGTACCTTTAAAGCGGGAGCAGAATTCAGCGGTCCCACATTTTAAAATAAACAAAACGTAGGAGGACATTTTTTAAAATTATATAAATTCACCAAAGTCAAAAATGGCAGTATTGACAAATTCGGATGCTCGACATTTCGTTTGTTTGCGCTACGCCAAGAACAAAGGCCTTTTCTGACGCAAAATGTGTTCTAAATTTCCTCTGATACCAGCTTTTCATTATATACGCATAATCTGTTATGCTGAGAATTACCCTGAAATCATCTGCATTTTTTCGCAGATTTCTATAAAAGCGAGCAGTTGTCAAAAATACCCATCGCCAATTTAAGATGTGACGGCTCAGTCCATGTAAACCAACTGACAGAAGATAGGAACAAACACTATATTTAAAAAAAACTGAAACACTCTCAATACATCAGATTTAGTACTGTCATAGACTTATATTTGCGGCGTTTAGTCTACCACAAAATGTATCAATCGAATGACCCCTTAAGTTTATGGTTATATAATAAGATCTTGGGTGTGATGGCAGTATACCAGTCATTTTGGTAACACTGTAAGTTTTCGCTTTAAAATATTCTCAATATTTAATCGCTATATCTAAGGTTTATAGGCTCAGACAAAAGGTTGATAGAAATATTTTCATCAAAGCCCATCAGTCAGAGCAGGATTGTCGCGCAATATTCATTAATCTGCAAAAAGGCAGCCTGTAATATTTATAAGGATTGTACGATACTTAGGTAAAGATCACTGAACCAATTTTAGAATAAACAATGTAGGAAAGTTTTTCTCCACGATGTAAAGATTCCCAGAATTATCCAGGCAAATACTTGAACAAGTACAATGCGTTAATTTTTCCCCCTAAATTTGTTTTGGAAAGATTTAAGGATGTGAGCACGTAACTGTAGGATAGCCTGGAAAAGTGTTTTTTAAGACTAGCCTGTTATCGAACGTGCTTAATTTTCCCAATAACATATTCCAAGCCCTCTCTGTGGATTATCATGTTTGAATAGGGCTTTATGGGTTGCCTAGACCGGAAAGATAAGGGCGGTGGCAGGAAGTGATGTTTCGGTGGGCGTGGAGAGAGTAAGGGGTGTGGTAGCTGTGGTGATTGGTGTTTAGGACAGTGAATGGGTCACAGTTGCGAGGATGGTGTCGGCGGGCAGCGGGGCATCGCGTAGTTGAACTTCAATAGCGAGGGTGGTCGTCAACGAAACGCTGGACACGGGGGGACTGTCAAAGTATTTGACGCCGTAGAAGCGGATGCCGTCGAAAAGATGAACTGCGTCGGCAGATGACCGACCAAGCCGATACGTACACCGAAGGCGCGTTGACAGCGCGGACAGTTCGGAAGGGCTTGGACATTGACTGCGTTCTTCCATTGGGTTTGGGACTTGCGTACCGTCCATTTCGCCTTGGCGGCGGCGATCTGACCGGCTTCATAGATAGCTGCGCCAACTTATGTGGTTCTTTGCCAAGCGGATCGGCCCTGCGTGAACACGAATGCACCAAACTATCGTAAATAGGGTTTTGCACGCGAAACCATTTTATCCCTCACCCGATTCTCCAATGCAATTGAAGTAATTGAAGTCAGTTTCAGATTTGGATATTATTATGAAAAAGGTGGTTAATAATTAGAAAGTAAATTCGGGGAATATGCACAAGTGGATGTTTCTTATAGTTCTGCAGGAACATCCATTTCGTCCGTGCATTGCAAATCTAAAAGCAATGAAAGGACATGAGTAAGATATGGCAATACGTATGTGCTAAGAATAAACTGCATTTAATTCTACTTAAGTACATGCTTACCGTCCGCAGTTTGGCTACCTGAGGCCTTCTGTGCATGCTTTAGGCGGCGGCCGTGACCCTTCCTGAATTCCTCCTTAAACGCTGTCTGCAGTTTCTGGGGATTGGACAGTCGGTCTATAATTCATTGGTTGAACACGTCTACATATTATTATTATGAACGAATGAGTGATAAGTCTAACGCAGAATTACATCATATAGGACCGTGCCCATAAGGTCTTGATGGCCGGGCAAACTTCTGCAGAACGTGAGATGGCGTGCCTATCCCACTAGCAAAAAAGCGCATAATCCTATATAAAGGCCAAAATTCACGCTAGTCTTCCTATGAATTGGCAGTCCATTATTGTCCAAAATAACAACGATCTCACAGTAAAAGGTTACTTTACTGGCTTTTAACCTGCCTTTACAAACCCAAATTAATAAACCGTTTCCCATTGTCGTCGCCGGTGCGGAGCCGCTTGTCCTACCTACAAGCGTTCGAGCGTTTGAGGGTCGGTCGGGCAGTAACGGCTTTAGAATTTTCAGTAAGCTGTTTAAATGACTGTGGGATACGCAAGAGAATTACCCACTTGCGCAACGGTTGACGATATGTCGGCCGGGCCTTTTCTGTCGGCGTTGATGTAGCTTGCGTGAATGCGGAATTTTTATGATTTAGCCACCGAGTTTGGCAACTCCTCGTAGTCAGACGGAGAATCCGTAACAGAAGAATATTCTTCTAATGACGAAGACGATTCTGCAGACGATTACGACAGCTGGCAGCTGAAAGGGAGAGCGTTCGTTAGCTTGCGCACGGCGGTTTGACTGAAGTGGAAGTGCCATGTCACGCGTGAGTTGGCACCTTCGTCCGGCCGTTGAGTGTGCTGTGAAATCGATAATTTTCCCGAAGATGGGCAGCTGTGCGGTCATTGGTTGGCGACCTCCCTCCTCCTCTCACTATGCCACCTTGCACATCGGAACAAAAGCTCATGCTTTATTTGCCCATAAGGTTTCGGCCCTCTAGGTCGGTATGTTCCTTTCATCATCCCCGGAAGAGGAAGAAGGGGTGATTTCTGGGACTAAGTTGTATTTTACCTGACGTTTCAAAAACCTTCTCGCTTCCATCGTCAGAGCGTGGTGACCGTTTTCCTGCTGGCATCACTAAGTTGTCCAACCACTAGCCTGATGCCCGCGTTTCAGTCGACTGTACCGATCGATTTTTGGCTGTTTGAATTGCTCGCGCCCTAACGAGCGCTTCCATGAGGTGTGCTAAGTCCTTTGTGTGCATCCTGAGCATTTCCACCTTTTTAGCTCGCGGCTGCTGGCTGTCGGCCCTGCGCATCTTCCTCTGCCCAACCTATTGCTCCCTTTTGAGCAGATGTTAGCCCTCGGCAGAGCGCTTGGTAGGCGGTTTGAAGATCTATGGCTCTGTTTAGTGTGCCAGTCGATGACCAACTTTCTAGCAGCAATCTGGCCAGCTTGTCATTGGCTCGGCCTATTACCCTTGCCTTCTCAAAGGCGAACGTGTGCTTATCTTGTCAAAGACCGTACGCAGTTGAGTAAGAGTTCACAAAATTATATGACGCTTTGTTTACTTTTTTCCGGGAACATGATGCTTCGAATTGTTTTAGTACCATATTCTTTATTTACGCTGTAGTACTTCAT
>JAYGXS010000010.1:11327390-11340084 GCA_036362985.1 Ligula intestinalis
TGTGGAGGCTCGATTATGAACGCATCGAACGCATCCCATTGCTACTTTGGGTATTGATCTTTAGTATACAGTTATATCTGTCTTTCACCCCTTTTCTTCTAGCTTGATGAATTACCTGCATGGCCTTGATGGATCTTTATGTAAAATGGAAATCTCGCATTCCGGGGAATTTAATTTGAAGAAAATATGCTTTATGGGATAAAATGTGAGGTTATTTAGTTAATTTTTGAGACCGATTCCTCAGCTCGTCTTCAGACTAACGAGAATTTGCGAAGAACAACTGTTAGAGTTTTGGCTTCCGGTAAAGGCCTTCTCTAATACGCGGGTTCAAATCCCGCTGAACGCCTCGAGTTTTTCACAATTGGGTCAACTCACATAAAATTTAAAAGTTACGGAAATTCACCGATTAAATTTACCTTTTATCGCAGAGAACATATTTCTTCAGATTTTCATGTATTTAATGCTGCACAACTCTATGAGCCGAAAGAAGGTCTACCTGTTTGTTAATAGATCTGGCATCTGAATACCATGCCTCAAAATTGAGTCCTTCTAGCCCTTGAAATGCCTTGGCTTAAGATGTTCGATCCATTAGAATCAAGAGTATGGTTAGTTTCGTGAATAAAAGTTGCAAGCTGCAAGGTTGGATCTAACCTCCGAGCGGCCAGTTTTTACTCCTGGAAGCGCCTCTGCAATTTTAACCCATGTTTCCCGTACGTAGTTGCAAACCCCATCATTGCAATATACTTAATCAATAATAGTCCCCAGACTTCGAGTTGATTTTCTTTTGGCTGCCATCTGTGCACTTGCGTTTTATTTGCTAAGGAAATTCACGTAGGTATCCACGTAGCTATCGTCGTTCAACTTTTTTGGCAGGTGGTGTATTGCAATGTGTTTCAATTCCTTGGAATAAAGTCTGAATGCAGCTAATTTTGTGAGATAGAGGGTGACTGCTGTTGAAATTTAGTGTTGGTCTTTTGTTAGCTTTTCTGATTACTGTGTGTTGAAGAAGACCAGTTGCACCCCGACGCACGAGTACATCAAGGAAAGGAAGCTGTTTGTTTGTTCCAGCCTCCGCTTTGAACAGTATGTTCGGGTCAACCGAGTTCACGAATTCTCAATGTCAGCTGTTTCGATAATGGCAAAAGCAGCATGGATGTAACAAGTCCAGGATTTTGGTTTATATTTGGTGGACGCCAAGTACCCTATCCATTGAAGAACCACTTCAGTGATCACGTCTGATGTGGAGGGGTCCACGGGAGTGTCCTCAATTTGTTCATATATTTGTCATCCAACTTGGAAATAGGTTTCTAGGGGATTTCGTAAAAGCTTGATTAGATGGTTGTTCATTAGGGGCTCGTTTCTTTCGTTGTAAGGTTCCGCCAGAAGCTGTGTTGTAATATAAATGGCTAAGTACTGTGGAATGGAACTTAAGAATGAAAATACATCAAAGTATACCTAGCAGAAGTTACTGTTGTTGTTGAGGTTTCTGTAAATAACAAGCTGCAACTAAACATTAATTCTGCCAAACCATGTGTAGAATTGCCACGGGAAGAGACAATGAGTCTAACCGATATTTGTTCTTCCTATAAATTCGGCAGGTCGTTAAATTGCGCTGTGTCCCCACAACGTGTGATAAGGTTCATTAGAGGCAACTTTGATCTGACATGTGTGTCATATGGAAGGCAGCAACAGTAGCCTCAGTCCTCAGAAGCACCGAGATTTAATGTCCAGGGACAACCTGCCAAGCCACTTTTCATAGCACATCGTGGTTAATTCCAAAGCATCAGATTGATTGTGTTGATAAATACGTCCATGTGCTACAAAAGAGGGTGCCCAATTTCTGTCTTGTGCCCTTTCCCCTTTCATGGCACCATTTGACTGTATAAGCTTATCAACCAGGTGGTGCTGGAATTGGGCGCAGTAGCTGACGCGATATGAACTGTTATATTTAAGGCATGCTACCAAGCTCCTGTAAGACATTATTTATCGGTTCGTTTAGATTCTACGCAGCTGGGTAAAAGTGTCATGAGCCAGTCGCAGCCCATTTTTTGTCCGACACATTTGCAATCTAATTTGCTGTGGAGCCCATAAGAGCAAAGAATAAGTCAGCCAAACAGCAAATCAACAATCTTTTATCTCTAAACTTCAATTAAAGTTCCAAATTGTATTCTTGTTCGTTCCACGAGCATGAGCATTACCGAAAGTAAATATATGACTTTGCTTGCCACTAGGCATTAAAACATGGTACAGCGCACGTCCCCGGTACACCGCCAACTTCTGTTTGGATAGCAACGCGATTAATCGTCCATAAGTCTGGGTCATTTATTAGAGCAGAAAGTTTGTATGTAATGTTTTCATATGCGGGAGGAGAAAGACATTAAAGCCCCATTCCAGGAACGTAATTGTACTTTACTGAAGCTTGAAAACCATCCTTGGGTGTACCATCACACCATCACAGATAGAAGACTTTAACTACTTTACCCGTTTAAGTCGAATCCGTCCTCTGAGTTGTCTGTTCTGGACCTGCCTTCTGGCTGTGCTGCGCCCGGCATAGAGGCGGGGAAGTTAAATGTTGATTAAATATTTTGACATCAGGCTATAAGGATTAATTTGTCTGCAAAACTGTCTTATATGTTTGCATTTAAATCAAGATGATAGTCAGATTCTATCAATCGGCATATTATGTATGCAGTGATGACAGAATTTTCGTCTCAGTTAATAATCCTTCAATCTGCTTAACCCATTTTCGGTTCGATGCCTGAAATCGATGGGCGATGCTGTCTACATATCAAAAATGGTGTGCCCTTTTGCTTCTGGAACATTAAGAGTTTGCTGGAGCGTTGTACTTTTGTAAGGTCTTCGTTATTACACGGACGTCTTATAAAAAGTCAGAAGTTTCTACTCGTTATAAACTTAACATTTATATAGCAGTCCACTGAGAGATATTTCGTTTTAAATTACGCTGAGGTTCCAATGTTACATGTAGTGCCTCCACGAGTTTCTATCACATGCCAGTGGTTGATTTTTGTTTTAGCCCACAGACTAGAGGATTCGTGATATTGTGGAGGAGAGATATTTAAAAAGCCTGTTATCCTGCGTTTTCATCCAAACATTATGGAAGAGCAGTCAAGGACTCTATTTTTTTACTTGATCAGTTTGGAAAGAAAATTATTTTGATTTTTATTCGAAAATAGTTAAGAAAATTCATTTCAGTACTTGCTGAGTGGTACGTTATTCCTCATTAATTATAGAAATTATTGTTAAAATTGTCCGCAAATGTGAATGCATAGTCGAGCCATTTGGAGAGCATCATTTTCGCCTTAATGAACTGCATAAAATGGTTAATTTTAATGTAAATATGAATCAGGTTTCAATATTTTCGATCTTTACAGCTTGAAATGAAGAACGTATGGAAAGTAATTTTCGTGTTTCAGGCATAATTAATGTGGTTTAGAGGACGAGCAAAGGAATGAATTAACAGACTCTATCCAGAGGAGGATGTTGGAGCCAATGATTTCCCAACGACCAGCCCAATTTGTAGAATTATTATGTTAGTCATTCAAATGCAGCATACGAATGGGAAAGAATTTGAATGATGTCGGTGCCCGAAAACCTGAATCTGTTTGATCTTTCTGAAGAAGGATGTCAGCAACGTGTGGCGAGACCTTTTAGACAAATTTTTGGACAGCAGCTGAAGCCTTTATTGTAACTTCAGGCACTGTAGTCCCTGGATCAGTTTTGACAACCCATCTGCCCGGATTTTCAAGGAGGCATCTATTGTGAACATCCAACTCTGACCTAATCGCAAATATATTCGCTCCTTTAGAGATACCATAAAATGTCCACATTGGATGACGTGCTCGTCTGTATTCTGTGAGGAATCAGAAGGAGAAAGGGCGTTCACCGGGAGAGGTATATTTGTGGTCTGACGTTTCGAATAGTTATCTCGACTATCCATCTTCAGAGAATGAATCCTCTGGATCCTGGCTCTCGATATTTGCCGCTCCTTTCGTCCGCGGGCGTAGTCTGCCAATCCAGTTCGAGCCGCTCTGCATAGGTTGCGTCAATGGGCGGTAACGGCTCACCGTACCAGCAGCCTGGTAACCGCCCATCGTTCTGCGTTGTCACTGTCTGCCCCTAGGGAGTCAGTGTTTGTTTGGCTTCCCCTTGTCTCGCCATCGCCTGTCCTCTGGTAACCGTCAGCCGTGCCCGCAGCCTGGTAACCGTCTCCCGCTGTCAGTTCTGCGTTGGGTTTGGCTGTAGCCAGTGTCAGTGTTTGTTTGGCTTCCTTCCGTCTCGCCGTAGTCTGCCGCCTGGGTAAGTCGGTTGAGGGGGCTACTGGTTGAGGGCCCCGATTCTTTCGTGTCGTGACCATCCTTTGATAAGAATTTTCTTAACACAACGTTGGGGACCGGCCAATTTATATGGTGGTTAACCGAACAGTCGGTCGACATCCAAGCTTCTTTAATCTGCCTTGACGTGTGATCGTCACCTTGGCCCACAATTTCGACGGCGTCAAATTTGAAGACGTGCCCGACCTTTGCAGCATGGGTGGCTACCTCCGACTTTGGGTCTTGCCTGTCTACCGCCCGCTGATGCTCGTGCATTCGCATTTGAAGTTGCCGGCCGGTTTCTCCAACGTAGTTACACATCCCGCAACTACACTGAAGTCGGTAGACAACGCCCGATTTTTCTTGTTTCGGTATAGGGTCTTTTGGCCGCATTACTTGTTGTCGGATTGTGGCGGCGGGCCTGTGGGCTTCTCCTATTCCGAGAAGCGCGAGGGATCTAGCCACAGTTTCAGATACCCCTTTCATGTACGGAATGCTCCGCCAGGACTTCGGTGGGCAACGCTCCTCGGTCCGTGGTTTTGCTAGCATATGACTCCGTTCAGTGAACGCTCGTGGATAGCTGTTAGCTCTGAAAAGCTCCCGGAGCACCTTTGCTTCGTCTCGTTTGGCGGCCAGCGTGCTGCAGTTGGTTTCGATTCGGCGGTATAGCATGCGTATGCAACTTCGCTTGTGTTGCAATGGGTGGTTGCTATTGTAACTCAATATCTGTGACGAGTTTGTTGGTTTACGGTAGACAGAAGTCGTCATTTTGCCATCCGGTTGGCGGCAGACGAGAACGTCCATGAAAGGAAGTCTGCCCTCCACTTCTTCCTCCATCGTGAACTGTAGATCGGGAAAGATAGAGTTCAATCGATCTTTGCAGTTGCTGATATTATTATCTTTCGTGACAACGAAGGTGTCGTCCACGTATCGTGCCCAAAATTTGGGCTCGTACTCTTCGAATATTGAGGAATATTGAGAATCTGTCATAGCAATTTGATTAAGAACAATATTGTGTACCCTTTTTGCGCTAGGGACTGTTTTTTACAAATTATATAGTAAATAAGTAGTTTTCATGTTTTCCCATCGAACTTCATAGCATTTATAAATAAGACATCATGCATATTACAGTAAAACTAAATGTTCTTATAAAAACGATCAAGGTCGAAGTTGGGCTCAAATAGACTCTTAGGCATTGAATCTTTTATTTTCATTGCAAATGGTGAAGATGAAACGAGCTTCGTTTCAAACTGAAAATTGCAGTGCATGAAGACTGCGAGAGACGCTTCTTTTGAGAATAAAGGTATCTCTCATGAATCTAAACAAAAAGTTTACTCATGAATGATAAAGATACGTTAAAAAAGGTTTCTGACGTGGTCATGAGGAGTTTTGGCAATAGCCAAAAATATCCCGATTATGAATCTCTGATTGATATCCAAGATTTTTATTCGATTCGAAGGAAAGGATTCAACATGTTATTACTACTGTTATACTACTGTTTTCAATTAAAAATCTTTATCTCATGAAACATTCCTTAAATTTCCTCCTGAGTCGTAGATTAAAAAATTAAGTCGGATGTTTTCTAAGTTTTCTATATCTATAGTTGGAGCTGTATAGATTCTGAACCAAACAAGAGCATTATGAATCCGGTAATAATCATCCCCAATGCTTCTATGTCCAGAGAAAACTGCAAAATTGACACATACCAACTTCTTCAAAGGTAATGCAGTCATTCGCTCTTTCCCTGAGGCATTCAAAAACCTGAACGCACTATTCTATCTTTCTACACTGTTGCTTCCAGACTCCTAGAACTTCGTTACTTAAAACGTTTGCATTTCGTAAAGATTGTTTTATGATAGTCACACAAATCGATGTTATCAAGAGAACCTGACTGGTACAATCCTGTAATTTAATTATCTAATTAGTGCTTTGGTAGGGAATTAAGCGGTAAACGTATAAAAGTGGTCACATTTTTGGTTGGTTAGGTATTTTCTGGTCGCAGAAATCGCACTGACGAAGTGAAATTACATGAATTGCAAAGAAGAAGGCGCGATCTGTTACGACCCGCGCCTGGTACTTCTGTTCGCAAGAACTGGTTCTCAAGAGACCGTAAAAGCGAGACAGAAAAGACCAGTCGGCCAGGGAGAGGGTGTGTTTACTAATATAAGCACGTTACAGCAAGTCAGTGCAAGTCAAGTCAGACACAGGGTGCATGCACTTTAAAGGGAACGCAAGAGACATCGTCCGACAATGGACCAATCAGGATTGAGCAGACAAGACTGGCTCATGGAAAGCGGCATTCGCGACACCGTTGAGTGCGTTGACTCATCGTGGGACTCGCGGAATTGCCAACACGATCACATGGCAGTATTGTCCCAGTGATCGCGTCTTTATCTTTGCAATAAGAACCTGAGGCTAGCGTCTTCGCTTCTAGTCGTTGAATAAATTACTTGTGCTTGTATCCATACTTAAATATTAAAGAAAAGAGGCATCATTTTCAGGCAAAACAAGCATGCATGCAACAACCATATCTAAGCATAATCTAATTTTCTTATAAACTGCCAACGTCTCCAGGCCAGGTGACGCCCCTTGGCAGAAATATAATAATGAACCTTGCATTTATTACAGTCTACACTCCTAATGATCCAGAGCAATACTAAAACGCCATGATAAATTCTGCCCTGGCTATCGTCTTTTCGGATTCTGTGAGCAAAAACTGATTTTTGTTCTACAAGAGGTTAATTGTACGGAAATCAATGAACCTTAGCATTCAAAAAGGGAAAATTGTTGAGTTAAAATGCAGCTTGTTTGTTTACTAGGTAAGATTTACCCTTAATAATTTCATCGTAAAAGGGTCAATCGCTCTTAAATGGATTCGAGACAAAACACAAATGCCAATTTCTCTTCTGCAAGAAAGACCGGCCTGTGCATGACCCTTCAGTGTTGCAATATTTGTAATACAAATTGGTATGTTGCAAACCTGCATTACCAGCACAAGAGCCCCACTCGACACTCAGCTGAATAAAGCTCAGATTTTGTTTTGTAATTCTGTGGTTAAAGTATTATTGATTGACGACTACAACTAAGCCGGAAATGGCAATTCCTAGTGCCTGCTCTCAATAGCAAAACCTATCGATGCCTCACTGCCAACGGTCATGATAAACGAACCTGGGCTGTAGGCATTCTGTTTTAAGGCACAACAAAAGTGCCCATCTCTATTCTACGATCACGGTACTTCTGTGCTCACCAATCACAGGGTTACTTGGCATCTCACTATCAGTTCCGGAAGTTGTGTTGCCATGCTAAGCAGCTGTGCTTGAGTCCATTTGTACAATTGTTTAATGTTTTTTTTATATGACAAATAGTTCCAGCTTGATGCAAACGTGTATAATATCCGTTATCTCTGAAGTGCATTCCAACAATTTTAAACTAAAGCATTGCGCAAGAACGTAATGTTCACTGATTTGTGTTCCAATTGTTAACGTGAGCTTTGTACTTGCGTCAGGACCTGGTACCTGAATTTGGAAAAGCACATCAGAAGAACAACTGCTGATTATATTTGCCCTAATGGCAATATTTCGGAACCAAAGGATAGAATGGTTCCAGTGGGACCAAAGTGTGGCCTTTGTTTCCACTGCACCGTGATTGCGTATATGGGCGGTATTCCGTGCGCTGGCCGGGGTAGTCTACAAGCCGTCATCGAAATCGATGGTCAAACACCCACACACAGGCTCGCCCTTCCGCCTGAGAAGAACCCTACGCGCACGCACGCCTCGTGCATTTGCTACCTCCTCCATTCCCAAATACGACGCCTGGATCGATGTCTTGCTTTGCCAACTTTTGCCGGCGTATGCCTAGGGCGAAAAACCCGTGTTCAGGTCACACACGTTCAAATAGGGGAGGGGGGGTGGAGGGGGATCTGGGGGTAGGGGAGCAGGGGGGTAGGGGGCGACTATGTGCATCAAGTGCAGTCTGAGCAGGCTCGGTTAAGCCAAATGTTTATACAGTAGTCGCCGGTTATTAGACCCACATCGGGCTCAGACCAAATTGGGCTTAATAAGCGGCTAAACTATTAAGTTGGTTTGGCAGATTTGCTTAATTTGAGTTGACCCAAGTGTTAAAAACTCTAGGCGTTTGGCGGGAATTGAACCCACGCATCAGAGAAAGCCTTTGCCGGAGGCTAATGCTCTACCGCTAAGCTACAAACGCCCGCTTCACGCCATGAGTTTAATCACACTTGGATCGATATTACCCGCTCAACTTTTCGCTCATATGGAATCCACCAATACGGGAGAAAGTTGACTGCCCAAGCAGGATTTCTTAAGCAATCATCTGGTGGATTCTAGATGATTGCTTAGGAAATCCTGCTTGGGCAGTCAACTTTCTCCCGTATTGGTGGATTCCATATGAGCGAAAAGTTGAGCGGGTAATATCGATCCAAGTGTGATTAAACTCATGGCGTGAAGCGGGCGTTTGTAGCTTAGCGGTAGAGCATTAGCCTCCGGCAAAGGCTTTCTCTGATGCGTGGGTTCAATTCCCGCCAAACGCCTAGAGTTTTTCACACTTGGGTCAACTCAAAAAAAGCGGCTAAACATTTGGCTTAACCGAGCCTGCTTAGACTGCAGTTGACGCACGTAGTCGCCCCCTACCCCCCTGCCCCTCTACCCCCAGATCCCCCTCCCCCCCCCCTATTTGAACGCGTGTGACCTGAACACGAGTTTTTCGCCCTAGGCATACGCCGACAAAAGTTGGCAAAGCAAGACATCGATCCAGGCGTCGTATTTGGGAATGGAGGAGGTAGCAAATGTACGAGGCGTGCGTGCGCGTAGGGTTCTTCTCAGGCGGAAGGGCGAGCCTGTGTGTGGGTGTTCGACCATCGATTTCGATGACGGCTTGTAGACTACCCCGGCCAGCGCACGGAATACCGCCTATATACGCAATCACGGCGCAGTGGAACCAAAGGCTACACTTCGGTTCCACTGGGACCATCCTATCCTTTGGTTCCGGAACATTGCCATTAGGGTGGCTTATATTTTAATTACCAAAGACATGACTCATTAGCATAATTTCCACCTTTGATACTGATTTAGGTCTAAAAAATAACAGGTTCAGTACAAGACATGGATATATTAATCGACTGACTTTTTGATGTTCTTTTAAATATTTTTACAATTTGATATTCGTTAGAAAACGTCACCTTAACCTTTTTTCCCATCAGAGCAGGCAGACTTACTAAACAATTTGGTTAGCAAAAAAACCTTCTCACTCTTTAAATATCTTTCAATTTTGATTTAAGCCATATGCTTTACTGAACTAGCCAACTATTTACTCCTCTCGATATTCATGTTGAAAGATATAATAAGTGAAATCTCAGGAAATTGTGATTTATGCCTTCAAAAATGTTGGTAACGTTTAAAAAACTAAAATAACTTCGCAAATGACTAAGAGTTAACGAAAATTTCGTTTTTGTAGGCAAACAAATTTAAACTGTTAGAAAAATGGCAGACAATGTGAATTGGTGCATGTAGATTTATGCGAAATGTCTAAATTAGTAGAGATTTTCGGCAGATTTGAATAATTCAGTCAAACGAAGTGTATTTAGTTATATTTACAGAAGCTGAGCCGGTTAGTGCCTTTAAGGCTGGATACAGGTTCGTGGTAAACTCTAAGCGCATTAATATTTGTCTTGCCAAAACTTTTCCGAGGTTTGTATTAAGAAAATTGTGTTCCTAACGGTATGCAAAAACGATTGTTCAGAAAAATTTCCCTTTGGTTCCTCTTTATCAGATAAGAATTCTCAAAATAAATGGCCAAATGTTTTTGAGACATTTTGAAATAGTAAACAATACCTAGTTGTGTTTGCGAGAGGAAATAGCATGAAGGGCAACACCCTTTCGCGCCTGGTAACAAGCTTACTTTTGAAAAAGCCTTCCACCCGCCAGCAAAAATTTTTACTTTTCAAAAGGTTATCTTGTTGCATGCCATAAACTTCTACTAAAGATATTCCATCTTACTCTGCAAGTTCTAAGAGAATATTGGAATAATTCATATTTATTTCGTATATTGGCGGAGGACATAAACCACTGAAAACATGCTTTTTAAAGCTCATTTCTATTTTCACTTCAAACGATTTACCAAAAGCATTCTAGAGAGAGTATGTATACAGCAAAACGTTTTCCAACATACGGTTGCTATTATCCTCACGATCAGCATTAAAATCAGGAAATTTCCGTAATTGTTTGACAGATGCTCCAAAATAGACCTTCGAAATTATCCTTAGGACAACAAATTACTCACAAATGCAGCACTTACTGAGATTTTGTAAACGACCCCTATTATTTGGTATTAGAGATGCTATGGTTAATTGCAGGGTTAGAGTTACACCTATTGTTAAAAATAAGAATTGATTCAAGGTCTAGGCTTCGGGTTCCTATTGCCGCGTCTTACCAACTATTTAAGTGTACGTATTTTCGTGCTTTACAAGTATCCTGAGTCCTATGTTTTGTGCTTACTTTTGGTGCCTGAAAATTTATTTTGCGCCATAAATCAAAGCATGACCTTTCTACGCTCTTCAGACTCCGAAGGCCCAGCAAAAATCAACATCAGATATGTTCGCAAACCTTTCTGTTTGCAATATCAGTGGCCGGACTTACGACCTTTTAGGAGTCCCTTATTGGAACTGCAGAAAGATATGAACCCCCGGAGGAGAATGCATACAACCAAATTGAGTGGAAGCAACATCGAGTCTGTTCATTACTATAGACCAAGAGAAAGAGGATAGTTTTCACACTTTCCAACTTCGAACTCACTGCATTTAAACCATGTGACTGTCTTTTGATCACTTTCAGATGTACAGTCAGATAACCCAAAATCAGCGAATTTAACTTACTAAAGAGAATCCTAATGGAACAAGAAATGGTCCTTGTTGGTCGCACCCTATTTTCTCTCGACCTTTTATTATTAGAAACACTCATATTGCTTTAATTTAGAACATATTAAACACCAAGAAATAAAACTACTCAAATATATGTTTGTTGTTTTTGTTCAGTATCAGTATCATTTATTAAGGGAAAAATAGGCGAACGCTTTTGGTAACAAGATGATAGGAAATATATGGCTATAAAGTAAATGTAGAAAGTACGCCAATGGCATGACAACATCACAGGTAGTCTAAATAGTAACGAAACATGACTACTCTTTAGTCACTAGTAGCATAGTGTAATCTAATTCAATTTCCTTGTACATGTCCTTGTTATGTATTGCAGTGTCCTTGTACATGGCTCTGAGTCTGGGGTGGTCCAAATAGTAATAAAACATAACTCCTCCTTAATCACGATTAGTATGGTGTAATACTGTGTAAATTAATGTCGTTTTACATGGCTGTTTGTCTGAATATTATTTGCTGCGTGTCCAGCCTGCTCTTAAATGTCTTGACACTGGTCGAAAGGACAGCTTCTTCCAGAAGGGCGTTCCACGCTGCAACTACTCTGTTGCTGAAAGAGAACTTTCTTCCGTCAATCCTTGCTTTGCCGGGGCGTTATTTAAAGGGGTGCCCGCGCAAAGTTAGAGTATTAGTCTGGATAAAAAAATCGTCGGGGACGAAGCAACAATCCAGGTTATTCATGATACTGAAGGTATAGATGAGGTCCCCTCTAAGTTGCCTGTAGGAAAGTGGAAAAAGATCTAGGGTTGACAGTCTGCTTTCGTAGGACAGTGTTCCCAGACCTTTGACCATTTTTGTAGCTCGTCTCTGGACCTTCTCTAAGACGATACAGTCCTTTACCGTCCAAGGTCTCCATGCCTAGATAGCGAATTTCAGGTGTGGCCGAACGACGCTTCCGAATATTTTGGAAAATCTATGTGTTTCGTCCTTTGCTTTCTTCAACTGTATCCAGTAGTCACGCGTACGCCAAACCAGTGATAACAACTATCAAGGTGGTACGGTACTTAACAATGGATATTCCACGTCAAGAGCAAAGGGAATCCGTCAAAGGGGTATGTGTCCGGTTTTATAGGATCCCAGGAGTCGGTTCCTGGGGCTCCCATTGGTCTGAATGCACTAGTCCAATGGTGGGGAGGGTGGACAGACGCGAACAGAGACAATGCTTTGTCGGCAAAAGGGGGGGGGGAACGGACGGGAACAGAGACAATGTTTTGTTGGCAAAGGGGGGATGCAAGCGCTTGACAGGCAGTTGTGGTGGGGTGACTTGACAAGTGGGTCTCGGATCAGCCGCGGGCACTGGGTCAAAAAGGGGGAACAGACGTCTGGGTCGATACCGGCGTCAAGCTGGTCGTAATGTGAGAGTGTCAACAAAGGGCCGCGACCGGGGAGGGCAGTATTCAGACAGCATTCCAGGGGGGGG
>JAYGXS010000010.1:11356917-11391850 GCA_036362985.1 Ligula intestinalis
CCCCCCCCCCCCCCAGTGGGAACCCCCTTTTTTCTCCTAAATCCCACGCATTACCCCCACAAGGGCGACAGTTTTTCTCCTAAAAATCCCTGAGGAGTTTTTTCACTGTCTGCTCCTATTTTCATCCTACGACTCAGGACAACTGGCCTCGCCAACAGTCTAAGCAACAAATTGTTTGCTTCCACTGCACATATGTACAAAAAGGGCACTCAAAGGAATTTTTCCTACATACCCTCAATATACTGATACTGATACTGAATACTGATACTGAATGGGTCCACAATGTAGACCCTCAATTTTCCGTCGGACAGGGGTACCTCCTTTATCGCATTTCCCCCCTTTTTTGAAACATGGTAATAGATAACTTTTTTGAAGACGTTTGGTATAAGGAAGATATATTATTTGTAAAAAAACGTATAAAAAATTTTATTGTACAAAAAACAGGTTCTCTGACTCAGCAGTGATTGTTATAACAAAGGTCAAGGTCAAGGTGCGCAACTTATCTTTCAAAGCTAAGTAAAATAGATATTTTTATCAGATTTCATCGTTAATTGCTGAAGTTACTAGCTTAATTGTTGTTATTTATTGGTATATCTAACCCTTTAGCAACTGCGCAAACCGGTAGTTGTCTTTTTTACCGATAGGTCGAAATATACATTTTTATACTGTTTTACCGACATAGCCTCATTCTAGTTCCGGTAGATTCACGTAAAAAGCAAGTACTCTTTTGCGTAAATACTGAATAATATCTAAAAATTTGGTACTTTATCAATTTCCAGCAAGAAATAGTTTGTATTACTCGATATACTATAAGAGATAATTTTCACCCTGCGTAGCCTACCGAAGAGCTCTTCGGTAATTCAAATTTTCTGTCGCAATTTTGTGCATAACTTTGCTTAGAACATATCCTATCACTCACTTTCTATTCAATATGATACCCAAGGCACAACTGAGACGTAAATTAACCCGGAATACCAATGCTCCTAACGATAAACCCATCTTAAGCATGAAGAAACTTGATCTTGATGCTTTAGACAACTTTAGTAAGCTTTATAACCAATATGCTTGTCTGTTTACGGTCCTTGGTGCCATCTTTGATGGAAAGGTATCTACGTTCACTTCTCAGCAATGTGAGAAACTAGAGCCTTTCGTCAATATGGTGTCTACTGAGACCCGTGATCGGCAAAAAAGGAATTTTAATTTTCTTTTGAAAAATGCTTCAAAAGATAAACAACCTATAGATGTTGCTGTTCAGTTTCTTTACTCTTGTGGCTTTAATTTTAAAGTTGCAGAAGCTAAAAGACTCTCATCCCGAAGTAAAAACCCGCCGATTCTCGTAAAACTTTTTTCGGCGATAGAAGTAGACCTTATATTCTCTCAACATGAGCGGTCAGCCAACTATTTAAAGGAAAATAAACTTTACATATGCAGGGATAAAACGCCAATGGAGCGTCGGGTTTTATCTAAAGTAGCAAATGAGATTACTGGCTCCGTTTCAACAAAACCAAAAGTTGTCTCTGAGGCCGGCCCTCCCGCTCAGGTAAGCCCACATCCCTCTGAGTCAATGTCAGTTTCCCCTGATACTTCTCCCATTCACCTTACTCGTGATTCGAGTGAGATTGTAGCCTCGTCAATTTGTTCTTCTAAGCCAACCACGTCTGTGATAGCTTTAAATTCCCATAAACCTATGAACGCCCCTAGTAAATCTACGTCAGGTTTCAAATTCGGCAATATGATTACCGATAATAACTCAGTATCTAACAAAGACCCAACCGCTCAAGCTAGCGCTTTTCCTATCCCCAAATCTCATCAACATCCCCAAATAATTCAGCCAGCTTATAAAATTAACCGTTTTTCAAAACCAGTCATGCAATTTTCGAAGGCCAATATTCTGTCAAATTTTGATATAATGCCTCAAAATCCTATATTTATGCCCCCTCCTGGTTTTCCCATGCCACACTTCAGCCGCCCTTTCTATGGAGCCCCCTCTAATATGCCTTTCTACAATATGCACCGTTCATTTGATAATAATTACTTGACAAACTGTAGACCAGGGCCAATTTGCTTTCCGCCTTTTGTTTCTCCCATGCCGTTTCCCTTTCCGCCACCAAGTTTTCCTTTTTTATAAATACTGACGAGCGTAACCTGATACTGAAGGATACGCTCAGTATAGTCTCACTCAATGCGAGATCAGTTGTTAATAAGATGACAGAACTTAAAACAGTAGCATTTGAGCTTGATCCAGGTGTGCTCTGTGTCACTGAATCTTGGACACACTCTCTCATTTCTGACTCGGCACTCGCCATAGATAATTATAGTTTGTACAGACAAGACCGCATTAAAAAGCGTGGCGGTTGTTGCCTTCTTTATATGAAATCATCCTTTGTACATTTCCCTATCACCTGAGCATTTCGTCATTTTCTGGAAATTTTTGTCTTATTTCAGTCATCCTACCACACAATAAAAAAGCGATAATTGGGTGTGTCTACAATCCTCCCAGTAACTCAAGTAATGTAATGCAGCTGTATGAAATGTTTGAAAAATTTGCAGAGACTCAATTCGATGTCAGAATGATTATAGGTGATTTTAATCTGCCAGACATTGACTGGCATGCAAATACCTGTCCACCAAGATTTCAGAAATTGCTTGACACTATTAACTTTTCAAACATGTCACAACTGGTCGGTTCAGTGACCAGAAATGATAACATATTAGATTTAATTTTTACAAATGATGTCCACCCTCTTTTTATGAATTTTCATCGTGATATTTTCACAAGTGACCATGCCTTAATTCACTGTTGTTTTTCAGTCTCTCTTTCTAAAAAGCCCGATGTAAAATGCAATAACCTCGACTTTGGTAACGTGAACCATGAATTAGTAAATGATTTCGTAAGTACCCTAGATTGGCATAGCATATTTTCAACTAACGATCCCTACTTCTTCAAGGAGCTATTGCAAAACCTTACAGAAAATATTCAGGCTCTTACCCCACTTAAGATTTTTAAATCAAATTCAGCTTCTTCTACTGTGCCACATTTTCTCCAAAATAGACTTAAGAAATTACAAAAACAACTTAAGGATACGTCTAATAGCTCTTTATCAGTTCACTTAAAAATAGCGCAAATATTTGAATTAGCGCTTAAAATAAGGCTTGCACGAGATAGGCGTAGAGAGGCCACAGCATTAAGTGATGCGAATTCTTCCAGATCAGTTGCTCAAGTCTTCCGTCTTCGGTCGTCGGCTAAGCTTCAGAAAGTCATTCCACCCTTACTCAATGGCAACAATAATTTTGTTACAGAGGATTTGGAGAAAGCAGCATTGCTAAATTCATTTTTCGCCAAGTTCTTTACCATCGAAACTAGCCTCACTCCTGTAATCCCCCTGCTGTGTGATTCAAATCTCAGTACCCTTAATTTCTCACCCGCTTGTATTCAAAAAGAAATAAGTCGTCTTAAAAATTCACATTCGGTAGGAACTGATAACATTCCAAACTCACTCATCAAACAATTAAGAGATTTCCCACCCTTACTAAGGAAGTTATTTTCAGTTTTTCTTGAGAATGGCTTTTTCCCGGACTCCTGGAAAACTTCTATTATAATTCCCGTATTTAAATCTGGTTCCCGATCAGATATTCACAATTATCGCGATGTTCATAAAACGCCCTCTCTGGCTAAACTCTTTGAAAAACTAATTGCCAAAAAAATTACAGATTTCTGCATAAATAATAACATTCTCAGCTCCTCACAGCATGGCTTTTTACCGGACCGATCTTTTGAAACATGCCACATGTCTTTTCTAAATCTACTTACTTCTCTTCGTAATGATCATCTATCTGTGGTAGTTATCTATTTTGACTTTAGTAAAGCATTTGATAAAGTTCCTCACAGGAAGCTCCTAGCCAAACTAGAGGCTATAGGATTTCGTAGTCCACTTACTGACTTCATCAGATCTTATCTTTCAAATCGACAACAAAATGTTTTAGTGGGATCCTCATACTCTACTCCGACCGCAATTTTGAGTGGTGTCCTTCAAGGTACCGTGCAAGGTCCTCTGCTCTTTTTGCTTTGCATAAATGATATCTCATTGAGTGTTAAACACTCCCAATCTTATATTTATGCAGATGATCTCAAGTGTGTTATCTCCTTCTCTAACTCTACGGCCGCGAGATGCTTAGAACAAATTCATTCTGATCTGCACGCACTTTCGGCGTGGAGCTCAACATGGCAGATGAAGTTCTCACCTTCTAAGTGCCGATATATGTGCTTTGGGCCTGAAAGGCTGCCACAACCTGTTATTTTTCAAGGTTACCCAATGACTGAATGTTCCAGTATCAAGGACCTAGGATTAAGCTACACCAATAAATTAGACCTTTCTCCTCACGCCGATAGAATTACAGCCAAAGCCGCACAGATTTGCGGCTTTTTCTCTTATAATTTCTATCTTCCTGAAATGAAATTAAGACTTTATCGTATGTTCGTGCTCCCCATCTTAGAATACTGTTGCCCCTTTTTCGGTCTCATGAATGAAGGTAGCCGTTCAAAAATTGAACAAATTCAAAAAAATTTCACACGAAAACTTCTGTATCAGACAGCTTCTAATACTTGCTACTCAAATAGGTGTCAATTAACAAAACTAAGGTTCCTTTGGGTCAGGAGATTGGAAGCAGGCTTTTGTCTCCTTTTTCGGCTTAATAATTGCACAAATTTACCCAGGACTTCTGTCATTACCCCCGTCAGCCGTCCCTACAACCTAAGAAACTCGGCACTTGTTATACCCCCTCCTGCATCTTCCTCATGTAAACGCTCTTTGTTTTTTGCTTCCAGATATAGCTTTCTTTGGAATAACTTGCCAATCGAAATTAGGTCGTTAACCAGACTGTCTGCTTTCAAACAGAGACTGCACATTTATCTTAACACTGACTCTATTAACCTTCTATTCTCCTCATCTTTTCCGAGCAGCTTTCTCCATGACCCCAAGAAAGGACCATCGGGAATTTAGAAGATCCGCTTGAAACTATTCTCTCTGCCTCGTGTCCCCCGAGAACCTAGATGTTTCCATTAACCACCGCTGAATCAAACGAAGCCACGTGGAAGTACTCAGTCTAAAATGCTGTAGTTTCGCTGAATACTCACCTTCATCAGACCACCCACACCTATTTCTGCTCTACTACTATCTTCCTAAGCAGTTTTTTTCTCTTGCACACTTTTTGAACATGGAGGCCCGTTGAACACTGTCTCCATTTTCACTGTTAGAGTTTTTTTAACTGCCATAATTTTTCGTTTTTAGTTCAAAATTACCTGCAAAACATTGCTAAATGTTGCCCCAAAAGGACAATTTCTGCTGATATTATTACGACTTTCTACGTCTACTTGCACATATTGTCAAATTTATTTTTTGAATTTTTATTTTTTTCGAAATTAACTTTGTATAGATAGTGCCGTACCGGCGCTGAAAAATAGAAATATCAAATTCCAAATTTATAACGGTAGTTTGCAAAATTGGCAGGGGACATAACACAGTTCCTGCGGATGAACCGGGCCCATCGTCGTCGTTCGGGTCGTTATCATCTAACAAAAATAGCATTGACCATTAAGGCAAAATATATGATTGCTGGGACGATTACTGTACGTGAAAGTGTTTCATTAACTCACCAATAAATCTGGAGCGTTTTGGGATCAAGTAATTATCCCTGTTATGTCTTTTATGGGCCTTTTTAAATGCCTTAATGAAGGCTTTCTTTATTCCACCTCTGTCACAACTGTTAGACAGGCACCAGGCGGATGCCACTTCTGCATTAGGAAGCGTTGAATCGGAATAAAGTAAAAAAAATTGTTCTAAACATAACCACCTCAGATACCATGGGGACCCTTTTCAAAGGCCAAAAGTTGTGTGTTTGGGAAGGAGACGGATAACAAGGACTTTATATCTTCCGAAGTTAAGTGTTTACGTAATTTGACGTTAAAACCTGCTAAGTTAGACGACAGCCTAATTGCGAGGGGAATATTATTCCAGAGGAAGGCATATTTGGAGGCAAAGAAGTGAGAATGGTTCGAAGTAGAGCTTAAGGGGGGTGCAATAATCCTGGAGGAATTACGAGTGGCATAAGGTCTATCTGCGGGAATGAGAGCGTGGATTCGTGGAAGGTTAGGGGTAGAGTTAACGCGAAAGAGGAAACAGAGGCCCGCTTCGAGTCTTCTGACACAAAGAAATGTCATGTTCGCTAACTGAAATCTCTCCGTATAAGAAAGAGCGGATCGAGGGAGAGCGAATATTTTTCGAGTAAATACCATCTGTACATTTTCAATCATACCTCGGTCCGAAGCATTCATTGGACCAAAGAGGGGACAGCAGTATTCTAGGATGGGCAGAACATACATGCGATAAAGTTTTAACTTTATTTCCAGCAGGAAGAAATTGTGTGATATAAAACCACATATCTGTGCAGCCTTCGCAGATATTCGATCCGCATGAGGCGACAATGCTTATTTATTTGTGTAGCTTATACCTAAGTCTTTTATAGTGGATCGTTCTAAAAGTGGAGTATTTTGAAAGACTAGGGGACGACGAAGCTTGGCGGGACCGAAACACATGAAAGTACACTTGGATGGAGAGAATTCCATCTGCCAGGTAGCATTCCAACGTGAGAGTGTAAGTAGGTCCGCATTTATTTTATCAACGCATATACTTGCCATGTCCTCAGAAAATGAGTACATGCATTTGAGGTCATCTGCATAAATGAGATTGCGTGAATTTTTAGAGCAGTCGAAATTTTGTTGATGTATAGAATGAAGAGTAAAGGACCCAAGACAGTGCCTTGAAAAACGCCACTGGTGATCAGCTGAGAAGTGGAGTGACTATTACCTACTAGGACCTTCTGGCTGCGGTTAGACAAGTAGGAACCGATGAAGTCGAAGAGAGGGAAACGGATGCCAATGGCTTCCAATTTTACCAGAAGCCGTCTGTGCGGTACCTTGTCGAAGGCTTTGCTCAGGTCAAAGTAGATAACAACCACGGATTGCTGCTCGTTACGGAGGGAAGTTACGTGGTTAAGAAAAGCTAAGTGACACGTCTTGCTGCGAGTCACTTAAAAAGCTTATTTTTAGGCAAAAATCGAGAATTTGATTAAAAATTATCTTCTCCAGAAGTTTAGCTAGGGCCGGAGTTTATGAACACCGCGGTAGTTATTTATGTCTGAACGAGATCCTGATTTAAAGACTGGAAGATTATGGATGTCTTCCAATTGTCAGGAAAGTAACCATTTAAGAGATAGACTGAAAATATATGGCTGAGTAATTTGGGAAAGGTCAACATTCTTTTGATAACTGAATTGGGGATACCATCAGTTCCCGAAGAGTGCGAGTTTTTTAGACAAATTATCTGCTTACGAATTAATCATATGGAGAAATCAATGTTTCCGAGAGTATTGTCGGAGTATGGTTGAAACGACGGGACCGGTTCGGATTCTGTCGTAAAATGCTTCGCAAAGAAAGCCGTGAATAATTCAGCCTTATCAGACTCATCTAGTACAAATGTTTTATTTTCATTAAGCAATGGGGGGATTTCAATTCCTCGTTTTGTAGAGGACCTACGACGAAACAATTGTGCAGCCAATTTTGCTGAGTTTGACTCGCTCAGGGCGCAAGATTCCCTGTGCTGGTCACATGCAAGACGAATCTTTGACGCTAATTCGAAGATCCCTGCGATCCTTCGATGCACAGACAGCGAACAAGTAGACTTATCTTTCAGCTGCCTCCTCAATTTTTTTTAGTCTGGGTAAGAGAAAATGAGGGACGGTTAATTCTGGTGTGTAGGGTTTCACAATTTTAGTGGGCACAAATTCCAGCATTTTATTAGAAACGACCGACATGAGTTCAGAAAGATATGCAGCGTCGTTAATGGAGGAGAGGCTCTGCCAATCTAATGAGTCAGGAAAATTGTTGATTGAGCTGATATCTGCGACGTCATACGCATGATAGGTACGACTAGCACTAGCCTTTTTCGTAGAAGGAAGCGGAAGGCAACAGTGAATTAATGTGTGATCACTTTGGAAGATGTCCTGCTTAAAATCAACGAAGAGAGGGGCAATACCATTTGTGAAAATCAGATCTAGGACATGATTCTGTCTTGTTGGGGAACTAACCAGCTGAGACCAGTTAGAAAAATTAATGGTATCTAGGAAAGGCTGAAATCTAGGTGGACAATAGTTTGAAAGCCAGTCGATTTCAGGAAAATTAAAATCTCCAGCAATAATTTTAACTTCAAAAGTGGATTCTGAAATAAACTTGAATATTTCACACAAATTTGCATCTTCTTCAGATGAAGAGTTAGGAGGATTATATACACATCCGATAATCGCCTTTTGCCGGGGCGACAGGATAATAGAAGCGAAACAGTAATTTCCAGAGAAGGACGTGCTATTTCGATAAAACGTAAAGTGCCTAAATGACGTTCTAATATAGAGAAGACAACCACCACCACGGTTATTAATGCGATCGTGACGATAAAAATCATACTCGTCTATAAGTCACTTTATTAAGGGAAGAAGGCTTTCGCCCTTGAGCTCCCTATTCATAACCAAAATCGCATAATAGGTCCACCGTAACAATAGTACATAATACAAATGTACAAATTTAGGCTTAACATCAGCGATAAGTGTGAGCCAGTTGCAAGGTGCTGCTACTGACACTTTGTTCATTATATCTGCCACAGTTTCTCAGCAAATGAGAATCAAGTTTGTGTTTAAAAATGTCAACAGTATCTGAGAGGACCACATCTTCCGGGAGTCCGTTCCACGCTCCTATGACCCTCTGTGAGAAGGCGTTTCGTCGAACGTCGATACGGGCCGGTTTCCTCTGTAGTTTAAAAGGATGACCTCGCAGCTGGTCAGTCCGAGCCAATTCGAAGAAATCATCAAATTCTAGGGCGAAGTCTTGGCCTCTAACAATTCGGTAGGTTTGTATGAGGTACCCGCGGAGTTGCCTATAATTGAGAGGGAAAAGATCAAGTTCGGTCAGTCTGTCTTCATAAGGCAGATGACCAAGATTCTTGACCATCTTCGTTGCCCTCGCCTGCACTCGTTCCAGGTGCAGGTAATCCTTCTTGAACCACGGACGCCAGGCCTGGACAGCATACTCCAAGTGGGACCGAACAAACGCTCCATAGGTTTTCCTGAAGAGCTCCTTGTCAATGTTTACGAATCCCCGCCTTATCGCAAACAGCACCTGTGTCGCGCGTTTAGCTGCCTTTACACACTGAGTAGATGGTTTGAGTGAGGAATTTATTAGAACACCGAGATCCTTTTGTTCGTTCACATTTGAAAGCGGGTGCCCATCGAGAAGGTATTGGAAGGAATCGTTCTCCTCATCAGTCCTTCTAGTACGAAGTCTTAAAACCACACACTTACTAATGTTGAAGTTTAAAAGCCAACGAGCAGACCAGCAGCTAAGTCGATTAAGACTCTCTTGAAGCGCTTTCCTATCGGCATCAGACCTGATGGCTCTCCAGAGTTTGATGTCGTCGGCAAACATGATAGCACTGCAACCCAGGTCGTTGACACAGTCATTGATATACATAAAGAAGAGCAGTGGCCCTAAGACAGAGCCTTGGGGGACGCCACTCAGAACATATGTAGGGCTTGACTTTGAGTCACCGATGCACACAGTTTGCGATCGCCCTATGAGAAAATCTGTGATCCATGCCAGCAGGTTTCCTCTTATGCCAATTTCTGACAATTTATACATTAGACGCTTGTGTGGGACGCTGTCGAATGCCTTCTTGAAGTCCGTATAGATGACGTCAACCTAACCATCTTCATCTAGTGCGCGAGTCCACTGCTCAGTGGAGAGTAGAAGGCTGGAAAGGCAAGAATGGTTCTTTCTGAAGCCGTGTTGGAGCCACGACAGTAGATTGTTCTCCTCCAAGAACTCCATTGTCGTCTTCTTAATTATCGTTTCCATCACCTTACAGCAAATGCAAGTTAGGCTGACGGGCCGGTAATTGTTACCCTTCGTTCGGGCTCCGCCCTTGTATATCGAGTAAATATTTGCCATTTTCCATTCAGATGGCAGTTTTCCTAGTTCAAATGAAGAACGAAAGATATGTGCTAGGTGCTCTGAGAGTTCGCTTGCCAATTCTTTCAAGAACTTGGCTGGTATATTGTCTGGACCGGATGACTTTGCTTCTTTGAGGCTCTGCAGCTCCCTCTCAACTACAGATGTTGGAAATAGTAGAGAATGAAGTGCCGGACCGGCGTTTGCAACAGCACTGTTGGCATTATCAAAATGAAGCTCGGTTTCCCTAGTGAATACCGAGGCAAAGAACTGGCTACAGTACTCGGCTTTCTCGTCATTCTCAACGACTTCTCCACATTCATCATTCTTAAGTACTGCGACAGGATCCTTGTTTTTTAATCTACTGTTAATATAGCGGAATAGAATTTTGGGCTTTTCTTCGGCCTGTTGAAGGATTCTTTATTCATAGTTTTTCCTGGCCTGGCGAATTGATTTTTTTACTGCATTTCTTTGGCGTCGGAATTCCTCGAGGTGTACTGGCGACCCAGTTTTCCTGAATAACTTCCATTTCCTATTCTTCTTCTTCAGTTGCCTGTTAAGGTCTCTCGTCAACCAGGCAGGACGACTAGTCGTCTTTTGTACCTTCACCGGACAAAAGCGCTTAAGCAGATCTAATGCAACCCTCTTGAGTGATCTCCAATCCTCCTCCGGATCCCCCTTGAGTAGGCAGTCCCAATTCACGGTCGATAGTGCATTCTTCATTGAATTGAAATCTGCCTTCCATATGTTTGGCTGGTCCTCCGTTTTCCTCAGCCGTTGAGTATGGAGTGAGTAATCCCACATTAGCGTCGTATGATCACTCTTACCGAGCGGAGCACTTGAATGCACTTCATCTATGTAGGACGAATCCTTCGTGAAAATGAGATCCAAACAAGTAGCCCGCTGGTTTTCTCGAAATCTAGTTATGCCCTTAACGTTCTGAACTAGAGACAGGTCAAGCGTGAGATCCATTAATTTGGAACTAATGGAAGTTGACGCCGCCTCTACTGTCAGGTTGTTCCATTCAATTGCAGGGGCGTTGAAGTCACCAACGATGAGAACCTCCTGGTGGCTAGCAGCTTCTTTCACCAGACCAAGGAGTGAGTCGTCGGCTCCGCTCAGAATGTTTGGTGGCCGGTAAACGGCCAGGAATTCAAGGTTCGGTGAATTCGCCTTCTTGATCTTTAACCAGATGGACTCATACTGCAGGGCTAGAGTGTGTTCTCTTTCTACAACAGAGATTTAAGTTCTGACATACACGACAACCCCACCTCCTTGTCGGTTTTGGCGGTCTTTGCGGAAAACCTGGTATGCTGGAATCGAAATCTCCGAATCTGCAATTTCTGCTTTTAGCCATGTTTCCGTTATGGCAACTACATCAGGTTTCCACTCCGAAAGTACTGCCTTGAGTTCATCAATTTTTGAGGGAAGACTTTGGGCATTAGTGTAAAGAAAGCTCAATTTAGACTTATTCACCACTTTATGCAGGCGGTTGCCTCTTGCGTGAGATTGCATGCAGGGGGCTGTCGGTGCTGATGGAGACGGACTGTTTTCTATCCCGACTAGGCTGTTAGTGTTATCGGCTTTCTCCAGAGGAGTGACCTCGGGACATGGACGATCTCCCCGTTCAGAATTCGAAGATTGCTCTCGCCGAGTTCGCATCTCCTGTGGAGTTCTACTTTTAGCAATCTCCATTTCTCCCGCTCCGCGGGGGAAAATCCCGCTGAAAAAAACCGTCGGGTGTGAGTATCTAAGTATTGGTTTCCTGCTTAACAATAGCTGGACCTCAGCATCACTCTTCAGAACAACCTTCAACGGTCTTGGTTGGCGTTGTTCATCTTTTGAGTCTGTTATACGGCCCATTCGGAATGCCTTTAGAACTTCGACTTTTCCTCACCCTTTAGGAGGAATTTCAGATATTCTTTAAATAACTTCCTGTCCTCTTCTAATCTTGATTTCGGGGTATCGGAAGTACATGCTGTCATGCCTTTTATGACTATGCAGTTTATACGAGTGGTACTCACCTTCCGACTGTCATCCCCTTCTGCTTCTCTAGGGTTTGTTAGGACATATTCGCTTCGATGTTCAGCGCTCCTGTTCGTTTTGGCCTGCGAAGGTGCCCTTTTTGTTTGGCTCGTGCTCAATCTCGGCCTACTTATATTAGCACTTGGGCTTGGTCGGCCTTTTTTGGGAGCCCGAGAGCGCTTCTTCGTTCTCTTGGAAGTCAGTGGGTTGACCGTTTCCCCTGTCCATGGCAGACTACTAACTCCGTCAAGAACCTTGGCTGCCGGATCATTTTTGTGCTTAGACACTTCGGCGAGGGATTTTGTTTCTCCGTACGTTAGGTTTCCTCGCTCAAGTTCACGCATCGCCGGTTTCTCCTCACGAGGGAGAAATAGAGAAAAAATTTTCAGCTCCTCCATCTCCACTCTAAGACTATTAACTACCTTCTCAAGGGTTGTAAATTTGTTCAAAAGCGTAAAATATGATACGGAGGCTTCATCTTCATGAGTTACATCCCTTAAACTTTTACGACTTTTAGTTCGCTTGGCAGGAGGAGATTTCAAAGAATTTCTAGATCGAGCTTTCGTAGTTAGTAAGGGAATTTGGAAACCATCGGGGCATCCTGTGATGGCGAAGTGAGTTAGGCGTTCGACTTCTATGCGGGGGGTCCAGGGTTCGAATCCGGGCGGTGGCGTGACTGTTTTTCCTTGTTGCGATGATGTCGGGATTTCGAATGCAGGCACTGGCGAACATTCCTTCCCGTCTTCCAAAGCTGTATAGCACATAGTTTCAATTTTTTCTGTCACAATCTTTTCACAACAGACCGTTAATGAATCAAATAATAAAGTGGATTGCTTTTTGACTGTTACTAACCGATTTTGATTGCTGTCATCCTGTGTCTTCGTGGAGGAGTTGATTAGACGCTCAACTTGGTGTTCGCAAATTGAGTCTACTGAACTCGAGAGACTTTTAGCCCTTTTAGCGGGGGGTGATTTCATCGCATCAATCTTGCGACTTCTGCCCTCGAAATTGCGACTAGGGGTTTTAAACCAAATTAAATTAGAGTCAGTAGTCGATGCTGGTGGTGTAGTGGTAATGGCTGGCACCGACGAACGACAGGTTTTGGGTTCGAGTCCCTCTCGCGCCGCAACTTTTACAAGCTGATCTACACGTGTATTTTTGTCTCCCATAATAGATCAGACTGACGATAAACGATATTAAAGCTCTGTGCAATATGTATAAAGCGTTTAACTGTATGAAAAAGGTTATTGAAACGACTCAGCCGTTTGTAGAGAGCTGGAATCCGGGAGAACTGTTGACAGAAGGCAGTGACGGAGATGATGCTCGTTTTGACTAATGTCCTGTCGTGTCTTCTGAGGGTGGAGTTATTGCGAAAGTGAATCCAATAGCTAACAACGAAAGTCCGCCAGAGGGCTAGGTGAACCGAAATCCCGAAAATAATATTTCCCACGAAGGACGAGAAATTGAAACCGCAATTTGAAGCGCGCTATGATAGGGGAGGAGTCAGAAATGATTGGATGGGTCCAAGATTCTGTTATGCATATAACATCCCTAGTAGAACTCGATCCGGTGTCTATGCCGGATTTCATAGCGCCAAAGCCGGACTTGTCGCGCTAGTGCTCTCACCGCATCTGATTGGCTGGGGAGTTTTTGCCTGCTTGCATTCTCATTGGTTGAAGGTCATTAGCATTTATGTTAATGAACCTCGGCGTGGGCATAATCTTGAAAGTGATAGCTCGAAGTTGAGCCATTTTATTTATAACGGACCTGGCATTAAGCACTATGACATCTAGTGTGTTTTGTGTGACGGGACTATGGCTATCGTTATTCATAAAAAAGAATTTGAGGGTTGGTAGGCAAACTGTAGGCCGTTATTATTTGTGGAATAAGTACTGACGGGTATAAAGCTGTTAGCATACGGGTAGCCAATAATGGATGGCTGATAAGGTCTAAGATATCTAGGGGCCTCGCTTTCTGGCAGGGAAAAATGAGGAGAGGGTAAACCAAAATAAGCTTCTGCGGCGTTTGGAAGGAATGGGAGGAGGCGAGAAGACATGTAGAAGCTAGCAGGTTTGGGTGGTAGAGGATGGGTAAAGGAACTGATAGGGGGGAACGGTGACATAAAATTAGCGTTGGGGCCGCTTGCGTAAAGGACTAGTGGTCTTAATCAGTGAATGTACTGTACGGCAACTCCGATTACATTTAAAACTACACCAGTTTGGGTTACTGCCGTGCAAATTAATTTTTTCTTGGTTTGGGCCCGGCGTGTTCAATAACGCATTATACGGGGGAATAATATGACTCCCACGGTCAAAAGAGGAGCTAGGTTGTGGTGGGGAAGCGCTCGGCCTAAACGCTTTCGACGGTGTTGGCGACATTCTTGATGAACTTGTTGCCGAGTTAGAGGCAGCGGAATTTATCGATCGTTGGACAGAGAATGCATTTAGACTAGTATTAATCGTAGTATATGACGGAGCGGCGGGCCTTGACGGTCCCAACATCAAGAGGGATGGGCTAATTGGTGCACTGATGTTTATGCACCTATGACTAGACATTCGGGAGGTAGGGATAGCAGGTGTACTGACGGTTATGGGACTATGAATAGACTTCTGGGAGGCAGGGATAACGGGTGCACTGACGTTAGTGGGTGTATGGCCAGGTATGCGGGGGGGAGGATTAGCGAGTGCATTTACCCTATCGGGACTACGAACAGATTTAGGAATAGTAGGCTGAGAAGTCATTGGTCTATTGGACTGGAGAGCCGTATTGCTTCGCTCCATTGGTGTAAGATCTCGACAGAGGAAACTTTTAGTCATTTCTAAATATCGGGAAATGTGACCTCGTTGAGCAAAGATTGAGTCCACCTCGATTGGTTAAAACAATTTAACTAGGATGGGCAGGTTTTTGCTACGCGATTGGAGGCCTTTGGCTTCTGCAATTTTGTAGTTGAAACCACCCGAACATAGAAAATCTTTTGCAATATCCAAAGGGCGACTTAATATGGAGGCATTTTTAGTATAAAATTAAAGCTTCGCTTTTGTCTATCAAAATCTTCCGTGGTTATAAGATGGACGAGGGAGTCTAACTTTTTACAATCTTGCGAGGGCACATCTGATAACTTGCCATCAAACAGATTGCCTAGTATTGATAAACCCTAATAGCAATTTGTAGACCTGTAGACCTGATAGCTTATACACACAATATCTCACATGTCATTGGCTAAAACTAATGCGCAATGATAGGTCAGTGTTCGTGAATGTGAATGCGTGCAATCTGATTGGCTACTGGAATTGTTGTCGATGGCGGCAACTTTGAACGCCATTCTGTCATATCGCACGTGCACTGTTGAACGCGTAAGTGGGCTCTGAATGCGGTGGTTTTATTTGTGGCGTAAATTCTAATATTCAGCCTTTTTGTAGTATGTGGAAACCTACACCAAGAAATACCGTCTGGAGACGAGCACAACGCGATTATAATGCGTTGCTGCGGAAAGTTGAGGAGGATGACATGGAAGGTTCGTCGACTACGTCTTCTTCGGATGAATATTGGTCGTCAACCGAATCATGCAACACTTCAACGCATGGACAATCGGACAGCAGCACAGTAGAATCAAGTAGTTGGAGCCTTCCAACTTTTGAAGTTCCCGCCGAGAAGCCAAGTCTACTGGAAGAACTGAAGTTATGGGCCGCAGAATGTGACCCGAAGACTATCCACCTTACAAAACTCCTAAAAATACTCCGATAATATCACCCGGAGCTACCTGCAGACGGCCGTACACTTCGTGAAATATCAAGCAAGCGTGCACCCGTGACTGCTATGGGTAGCGGGGAATATGTTCATGTCGGACTTATGAAATGTCTAACGAAGCAGGTAAGTGACCCATCATTGCATATAAATGGAAATGAAATTGTTATTTTTCTATCCATGGATGGCCTACCCTTATATAGGAAAAGGAGATGTGATCTATGGCCAATTCTTGGCCGAGTAATGGAACCGTTTGTAGGTAGTGTGTTCCCTGTGGGGGCATATAGCGGAAAGGGCAAGCCGTCGGACGTGCAAGCGTATTGTAAGCCGTTGATAAGGGAACTTTCCTACCTATCAAGTAGAGGGCTTTATGTTGAAGCACTGGACCAAACGTTTAAGTTTCAAGTGGGAGCTATCATTTGCGATGCTCCTGCGAGGGCTTTTATTAAGCAAATAAAATATGTTAATGCGTATAACGGGTGCGAGCGCTGCAACGTGAAGGGAATCTGTCGTCCCACGTGGAGGAAGGTGGTTTACGATATTGTCAGTGAACATAAAGGAAGCGATGAAGATTTTTATGATCAAATGGATGACTGCCATCGTATTGGCAGATCACCATTGCTATCATGTCATATAGGAATGGTTACATGTTTTCCGTTAGATCCACTACATCTTGTTTACCTAGGTGTAATGAGAAGGCTCCTGAAGTTGTGGCTTAAAAGCCCACAGGGAACTGAGTATAAGATTTCCCCTGAGGCTGTAGTCAAAGTAGATGTACAGTTGAAAGCTATTAATCGGTATTTACCAAGGGAATTTAGTCAGAGAGCGCGATCTCTTAGTGAGTGGGAATATTGGAAAGGGAATAAATTAAGACAATTCTTACTCTACATAGGGGTAGTTGTTCTTAAGTATGCTATTAAGCGTAAGTATTGGAAACAGTTCATGCTTCTCTCTACCGCAATTCGTTGTCTAGTAAGCCCGAAATCTTGAAAAGATTGGGTTCCATACGCAACAACTTTGCTTGAGCGGTTTATTGAAAAGCATGAAGAACTGTATGGTCTAGGGGAAATTGTGTACAATGTACATAGCATTGTTCACCTACCAGAGGACGTTGCGCGACACGGTCCGTTAGAAAGATTTTCTTCTTTCCCATTCGAGAGTTACTTTGGGATGATTAAGGATATGGTAAAAAAGAGGGCTCAAGGGCTACAGCAAGTAGCAAGGCGTTTACAGGAGCTTTTAAGACTCACACGAACAACTCACGACGCCATTCGAGGCGGGAGAAGCGGACGCCACGTAAATATAAAGATTTCCTGCGCGGACATGTGCGAATATCATCGTCATCATCGACGGTAATAACTTAATTGACGAAAATGTTATGGATAATGGTTCAGGACTCAGACAGCTCCTCATCTGGCAGTCAAGTTACGCTGCCTATAAGCATGTCACCGACGGTCTTTCCGCCACATGGTAAGCACTTGCGTAACAACGACTCCTCTTTAAGACATACCTTATCAAAGTTCACAACGTCGTCGTTCGGGTCGGAGATCTTCTGACTCTAAGGTCTATCGTCGACTGCGACATATAAAAAATTTGCTAGTCAATGCACTGCATTATCAGACAAAGACCCTGCAGCAGTTGCTTGCAAATCAAAAAGTCATCATTGACCTACTGCAAAAAGCGCCAGCTGTGACTACGACAACAACATCGCCTCCTTCCATATTTTTCTCGCGGGCAACAAACCTGCGGGAGTTTGATGGGCTAGTGTCACGGCTATCTGATGTTAGCTTCAAGAGCCAGTTGGTACGTCATAATGTTGTCCTTAAATGCCTTCACAGATTAACCATTTGTTGCATGTAGGCGGTAATACTCTCGAAGATTTCGCGGACAGGGTCTTCAAGGCCCTTTTTGCTGATGGTATTACAGCCGAACTTACATACACCGGCGCTTACTTCGACAGCCCCAAGAGGGCTTTTGAAAAATCAGAACTGCACACCCTAGTTACAGGTAAGTATTACTTTATTCCGATTCAAGGCTTCCTAACGCAGAAGTGGCATCCGCATGGTGCCTGTCTTACAATTGTGACAGGGGTGGAATAAAGAAAGCCTTCATTCAGGCATTTAAAAAGGCCTATAAAAGGCATAATAGGGATAAGTACTTGATCCCAAAACGCTCCAAATTTTTTGGTGAGTTAATGAAACACTTTCACGTACTGTATTCATTCAAGCAATCATATATTTTGCCTTATTGGTCACTGTTATTTTTTTAGATGATCAGGACCCGAACGACGACGATGAGCCCGATTCGTCCGCAGGCGCTGCGTCATGCCCCCCCCCCTATTTTGCAAAGAACCGTTATCAATGAATAACCATGACCAACCACTTTTTTGTACAATATCCTTTTCTATACGTTTTTTTACAAAAAATACATCGTCCCTATAACAAATGTCTTCAAAAAATTATCTATTACCGTGTTTCGATAAAAAGGGGGAAAATAGAGGGTCTGCATTGTAGACCCAATGTAGACGTCCCGTAGAATTCTACAATTTGTTCCACGTAGAATTCCCGTAGAATTCTACTTTGTAGACTTGTAGAATTCCCGTAGAATTCTACTTGCTATTAGGGAAACAGAACCAAACTTCATCATGAAGTCATTACAGTTCTGTAATGCAGATAAATCAATTTGCTTAGCCTTGACAATGGGCTGCATGTTGATATCAAGGCATTGACTAATAGGCGTGGTCAGGCACCGCTTGGGTCTGGGAGCAGATATCTTACGATGTGCTATAATTTTCGTTCTCATAATTTTGATAAAAATCTGCTTAAAATGTAAGATGATTTATAAAAATTCAACCTATATGATTTTACCGCAGCTGGTTTTTAAAATCTCTTAAAATTGCTTCAGAAACTATATTAGTTGTAACGTTCAGAAAAAAACAGTTGATATTATTTTCAGATTATGACTTACGACAAATAATCAGAGGGAACTTAACAAATACTATAGTTATTTTTTAAAATAAAAGCACTTTAAATTTATTTGAAAAAGTGTATTCAATATTGGGAAACGACTCAGCCTTTGAAGGTCTCGAGAATATTCTGATCTTGACGATTTCTTTTACTAGGCCGCAAATTTGCTGGTTTGAAGAGGTTGCGTTCGGTTTAAAGAGGTTGCGTCTCGGTAGAATTGGTTGGAAAACAAAATCTTCTTAAATTCCGACTTCAAAAGATCGTCCACGCAAGAAAAATAATTCCAGAGGCGCAGGAAAAAATTGTATACGAACGGTTGCAGCCACAATATCCTAGACCGTAATTGATGGCGGATATCGATGTAGAATTGTCCCAGGAGGAGCGCGGGGAAATATCGACTGTGATCTTGTTTATGTCTAAAAGCGGAGTCGTTGTTACGCAAGTGCTAACCATGTGATGGAAAGGCCGTCGGTGACACCCATGGATAAATAAACAACAATTTTATTTCCATTTATATGCAATGACGGCTCACTTACCGGCTTCGATAGACTTTTCATAAGTCCCACATGAACATATTCCCCACTACCCATTGCAGTCACGGGTTACGCTTGCTTGATCTTTCACGAAGTGTACGGCCGTCTACAGGTAGCTCCGGGTGATATTATCGGAGTATTTTCAGGAGTTTTGTAAGGTGGATAGTCTTCGGGTCACATTCTGCGGCCCATAACTTAAGTTCTTCCAGTAGACTTGGCCTCTCACCGGGCCGTTGCATACTTGGACCCTCTGCGGGAACTACAAAAGTTTTATGACTCCAACTACTTGATTCCCATAGGGAGTCTGTGCTGCTGTCCGATTGTTCACACGTTGAAGTGCTGCATGATTCGGTTGACGACCAAGATTCATCAGAAGAAGACGTGGTTGACGAACCTTCATGTCATCCTCTTCAACGCAACGCATTATAATCGCGTTGTGCTCGTCTCCAGAGGGTATTTCTTGGTGTTGGCTTCCACATACTACAAAAAAAGCTGAATATTAGAAGTTACGCCACAAATAAAACCATCGCATTGAGAGCCCACTTACGTGTTCAGCAGTGCACGTGCGATATGACAGAATGGCGTTCAAAGTTGCCACCATCGAAAACAATTCAAGTAGCTAATCCGATTGCAGGTATTCACATTGTAGCACACTGACATATCATTGCGCATAAGTTTTAGCCAATGAAATTTGAGATATTGTGTGTATAAGCTCACAGGTCCATAGATCTACAAATTGCTATTAGGGTTGAAAAATATTGGATCATAAGTTGAAAAAATAGTATGCCAATCTATAGCACTTACGAAGTCATTTATGAGTTCATGGTTTGCGTTAGCAAAATCGAGGTTATTGCATTTTACCTCAGGCTTTGCAGAAAGAGAGACTGGAAAACAAAACTGAATTAATGCGTAGTCACTTGTGAAGAGATCACGATGAAAATTCATCAAGTGAGGGTGGACATCATTTGTAAAAATGAAATATAATATGCTCTCATTTCTAGTTACTGAACTGACCAGTTGTGACATGTTTGCAAAGTTAATAGTTTCTACCAATTTCTGAAATTTTGGTGGACAAGTATTTGCCTCCCAGTCAATGTCTGGCAGATTAAAATCACCTATGATTTTATTTATATCAACTTCGCCCTGTGCAACTTTTGCAAGCAGTTTGCAGAGTGCACTTTCATGACCAGAATAACATGGGGGATTATGGACACAACCAATTACCGCTTTTTTATTGTGTGGGAGGATGACTGAAATAAAGCATACATTTCTCGAAAACGACGAAATGCTCAGATGAAACGGGAAATGTACAAAAGATGATTTGATATAACGAAGGCAACCACCGCCACGTTTTTCAATGCGGTCTTATAGGTACAAACTAAAATTATCTTTAGCGAGCGTTGAGTCAGAGATAAGAAAGTGAGCCCAAGATTCAGTGATGCAGACTTTATCCCACTTAAGCCTTTTAAATCAAATTGAGCTTCCTCTGCCGTTCCACATTTTCTCCAAATAGACTTAAAAAATTACGGAAGCAGCTTAAGAATCCGTCTAATAGCTCTTAAGGATAGCACAACTATTTGAATTAGCGCTAAAAATCAGGCTTGCACGAGGTAGGCGTCGAGAGTCCCTGCCACTAAATGACGCTAGCTCTTCCAAATCCGTTGCTCAAGTCTTCCGTTTTCCGTCCTCCGCTAAGCTTCAGAAAGTCATTCCACCTTCAGTCGATAGTAGTAATAATTTTGTTACCGAGGATTCGGCCAAAGCAGAAATGTAAAATTCCTTCTTCGCCAAACTCTTCACAATTGAGACTAGTCCAACACCCGCAATACCTCTGATGTGTGATGCAAACCTCACTACAATTGATTTCTCACCTACAAGTATTCAAAAAGAAATAGCTCGTCTCAACAATTCACATTCAGTCGGGACGGATAACATTCCTAACTCACTTATTAAGCAATTCAGAGATTTTCCTCCTTTACTGAGCAAATTATTTACAATATTTCTCGAAAATTGCTTTTTCCTGATTTTTAGAAAACTTCTATTGTAATTCCATTTTTTAAGCTGGTTCCAGATCTGACATTAAAAATTATCGCGATGTTCATAAAACACCTTCTCTAGCTAAACCGTTTGAAAAATTAATCGCCAATAAAATTACAGAGTTTTGCATAAGCAATCAAATATTAAATATATCTCAGCATGGTTTTTTACCGGACCGATCTTTTGAAACATGTCATATGTCTTTTCTTAATCTACTCACGTCTCTTCGTAACGATCATTTATCTGTGGTGGTCATCGATTTTGATCTTAGTAAGGCATTCGATAAAGTGCCTCATAGGAGACTTCTAGCCAAACTAGAGGCTATAGGATTGTGTAGTCCTCTTATTGACTTTATTAGATCACATCTTTCTAACTTCAAACAACAAGTTTTAGTGGAGTCCTCATACTCTACCCTTACCGCTATTTTAAGCGGTGCCCTTTAAGGTACCGTTCTAGGCCCCTTGTTGTTCTTGCTTAATATAAATGATATTTCAAGAATAGTTAAACACGCTCAATCGTATATATACGCAGATGACTTGAAATGTGCATACTCCTTCTCTAAGTCTACGGCTGAGCGATGCTTAGAACACATTCATTCGGATTTGGACGCCCTATCTGCGTTGAGCTCCACGTGGCAGATGGAGTTCTCGCCTTCTTAGTACCAGTTCATATGTTTTGGGCCTGAAAGGCTGCCACAGCCTATCATTTTTCAAGGTTGCCCCATATTCTTACATAAAGGACTTTGGTTTAAGTTACACCAATAAATTAGATCTTTCACCTCACGCTGATAGAATTACAGAAAAAGCTGCTCAGATATGCGGCTTTACCTCTTATAATTTCTACCTTCCCAAAATGAAGCTAAGACTTATTCGTATGTATGTACTTCCTATTCTCGAATACTGTTGTCCATTCTTCGGTCTAATGAACGAAACTAGCCGTTCAAAAATTGAAAGTATCCAAAGACGATTCACTAAAAAACTCCTCTATCCGGCATTTTCAGATATTTCCTACTCAAATAGATGCCAGATAACGAAACTGAAATTTCTTTGGGTCAGGAGACTGGAAACAGGGTTTTGTCTCCTGTTTCGCCATAATAATAGTTCAAATCTCCACAAGATTTCTGCCCTTACTCCCGTTACTCGCCCTAACAACCTTAGAAATTCAACGTTGACTATACCTCCTCCTGCTTTTTCCACTTCTAAACGATCTCTATTCTTTGCTTCTAGGTATAGCTATCTTTGGAACAAGTTGCCAATCGATATTCGATCTTTAATTAGTCCATGTGCATTCAAGCAAAGACTGCACATTTATCTTAACACTGAATCTATTAAACTTTTGTTCTTCTCATCTTTTCCGGGCAGCTTTCTCCACGATCCCGAGAAAGGACCATCGGGAATTTAGGATTCCTTCTTGAAACTACCTACCTCTGACCCGTGTCCACTGGAATCAGGACATTTCCCTATACCACCTGTCATTCAAATGATGGAAGTCATATGAACGTTCGCAGTTTTGACTGTTCTAGTTTCGCTGACCATCCACCATTATCAAGGCATTATATTTGGTCGCATCTCAGGCATCCCCAACGATGGTCTTGTAAATTCGACGGACTTTTGGATCTCATACGGCGATGCCCATCACGATCATAAACTGGTGGGCTCCCTATGTCCTATTATGCCACACCGGTTTGGGAACCCGCGTGTAGTGCCGGGAACCCATCTATACCAGTAATGTTTCGTTGATACCAACTGTTCTGCCCCACGCTCAGCTTCGGCTGAGTTTGCTTCTAAGCCCACCCCCCTACTAACAGAGGCAGTGGGTATCAGGATACATGGTCAAAATATGAATAAAGATGTGGCCCGTCTGTGTACGCCCTTGAATTTGAATTTCCGCATGACATTGCTTTATGCATTTGTTCGAATCTACTAAATTCGCTCTTAATTAGTTGCACTCGTGACATAGTTATGGGCTTCCGATACTGTTTGTTAAACCAATTATTCCTAGGACTTCCTGTTATCGAATTTTTGGTTTATTGATGAGGCCCAATGGGCCTGAAATATACAACTTATTATTATCTATAAATCGTCAGATTAGGGCTTGCGGTGTGCGATATGAACGCAAACGGCGGTTATGAAATGAAAGTTAACGGATTTTAATAAAAAAGCCTTCTGTATGAAAAGCGAATGTAAGATTGGATCCCAGAGTATGCCAGGCTTCGAGCGTCTCCCTGGCCGTTCGGTCACTTTCTCACTCCAGGACCTCGGCGTCTTGAAAAGTGAACATATGCCCTGTAGATATGCAGTGTTTTGCTACTAGAGCTAGTTGGCCCTGCCTGTGCACCACTCTTTCGTGCTCGGTCATACGGGTCTACAATCGCTTGCCCCTTTCTCCGACATAGTTCGTTTCGCAGGGACTACGTTTGATCCGGTTCACGATGTTGGTCGATTCACCTCGGGACAAGGGAACCCTTGGTTTCATTATCAATTGTCTGATCATTGCCTCGGGTCTATGGACGATGCCGATAGCCAATGGTTGCAGGAGTCGAGCGGCTGCTTTAGACACGTTTGCCAATTCTATCAACCGCTGTGTGAGGCTGCCGGTAGCCTACCAAGTTCTACAGGTTAAACACAAGCACGGAAAGAAACGCTGAATAGATGTGCCAACCGACAGCACTAACAAGTGCGCATGACTGCCAGCCGCAGTCGCAAATGGAAGGCAGGCCGTGGCGTCCACCATCCCTGAGGACCATCAACGGAATGTGAACGGAGAAGAACGTGAGCGAGCGCTGATACTAGATAACAGTGAAGATGATCGCCTGCCCGGTAGCAACCGATACGTGAACACGGACATGGCAACCACCATGCGCAGGTTTGCGGGAAGTTGTCAACACCGCAGGACGACGGGTGAACCCAACCAACGGACCAGGCGAACACGTGCAATGGCTTTTATCAACCTGGCGCCGCCATCACCACTTGAGGAGATGAGCTTTATGCCACATTACAAACAGAACAACACAGAAAAACGCGAGCACACGCTGGGACCAGACAATGGTGATCGCCAGCACGGCAGCAACCATGGCGTGATAACAGACATGGCACCCACCATGCGCAGGTTTGCGGGAAGTTGTCAACACAGCAGGGTGACGGGTGAACCCGACCAACGCGCCATGTAAACGTGATCAATGGCTGTTATCAACCCGACGCCACCATCGCTCCCTGATAATAAGAGCCCACGGCCGCACGACAACAACAATCATTCGCCTGCCTAACTAATTTTACACATGTATACTGTGACAATACGTGTGACTATCACCTTTGACAATTGAATCTTTATGATTCCGAAGTGTCAGGAAGATAAACCGTTGGTTCCCGTGATCGTATTGCCTTCTCAACATTTATATACGAACATATGTACTTCGCCGATCTAGTAGAGGAACAATTAAGTTTTGCTTTGCCCAGGAGCTCATAAAGTGAACCCACCAGACTATCACATAGTGACTATGATGATATGCTGAAATCTGTCAGTCAATATATTTGAGGAAAAAGAGGCTTGCAGCTTTGAAATTCCTATTTGTCACATCAAAATCTCAAGAATTAGAAACAATGTTAACAAATTTTCAGTCAGGAAATTATAGACCGTGACTACCAAATCGCCACTGCGGACTATGTCAGTCTGTGCAAGTTGGCGAGATCGGCGTGTTGGGTGGGACTATTTACAGAAATAAAATCCTCAACGAAAATAAGCAAAATTTATAAGGGAAGGGTCAATTTAATGTCATAGGAGAGGGTAAGAGGTGGGGAAGAGGATCAATTAACCACCAGTGCAGTGAGTTTGGAGATACATGCGCAGGGCAACATATACGGGCGCCAGCTCAATACATCGGTTTACTGAGTTGTCATCCGATGCCCAGGCTTCAATCAGTTCTCGGTCCGTCTTTCTGCCAGCGCGGGCAATAATCTTCGCGGCCGCGAAGTTGGACTAGTGAGCTGTCTCGTAGGTGTGGGCCGCCACTTGCAATAATGTGTCTCCCCGTCGAACAACCAGCTTATATTTGTGTATGCGTGGACCCAACTTGCATCCAGTCTGTCCCCTGTAATTTATGGGACAGTTTAGACATGGTATTCAATCGATCCTTGATTCTCATGACACGGCTGCGCATTCTAGTCTTGGGATGGTGTGAAATTCCGACGCCTAGACCTGTGGCAATATGTTCGGTCGCTTCTGTTACACCCTTGGTGCACGGCAGCGCATTCCAAATAGTAGGGGTTGTTTATGTTTGGGTCCTAGGAGTACGAGCACGTATGCATCGGCTTATAAAGGCCTTAGAACAGCGATTCCGCCTAAACTGGTCATGGGGATGTTGGGCCCAACGTGCTTTTTATTCCGGGTTACTGTGGTGAAGCTGCATTCTTTTGAACAGCGTTCTCACACAGCTACGTTTGTGAGCTATGAAAATTGAGAAGCTATGTGTCGTTAGTCACCTTTCTGTACACTCCCGTGTCCATTTTGCCGTCGGGAGTTCGCCTGACGGATATGTCAACGAAGGGTAGCTGCTGATCCATTTATTCATTCCTAATGAATTGTATATCTGCGAAAATTGACTTGGAAAGATCATGGAAACGTTGCAGCCTGTTCCTTTTGACAATAACGAACGTATGGTCAACATAACGGAGCCCAAAGGCGGACTTTTTCAGCTATTGCCTGGCCAATTCCGCTATTAAACCGGAGATTGGAGAACCCATCGGAGTTCCCTAGATTTGTTCGCAAGTCACTCCAGCAAATTAAAGTATATCTTTTGGCAAAATTCGAACAGACTCATGAGATGTTTAACTTTGAGTGAGTTCTGGGTTTCGTCGCACAGCTCCTCAAGTTTCCTGCGCAAGACGTCTCGTGCCAAATCCGATGGAATGGATGTAAATAGAGCTGTTACATCAAAGAAGACCATCATTTCGTCCGACTGAAATGTTCAGCCATGGACGTTTGCCAGGTCTGCGCAGCCGGGACATGAGAATCAAGGATCGATTGAATAGTAGTGAGCAGTTGGACGTAGTGTATCGCATACCATGTCTAAACTGCCCCATAAATTACATGGGACAAACTGGACGCAAGATAAGTCCACGCATACACAAGCATAAGCTGGTTGTTCGACGGGGTAACACATTATTGCAAATCTGCAGTGGCGATTTGATAGTCACACCACATAATTATTGATTTTCTACACGTTCAACTTTTAGTTGTTTCGTATACACACCACAACTAGCCACCCCATTTGTTGCTGTTTTCCCACCTCTGACGATGGACTCTTGCAGGATCCCGAAAGCTGAGACCAATAAAATCATGATTCTGGTGTTCGATAAAGCCTCTCCTTCCTAGAATGTGAACATCTGCCTCAATTCATGAGTTATTCTCGTATCTGGTTTGCCGATCTACCAATTAAGTGCGAACTATGCGTTACTGGGGGAGTATTTTGGCTTCGGATCAATTCATATTGTTTGTGGGTTGTGTGCCTTTTGGAATGACCAAAGAGTGAATGTAAGAGGTTTTTTTTATTACACTAACTCCTTTTTTTCGTTTCGTTCGTATTACCATTTTCCAATATCTGACATAAAATAGGTTGCCTAAGAACAATAAAATAAAGTGGAAATCGCGTTGTTCACAGTTACGTACACTGTTTGCACATTTGTACGAAGACTGTCTACGCTTTTTGTGAGTGATCAAAGTATTGGCCAAACGGTAGTCTCGAACTGGGGCTTGGTTCGCTTCAAATAACACTCATTAGGCAACTCCCATGAGCGTGCGAGCATTGGCACACGTACGCTTTTTAGAACTATTTAAGTTAATAAACATTTGGGTAGGTACCTGGCTTGATATAAAGCTAGGTTTGTATACTCTTAACCTCACTGTGACACCCTCACGAAACGTTCCCTTATATTTCTATATTTTGTAATAGTGGTGCCTTACTGATTAATTTCTGTGTGGTATTTAATGCAGATCTTATCATATGAAGGAAAGACGTTCTTTCAGAAAATAAGGTATGCTTAATCATTGAATTTTTGACCTCCTATCCCCAGGTCGTAGTGAGACTGGGCGAAGGTTGGTGACGAGCAATTAAAATGTCAACATTTCTGTTACAGTTATATAGTCCTCTGGTGTGAGTGCTAATTGGCAGTCGCGGTTTATGTTAGTCCGTATTGATCGGTGGTCATCTCCTTTGTCTTTCTTTGAGATGTTTTTGTATTCCATCCAACTCGATATGTCAGTTGATGCATGAATGATCGGAGTACATGGCCTCAGGAAGTTCTCGGCTTATTTGGAGAGGCTAACTACGAAAGTTGTGTTCTGTATCAAGGATATGCATAGCCACTTCGGGTTAATAATCACTTGTCTTCTTTGCCAGTTGGTGCTTGTGGATGCGCTGAAGCCAGACCTTCCTATTTGGCCACAACATGCGGTATCACAAACTTCGCATGGGACTTTCTAGATGAGTTCTCTTTCATCGAGATAGCCAACCCTATCATTAGGGTGTCCTAACCGGGCGTGTAAAGTAGCCGTCTGTTTGTGCGCCACTTTTATTTCGTGTTTCAGTAAGTGCCCTCCAACGAGTCCAGACACACCCTTATATAAGGAAGGATTAGTAATATATTTGTTTTTGGTGCCTGAATAGAACTATCTAGTTGCATGCATCGATGTACAAAGTTTCTGGGGTAACCATTGGGAAAAACAACTAAAACAGGTAATTGAGCTCGACTTTGTAAATTTCTTCGTTAGAGCAGTGTCTTCGCTCCGCGTAGCAGACTCTTGACGGCATTCCTTTTGTTAGATATGGCGTTGTTGCTCTCATACTTAAGAATAACTTCCGCATACGTGTCTTTGCCGTAAACTGGCGTTTGTAATGTTCCGCCAGTATGTCGCTGCACGAAAACGTCCAGCAATAGGAGTTTATTTTTGACCTCCTTCTCGAGCCTGAATTGAGTCCCCGGAATGGTTGGGGCGATGGTGTTGTGGAGGGTTTATAGTTGTTCCTTTTTAACGACAACATATATGTCGTCTACATATCCAACCCACCAATTAGGGTAAACCAATGGAAGAGCCCCCGATTCCGGCTTCTGCATTGTTAACTCGGCAAGGAATCCAGATATAAGTAACCCAATTGGATTCCCTTTTAAATATTGATAGCATTGATTGTCAAATGGAAAATTAGTTTCTAGACAAAGGTCTACGCGTTAAAGCAGGGCACCTGCAGGAACCTTCGTTTGGTAGGTTTTTAGGACTTCCTCTATGAATTGCCTTGCTGCATCGCCTGGTATGGAGGTGAACACTAAAACGACCTTAAAAGAGACCATTATTTCATAATCGGAGATTGTAATTCCTCAGTTTCTGTAGAAACTCTGTAGAGTTCTGAGTGAATGTTTTACATAGAAGCGAATTTGCGAGCTCCAGGAAGCAGTTCAGAAGTAGAAGATACGATCGCTGGAACTATAAGTTTATTTGCGTGACGTTTCGGATTCTGTCGAGAACCCTTAACCCATTACCGCTCGGTGATCTCATAGGAGATCACTTAAAAATTAAGAGCTTTCGTAATTATCTGTCTGTATATACGCATATTTAACCTTCATGCTATATCTATCTGTATACTTAATAAATGTCTTGCCTGCCTCTGTGTAAACCTCCACTATCATTGGTGGATGGCAGCTATTTGTAAGTCGATCACGGCGCTTGGGCACACACACACACACACGTGCATGCATGTCCGTATGTCAGTCACACGCGACGCGCCCCCGCCTTTCGCGCGCCAGTCTGTACGTCGATCACACAGGGGACAGTGCTAGTGTCTCTGTGTCTGTGTTTGTCCCCTGTATCGTTGGTTGCAGGCAGCTGTTTCAGACTCGCGATTGACACCCGACGTGACAGGTGGATTTTAATACGTCACGGGGGGTGGGGGGGTGGGGAAGGACTTTCATACTCACTGAAGTCAAACCCTTGACCTACTATCACTTAGATCCCCTCTTTGCTTACGCGTATGTTGTCACGGGTTAGCTCTTAGATTAGATTGATTGACCTACCACATAAATCCCTTCACTTTCAATCTAACCTTTACAAACTATCATTATGGACAACAGTGATGCCGTCAGAAATGTTCTGAAGACAAACGATGTTGGGTCGGTGGCTGAAGTTAACGTTTTAAACTTACTTCTTTTCTAACCAATGTTATTTTTTTCAGAATAATAACCTATTTGTAGGTTCTACCTCATTAGGTAGAAAATGACTTAGAGCAGCCGCGAGAACACAAGTTCAGACGAAGTAACAGAAGAGATTTACCAATGTTAATAGACGTTCGCAAGAAAAACAAACAGAAAGACGGGTTCGCCTGGAGGCTAATGCTATGCGTCAGCGATATCGACGCTCCAAAGTAACTAAAAATCAAATGCTGCAAAGAAGACACGAAGATACGATTCGCCATCAAACTAATCGCTCCCAAGAAACCGAAGAGCAAATGCTCCAATGAAGGCACGAAGACGCGATTTGCCATCAAACTAATCGCTCCCAAAAAACTGAAGTCCAAACTCTGCATAGAAGAGAGCTAGGTAGGATAAGAGATTCGCAACGTCAGCAAAACGAATTACCTACACGTAGCAGTGCACGTCTGGCTATGCAAGCATCACAAAGAGCGGATCAACGGCCCACTGATGCTGAAAACTCAAGTTCGCAACCACTTCACATACGGTTTGGCGACCCTGGCCCGTGGGTTGCTTCCACAAATGCTTAAGTATGGAACAAAGCCTCGCTCAATTACAACCCAAGTCTTGGTTATGCGGGAGATGTCAATGTTTCCATTGGGAAGATGGTGGAAGTTTGCGGGCATTGTCAGGCGAAAAAATTGACTGGTGAAACAAACGGCATGTGCTGTTCCAATAGCAAGGTTCTCCTGCATAACTTCCCCCATCCACCAGAAATACTCCAAACATTGCTTGCTGGTGATACCGACGACTGAAAAGATTTTCTCTCAAACATTAGAAAACACAACGGGGCGTTTCAAATGACCTCTTTTGGTGCCAAAATTGCTCATGAGGTTGGATAAATGCCAACCTTTAAGGTGGAAGGCCAACTTTCCACCGGATTGGATCGTTACTACCTCCTTCTGATGGCGAGCTGAAATTTCTACAAATATACTTCGTAGAAGACATCAACCTCCAAGCTCAAAGCCGATCCCGAGTGTACCCAGGCTTGAAGCATCACATAATATTGTCCCTTCAAGACATGCTACACCAACACAACACCTACGTTAACAGTTTCAAGTCCGCCTTGGAGATGCACGCTTCCATTGACTTAACTATTGCCATAGATGCCGATAAACGTCCTCGTGGAGAACATCAACGAACATTTAATATTCCCACATGCAACGAGGCGGCCGTCATCATGTCGGAAACGCAGCACGGCAACAGGCATATTGTCTTGAGAAGGAGAGACGATATACTGCAAAGGATATATGAGACACATCGTTCATATGAGGCCTTGCAATACCCTCTCATGCATGTAAATGGTGAAGACGGTAACCTCTTTGGTATACATCAAATAGGCACCCGTAAAACAGTCAGTTGTAAAGTCTTCTACTTATATCACTTGATAATTCGATTCCGAACGTTTTTCCTTCAATTTGCTGTTGATATGTTTGCCAAAATGGAAACAGAGCGACTTTGCTATTTTCGCACACACCAGAAATAAATTCGCGTGGACAACTATATCCACCCTAGAGGCAATATCCTTACTGATGGAGGTAATAATGCTGGTCGCGGTCAACTTTTCATCTTGCCATCAAGCCACACTGGGTCTCCTCGCTATATGCATGAGAAAACTCAAGATACGTTGGTTTACGTTAGACATTTTGGACGCCCGGATCTATTCATTTCTTTCATCTGCAAACCATCATGGCCTGAAATTACTGATGAGCTGCTCCCCGGTCAAATGCCAAAGGATCGCCATGATTTGTCCGGGTGGGTACTCCAGCTTAAGATGAAAACCATGATGAAACTCATCACAAAATTCAAAGTTTTCGGTGACGTTCAGTGTCATATGTACACCGTAGAGTGGCAAAAGAGAGGACTGGCCCACGCTCAAATTTTGGTCTGGCTGAAGGAAAAACTGCGCACTTCTGATGTCGACAAAATCATATGCGTAGAGTTGCGTGACCGGTCCGTTGACCCTGCTCTGCTTGAGACGATCAAAACGCAAATGGTGCATGGCCCATTTGGTCAGATAAATCCCAACAGTCCTTGAATGAAGGATGGTAAATGTACCAAGATATATCCCAAGCAATTCCTAGATGCAACTCAGACTAATGGCGATGGTTGCCCTCTCTACAGAAGGCGACAACCTGAGATTGGCAGATTCGAAGTAGTTACCAATGAAAGGCGAACCGTTGAGGTGGTAATTGATAATCATTGGATTGTACTGTATTGTCCCTTACTGTCAAACGTATTCAACGCCCACATCAATATTGAATTTTGCAATTCAGCCAAGTCCATCAAGTACGTCTGCAAGTACATCAAAAAAGGTTCTGCCCCCCTTAACGCAGTTCTATTACCGGCAACGCTACATGCTCTGCATCACAGCTATTAACAAAGAGTGATTTCAAGGGTATTTACCTATATTTCCCTAATAAAACTGAACCGAACAAATTACTTTAAGAGTTTTTCGTATACAGTCTGCCTACATAAGGGACAACAACATGTAAGGAAGCCCAAGGCAAAGCCGGGCTTCCGCGCTAGTTAGGTATATTTCTCTGATATCCACATGAGATTTTTAAAAAAATCGCTCTTAATTAATTTATGTACAAGTTTGAAAAACCATAGGTATCCAAGTTTCATAACAAAAATCAAAGTGGTTAAAATTATGGGAGGTAATGGGTTAATCATAGGTAACCGTGGAATTGAATGACACATGCACAGGATGCGCTTGCGACAACGAAGCCGTAGCAATTTATGACTCTAGAGCGGACTGTCAAACTATCACCGCAACACTTAAAACCCCCAGCGATGTTTACGGGAGCTGATAATTATAGTGCGCGTGTGGGCAGCCGCTACGAACCATAAGTACTGCGCAATCGGTGCATATATATCACCCAATTTCTGCATGTATCGCACTATTCAACAATTTCCTATGATTAAAAATTTTCGAATGAATCCGAAACGTTAGGCAAATAAACTTCTTGTTCCAGCGATCGCATCTTATGCTTCTGCATGCTTCAAAATTTATCGTAAGTGGATGAAGTTGGTGAAGAATGGGATAAAACACACATAGTCGGAGTTTGCCCATCCAAGAAGGGCCGAAAACTTCCTGATGTCATGCATTCCAATGATTCATGGATCAACTCACATATCGGATTGGATGGAATGTACAAACATCTCAAAGAAAGATGGAAGAGACGACAGTCGATCAATACTGACTAACTTAAATCGCAAATGCTAATTAGCGCTCACACCGGAGGATTATTAATTCTTTCATCCTGGACTGACGCAGAGTTGCCAATTAGCAGTTACGACTTTCAATTTGTCCACCTTGAACTGACATAAATTGCAGCTACCAATTAGTGCTCACACCAGACATTTAATATTTTAATTGTTCGTTGCACACCTCAAGTCTCACGACGACCTGGGGGTATAGCGTCCGACATTTACTTAATTAGCTTACATTGCATTCCAAAAAACGTGTTTCCTTCAAATTACATTTCTTGGGATGCCTGCCTTCCGAAATCTTATCATTTCCGATTTGCTTGAAGTCGAAACACCCGTTACGCTGTTATTTGTATAGGTTATGGACTAACCGTCGATAAAAGTTAAGCGTAACTTGGTTAAAAACAGTAAACTGTGAACGAAGGAAGAGAAGTGTGAAAACGATTGTAACTTTGTGTAAAATGAGATTCAAATGTTACGTCTACAGCAATTATTGTGTTGCTGCTTAATATATCGTCGCAGTCGCACTCATCGGTTTCGAGCATCAGCATTATTCTCAGAGAATATCATTTTTGATGATCGTATACGCACTATAGGCTATTGTAAAGCTGTACGTTCCAGTCCTATCTTCTTTCGTTTTTGAGGACTGGGTAAAATTAGGCCATTGATATTCATAGTTTAGCTCATAGGTAGCAATGTATTATCCAGTACGCAGACATCATTAATTCATTCTCGCCAGTTTGTGTGAAGTAACCATTGGGAGCCTGATGGAAAAACGTCCTGTTTACAAGGGAGATTTCAGTTTCGGTACCGTTCATTAGCACAATAAATGCCTGAACGACTAAAGCTCATTCGAAAATATTCTATATTTTATGACTGGAAATTGAGCACCTAGGAGAATGTTTTGTAACTCATGCTATATTATTTTCTTTTAGATCGTCTACAGCTATCAAAAAGACTTAAATATGTTCTCAGAGGGTGCTCAACTGTCGGTTATTTTATGTGGCCCATGCGGTTTTCGTCTACAAGGTGGTTTTCAACTGTCCATTTCCGGATTCAAAGTAACCAGTCCAGATGGAGAACTCACCGTATGTGGAGCGTATTTTGTGTACTTTTAATTTCCGTGTTTAAAACCTCTTTATATATTAACTAATACTAAATATATGGCGGGCGATTTGCTATTAGTATGTATGTATGTATTTGAGAGAATGAGAGAATACTTGCTTTATTTAAGATGAAAAATCATAAATTTTCAGCATGTATGTACAGTAGGTTACCTAACTCATGAAATCCAAGGATTTTTACAAGTAACTCCCTGTTACTTAAACGCAGCCCAACCTGCTGCCCCGAAAGTCTTACAGCAATAAAGTAATGGTCGTTCTACATAATAAGGCCTATTGTGATTTATGAAGGAGTATAACGTTTTATAGAAATACCAGCTTTTAGCAAAGTGGAAAATTCCGAAAAAGTGGAAATCGGGCGTACTAGGTAGACATAAGTTTTACACGTGCAAGAAGCCTGTTCATGCAAAACCACTGAGTTAATAAAGCAGCACAACTTGCGTCAGAAAATAATCATTTTTTAAAGTTTTCGGATACATATGCTTCCATATTACGTGCAATGTAATGTATGGCTGTTACCGAACAGCCCAAATTTCGAGTAGGTATTCTAACACGTTTTCACGAGAACTGCTAGTTACTTCTTTCGTTTATGCATCGCTTGAGTTATGTTAGATTAAGGCAACCAAGTTTTCGCTTGATGTAGCCCATTGGGAGATCACATGAGTAATATATTTCATAAGCTCACGTGCGGACATGTCGGTTAGTGACTAATGAATTGAAATGGAATTGTCAGGTGCAATTGTAAACTTACCATTTTTTGTACACTAAGGGTAATTGCCTTCCGCCACATTTTTTGCGTAATTATTTTGAGATTTCGATTACGAGGTTCAGATCTTCCTTGAAATGCTAGTTAACACTTTAAGATTTTCACTGATTTTAGTCGATTGACCATAAATAATGATTAAATTCTACGTGCTTACCAAAACCTTCAAAATAAGATGTATCTTAAAAGCATTTACCTGAATAACGAGCTTTTAAGCACTTTTTCTTATGCAGTTGTCTATGTTTG
>JAYGXS010000010.1:11391860-11410522 GCA_036362985.1 Ligula intestinalis
TATGTTTGTCATGGTTTCAGAACCACCCAAGCATGTCAACTCATTGCCGAGAAAAGTGAATGTGTACAACAAAAGTCGCGAATGAATATGCCTAAGATTGATTTTAACAATTTCTATAACAATTTACCGCTTGAAAAAGTGCCTTAGTTATACAGGGTGTACCAAAAAATGTATACACATTTTACGTAATTGTAAATTGGGTGAATGAATGCAAGTAGTTTCACCGATATAGTCAAGGAACAACTAAGTTCCGCTTTGCCAAGGAGCTCGTTACGCAAACCCTCAATGACCGTCACATAGTGACTTAATTGGGTATTTATCACAATTTTATGATTTCAAAAATGTAAAAAATGTATACAAGTATCATTTTATTGTTTTTTCATTGAATGTTCTCAAACTAATGTCCATTTTGATCATGAGACTGCTGAAGATGCGAAGCAATAGAATTGCACACACAATGAAAAAATTCCCTCGGTATTCGGGTGCATTCATACTCAATGGCTTCTTTTAATTCAGCTACTGTTGCAATAGTCAAAATGTATTGAAAAAACAAAATGATACTAGTTAATATTATTTCCATTTTTGGGACACCCTGTATATTTTGGCTTAGGATATCTGCGTACCTTATCTTTTTGAAGATAAAGTGAAGATCAGAATTGAAAATTTTGGCCTGTTTATGGATTCCCCTAAAACGTACGGACACGTCTTCTGTAAAAAATGAAACAGCGAACTTTTCTATTGAAACCGGAACAGTTTTAGTTACTTCTAGGCTCATTTCTACGATAACAAATGTAGAACAGAGTGGCAATAATATCAATGGTGATTTTGAGAAAGCTGTTTCACAATGACCTGCGACAGCTCGCTTAAATGTGTGTTATTTTAACTGTCATGAACTGACTGTACAATCGATTTGGCTACTTTATACTCATAAAATTCTCATACGCATGCCTTGCCTGCAACCCTTCAAATATACAATATGCATTTAAGGTGGGGAATAGCATGTAACGGTCTTATAAGTGTATTACTCTATTTTATGGCACAATACTTCGCAGATTTGCAAAATAATTTTTTTAGACTTATTTTGCTTTCCTTTTCCCAAAATTAATACGCTATCTCATACTTACGCTAACCTCACTTTCGTGAGGGCAAAACAAAATTGTCTGTTCTCTGTTCTCTCTGTTCTCTGCACATATATATAATTAAATGGTTTTTGCTTTTTATGAATGTTCCTTATGGTATTGCACGTAACAACAAGGATTTTTTTCCGCGACGTTTAGTAGCGTAGAAAATTCCTTGGATGTCAACAAACCTTTGAGTTGTTCACCATTCCGCCCTTTTTTGCCCCACTATACTGATCTGAACCGAACTTTTTTCTAGAAAACAGCATTTTGCACCTCAAGTCAACTCAATAAATAAAATAAACAACCACAAATGTGTGTTAAATCACCCACTCAAATTTTGCTCTTCATGTTTCATCAGATATGCAATCTACTGTACTTGTATCTACGAATTTAAGTTTAACCGTCGCCAACAATAATGTGGGCTTGTGCATGAGTTAGTTTATATAAACGGCAGACTGACACAACATCTGCCGCACTCACACCTTTCACGCCCACTTGGACCTTGTGTTAAGACGGAGTCAGGACGACCGGAGGCAAGCTCGGGTGCAGTGGCTTACAAGGCTTAAAGTTTACGCCATGCTTGTCCTATACGACTTGACCCGTGCGCGATGAAGAAAATATTCACATAAACAAGAGAGTGACTCGGGTCTCATCTGAGTGGGAATGCCATAGAGACCACACTATGAAAAATCCATAGCAGCTTGATTCGCCGTAATGAGAGGAAGATCGAGTTATCTCGCCAACGGGCAGCCTTATAAGCAACGAATTTAGCCCACTGTGATAACTGACGGTACTGAATAGTTGGGGTCACCCTATCAAACCTCATAAAGGACTCATAGAAGAAACCTTATCCGTTATCATGTGAATGGAGTTTTCAGTGCCTAATGCTTCGACCAGACAATTCTAATGTCACTCGACAGTATTATTGTAGATGTGCATGTGCTTGAGTGGTCTGAATCGATATTTTCTTCAGCGTGGAATACAGTATACCTTTAGGCTTATAATATTAGCAAATTAATCAGGGACTCCATGCGAGCATTCGCCGATGCAGTATCGCGTCCGCGCAAGTAATTTGCCTTTCTTACCCATGCAAATACCTGGAACGCGAACGTTTACCTTCATTCGTGAATTGTATTTCGGCCTACTGAACCTTGATGTCTGTTTTCAACTGTAAAGTCACCTACTCTTTTCACCCATCCTGTTGACAGCTTACACTCGCCCTACCTCCCTACAACAGCCTGGCTCCAAACCGCCCTCGGCCATGTCCAGTCTCCTTCAATTCACAGGTGGTGGCAGTGACCCGGGCGGCGGTCACGCGGAAGCGTCGCCGGAAATCAGCACCGAGGCTACGGAGGGCAGTGTCGCTAAGGTTAGCCTCAAACGCACCACAGGCTGGCTCTCCCTTCTCCTCGAAGCCCTGACGGCCGCAGTGGCCGCGGCTGCAGCTCTCGACGGTCAGGACGCCGCCGCCAAACAGCAGCTACAGCAGGAGAAGCTGCTCTATCAAACAGCTGATACTGTGGCAGCTACAATGGGCAATTGCGGTACCGAACTTCAAGAACGCCTCGCTAGCATGCAGACTCAGGGCTCCTGTGTGTTGGTCTTGGGTCAGCAAGGGCGCGACCGCACCCTCCTAGTTTCTTCCCTGGCGCAGATCATACTTGCTCCTGGAGTCCGCACAATTCGTGGGTAGGTGTTTCTCCACTTCCATAACCTTTGTACTACCCGACAGATGGAAATTTGGCATGCCAATTAATTTATCAACTACGCTCAAACTGGTATATATTTGCCCTGACCTTGTGTCGCCATTGGTTAATTAGGAGAGTGGATCTGGAAGGTGAGACACATATTCGCTAATTATCCTCCATTATTGGGGGTTCGAAGGTCGTTAGTTGTCGAAATAACTTTCCTCAGGAACAACACCCGGGTTGCAAATAACTCTTTCCTGATGTTAACTCATGAAATTTCCCACTTATATGGTATCCGCGTGAGTTAAGTCTGGTTAATTAGTGTTTATAGACTAGCCCTAATGCGGAAAGATTAGATGGTTAAGTATACTTCAGAGTACTGCGAATTGCGTTTCGCTAAAAGCTAAATTCGTGCCTGCACTCCTCTTTTCATGTAAAAATGTATTTCATGTAAACACATTGCGAGTGACCGTCGCCGAGTTCATGCGTGGATGCCAGCAATTGGCTGGTCAACTGCGTGCTTGACTGCAATTGTTTGGGTTGGTCACTGTCCGAAGGAATTGCGGATGTTTTGAGAGGGGAATACTGCTAAACTTTGGCTAAAGAAAGTTTACCTAACCCCAATGCACAGGAACCCAGTGAAGTGTCAATCGAAATAATTAAGCGTGCCTTCGGATAAAGATGATTACGTAAAGGATTTTTTTCTCCTGATAACCATCGAATAAAATATCCTCTGAGAAGAAGCAGGTTCGATCACCGGAATCGGAGTTTTATTTGTCTGAGCTTTCGAACTCTTGTGGGAGTCCATCGTCAGAGATAAAACCGTCAAAGCAAGCAAGCAAAATTTTTACAAAGGGAAGGGGCCAATTAACCGTCAAAGAAAGCAAGCAACATATAAAGGGGGGGGGAATTAACTGTTAACGAGAACAAGCAAACTGTATAGAGGGACAGATCAATTATCCGTCATAGGGGCGGGGGGGGGAAGGTAGCAGGGAGGGAGGGACAGAACCACCAGTGCCATGAGTTCGGAGATACCCACGCAAGGCAACATATGAAGGCGCACGCTCGATGCATCGGTTAACTGAGTTGTCATCCGACGCTAGGGCTTCAATCAGCTCTTGGCCCGTCTTGCTGCTTGCGTGGGCAATTATCCTCGCAGCTGCGAAGTTGAACTCGTGACCCGCCCCGTAGGTGTGGGCGGCCACTTGCGTAGATTCATCACCCCGTCGAACAGCCGATTTGTGTTCATGTATGCGCAAATCCATGGTGCGTCCAGTTTGTCCCGTGTAATTTACAGGACAGTTTAGACATGGTATGCAATACACCACACCCGACTGCTCACTGAGATTTAGCCGGTCTTTGATCTTCATGACCCGGCTGCGCATTTTAGCCTTGGGACGATGCGCAATTCCAACGCCTAGTCCTGCGGCAATACGCTCGGTCGCATCCGAGGTGGGAGGTGGTTCTGTTTGGGTCCTCGGAGGGCGGGGCCGTAGGCATCGGTTTATGAAGGCTTTAGGATAGCCATTCTGCATAAACTGTTCGCGCAGATGTCGAGCCTCACGTGCTCTTTCTTCCGGGTTGTTGCAGTGTGTCTGGATTCTTTTGAACAGCGTTCTCACACAGCTTCGTTTATGAGCCATCGGATGATTGCTGTGAAAACTGAGAAGCTGTCTGATGTTCCTCTGTTCTATCAAAAATCTTCACTACCCGTTGTGCTGACGTCGCTGCTGCACAGTTGCAATTGTGGGTATCTTTTTTTACATCTAGTTTGTTTTCTCATCGTCAACCATTTCTTTGTCGCTGATAAGGTTTTGAAACAACATGAATCGTGACAATGGATCGTAGGATGTTGTATTTTTTAAATTAAAGACGTACATGTATGAAAGATTTGATACCGACATTTATATATTTTAACGTATCATCTGCCACAAGCTTTTAGCACTTTGTGGCAGCTGTCTCAATGTCCTCACGACGCCCGCCATGTTTGACCTAGTTGCCTCTAGTTGATCTAGTGCCTCCTTTTTCCCTTCCGTCCGAACGGCCCTCACAGGCTTGTTAACTAGTAGACGCCCCAACAATGCCCGGCCGCCCCAGACTTGACCTCAGCATAGTCCAGGGCACGTGTGCAGGCAGCGCGCGTCTAGTGCGCATCGGCCAGCCTGCCTTTTCACGCATAGTTCCTCGGATTAATGTTCCCCTAACTGGCCCTTTGACCTGCCCAATCAGACATCCCACACACACTCGCATCCTAACAAACAATGGCAATCGCATGCACAGCACACCACTGCTACCTTATTCACAGAACGGTTGCATTACAACACACCGCTTCAGACAAGCTCCCAGACGGACGCTTTTATCGCTCGCAGGCAAACAGTCTCTTCACGGTAACTTGCCTTGTGTACGAGTAAATTAGTCCTCACATTTGACTGCTTTCTCCTATCAGACGGGGTACTCATAGTGTATTGATTATAGTAGATCTCACATCCTAGACCGCTACAGATTCAATAAAAACCGTTTCGTGATTTCCTTGAGCTCGTTGCCAATTTAGAGAAAGTTATAAAGCGTTATTCTGGGACCGTTCTGTGGGCCGAATTCTTCGCAGATGTGGAAAAAGTGGTGGCCCATAGATTTGGGTTTTTCGGCTTGTGCAATGAAACACTCTTCAGAGACGACCAAGTCCCAAATCCAGCCACGCACACCTTATCAGCGGTCTTGGACGCCGAGCCGTCTAGATATTGACATTCCGACCTCAACTTCCTCCTCCCCCCCCCCCCACAGTGACAACGAGAACACTTCATCTGTCCACCAATCACCATAGTTTATTCATTTCATTACCATATAAATGTGACGGTCTGACGAGAATTTATCGAAACTAAACGCATTTTCGCCGATTTATCTTCTGGAACTCTTCTATGCACAGGAAATACCAAACTTACTGCTAAATGTAACATATATAAACATTACGCGGGTTACTTCGTTGAAGTCAGGTGTGTTTAGCGCACACGTTTGCACTCAACTCGATTCTAAGTATGCCAACTCCTATCTCCGAGATCTTCTCTTAACGTTTCTCTTTCAAATTCCGCTAAAATGCCATGTTCCTTGTTTCATTTGTTGATCCTTGCTGTTTTTATGGGATATCTGGGTGGCCTTGCTTGATCACAGTTTACATTCGTAAACAGTGCTTTCCAACTAAATTTGGACCGCTTAACTTTATTCTTATTCTTATAACATCTTATTCAAAGAATAACGTGCGCAAACAGGCATACACAGTCTAAGACTGCTATTTACGTAACACATCTTCGGAGTTTGAATAATTGTCTATTTTTAATTCAGGTTGTTTCATTAGTAAACTAACCTTAAGGCGTATTCTCCTTTAAAAAGGGTTTTGCGCTCATCAACCCAGACTAATCGATGAAGGGCAAGGCTGGCATACCAAGAAATGTAATTTCAACGAAGGACGTCCTTTGGGAAAAGGAGGAAACTTTATTCAGTAAAGTTTCGGCACTGGATCCCCAGATCTTCGTCAGACGTGAGAAGCTGCGTAACAAACAATTAACGTTTCAAAAATGCTGTTACAGTTATATAGTCCTGTAGTGTGGGTACTAATTGGCAGCTGCAATTTACGTCATTCCATGGTGGGAAAAATTAGTAGTCGCAATGGCTACTTGACAACTGTAATTTGTTTCGATCTGGGGTCAGTCCTGGTCATCCGGTGTAAGCGCTAATTGCGGTGAGATGAGGTTGTCGCTCTCATATTTAAGAATAACCTCCGCATAAGTATCTTTGCGGTAAACGGACGTTTGTAATGCGGAAGTTGTCCTAACTATGAGTGCAACAACGCCATATCTAACAAAAGGAGTGCTGTCAAGAGTCTGCTACGCGGAGCCAAGACACTGCTCTGACGCTGCATGAAACAACAACAATCTAACCAGAAGGAACTAGATAGTTCTATTCAAGCACCAAAAACAAATAAATTACTAATCCTTCTTTATATAAGGGAGGTGTCTGGACTCGTTGGAGGGCACTTACTGAAATACGAAATAAAAGTGGCGTACAAACAGACGGCTACTTTACACGCCCAGCTAGTACACCCTAATGATAAGGTTGGCTATCTTGATAAAAGAGAACTCATCTAGAAAGTCCCGTGCGAAGTTTGTGATACCGCATGTTGTGGCCAAACAGAAAGGTCCGTCTCCACACGCATCCACAAACACCAACTGGCAGAAAGGAAGACTTGACTATTTACCCGAAGTGGCTATGCATAGCTTTGATACAGAACGCTGCTTCTCATGGGACAAAACAAGCATCATAGCAGTTTTCCTCTTGAGGCCATGCATTCCGATTATCCATGCACCAATTGACATATCGAGTTGAATAGAATGTATAAACATCTCAAATAAAGGTGGAAGAGACTACAACCGATCATTACTAACCAAAGGGACCCACAACTAGCGTCCACACCAGATGACCCGGACTGACACTAGAATGACGCAAATTACAGTTTTCAGTTAGCCATTGCGACTAATAAATTTGTCCACCACGGAGTGATTCAAATTGCAGTTGCCAATTAGCGCCCACACTACATGGTTTTATAACTGTAAGAGCATTTTTGGAAATTTTAAGTATTGGTTACACAGCTTCTCAAGTCTAACGACAATCTGGGGGATCCAATGTCGAAAATTTACTGAATAAAGTTTCCTCCGTTTCCCAAAAGACGTCCTTCCTTGAAATCGGTAAAGTTACCACTTGGCAGTGACCTATACCCTCGAAGTTTGAAAGACACGTTTGAGTTTGTTGAGGCTATAAAGGATATGAATGTTGGAGAAAGTAAGATGCTCTCATTGGATGTATCGTCACTTTTTACCAATGTACCCGTGGTGGAAACCATTGACTACCTCTGTGATGTGATTAGGGACACGAACTACCGGATAGGTATACCCGTGAAAACCCTGAAAGAACTTCTTACGAGATGTACGCAAAATGTGCAATTTCTCTGCAATGGTCGATTTTACAGACAGATAGATGGTATGGCAATGGGCTCACCACTTGGCCCGTTTCTCGCAAATGTCTTTATGGGCAAGATCGAGAAAACGTGTCTAAGGGACACTATCAATGACCTTGCGTTTTACGGTCGACATGTTGATGACATCTTCTGTTTGACCGACTATAACGCGGACACTGACGCTCTGGTCGCGAAGTTTAACAACGTGCACCCATCTCTCAAATTTACTGCAGAGACAGAGGAAAATGATGAAATTTCGTTTCTTGATGTCCTTCTGTGAAGGCAAGATGATGGATCGATCCTGCGTAGAGTTTTTCGAAAGAAAACCTGGACGGGACAATACACCAACTTTCACAGTTTTGTCCCCCTAAATATAAAACGAAAGCTAGTCCAGGGACTAGCAGCTAGAGTACGAAAGATCTGTTCGCCCGAAACTGTGGAAGCAGAGCTCCAACAGCTGCAGCAGCTACTTATCGAAAATGGATACCCGGAGAGGTTCATCCTCAGGAATATTGGCGAGCGAGCCAAAAAGCCTGATACCTTAACAGCAGAAAAGAAGGACGTTTTCATAAGACTGCCTTTCTCGGGCGATGCAGCAAGCGAGCTGGTCAGACGGCGTCTAAGAACCGCAATCGCTAGCGCTTTCCCCGCGGCGAACTTACGGGTGTTCTTCACGAACTCTCCCCTCCTACGATTAGGAGGAAAAGACCGACTCCCGTTGAAGGCCACATCCATGTGTATTTACTCTTTCACTTGCTCCTGTGGAGCAAGATACATAGGCCGAACAACGAGGTGCCTGGAAAAGCGGGTACGTGAGCATATACCGGCCTGGTTAAATAAAGGTGAAACTAGATCGATTTCGGGTTCTATTCTCGCACATCTCGTCGATGCGAATCATCGAGTCGATACTAGCAAAGCCTTTCAGGTTGTCTACCGGACACCAGCCAACTTTTCCAAGGGCCTACGCCAAAGGGTGCTTGCAACAGCCGAAGCAGTAGCTATACGGCTAGAGAATCCGGTGCTGTGTTGTCAGAAGAAACTGACAGAAGCCCTTTCACTTCCGTGGCCGACCCCGACGACAGATGACGATCGCACTTTGCCCCCACGCCCCAGTGACAGTCGTTCGCTGTGCACAAATAGCAGCAATTATCCCCCCATGCATCTGCCCTCTGATCAACCCCACAACCTAACCCAATTACCCTCCCTACCCCTCCTCTCCTCCCCGGACGCACAAACCTCTAAATGCCGACCTCGCCATGCGGGCGACGCGTAAACGATGAATTGTAATTAGACTACACTATTTAACCCTGTCCATCTGTATAATTTTAATTACCTTGCATATGCTCTGGCCTGACGATGATTTGCTGAAAACATATGTTTGCCAATCTTGACTTCTCAAAGTTACCAAAATTAGAGATATCCTTGACCGCCCATGGGAATTTAACTTTATTATGTTCGGACAGTTTGGGTGTCAGCTGCAGCATTTAATTCAAGCGCTTACATGCACATTGATGCTGAACCACCAACTTATACTGTTGGTGTTGCTGAGACGGAATACCTTGGTGCTCCCTGTAAGGGATTATGATTCGACTAAGTGGCGCGCCTCGTAAACGGAGCAACACACTCTCCGAGGTTCTCAATGTTCCCAATTGGTGTTTTCATTGCAACCGAAAGATATCTTTCTTTGCAATCTAACACGTAAGAGTTAAACATTTTCTTCCAAATTGACCACAAAAGTTTGACATTTTGTCAGTTATCTGTGCTACCAAAAGTAAGTATAATGTTATTCCGGAACTCTATGAAACATGTTTCTTACCTAAGCAACGACTTGTTTTCCATGAGGGCCGATTTTTTCGACAACTTCCCGGGTTAATGCAAGTAAAATTGTACTCTGTCAACGTTCACGGACTGCAATACCTCAAAGATCGAATCAATTTCAAACCTCTGACCCATTTTTTGTGGTCTGTAATCATTTGTACAGCCTGATTTTTTCAAAACCTCTTATAAACTTATTTACAAATAAGCAGTTTTCTTCATCAGAGCAGTGCATTTTGGGTCGATTTAGGAGAATTCAGACAGAACCTAGTCTCATTCTCAAAGTCTAGAATGACCTCAGAATATATTTCTTCATGATGTTTCTTCATCTGATGTATGCAGGGATCCATCAGGTAAAAGGACATACAGAAATTGTTTTTGTCTGTGTCGAACGTTATTCAATTCCTGGAAATCTACTGTTCAGATTTTTGCGGAGCATATCTAAATAATCTCTGTTGACGATAAAAAAATGTGTCATCTAAATAAACAGAGCCAGGCTTTTAGTTAAATTGTAGGAAGAAACATCAATTCCAACTTCTACAGTACAGTTTCGGCCCGAAAGCCGGATATAGACCAACCCATTGAAGTCCCTTTCAGTTGTTGATAGCATTGATAGAAAAAGGAAAAAAACTTTCTAGACAAATATCTTGTAGTCGCAGTTAAAGCGTTGACAGGCACATTGGTGAGCTAAGCCCAAAATAGTTCTTTGGTGAAGCTTCTCGGAAAATCCAAAGGATTTTTTCGGACAAAAATGATATGCCTCTTTGAATTATTCTACAGAATGGATACCCACATGACTCTGTGCATCAGTTCATAAATCTGTAAGAGTTCAAGCAGAAAAGTATTTCAAACTATACGGCTACTCAGGCAACAAATACAATTTTCTTGTGAACCCTTTCTGTACCTTTTTCGAAAGACAACTGGCGAAATCTTAGATACAAGTACTACACCAGCCCTCAACCACAGCTTGTACACCCCAAGGAGAGGGTTGACTACTTTGATAGAAAAGGTGTCGTCTACAAGATCATGTGTGCCAGTTGTGGTGCCGTTTATTATACCAAGCTGGGAAATGAGTCTCAACCCGTATACAAGAAAATCAGTTAGTCATCAGGAAACGAGACCATCTATCCCAGGTTTTCAGGCACAGACTGGGAACCGGACAACAATTTGCTTCAGGGAACACATGGGTTGTTGGTACCTGCCAAATTGCGTTACCATATACACTCGTCCTGTTGTGTTTGGGGGGCTGATTCTTGAGCCACAACAGCAGCCGCACAGCGGCAAGTCATGTAGACAGAATGAAATTCCCGACAAAAGAAAGGGCAACTTAACTGGCTATTTCTGGCTTCTTAGCTGTTATCAGTAAGCCAGATATACTGATTTGAATGCCGTAAGCTCTAGTCTTCATTTTGCTATCGGAAAAATCCACTAATAAGCCGATATCATTGAATTAACACCTTTGAGCAAGAGCGAATGGGCAGGGAAAGTTTATTTCATTTCAGTTGTAATTTAATGTGCACTTTAAATTTTAATGCCGGATTGGCAGGCATATTGCACTGCCAATTTAATCTGAAGTTTATTTATTCTCGTTTAGTTTACCTCTTCGAAGTGTTTTCTGCCATCATCAGAGGAGAATACTTCTGTTAGTCTGTCCTAGTATCAGTCTAAAGCTGCGTATTTTAAATTATAATCTGCTACCTCAGTTCGGTACTGCTTTCCACTCATTCCCCCCCCCTCCAAGTTTTGAGGCCCTGATCTACCGTGACTGGTTGCTGGCGGGTCACGCATTCGGTGATACTTGTCGACATTCAGCATTCTCTACCTCTCTCTCTCAGCGAGATTCGCCCATCTTCCTCCTCTTTCTCGACTGCGTGTGGCAGGTATGCCTGGTCTCAAAATGGGCACATGCTCTGTGATATTGTATAACAGTCTATTGTAGACAATACATTCTAACTGTGTCAAAAGTTTGGCCAAACTCCAACATTTTATCATTTTGGAGACTTGATTGATGCACTCGCTCATGAAATTAAATTCGTTCATTTTAGCATCCTTTGGGCACCCTCAGCCCGCTCTTCTGTTCTTTGTTGACTTGCACTGCAAATTTTAGGTTAAAGCGTCTCAGTCTTTCTGGGGAAGATCGATGTTTTGGCCTTTTCCTAGCTCTGTTACCCGGCGCTGCACTTTCTTAAGATTTTTTCTGTTTTTTTTTTTCTAGCAACATCGTCCACGTTTGTATGCTATACTTTAATTGAAGGCAAACGAAGGTCTTCGTCGAGAACTGCATATGTGTCTCTGTCATGTCGTTTTTCACAGTCTTGAAACGAGGGTTTTAAATGGCTTTGGTGATAGATCGAGTCGAAACGTATCGCGGTTTCTTAGTAAGTTCCTCCGGACCAGTACAGAGTTAACCTATTAGGAAGCCCTTTCCAATCTTCTAAGGCGTACAATTTATCCTGTGAGCCAACCTGTCGTAGCCGGTCATTTGTCGGTTCCATGATCTATGTAGATGTAGTTACTCTCCTTCCCCGGCAGTGATGCACTATTTATCTATAAAAGTGGCATATGTACTTACAGTTCGCGGTCTTCTGAAGGCAGTCGACATTCCGAGGGACGTTGTATCCCTTTTTCTCACGTCAAGGCCACGGGGGTCTACCACATTGTCTATTAAAAAGGTGACCACTCGGCGGGTAAGTATGCTTTTATGGCTTTGTCCCCCGCATAGTGACCACTGGAGAATCAATGGAGGCCTCTAGTAATTGTTGGCCTGCTTTTTAAGTTCTCGTTTCCGGCTAATTATTGGCCGCACTGCGGAGTTCCATGTAAGTATTACAGCACACAATGTATAGCAAGCGTGCATTGACCGACGCGCCCAACGCGCTGACCGATGAATTCAAGTTCGCGGACGGGCAAAACCTTGGCGTTAAAACACTAAGGTTTACTGATTGCCAATGTCAGCTCCCGCCTTCTTTATAGTAAACAGTTTCCTTTTTGCATTCAATTTCCAGTACTTTACTTTAGCCGATTTGGCACTCTAAAAAATGCGCACTGCCATTCTGGGTTCTGTCTTTTCGCTCGTCATTTTAGCCTTTCCGCTAGTTTTGTGATCACAATTCCTCCCTTCTGTCTTCGGAAAAAAATTGCTTATTCGGAGAAAAAAACGTATGAGTTCAGGAACTATATGCGCATACTCTTAGCGTTTCGCAAGCGTACAAGCATTACCGGTCGGCATCCAGACGTGTCATGGGCTCCGACGATATATTGTTGACTGTGGGACCATCCAGTCAGGCTTGGCGGAGAAAATGCAATGGCATACCCTCTACTTAGTGCTGGCGTTGGACAGGAGAGGGACACGCGACAACGTTCATTTGGACTGTCTCGTTCGAAGTCTTGCCTGTTTTTGTCTTTGAGTGTTCAATCAAAATCTCAACGTATGATGAAGGTGACCAACTGTTCGCTTTCATTGTTGATTTTTGGGGGTCTTTGTTCTCTCATTAACTCTGTACAGATCTGGTTTTGTCGACCATTTTACACTTATGTGGGGGTGTCCAGGTATATGTAAAACAGCGTCCCATGCCGTGACTATTTTGACCGTGGCACGCCGCCTGCTAACCTACGCAATCAAGCGTACTCCGCTCTTGCTGGAATATTGGTCGCTTCGCACCTTCTCGACTTGAAGCCAAAAGAGCCCACGAAAACACTGACTCACGGCCACAGGCTACAAGCAACGTCCTTCCTCTCCCTAGGTGACGGGGAGTTAGGGACGGTCGACTGTTGTGTGTGTCAATGGTCCTAGGGTTTCAACCATGTTATTTAATGTTGCCGCGTCTACAAAGTCTCCTCTAGTGCATACCTACTTGCAGTCATCTGCAACATCGAATCTAGTAAACTAGACCCCCTTACTTCCCATTATGCCAGTTTCCGAAACCACTTCCGTAGTCCTGGTAAACTGTGTCGATCCAGTTATTTGCATGGCCGCTGATTCTTTTTTCGGAGTCAGTTGTGCGATTAGGTGGGATTTAGGATGGGTGCACCGCTTTCATAGCGGGTTAGTGGCAGGCGAGACCAAGGTACCATAAACAAATGTGTCAGGAAACCCGAAATACTTGCTAGAGCGGTGGTTTTGGGAGACCATTGTGGTCTATGAGGGTCATTGTACCTGAACTGCAGAAACCGACTTCTCATGTGATCCGGCAGTTGGACAAAAAGCGTGGTAAATTATATTGTCTCGCAGGTTAACTTGGATACGACTCCCTAAATGCAGTGGTTTAAAGTCGTGAATTGTTTCAGTAAATGTCTAGGAAAACCGCGTATGTCTAAACAGTTGATAGTTCTTCCTGTAATATTGGACAAGGTTGCTCTGAAGGCATACAAAAAGTAAAGGCTGAACCGAGTTAATGTTAAGATAATGGCGTGGTTTTCTTTCAGATACTGCGGAACTAGATGGTGATCTGATATCGACTTGTGAATTATTCCAAAGTATGGTATACGATGACGGAGGAGAAGGAAAGGTTTTGAGATTGAGGAAACAAGAGTAGGAATAACCAAAAAACACCTGCGGATGTTGTAAGGATGACTTACAGAGATTAGGACTTATTATTACTGACACGTTTCCATTTCAGATCTGGTGTCAGTATCCGAGCTGCTTCGAGTTCAATGAAGACTTCCTTATGTTTCTAGCCAAACATGCCTACGTCTCGGAATTTGGTGAGTCCCACGGATTTTCCTTTATGTTTGCAATAGCAATCCCTACATCCGGCGAGAAGACCTTTGTCGTTATAAGTTTGCCTGTATAGCACCAAGGCCCAAACTGTTGAGAATATTAAAATGCAACCACAATATACCACAAAATAGCGCGCTTTTTTTGAAGAGCCTCCTTTCCCCTTTCTATAGGAACCTTCTTGGGAAATTCCGAACAAGACCGAGAAAAGCTTGAGCTGGCTTCGAAGACTGTTTCCCTGTGGTAGGTTTTGTTTATAAGGCCACGTTTTGGCACTTTCATACACTCTTTTCGCCAGTATTGTGAAACTTCCATCAATTAAATGCCATAAGCAACTGTATCAGCCTGTCACCCCGTTTTTTTCAATTTACATGTTATTAACAACCCATCGAGGACTGAAAAAATTCCCTTAAACGCATTTGCCGAACCTATATGCCTGTGTTTATCCTCGTTTCTACTGCTGCGGAACTCTTTTTCAAGTTGACCACAAATTACCGACGTCTGTGGTACCTACTCCTCCCCTCAGAAACCCTTAATGCCGCAAGGGTATCATCAGACACGATACCTTATTCCTCGTAGTGCGGTGGCTCCGTAGTGTTCGTTTCGTAAAATGCATGCAAACATTATATTCGAGAGGGTTACCTCCAGTGATATTCGGTTGAGGAACGAGTTTGAGTGTTATGCGCGTTGATGGCAGTTCTAGGCACACACATCCATCTTCCAAGTCAGGCCAACAAACATTGTCAACAGGAGAAAGGAGATTGGGTGAGGTTGTCTCTAGGGCTCGGAATTTTCCGTAACCTAGAATAACCATCTACTTTCAACATTTAAGTAGGCTTGATTTCCCAGACTTTACAAATTTTTCAAGGCGTCCCAATTTTTCGCGCGAAAAATTGGGACGCCTTGAAAAATTTGTTAAGTCTGGGAAATCAAGCCTACTTAAATGTTGAAAGTCGATGGTTATTCTCAATTATCGTCGTATTCCTACTTTGCTTTGGAACATTTCTTGGCCTGCTACACTACTATCGTTGGGTGGCTTACGGTTTCTGATCCCACAACTCATGATCACATGACATGTGCTCAGTTCTTAGCATGCTGCGCTGTAGCCTTCGGGTGGCTTACATTTGCTGATCCCGTGACTCGAGCACATTTCGGGCTCTCCTACACGTCCACGCGGACGAGTGAATGTAGCAGTCCGCGCGTTTACCACGGTTAACGTTATCCCGGCTAGAGTTCCTACGGGACATCACGCATTGACTCATCCTTCCAAATTTACCTAGTTCCTCTATCGTCATCACGTGTGCCGCCCGCCTCTGCCCTTCATTCTCACTTTATCGTTTGTCGGCCGCTTTCTGGGAGATGTTTTGCTGAGCCGGAACGGACTTAATCCGATAGTCACCAACCATGTCTTTTCCGCTCCACCCACGCGGACGACTGAGGTGTGCGGTTAGGTCTTCTGCAGGACAATCTGACTGAATCTCCTGACCTAGGACGTTTCCTGGTGCGGCATCGCACATTGTCTCATTCTTCCTAATTTCCCAAGTGCCTCGAGCGTCTTCCCGTTTGCCCTCCGCTTCTGCCCTTCTTACCCACTTTATCTTGGACTGACCGTTTTCTCGAAGCCATTGTGTTCCTGAGCGGGAACGGACATGATCCCTACGATCAACAAACTTGTCTATTCCTCACCGTCCACGCGGTCGAGTGAGGAGTGCCGTACAGTCTTCGGTTGAACAATCCGACCGAATCTCTGCACGTTTGCTAACCAGGCGAGGGAGGTTGCAAGCACAGTGAGCCATTTCACCAAGGTCCTGCTACCATCCCCCAGTCCTTCTGGGTTACTATCCGTTGACGGTCGCTACCTCGGGACGTCACCCCCCCCCCCGGGTGGCTCATTGTGCTTTGGCACAGCAACTCAGTGGCTAACTTATACTCATTCGCCAGCATTAACGCCGGATGGACTCGCCTACACCCTACTGTCGTCCCGACTGTTGCGTCTCGCCGCATGCCTGCCACCATCTGATCGTCTGCAGTTCCCGCCCAGGCACCCAACTCACGCCCCCCCAATCTTTGGCTCAAGCCAGCCAAGGTCGCAACTTTTCTCACTCTCCCCAACTGCACCCCGTTTGGACTCCGGTGGGAACCCCTGATTCAACTTGGGCTACTAACCAACTAACTTAAGAGTGAATAGTGCAGTTTACTCTTAGGTTAATCGGTACGGTCGAATCTCTTGTTCCCTGTCGTTTCTTGGTACAGCTTCGGCTATAGCCGCTAACTCTGCGGTCCCATACTTAGGGATCTTCTAGCGTCTCAATTACGGACCCCATGCTCCGCGTCATTTAGGTTTACCACAACAGTTCACCTCGGTTACACTTTTCATAATCCGCCGACTAAGCCTCTGTAAAACGCCGACGGAATAAGTCCCATTTCCTTGCCCACACCTCAAAAACTTGTACTTCAGTGTTTCCTTTTACTCACACAAAATAACATTTACAGAAAAATATTAACAAACGGCCTCCTTCCGCACTGTTTAGCCGTTCCCCTTCGACCGCATGCGGTGGCTTCGGTTGGCTCGTTCTTTCTACACGGGTGCCTACAACTACTATAGCTTTCGCTTAGCTGTCTTACCTGTGGCAGCATCCGCATTCTTATTCTTTCATTGCATTGGAGTCTCGTCGCTCCAGCTTCCTCCGCTTCTTTTTCCTTTCGGCCGCCCGCCTGCAGTAAACTTGCCGTTGCGCCGTTCAGTTTTGGCTGCGGCACATGCTACGAGCTGAATTATGAGTTATCCATTTTACCTTCCCCCCGGGTAATTTTGATATGTTTCTCTCGTCGCTTCCGCCGCAGCCTTCCTTCGATGCGTGGCGATCTTCGCTTTCTTTGCTAGTCGTTAAGTGGTTGCCGCATTGCTCGATTGCACCTGCAACAAAGAAACTAATACGACAAACTTTCATAAAACTCACCTTTATGAGAGCTATCCAACTCGGTACCAGCATCATCACTCAACCTTCCTGACCCATGCGTTGCGATTGCTGGGTATTGCCTTATGTCTGTGGAAACCGTAGGCGTTCCGCCCAACCGCACCGTCTTTTCCTCCATATAATCTGATATTGTGAATAGTTTTACATGCACTAAACTCTTACCCGATCCGCTGGGTTCGCCTTCGTTTCCGCCATCTACTTGCATGTTCATGTCCTCCATTTCCTCTAACCGCAGGAGGCAGCAAGTCACCGGAATGAGGTTTTTGTTTGCCAGTCGTTTTCGGGTGCACAGCTTCGCATCTGTTGAGTAATGGTTAGGTGCCCTAGGAAAAATTTATACCTTCGGTCATTTTCACGGGGTACAGATGAGCTATGTGGTTGCAGAAAGTATCCCAAGCTTCCGGCACTTTATTCATTCGGAAGGCAAACCACATTCGGTATTGGATTTCCTCAACGTGTGCCCAAACGGACCTTCCTGGAATAGGTCCACTTTGGCGCAGACCCCGTTTAAGTCGACTCCAAAACGCCTCAATGGCTTGCGTGTGCTTGTCCGTAATTGGGTCCACAAAGTTCTCAGTGTGGTTTACCGTATAATGCGAATAACCCATTGTCTTCAGCTTACTATATCTGCTCCAACAGTCTGTCACGATTTCACTGCCGTGCTTCACTCTCCGGCATATGACACTGCAGAGGGACGACGCAGAGCGGCTGCTCAGTTGTTCGCACACTGCCCTTCTCTTGACAGTGTCGTACATACCGATTACCCAAAATTGCCGCACTTTTCGCCCTCGGTTGTAATTACGGCGGGTAATCATCGACTCGTCTGCCTGCACTTTAATGCTGGGTCCACCTATGGACGAAGCTACCCTGTTCAGGGTGTTGGAACAGACGATCCTACAAATTGCAAACCAGTTTACGGCCGCTTTTAGGAATGCTCCACAGACAGCTCCCGCTTCCTGTACCGTTCTGCCGGCAACAAATGCCAGGCACATATTTGCTAGCTTATGCAAGGTTAACCAGGTTCCATAAAAAATAGAATTCGTCCGCACAGATTGTTTGCTGAGGCACAGAGCGCACCTGAAGATGTGTCCGTCTCCGTCCTGCGCATACTTCTGCAAGGACATTCGTCCACCGCAAGAGCATCGTAAGTCCGTTGATAGGAGACTTCTGCTGCGGAGGTAGGGCACCAATTCGGCCGAATTGATGGTTTGCAGAAGCCTATTGTCTGGTGTCGGTTGGCCCAATTGTAGGGACCTCGGTGACCTGTGGTCCGGGCTAAAGTATAAAACGCGTGCACTTTTAGACTCATCCTTAAATACTCTGCCCCCCCCCCCCCCC
>JAYGXS010000010.1:11412697-11433375 GCA_036362985.1 Ligula intestinalis
CAAACATAGACAACTGCATAAGAAAAAGTGCTTAAAAGCTCGTTATTTAGGTAAATGCTTTTAAGATACATCTTATTTTGAAGGTTTTGGTAAGCACGTAGAATTTAATTATTATTTATGGTCAATCGACTAAAGTCAGTGAAAATCTTAAAGTGTTAACTAGCATTTCAAGGAAGATCTGAACCTCGTAATCGAAATCTCAAAATAATTACGCAAAAAATGTGGCGGAAGGCAATTACCCTTAGTGTACAAAAAATGGTAAGTTTACAATTGCACCTGACAATTCCATTTCAATTCATTAGTCACTAACCGACATGTCCGCACGTTAGCTTATGAAATATATTACTCATGTGATCTCCCAATGGGCTACATCAAGCGAAAACTTGGTTGCCTTAATCTAACATAACTCAAGCGATGCATAAACGGAAGAAATAACTAGCAGTTCTCGTGAAAACGTGTTAGAATACCTACTTGAAATTCGGGCTGTTCGGTAACAGCCATACATTACATTGCACGTAATATGGAAGCATATGTATCCGAAAACTTTAAAAAAAATGAATTTTCCGACGCAAGTTGTGCTGCTTTATTAACTCAGTGGTTTTGCATGAACAGGCTTCTTGTACGTGTAAAACTTATGCCTACCTAGTACGCCCGATTTCCACTTTTTCGGAATTTTCCACTTTGCTAAAAGCTGGTATTTCTATAAAACGTTATACTCCTTCATAAATCACAATAGGTTTTATCATGAAGAACGACCATTACTTTATTGCTGTAAGACTTTCGGGGCAGCAGCTTTGGCTGCGTTTAAGTAAAAAAGAATTACTGGTAAAAATCCTTGGATTTAATGAGTTAGGTAACCTACTGTACATTGGGTGGACGTTAAATCAAGGGGCAGTCAGATCAAGTGAAAAGTTGCCTAAATAGCTTTTGAAATCAAAAAGGAAAATTCCCAATTTTCTACTCCTAAATACTACGTTGATAGTGAACATTTTCTTGATATAAAATAATCCTCCGAGTGGCTTTTCGGGCACGAAAACGTTTACTATGCTACTTGGAGGCAGTGGCTCTAAAGCAGACTATCGGGTAGACACGCTGAACCAATACGGAGCCAGCTCAGGGCCAAGAAGACACTAGTAGAGATGCGCAATGATGGCCTGCGCAAACCTAGGTGAGGGTTCTTTCCGCGCCAGCTACATTTCCCCTAATTCTGTCTCAGGGCTTATTGGCCCAGTTTTGACAATAGGTTCAGAGAAAATGTGGTAGAAGCTGTGAAATTTTATTATCAATATAAACTCATTCATGCGCAAGTTACCGCCCCTCTGCCCATCCTGCTATGGCGCACGCGATTAACATCGTCGGAATGGGCGGTCGGGCTGTTACTTGGGGACGGCTCACAGAGGGGGGAGGAGAAAACTGATTTCTAATAACAACTATACAATGACAAAAATGTGAACGCGATCCGGTAAGCTGCAGTCTTATGATTCACGGAAACATTTTTGCAAGCTACCGTGCCTTTTTTGCAGTGTTCTATAATGTTATCAAGTGGCCATTTTAAGCAAATATACTGCGCATTTTGAATCTCGCTGGCTTCACAGTGATCTGCTGAATAAATTCAACTTGGTATGTATTCATTACTCCTTTTCTGTTTCATATATAAAGTTGAAAAGTAGCCGCTAAATGCTTGTCTTAAATTCACACCGGTGACAAAATGCTACAAACGACAGATTACCCAAAACGGTTAAGTAAAGCTTCCCTGACGTTGTCCACAAAAAAGAATATCCACGTAAAAAGTGTTGACAACGCAGAAATTTAAAATGAAATCTTAACAGAAAAATGCTATGGATTAAGGTTAGGGGAACTGAAAGGGCATTATATTCGTCATCAGCCAATGAGGTCTGAATTCCAAGTGCTGACCCCAGTTTGGTGGGGCAGGCAGAACGGGTTCGCATTTTTTTTTTAGCTAAGATCGGTAATAAGCCGTTAGATGTGAGTATCGCTAACCAACATACCCTAACTACCTAATTTAAAGGGGCATTTTCGATTTCTCCCCGTAGTTCATTCAGACGACCGCACAGTGCAAAGCAAGAAATTGCCTAGGAGTGTTAGCGAGGCACACACTAATCGCGTTAAGAGACATACGGGACAGGCAAACATTACCTGAACTTTGTTAGTCACTCTCTCATAATGGCTGATGTGCCCGAAATGGTTATTCCAGTCTCCCTTGTCATTGTTGGTAATGTGTGCCTTGGGTAAAGAAGAAGACTTTTCGAGCACAGAATCAACTGGTTGATTGTCCTGAGCCTTCGAAGATAAGAAGCAGCAACCAAAAGGAGGGTAGTTAGAGTGGCCATAGGCCAATCAACTGTCAGCGGTCATCCGAGCGTTAAGGAGTAAGAAACATCAACCAAAGAAGGATGGAGGTGGGGAGAGGGGTGGCAATTATAGTGGTATACAATAATTAACTGTCAGGGAAGTCGGCGGTCCGTCAGGATCATAAACAGTAATTAGTGTAATGTCTTGTCCCTACGATAGAGGGTCCCGGTGATTCTGCCTCCTCTTCTGACCGGTTTGTCGTGGGATCCTCTTCGTTTGCAATTCTGACTTTATGCTTAGCCTTGTTCCGTCCTTTGCTTACATAATGGTGTAAGGCTTTGTAGGCCGCGGGGAGGTCTAGATGCCTGTTGACGGAGTTGGCATCTGACTACCATGTCTCAAGCGTCAGCCTTTCCGCTTTTGAGTTTCGTCGGCCTACAATGCGATGCCCTTCGCATAGCGCGCAGCTGGGAGATATTCTACACCCAAGAAGCAGCAACATATGAACAGCTCCGCTTCCTTCATAAAAGCCTCAGATATAAGGCTCCCGTTAATATGGCAATGGGCAGAGAATTCGCAAGACGATCTGTCAGGCAGATGACGAGAGTCCTTATCGATGACTGCCACCGACGACTACAGAAATACAAGGCTAAAATTGAGAAGGACAGAAGAGAGTGTTTCCGGATCTTCGGAGATTTTACCGCGGATAATCTAAGAAAGACAATCTCAGCTTTGGCACGTCACAGGCAGGCCCAGAAAAGGAGGTTTTGGAGCGAAAAATTAATAGGTTGAAACCAGGCAACAATAAAAACCCTAACCTGGTCGACAACCTTTCGCCCAAACCGCTCACCACCACACAACTTGCAGTCCTAGAACGTAGAGCAACTTTCAACAAAGCAGATGCTTCATCCAATGAGTTCATCGCCGACCTTGTGTCAGCCTTTCAGTCAACGAAGGCCCCAAAGGATACAAGAGTTAATACGCCATAAAACATCATCGCTGCTTATGCAACGAAAACGGTGTGAAACTCTTGGCCCAGAAGAACAGAGGACATTAAAAATTCTAAAGCCGATGAAGATATAATTATTCTATCGGATGATAAAGGTCGTTCCACAGAAGTGCTCAACAAATCTGATTAGTAAACGAAAGCCAAGAGCCTGCTTGATAAACATCGTACAAGACATGTCCAACCAGTGAAATGGAAAACTTGCTTACCCAAATGATCAAGAGTCTGGCAAAACTCAAAGCAAACGGTGCAATCACGCCCAACGTTTAGTTTCCTTGAAATCAACCGATACAGGCCCAGCAAGATTTTATGGTCTGCCGAAAGTTCGCAAGGAAAACATAACTCTAAGGCCAATCGTATCACTTCATGGCACCCCTACACACGGGTTGGCAAAATGGATGTTTACTTATCTCAGTTTCCTGGCAGTAGGCTCGACAACAACCGTAGCTTCTGCCAAACAGTTCCTTGAACGAATGAAACATCTGAAGTTGGAGTCAAGTGAATCCATGGTACCCTTCGATGTTGTTTCACTCTCCACCGAGTGAACAGACGACGGCCGATGCAACAGCAAGCCGAGGTCTGGAGGACCATTCCCTACAGAAAAGGAGTCTCCAAAGCAGTCTCACGACTGTTACAACCCACTGGAGTAGTCATAGCCCATCGATCTCAGGCAACAATACGCCGCCGTGTGATGCAACCTAAAGATAGACTGCCCCCTACCAAAACCTCTGCAGTTGTCTACAAGATACGTTGCAACGATAAAGACTGTACTTACGTAGGAGAAACAGACCGAAAATTGCAGACCCGCCTACACGAACACAGACTGGCAGCTCGGAGGCTAGACTTAAACTCACGACTTGCAGCAGACATGATAGAGACTAGCCACGTCTTCGATGTGCAAGGAGCGACCATCGTAGGCTGAGGAAACTCAAAAGCGGAAAGACTGACGCTTGAGGCATGCTACTCAGATGCCAACTCCGTCAACAAACATCTAGACCTCCCCGCGGCTTACAAAGTCTTACACCATTATGTAAGCAAAGGACGGAACAAGGCTAAACACAACGTCAGAATTGCAAACGAAGAGGATCCCACGACAAACCGGTCAGAAGAGGAGGCAGAATCACCGGGACCCTCTATCGTAGGGACAAGACATTACACTAATTACTGTTTATGATCCCGACCGACCGCCAACTTCCCTGACAGTTAATAAGCGTATACAAGTATAATTACCCCTCCTCCACCACCTCCATCCTTTTTTAAAAGAACGCACTAATTAGGCAAACATTCCTTCAAGGGTAACATGTTAGAAAACGCTTGAGATGGTTCTCAACGGAAACCATACGCGTCATACTGCATGAATTAACTGCACATGATTTACTAATTGCGAGAACTATAGTCATTTAAACCTGAAGGTGCATTTAACTGTCTTAGTGTGCTTTCTATGAGTGTTAGTGACTACTGTAATATGTCTTGGAGCTAAGCACTAAATCTGAACAGTGAGCAGCTTTCTGGGTGGAGGAGGGGAAGGGGTGGTTATTCGAAAGTGATTCAAAAATCGTAGAATTACCTTGAATAAATTCTCTGAAGATGGACCTAATTTCAGAGGGCTCCGTGATTGGCCGGCTCAAACGCTTCCACTGAGGGTTGAACTGATCTAGTTCTATCCCGAGAGCTGATGAGGGGAAAATAGGTATGCGGCGACCATGTTAGAAGGCGGAAACAAGTTCAGGAAGGTTTGGTTTTAGACGAAATACAAACGAGAGCGACGGAGAGGGAGGAAGCGAGCGACGAAACAAGCAAATTCTAAATTCACGCACATCATGCAAGCAGACGAAGCCTAGGCATGGTGAAAACGAGTTTTAAGATCCCATTTGGTCTTCTTGACCCCGGGCGAAGATGAAGAGTGTGGTTGGTGCTAATTAGAGCGTGGCAAGTCCTACATGCAACTTTCATAACGAAATTTAAATTGGTAATGTTGCATATATTTGGACAGCTTATTTTGATCAAGTGAGTGGATTTAATAATTAGGAAGGCTTTTGTTAGGAAAACTGCCACCTTAGTTGAAGTTATGCAGCCAAATAGGCACTATTTTCGCAATAATCCTGTAAAATAAAGAAGTTACGAGGTTAAGTTGGGACGCGTACTCAAACCTCGGGCGGGGACACTGAAGTACGCTTTTACAGAATCGATAAAGCCCTACCGGGCAAACGGCGAACACGTGTATGTAGGGGAATGTGCCCTGACCTCGGGTGAGGTCACTGAGGTACATATTCTAGTAGAACCACTTACCCCAGCTAGAATGAAGGCGAACGAGTGCATAAGGTTGAAGATTGTGGAAATTCACCCTACTTAAAAGTTGTAAGTGAGCGATTATTCCCGTGGTTAAGTTGAAAAGCCCTTTTTGCTTAATATACTGGCTTAGCGGTTATTGTATGCGGTGGCCTTCCGAGGACACCTCTGTAATTCAATGCCATCATCCAATCCCTACTGGTTCGACAGCCGACGTGCAAAAAACTGGAGGATTGTGGGTAATTTAACCTAGTTAAAATTCGTAAGTAGGGGTTTATAATACATAAGGACCCTTCTGTGGCCCCAGTAGGCACTCTCACCCAAACTTTTTATTAATATGCATCGTGCTAAGTACGATTTCTAGAAAAAGTAAAACAGTGGAATAATAATCCCTTCCACAACGGGAAAATTTTGTCCGAAGTTGTTCAAATAAAAGTGATGCCAAGTTAAAGGAATCGCATTTAGTTTCAGAAACAAGCAATAATTTATTTTGGAAATTATTATTCTACGCCATAAAAGGCGGTTATAAATTTGTATGACAAAATTTGTTGAATAGAGCCAAAATCTATGAGCGTAAACTTGATATAGAAGTGGAAACCGCGATATGCTTTCATTTTTCTGTGTCCTGTCGTGATGTCGTGATGTCAAAACATTTCCTGCCTGACGTTGACTTTGTGCGCATACGACAATTGGCAGCTGAAGGGCTGCCGCGTTAGTCATTAGTTAACATGTTTGATATTAGTAAGGTCCCAATCTCGAGAATCATTAACTATAGGACAGTGCCCAGACGTAAAATTCACGAGCAAAAACGGTCTACAACGAAGCAAGATGACGATTTTATTCGTTGAATAGTAAAAAGGTACCATTTTATGTCCGTTAGAGCCATTCAAAGGGAATATTTGTCAATGTTCTCTCGGTAAATAATTACAAAAATAATGCAAGAATGCGGCCTTCGTCAGCAGACAGCTACGATGAAACCACCTTTAAGTAGAAAACTAATTTAGGAACGTTTCCTCTTTGCTCAGGAATATATTAGTCGTAGACTTTCAGATTGGAAGAGCATTTATTTTTGCGATGAAGTCCTATTTTTAGACAAGACGCCGAAGTGGGCACATACGGTAATATGCGAGAAGAACTTTCAAAAAATATACAGTATTGACGCCGACTGTCATCGACTTATGGTTTGGATGGCCATAAAGTTCGGAGAGTGACCGATTTGGCGGTCAACAAAGGACACCATAAAGAGCCATACCTTCGTGGGCATATAAAAGGATGCCCTCGGATACAAGAGCATTCAAAGACGTCAGATGGACACCGCTAGGTTGCAGGATAACGCCCCTGTTCACCGATCAAAGGAGGTATGATAATCATTTACCTTAAGATTAAAATCGACTGTTTTCAGACAACAGCTTCCCTTTCCGCCTGCGGAGCATTTTTATGCCACCCAATTCTCCGGAACCTTAATACAATTTAAAATATATTTTTGTTAATCAAGAGGAACTGAACGAAGCCAGCTAAACATCTGAGAATGGAGCGGAATTGGGAATTTGTGCTTAATAGTTGTATACACCAAACAACCATTGACAACTTGGTTCTCTCCATGCCCTCTCGACTTACGGCTTTTTTGAACGCTAAAGGACAATCCACTAAATATTAATATATAACAAAGTTATTAATTCTCCTTATTTTGTACTTTTATCTTTTTTTCCTACACTGGTGTCACTTACACAAGGACTTCAATAATTAACCTGCCGTACATTCCTTTTTTTCGATTTCACAGTTTCCGATAAAACTAATCGGTTCTCACTTAATAAATCATACTTTATGAATTCAAATATGATTTACTTTTGAGAGGTTTTGTTCCTCTAACGTAATATTAAATGTGCGTCCGTGGGGTAAACGCTGTGCGAGCTACAAGGATTTTCGTAAGATGTTAACGGTATATCATGCAGCATTCGCCATACTGTATTTCCGCTATCACTTAAATCTACCCCCTGAGACTTTCACCTTCTGTACCGACCTGTTGATGCACTTGGCGACTTCATCGAAATCGATGGTTGAACACATACATATCACCTATGCGGTGGAAGCTGAACCATAGATAAATGTACATGCAAATGTGAGCAGACAGCTCATCGCAACATAAAAACGTTACAAGAAAGGATGCAATCGAAAATGAAAACCTCAACGGCGGATGAAAGGTGATGGCTACAGCCCCAGGCAAAAGACCCTCATGGACTAGCGACCACATAGAGAGGGAGATAGGCTACTACAACAGGGATGATCTTGATTCACTAACCAAGAGTGGATGAAAATACAGAGTACCAGCGAGATCACATAGACAGTTGAGGCAACTTCGCAGAATTTCAGTTCACCTCCGCACGTCCCAAACAGCGCGAAGACATAGGGGAAGGTGGGGGCGCGAGCGGAGAAAATAACAAGTTTAACGTACAAGATTTTTTCTTCGACTGGCCCACGCGTAAGTCAATTATAGTTCCGCGCCGACTAGGTGGTAGCAGTGCTGATAGCAACTGTTCGTCCAGACGAGACTTTGAGGCGGCAGGGGTTTGCAGCCCGGCAGCGGGACGAAACTCGCCTGGTGAGCCTTCGCTAGTCTCCAGCACTGCCTTACCGACAACGATCCGCGAGGCAGACAAAGCCTCCGCACAAACGGCTATGTAAGTCTAAGGTGAATCGTAGGAGAAAAAGGAGAGGCGGTAGGAACAGGAAAATACATGGGCAAAACGTATAAAAAAATTAATACTCTGGAGGGGTAGCATATAAATCAGAAGAGCATTATGTGCTGACTCAGAAAAATGTGCAACCACGTACAGATTTATTAGGATGATAGTAAGTGATAAGGGGGAAACGGCCGTCGCGCCGAAACTGGGCCGATTCACGCAACAGGTCATCAGAGATACAGGAGAGGGTCAAAATTTCGCGCGGGTAGGAGGGACAGACCTAGATAAAAGCGAGTGCACGAAAAGTAAGCTGTTAGGATGAGGTTTGATTTTTACAAGGCACAATTAATGTTCACTATGACTTATGAGAACTGTAAGCGACTATGCTTATCGGCGACTGATAATTCGACAGTCGCAGACGATTATGACCACACGGGCCATGCGCAGCACCGGCGGCATGCGCTTGGATTAGTTTATAATATAGCAGAGTAACGCAGCATTTACCACACTTTCTTTCCTTATCCTTCGGGCTTCGAGAGTAACACGACTGCCAGATGATCTTTCGACGTCCACACAATTTCTTATAACAGAGACCCATACTTCTTTGTCCAAGACTGGTTCTTCGACGACAGTCTGTTATATTTTGCCTAGGAACACTGAAATTACTTGAGCCCATTGTTCTCTTTAAGTCGTTTGATTAAATTTCACAGTGTTAAAGATACTTTAGACATTTTACCGGCGTAAAACTTTAAAAAGAGGAGGAAACAGCTTTCTAGGATCCCACTGCGTGTGAACTGTGGTTCTGGAGAAACGGGGTTTAACACTATTCTGTGGTGAGATCGCAACACGTGGAACGTCACAAGAAAAATTCGATCCAATATTCAGGTCTAAGGTAGATTACGGTTTTTTTTGCGGTTCACGGAGTCTAAATCAATTTTTAAAAAAGATGTTACTGACAAACACAGGGACCAATTCTGACTTATTTGTCGTCAGTGGACAGTGATGACAGAATCTCGGGTTTCACAACCTAGAGTCGACCTCCCGAGTCAGACAGGCTTGCATCGTGTCCGCTGAGATCTAAAATACTTCGTCACATCTGAGTGGTGGTCGTGGCTTTCTTTAACTTAGGAAGAGGACTCTTTTATGTTGATTGTACTTTTATTTAACGGGTGATCGAAAGGGGCGACTAAGGCCACGCTTTTGTGGCTCTAACAGACTTGAACCATGCAACCGAAACTACAGTCCTGAAATAAATTCGTTATTTTTAGGCGCTCCGGAAAAGATTAAGAAAAAATTAAAATAATGGGCAGTTATTTATTCTAGAAGAGTATGATTGGCTAACGACGGATAATGCCATAGATTTGCGTCTGCAGTGATCACTTGCATCGCAAATTGTTATAACCTTGCGTGTTCCTGTGTCAACACTGGTTATATCCCCCAGTGGCGTGTTAGGAAGAGAAGGCAGAACAGGATAGCAGATAATATTTTACTTTCACAGTTCCTGCTAGTACACCAGCTCTTTCTTCTGTGTGTCCTCTGTTGTCAGCAGTGTGTATTCTGTCATCGGTAGCACGCTCTCGTGTGGGCCGGCACTCATTGTTCCCTATTGGTCCTCCGCGAGTGACCGATGGTGGCAGCCATCGGCAGTGTCCTCAGCGTGATCTTCCGGTGGCAGAACCCGACCTGCGGCGGTCTCGCGTGCGCGTGCCTTGTTGTTCTCTTGGACCCAGGACGACCCAGTGATAACTCGCGTGCTGGGCCGTCCTAACAGGTAATAAGCTAGAAATAGCAATTCCTATCTTCGATATCTGGCGGCATGCTTTCCTGCATATGCTTGGTCGCTATCCTATTACGTAAGACGACTACATGTTGAGCCCCAAGGCAAAACGGGATGAACACGTCTCGAACCCTAATAGATGATCGTCTTTCCGATACATTCCAGATGTTTTTATTTCCTTTTCCTGAATTACGCTACCAAACGTTAATCGAAAACAAATATGACCAGTGACGATCTTGTGCACAGAACCACCTTTACAAACACCTCCGTATGCCGCGGTGGTTGTTATTACTTGGCAGGAAACTGTTCCTGTAAGTAGTGGCAGTCTATGTCAGTGGCTTTTAAATCGAATGGCTTATATCCTTAGTGTAGCCCTCGAGGTGATGGATGCTGATTAAATGTTCAAAGCCAATCAAGAAATGGAGAAGAAAGTGGCCCGAACTTCTGTAATGTAAGATCCTTTATACAGCCCCTGAAGTGCAGTATTCAATGTTTTACCGTTACCACGACACATTATGAAGATAGTGGCGCGATGCAAACAGACCTGGCATGAAAAACAATGCGCAGAAAGGAAGTGGAGCCCAAAGGAAAAAACTTTGGGCACAAGTGGTCTACTGTGCCCACCAATTGTATGCTAACTAGAAACTGCACAGAAACGCACCCAACATGAGTCTAAATGCTTAAATATATTTATAATTCGAGCTAGTTAATATACGATAGCACGCTAGTTTTTGATAGCGCGTCTTAATGGCTAACTAACTGAATTACACTTGGCAAAATAACGACTTGGCTAGTGAGTACTTTCCATAGCTTTTAAAAAATATGCATCTAAAATTCACTTGACGTTCTGGCTTGAAGGAAATAACGTCTCCACCAAGGTTTAGATGCGTCTTTCGACTTTAAATAAAACTTAAAAGTCCCATATAACTTTAAGCACAATTAAATTAACGTTTTTAAGCCTTAATTGGCTCCTTATTGATCATAAAAAGTCAAAACACGTATGGACCGCTTGTACGATTTAAAAACAGTATTTATAAGCAAGGCATGAATAAGAAGACAGGAATGATCATGATACCGTCTAAACATACGTATAATTACGCATTTCAAAAAATGATATATACCTTTGCTCAAGTAGAAACTTTAATATGTAGTTTACCACAAAACCAGTGTGAGAAGACAAACCTTTGTGCAATATTTTAGAAAGATAGAACATTAATACCAACTTATACATTTGATGAAAAGAATTCGCATTATCATAGTAATTTGTTTTCAAAAAGTAATTCACAGAGATTACTAAAAATATGCTGACGCAATGTTCGGGATGCTGCTGCATACGTATTGGCTTGAATCCTGTTTCAGACTGTTTAGCAGTTAAACACTACCTAAGTGGTCATTTACGCTTGCCGTCACATTTAGAAATGTAGACTCGTGTTTCACGCATTTCGGCGTTTGATATGCACAGATTAAAAATCATTACCAGAACTATTTGCGAACTTATAGTAAAATAGAGAAGTATAAAGGGCAAATACTCACGGAATAGTCGGCGTTGACTGAACTGATACGACACTCGCTGCTTTTTAAGAGACTGGAAAATTCGCGCTTCAGCGAGAAAATTTGCCAGCCGTCCTCCTCAAACGTGAAGCTGGGTTTGTAATTTATGGCGTAGAGAAGTGAGGCGTTTTCTGAGGAGTAGAATAAAAATAGGGTTCGTTAAGAAAACCATAAAATTCGGTCAGTATAACTGCTCACACCACGCCCTATTTTTTCTTTACAACAGCCCGGCAAAAGAAACTTTGTAATATTGCTATAATTTCGTTAGTTTAGAAGAGCGTTCATTAATAATTAGGCCAAAAGACCCACACAGGCGATCTTGTAGAAAAATGTTTTGAGTGAAATAGTATTACATGAGACAATGCGGCGTACAGTTCAGTTGAAAAAGTTCACACTTGTAGGTACAGCACGCGCCAGAACTCAGCAAACATGGACCTAAACCTTGAAATATAAGTATGCGGGGAGACCTACGTACAAAGGGTGAGCTAAAGCGCATCGGGGTTGGAAAGGGTACTATAAAATTCCATTAAAACAGATCGATTATATCTTAAAGTAATAGAAACCTATGAATATATATTAAGGGGTTACGAAATTAAAAGCGTTTCCAGTTTGTCATTAAGTTACGAGCTATTGAGAAACAAAAAATTCGTCCAAAAATGTTCTACAAACGCATTTTTAAGGATTAAAAATTGATATAGGTTTTGATTTCATCAAATGGGGCAAATGAACTATTAAGACTTGCGAAATTCCTCTAGTCATCTAGTGGATTCTAGATTGATTGCTTAGTAAATACTGCTTGAGCAGTCAGCTAACTGCATCAGAATTGGTGAATCCCATACTTTGCAGTAGGCTGGGCGGGTAAATTTATCCAATTGTGATTAGACTCATGGCTCCCGGTGGAGACCTGTTAGCTCAGTTGGTTAGTGTTGACTTTACTCAAGTCTTCTCCCGCTAGAGTGCGTTCGAATCCCAACGAGGACACGGAGTTATCTTACAATTGGGCAAAAGGATTATGTAAATCTGCCGAACCCCTGTAGTAATAAGAACATAATCATCGCAGGACTTTGTTATGACAGTCATTTTCCCAAGTGATTGAGATTTACTTTACGTGAGCCTCGAATTATGGCTGAAACCGTCATTTATAAAAAAAATACTGCAAAGTGTCACTGCATATTTAAAACTTCCAAAAATTTCTCTCTTTCGTTCTGGCAATTAAATAGTAACATCTAAAACTGAATTGTTCAAGGACACTTGAAGATGACCTCGAGACTCAGTTCACTCTACCTTCACCGGAAATTAGACGATAATTTTGCGGGAGCAAAATTCGCTTAGTCGCTCCCCGACCTTTCGTCATGCAACCTTTATGAAAACCATTACTCCTATGGCATCTCTGTTTGAATAATTAAAAGACTATTTGCCCAAGTTATCAATGTTTCGGATAGTATAAAAAATGTGCAGTAAATTTGCGCATATGAATGTAAAAGCCGAAGAAACAGCAAACGGGTAACTGACTGCTGCAGTGCACATGAAACTAATTCTTGAAGAATAGTCCGCCCAATTCATGTTTGAAAAAGCTTTTTAAACCTTAGTATATATTATGTTTAATTTCTACATTTGTCTCTATGAACGTGCATTATGAACTCATATCGATTAAATTTGTCCATGTGACATTCGTTTTCATGGCATGGGAATTTTTATTTTGTGAACATTTTCGTATCTATTAATTGGAATTTGTTTATTTTTTAATGACACTTTTTATTCGATGCATTTTGACAGGCTTCCGATTTACAAGGAACACTTTCCGAATTTATGTCTATTTAATGAGTTATGCCACCTACTATAAGCTGTAGGTATGAAAATGAACCAGTAAAAATAAGGCTACCGTTTGATATTCCATCGATAGACCTTCCAATAGTGACATACCATAATCTTAATTATTTCTAATAGCAGTGTATACGTCACTATTTTTCATAAAAATATGTCGATACGAAGCTTAAGTTTGATAGGTAGCTTACTGAAAAAAAGTTGACGTAACAAGCGTATTTCAGAAAATCTGGGCACTAAAGTTTTGCATCGAATATTTCTAGAAATAGAGGCTTAGAAATAAGCTGGCGGTGAATCCTGCTACATAAGATTCAGCTACTTCGGATTGCAATAATCCATGACGTTTAAGATGTCACGTCATATTATAGCCAAATGAGGTGTAAAAACCTGTCAGAAAATAGGCAGATCAAGTCGTTTGGCAGGCTTTAGAAGACGTGGCTTGTGTGTCACATAATATAAAATATTATTTCGTACGTACACATTTCTGAATCTGAAGAACATTCCAGTTGCTACGGAAAATAATTTTTTTTTAAACTTTTGCCAAAAAAGCCATGAAAAGCAGCCACTTTTACGTATCTCATAGGGGATGATTAAAATGGGTTAAACGAGTCAAGTAATGACTGATATTTGAGTTGGATGACATAGTTGGACGAATGAGTTCCAATAGAATGCCGGCATTCTAATATGCCCGAAATAGCCTAGAGCCATGTTTAATTATCATCACCATTGTATGCTTGTATAAACAGTATTTGCTAGGTCGAAGTAAGAGTAAGAACTTTGGCTATTATGACTTATCGGGAAGTATTACCTACGATAAGGAGAAAGCCTACGAGGATATAGGTTGGGACAGAACGTCCAACTAGTGAAGGTAAGAGTTCACGTTCTGCCGATTGTGATCTTCCAACCATCACGACAAAGATATTGAAAAAAGTAGTCAGTTCTAACTTACTCGCACATATCACCTAGCCATAACTCCACACGATTTAGGAACATTTGGGGTTTGAGGACTTTTAATGAGAAAAATTAGACAACAATGAGTATTTCGTGTACAAAAAAGCAGAAGCAACGTAAGAGGGGGCGTGGTCAGACCTCGGTTGCAGTAATCGTTCAGCGATTGATAAATGCGATACATTTCTTCATTTGACTGAACACTCAGTTCGTATACGAGGAGTTCCTTAGTGCCGATGGAGAGTGTGAACCAGCCAGGACCAACCTGATGATAGCGACGCTGGGCCGGCCTGATGAGCGGGCTCAAGGAGTCAATTTCCCGGGACTTCACCTGATAAAAGACGGTGGTGAAGAAAGCATGCAGTTAAAGTTTAACTGAGCTTCTAAAACCAGTTTATTAAAAATATATAAATTTTAGTACAATGCACATAAATTCTCTCTAAATTGCTTTACTCATCAATATGCAGATATCTTAATTATATGTTTTGCAAAGATTTTCAAAAACGGCAGTTATAAAAAAATTAAATTAGATTTGCGAAAATTCCCGTTGAAAATTCAGAAGATAAATTGGCGAACATACGTTTGGTTTCGATTAGGCACATTCAGTCACAAAAAGGGGACTGGCTGAGGCCAACATATAAAGAGGTTTTAGTGGTTTGGTTGCCAATCGTCACAGAAGGGTTGGAAGATAGGGAAAAGATATTTAGCTGGCAGGTTATTGGATTTTGGAAAAAAATGAAATTGAGAGAGAAGCTAAGCAGGTGGGATTTCTCGTGTTTTAAAGCGAGAAAACTGATCACTGAAATGCCAAAAAACTGATGCACGAAAAAAGGGACAGATCGGCATTGTCACTTTCTTTCTGGTTCAAGGGTAATGATCCAAACACCTTTGTTGAGCCCTTTCATGCACACAGTGAGATTTTTGGCGGTAACTCAGGATGAGAGGATCCAAACCTTTTCACGGTCGAAAACTGACTTTTGGAGCTCAGAAATAGTTTATTGTCATGCTATTTGCAGTTGTAGCCAAGAAATCCCCTCCTTATACCCCAAAACTCCAAAAAGAGCGGCAGTTTCTATAGTTAGTGAGAGGTCTTTGCAAAATGACAGCCAGAACCAAAACACAACCTTATTAAGAAGCCCGTTGCTAGAACAGCGATATTACGGCGTCTTTGTATCAAAAAATAACGCAAGCCCTTAAAAGACAATAAGTTTTCATCGAAAGAAAAATCCTGCCTACCAAAATATTCGAAGAGCAGTGAAGATTGGAAGCTGAAAAAGATATCGTATTGGTTAGCCTTGGTATTCAGGAGGACAGTCATTCACGCAGACAGAAAGCGGAATAAAACTTTGTGATTCAAGTGGTCAGGTTTCTAGTCGCGCGATTGTTACTAGGACAAATCACAAATCCCGCATATTGCGCGGTTAACATTTTCTGAAGAATGAAAAATAGTTGTCCCACAAAGTCACCTAAATTGAAGGGGTCTGGGGTGTAAAAACTGTTCCACGTTTTCGCATCTAATTACCCTACAAACATACATACATGCACGCCGACAGTTCGACCGTCGATATCGACTATGTCTACCACGAGCTTCAGCGAGTGGAAGCATCGCGGTGACTTCCACTGGATTATAGTGCAAGTAGACTCACGGAGAATCTAGCCCACTCTCACCACTCCCACGCTAGACGCGATGTCAAGACAAAAGTCAAGACGGGAGAAGTGGGAGGGCGCAGGCGGCTGGTGCGACCAACGTTCAACACGCGTACCAAAAGCACACCTCGCTAGGTAGACTCCCGCCTGGGAGCGTCATAAGGACTACATTAAAAAGGAGCCATTGAGCCTGACTCTCAGCTCGCAGTATGCCACTTCACACAAAAAGACAGACACTGGACTGACTGCGGTGTACAAGTTATCCCATCAGTTGGCAACCTTTCAAGCCACAGCTTTTAGCGCACCGCGATAGCTTCAAGCGCATCACATTGATTATAGTGATAAAAAAAATGCGCGGAGGGTCTACCTCAATCTCTCCCCCACCGCCAGCAACAGCCAACCACCTGAGGTTGGATGGGCGTGGTGCTGAAAAGGAAAACAAGTCGGAAGAGAGCATGCAATTCCGCGGGCTTTCGAATTTGAGCTGCCGGTTTTTTTGCTCTCCATTCACGCGGGAATTTATTAGTGTATACCAGACTGTCTACTTCTCTACTTTGTTTTTCTGCATTTCTGGACATGAGGTAATCTCTGCTGTACACTCGTACCTTTTTGAATGCTCGAAGGACAAATATTCTATCGACGGAAATTCATAACGAACATTCATGTACTTTTGGATTAATTTGCAGAACCTGCAGTACATCAGCACCAAATGTTATCCAATGGAATGCAATACGATCGCGTAAGCACCGATGCGGTTGGAAACAAGCTATGAAGCGTCAACCATTAGCCTCAATTTCTCTTCCGGGTCTAATGTCCACTAACTGCAGGCCTATTTTCAATAAAAGTCTCGAATTGGATGCACTTATGTTGAAACAGGAACACAGTAAGTGCGGTGTAATCTGTCTTCAAGAGACCTGGCTCAATAGGGATATAGAGTCGCAGCTCATCACACCTCCAGCTTATTGCTGTTTTCGTTCGGACAGAAAATCCCGATCAATCAGCAGAGGTGGCGGAGTAGCAGTTTTTGTAAACCAGCAATGGTGCACAAACTGTAAGTCCCTTTTTTCTTACTCCGAAGACCACATAGACGTTATTGCAGTAGTTTGTAGGCCTAAATTTTTACACAACTCAAAAGGCATCATTTATGTTAGTATTTACATACCCCCTTCCACCTGTCCAGATGCCCTTACCCACTTTTTCGATTTTCTTTCCCAAAAGCTTGCCGCACTGTCTTGCGAGCATGTAATTATTTTATGTGGGGACTTCAATCGAGTAAATCTACGTCCCCTCATAGTGTTAGGATTTAGTGACTTAGTTAATTTCAATACACGAGATGACGCCCCACTCGATCATATCCTGACTAACTATCCAAAGCTTTTTGCTGTAAAAAATAGAGCTCCATTGGCAGGCTCAGACCATTCCGTACTGCTCTGTCAACCAAAAATCTATTCTAAGACCAACAAAGGGCTATTAGTAACGCCCGAGAGGAAATTACACATTCGTGACACGTCTCCACATAATATTTCCTTGCTTCAGACTTGTATATCTGAATGCATTCCCATCTTTCTCGAAAACAGGAATGTCGAGTCGTGTTCGAGTGATCTTACAACATTTCTCAACGGAATTTTTAATATTTGTTGTCCTTTTGACACGGTCATGGTTAGACCAGACCGAATATCTTCTCCCCACTTAAAAACTTTGAGAAGAGACAAGGAACTGTTCTACAAACTAGGTTTACGAGAAAGATTGAAGGACGTTAATGCCCTTATAAAACGCGAGATCGCAAGACTAAATGACCTTTTTGTTAGTCAGTTATTTACTTCTTCTACATCTTCGTCTCCTCTCTCTTCATCCGAAATATGGAAGTCTTAAACGTCTCACTGGTCAACGCAATACGCTGGCACATGTTGACGCTGACCTAGACAGCTTAAACTCAAACTTCATCCATACTCCCACCGAGTCCTATCTCCCGACAAATGATATTTCGTTACCACCAAGTGATTTTTCTCCAGTGTCTGTGGCAACAGTGATGAAACACCTAAACAAGGTTAAAGGTACAACAGCTGCCGGACCAGATGGCGTTTCCCCATTTCTCCTTAAATCTTGCTCTTTTCAATTAGCTCCTGTCTTGGCACATCTTATTAATTTATCTTTCATGGAGTCCAAGATTCCTGACGGTTGGCGTTCGGTCAAAATCACTCCTATCCCGAAAAAACCCACTTCAACGGGTCCCAAATCCTTTCGCCCAATCGCCTGCTCTTCTGCACTCCTCAAACTTACAGAACGAGTCGCTTTGGACACCATTAAGCCGTTTTCATCCAATTTTTCTGATCCCTTGAAGTTTGCGTATAAGGCGAGGCGTAGTACACTAGATGCAGTTGCTTTAGTAGTCCACTCTGTTCTTAGGAACTTGGATAAGGGATGTCGTGCTTACGCGTGTGCTTTTCTTGACTATTCCTCAGCCTTCAACACGATCCCGCGCCATCTTCTTCTTAGTAAAACCTCTGCATGTGGCTCTCCTGGCTGGGTTGTCTCATGGCTAAGGGACTATTTTTCTTCCCGCACCCAATTCGTTCAGACTGGGAAGCGAAAATCCACGGTCCTTCCCAACAATTGTGGAGTTCTGCAGGGGTCTATATTATCCCCTCGTCTTTTTTCCTTCCATACTGATGACCTACGATCTCCAAACGCATGTTTGTTTGCCAAATACGCTGACGATATGGTTGTCGGCCATCCTCTCAAAAACCAGACCCATCTCCAAACACTGAAGGATGGACTGGACCATGTCACAGCATGGTCGTCAGAAAATGGCCTTTTACTTAATGAGCGGAAGTCAGTCCAGTGCATTTTTCGGCTGCGACCCCCTACCAGCCCTGAAACCATTGACTTTCTGCCCAACAATGTATCCTCCTTCCGATACCTTGGTGTAACACTTGCTTCCAACCTCTCATTTACTCTTCATATTGAAGACCTTTTTATAAAAATCCGCAAACTTTTGTATTATGTCCGCCGCTTGCGTTCATATCGCACCCCACAAGCTCTCATCTGGCGTTTTATAGATGCCTGTATCCTCCCTCTCCAGTTACTTTTCCAGCACTACTCAAGAAAGACTTGCTTATTATTAAACGTATTCTCCGCATGCTCTCTTCAGCTGCCGGTTATTCCTATGTTTTTTTAGCTGACCTCATCATACAGCGACATTTTAAATCGGTCAAGAATTTCGTGGACCGTATTCTAAGTGAGGTCGCTCACCCTCTCCACTCTGAATTAATGGCTGCGAAATCTTCTCGTACCATGCGCCGAAGCTTCCGTCATATGACCTGCCGTACATCGGCCTACCAGTACTCGGTACTCCCATTCTTAGCACGATTCCTCACGTGTGAAGAAATTGAAATTGAGAAGCTGAAGGCAGACCTGTCTCCATAACAGATGTGGTAACCGTGTCGACTTCTTACTTTGAGCATTTTGTTATCTTTGACCGTTTACTCTTGAGCTTTTTGGACCCCATAATTGATCTTATTTTTACTCTCCGTGAATGGAGCCACTTTTTTGCTGAAAATTTTGATATTATCATCAAAATATATTTCTCTATCTATCATCTATCATCATGCCCATCTCCGACATACATATATACATACATACAGTAGATTATATATATGATGAAAGGCTGGGGATTGAGGAGATTTAACACAAATTTGAGGTTGTTTATTTAGTTCATTAGGTTGACTTGAGGCGCAAAATGCTGTTTATTAGAATTGAATTCCGTTCAGATCAGTATACTGGGAGAAAAGAGAGGCAGAAATGGGCGAAGTCCAGCGTTTTTTGATATCCAAGGAATTCCCTACGCTATTAAACGCTGCGGAAAATAATTTCCTGTGTGTGCATGTTGCACTATAAAAGAAAATTCATGAAGAGCAGGAACTTTTTTAATTATATCTGATCACAAAACGGAAAATTTTGTTTTACGTCAATGAAATTGAGGTTAGTGTAATTATGAGAAAGCGCATTATTTTGCGGAAAATAATAGCGAAATTTGTGCTATAAAATTGAGTAATTAACTTTTAAAGCTGTTACTTGCTATACCCCAATTAAAATGTATATTGTATATTTGAAGGGTCGCAGGCAAGGAATGCGTATGAGGATTTTATTAGTATAAAGAAACCAAATCAATTTTAGAGTCAATATGGTGTTGAAGACAGTTAACATACATTTGAGTGAGTTGTCGCAGGAAATTGTTAAACAGTTTTCTCAAAATCGCCATTGATATTATTGCCACTCTGTTCTACATTTGTTATGATAGAACTGAGCCTAGAAGTAACCAAATATACTGAAATTTGTTTCGATTTAAATGGAAAAGTTAGCTTCTTCATTTATAACAGAAGATGTGTCCATAATTTTTAGGGAAATCAATAAACTGGCCCAAATTTCCCATTCTGATCTTGACTTAATCTACAAAAAAATAAAGTACGCAGATATCCAACGCCAAAGTATATAACTAAAGCTCTTTTTCAAGCGGTAAATTGTTATAGAAATTGTTAAAATCAATCTTAGGCATATTCATTCGCGACTTTTGTTGTACACATTCACTTTTCTCAGCAATGAGTTGACATGCTTGGGTGGTTCTGAAACCATGACAAACATA
>JAYGXS010000010.1:11433475-11465272 GCA_036362985.1 Ligula intestinalis
GTACGAGGTGTCTTGCACAGGAGACTTGAGGAGCGTTACGACGAAACCCAGAGTCCACTTAAAATCGAACACCTCGTGAGACTCTTCGAATTTTGTCAAAAGACCTACTTCACCTTTGCTGGAACAACTTATGAACAAATCAAGGGAACTCCAATGGGCTCTCCAATTTCCGGTCTAATAGCAGAATTGGTCCTGCAGGAGCTGGAAAAGATTGCCTTCACCCAACAGCCACTGATCTTTTGGCGCCGTTACGTTGACGACACGTTCGTTATCATCAAAACGAACACGCTGCAGAGCTTCCATGATCTCTTCAACTCGATCTTCCCAGATATACACTTCACGCGGGAAGAAGAAAAGGATCAGCAGGTACCCTTCCTCGACGTGCTCGTCATGCGAACTCTCGACGGCACAATAGAAACGAAGGTGTACAGAAAGGTAATGAAAGGCGACAGCTTCTCAGTTTTCACAGCAATCATCCGATGGCTCATAAACGAAACTTTGTGAGAACGCTGTTCAAAATAATCCAGACACACTGCAGAAACCCGGAAGAAAGAGCACGTGAGGCTTGACATCCGCGCGAACAGTTTATGCAGAGCGGCTATCCTAAAGCCTTCCTAAACCGATGCCTATGGCCCCGCCCTCTGAGGACCCAAACAGAACCACCTCCCACAATTTGGCATGCGCTGCCATATATCAAGGACGTATCGGAAGCGACCGAGCGCATTGCCGCAGGACTAGACGTTTGAATTGCGCATCGTCCGAAGGCTACAATGCGCAGCCGAGTCATAAAGATCAAAGGTCGGCTAAATCCCAGTGAGCAGTCGGATGTGGCGTATTGCATACCATGTATAAACTGTCCTGTAAATTATACGGGACAAACTGGCCGCACCATGGGTTTGCGCATACAGGAACACAAATCGACTGTTCGACGGGGTGATGAATCTTCGCAAGTGGCCGGTCACACCTACGGGGCGAGTTACGCGTTCAACTTCGCAGCTGCGAGGATAATTGCACGTGCAAGCAGCAAGACGAACTGAGAGCTGATTGAAGCCTGAACGTCGGATGAAAACTCAGTTAACCGATGCATCGAGCGTGCGCCTTCATATGTTGCCTTGCGTGGTTATCTCCGAACTCATGGCACTGGTGGTCCTGTCCCTCCCTCCCTCCCTGCTACCTTCCCCCCCCCGCCCCTATGACGGATAATTGATCTGTCCCCTTATACATTTTGCTTGCTCTCGTTAGCAGTAAATCCCCCTTTATATGTTGCTTGCTTTCTTTGACGGTTAATTGGCCCCTTCCCTTTGTAAAAATTTTGTTTGCTTCCTTTGATGGTTAATTAACCTTCTACCCCCTGTTAATTTTGACTGCTTTCGTTGATGGTTTTATCTCTTACGATGAACTCCCGCAAGAGTTCGAAATCTCAGACAAATAAGACTCCGATTCCGGTGATCGAATCTGCTTCTTCTCTATCTTTAAATACAAATGAACTTGTGTAAAATTTTGGAAGGGCATACATGTCCGTGTCCTAACTGTTACCTTAATCGCTCTGTAAATTAGCGCAAGACTCCCGGGTTAAGGGGGCAGTTCGTTTTTCCGAGTCTTACGGGGTTTTATCTCCAGATCTTTCTTCCGGACTGACTGGTGGGTTTCTCTACGTGAAACCAATGAACACATCTAAAAATTACGATCGGTTGAATTCACAACACCATCGCTAGTTTTGTGTCTTTTATGCTCACTTGAATCATGTCATCCGTTCCTGTTCTGCAGCCTCGAGCGGCACGAAAACCTATGAAGCCTTATTAACTGCAACTACCATATGCAAATGGTAATTTCGTTACTTTTGGCTGCGGAAACTAACGTCTATGGGTCCGAACGTGCTCTCGTTCGCACACGTTTAAAAGTCCAATTTTCGTCCGCGCACAAAATAACTTTTGTAGGAAGCCTTGATGTCGACAAATTCGAACAATTTAACATAGGTCAGGCTGTGAATACAAAAATTTCGTCACACTCCTTATAACTGTTTGCGATGTGAATGGAAACTTATTGCTGACAATTCAGCCAAGATCCATCTATGGTGTGAGCACTTCTACGTCTTCTTAAACTTCGGTGACCAACTCACAATTCCTTCTCTTTTTCCTGTCGTGCGCACATCCTTCCCAATTTGATATCATCCACGCAATACTAAGACTGCATGATAACAAGATTGTCTGGAAGGAGGTCATCTCCGCTGAAGAATAGAAGTCTTTTGTTGCTATCGAGCTCCTGGTCCCCCAATGTGCTTGGGGAAGCATGAGGACATGAACTCAATCCCGGCAACCGGGGATCGGTCATTCTCGTGCCCGTTTATAAAGCTTGGGCACCGTAAGGCAGCTTTTTGGTCAGTCATTTCTCATTGATACCACTGAAGTCGTCATCCGACCAAACAGCAAAAACATGAACATATTCGTCCGTATTATTTTGCTGAGGAAAATGCCTGGCCTTGGCTTCCTACTATTCCGCGATTATAGAGGCTGTGAAATGTCTCTCCTCTCCATTTAATGTTTCAGAAATATGTGAACACATCTTTTAGATTTTGGCTTGTGAGGCTGTGTGATCAGATCCACTGTGATTTTCTTTTATTTTTATCTAACAGTACATTTGATGATTATTGCTTGTGTTTCGTGAGTATTCGCACCTTCGCCGTATATCTTACTACTGGCAACTTTTTTCTTTCTTTCGCTAAGACTGTATGGACAGAGGTCTACCAAAAGCAGCTCCTCGGTACTGGCCAAAAGTCGCTAGCTGCATACCGGCATCTCCTTTCACAACTCCACGGAGACTTTACCAATGCGAAGCTAGCTGTTCAGCTACTCCAGCAGTACGTTCTTCTATCAGAAATCACCCCACACCTATGTTTGCTACCAGTGTATTTTTTAGTTACATTAGCCGGTCTCTCATGAAATGTTAACCAAAATTCTCGAAGGGGTTTTCGATTAAAAAGAGTAGATAGATTGGGTTAAAATATTGATTACCATGCAGCATTATCCCAAGGTATTGCAGTCACACCAAAATACAGGCTTTGACTGAGCTTCTTTTTTGTTACGTAAAAACACGCGACAAAATGGCTTCTTAAATAGTCTACTTTTTTCACATCTTTTATCGATGTCCTTATATATTAAACTATATTTAATTCGAAAACATACCAAAGTATTCTTTCTACATTCTTTTTTTAATTTGACGCATATGTGACGAGTCTGAATCGTCAGACAGATCAGTAGTGTTCCCAACGAGTCTAGGCATTATGTTTTACTTTGTGATCAGTTAATAACGTAATTTTTTATCTCTCGCTAGCAAAAATAACTTTTGTGGAACAATTACTAAATAGACTCCAGGTTACCCTATCAGATTTCATGACTATGTGAATATGGATTTGTAGATACTTAACGCCAACCGCATTTTACTTCTAGACTCGTTTCGAACCTTCAGGAGGAGGCCGTTTCAACTGGAATCCTACCTGCTACAGCCTAGACTGATGTGGGAACTCAACAGGCTCCTCTCATTTCCGTGGCATCTGAAATTAAATTGACTTTTTTTATATTTGTGCCCTTCTCTCATCTTCTTTATCTATCCTATGATTATATACTTTTACCCAGTGAGTAAGACATTTTCATCCTTCTTCCATCTATGGTGCAATCATTTTGCGGTGCTGCCAACACGAACGTTCGACCCTCGCATTCGACCACGTTCACCATGTGCTCCACAGTGTGGTGAAACAGGAAGGGTGGTTTGCGCGCGGATTAGTTTTCAATGATAGTGGTCTTGCGTTGCATCTACCGCAGTTTCTCTTCCCTCATCTGTCCGACGTCAAGGCAGAATCATGAAGACCGGAGGTGGGATCGAATGTGGGCTGCCGGAGCCGCCAAGCCTGACTCAGATTCCACGGGGTAGGCGTGCGATAAAGACCGTATTACGAAAGAGCCATTGCAGTCTGACTCCCAGTTCACCACTCAGCCACTCAACACAATACAACACACCCTAGGCTGACCGCACGGTCAAAGTTATCCCGCCAGTTAGCAACCGTCCAAGCCATGGCTTTTAACGCACCGTGATAACTTCGAGTGCGTCATTTTGTTTATAATAAGGGAAGTCCGCTGAACAGCCGACCTGCTCGCTCCTCCCCCCCCCCCCACCTCCAGCATCGGGCCACCGTTCGATTCGGCCAGTTGCCTGATGTCGGGTGGGCGCGGAGTCTGACAGGACCGGCGAAACCGTCTGCGTGCACTATAAAACGACCTACCGCTCCCCCTGACGCACACACCTGGCTTACCAAAAAGCAGGAGACCCGTTTCCAGTCCACTGGTCAGCCACACAACGCACACTGCGCTGATGATGTTGTCTGGTATAAAGCGTCAGTCACGGTTTTTAGTAAACCGTTATAGTCTGAGGGTCGGATCACACAGACAGCAGAGGAGCCATGTGAAGAAGGAGCCGAGGATCACACTTCCCTCTCATATGAGAGGTGCTGATTACAAACACGTGATGTTGTATGTGGTCGTGTGTGATGTTGAGGCTGATGGAGAGAGATGTGGTAATTTTAATATAGCTGGCGGTTTTCTTCCGCAGCTTTTCATGGAGACAAATTTGGCCTACGTGAATGTGTGTGGATAGTGCATTAATTTAAGCCAGATGCGACCATTGTATGTTAGTGCTGCCAGCACTAGATCACCGGCCTCTATGCAACGCCTGAGGAGTGAATTGTAAGGACAGTCAGAAATGTTTATGATGGTAGAAGGCTTTAGACACAGATTCGCGTCAGTCTGTCAACGGATCCGAAGGTTCGTGAGGGTGTCGAAGAGTTGGCGATTCTTGATATCGGCTAGCGGGTTAAAGTGAGTTAGGTAATCCGCCCCTATGAGGGTTGCGGTAACGTCGGTGATTATGAAGCTCCATTGAAAAATCTGACGAAGCCCGGAGACAAATCTGATGGAGCGCTGAACAAAGGCGGGAATTCTGGAGTTGTTGGCAACGATGAGACATGGTGCTGCTTCTTTGCAGTCGGCCGGCGTCGGTGGACTACACTAACCTCGGTAGCAGAATCAGCTAGGAATTTGGTGCCAGCGATATTATCCCTGAGGAACCAGCTGTGAGTATGAAGATTGGCAGCGCTCCCAGCAGTATTTGTCTCTACTGCCGGAAGTTATGTCCTGAGGTCTTGGCAGATGCCTGAAAAGAATATTGCTGGCGACACCGTCGGGCTACTACATCGAAGTGGTGATACGAGTGCATACTACTAGGACGGGTGTGGGAATACAAGGCAGTCCGCCGTCTTCGCTGTTCTGCACTAGTAAAAGCACAGATCTGAGCTGTCAGCCGTGCGATTAACTTGCCCAATTCGGTCCAAGCGTGTGCTAGATCCCTGAGAAATTTGTTTGGAGAAGGAATTCTCCTCTTGCGAATTTACGGTACAAAGTTGCAAAAGACGGTTGTAGTGGTCAGAAAGTTTGTGAACTGTCGAGAATTCGGAAGTCACTAATATGTGGGAGTGAATGATGTTATATCGACTAATCACATACGTATTGAATTCGTTTCATCTAATACGAGAAGTCAATCTGCTATGAGGAGTGATTTATTCGTCACACAGGGTAGGTTGCCGTGAGATAGCTGTTTGCTTGTAGGGCTGAATAAAGCGTCCCTTCGAGAGCGCGTGGGCAGTGGTTTGTTGTTTATGCGCTTGTCTATGGCCGTATCAGCATTAAATCGAGTCTGTGTATTTGTCGGATGTACAGAGTGCTGATATGCCGACGTACTGCAAGACATGTGACCGATCTCCGGAGGGAAGACTTCAGAGTGGAGAGGGTGAGTGACCTCACTTAGGATGCGATCAGCAAACTGCTTGACCGCTTTAATGTGTCGCTGTATTATATTGTCAGCTAAAAAAAAAACAGGAAACACCGGCAGCTGAAGAGAGCATTCGGAGAATACGTTTAAAACTGACCAGGTCTTTTTAATGTAAACGTGGAAAAATAACTGGAGAATAGTAAAGAATGAGGGGGATAATGCAGGCATCTATAGATAGCCAGATTAAGGCTTGCGGTGGGTGATATGAACGCAAGTGGCGGATATAATATAAAAGTTAATGGATTTTGTTAGGATGACCGAGCACGTCATCCAGACAGACATCCGAGGTTACGCTGGAACCAAGGCGCGCGAACAGACCAGTTCGGCGCATTCAGAACGGGCCAAGTCACGCGACCTTCAACGGCAGAAACCACGCCAGGAGTCCAACGCGTTAGGCGCATGTGAGACCGCTGTCATGTTGAATTCACGCCTGGCCAGGGGAAAAGTGCGCGCAGGGCCACTCATGGAGAGCCAATGAGGAGCAATGACTACTGCACTTAAATAACGACGCTGCGAGCGGAACGACACTCTGTTGTTAGATACGCTTCCTAGACGAGTTCGACCACAGAAGACAAGTCGCTGGACACACAGAAAACAGACTTGATGTACTAGTACACCTGCCAGTAAAGTACTATCTGTTATCCTGTTCTGCTTTCTCTTCCTAACGCGTACTGGGGGATATAACCAGTGTTGACACAGGAACACAACAGGTTACTAGAGACCTTCAATATGAAGAGTGAATGAGAGGTTAGATAGTAGAGTAACACCAAGATACCGGAAATAGGATGTCTCGTCGGGCAGAATGCCAATTGTTTCAGGGCTGGGAGGGACTCGCTGTTGAAAAACACTGGACTGACTTCCGGTCATTAAGTAGAAGACTATATGCTGACGACCATATTGAGACGTGGTCCAAGCCATCCTTCAGTACTTGGAGATGTGTCGAACCTTTAAGAGGATGACCAACAACCATGTAATCAGCATATTTAACAAACAAGCATTCATTTGGCGATCGTAGGTCGTCAGGGTGGAGGGAAAAGAGATGGGGGGATAATATAGACCTTTGGAGAACCCCACAGTTGTTGGGAAGGACCGTGGATTTTCGCTTTCCGCACTGAACGAATTAAGTGGGGGAATTTAAATGGTCCCCAAGCCAAGAGGCAGCCCAGCCGGGAGAGCCGCATGCAGGAGTTTTATTACGAAGAAGATGGCGTGGGGTCATGCTAAAGGCTTAGGAGTAGTCTAGAAAAGCCTATGCGTATGCACGACAGCCTTTATCTAAGTCTTTTACAGCAGAGTGGACTTCCAACGCAACAGCATCTAGTGTACTAGCTTAGCCTTAAACGCAAATGGCAGGGGATCCGAAAACTCGGAGGAAACGGTGTAATTAGGTCCAAGGCAACTCGTTCTGCACGTTTCATTAGTGCAGAAGAGCAGGTAATTAGACGAAAGGATTTGGGACCAAAAGAAGAAGGTTTTTTGGGCTAGGAGTGATTCTCACTGAGTGCCAGTCATCAGGAGACTGGTGTCGGTGAGTCGCAGGCGACCGAGCAGGCCAGTTTGTAAGTTGCGATGGCAGTGAGCGAAGGATAGGTTGACAGGTGCAAAATCGTTTGGAGTTGTGCCGCTGGTACTGATGATCACGCTCATTGGGAGGGGGTTGGTTGGTTAGTAGCCCTTTTTAGATCAGAGGTTCCCACCGGAGTCCAAATTGGGTTCAGTTGGGAGACGGAGAAAAGCCGCGACCTCGGCCGGCTTGAGCCAAAAGGTCCTCGGGGTGAGTTGGGTGCCTGGCTGGGAACTGCAGGCGAAGAGATTACAGCAGTCGTGCGGCGAGACGCCGCAGTCGGGACAGCAGTCGGGTATATACGGGTCCAGCCGGTGGTAGTACTGGCAAAGGAGCATGCAGTAGCCGCTGCGTAGCTGCACCAGAGTACAGCAAGTGACCCTCAGAAGTTCTTGTTCTGAGGACGCAATCGGAGGTGGATAGACGCCGAAAAGGACCGTTGGATGATTACCCCGCTTTTCCTCGACAACGGCACTCTGGTGAAGACGCTGGAAGCTTGTCTTGGCGGCAATGGGTAGATCCTAGAGAGACCAGGCGACAGCTTCCATGTGGAAAGCTCGAATAGACGGCCGAACTTCGCGGCTAACCTCAGGAGCGTGGCAAAGATGGTGATTCGGATGGCCAAATTGCGAACAGGTCCACCAGAACTGCTGGCCTAAGAGTGTGTTGTGAAGGGCGACCGGCAGAACAGAAGACTTTGCATGAAGATGATCGATCGGCGACACTTTATAGCAGCCCGTGATCGTGCGGATGGCATTGTTCTGTGCTGACTGAAGGCGGCGGAGGCTGGAGGAGCTGATTTTGGGAGACCAGATTGGTGCCACATAGGTGAGATGCGGCTTGGTCAGCGCTTTGAATGTGGTCGCCGGTGTCTATTTCGTGCAGTCCCAGGATGAGCCCGCGAGAGCCTTGAGGACCTTGGTGTACCGGCTCACTTTGCTTGCGACCTCCCTTGCATGGTCCGCGAACGTGAAGAGCGGATCTAAACGGACGCCGAGAAACTTTGGCTTACGGACCAGTGGCAAAGCCTCACCGTTGAAGATGATAGCCGTGTGATGATTGAACTCCTTAGGGGTCAGCGTGAAAACAGTGACGGATGACTTGGCTGACGAGATCGTCAACCCGCGCTGAGTGAGGAAGTCCACAACATTAGCATGAATTCCGAGAGGACCTGTGCAGCCTGATAAATGTTATGGTGCTGGCAGAAGAAGATGACGTCATCCGCGTATGATACCACTTTGACGGGTGCCGGAGGGAGTGGCAGGTCCCGCATGTAGATGTTGAACAGCGTCGGGCTGAGCACAGAGCCTTGAGGAACACTGCAGGCCTGCTTACGGGGCTTGGAGAGAATGCCGCGGAAAAGGACACGATCGTGGCGGCCACGGATGTAAGCCGCCAACCATCGGACCAGGCCAGTCGGGACGTTCATGGAGACCAAGTTTTGCAGGAGCTGATCGTGGCGGACGCAGTCAAAGGCTCGTGACAGGTCAATTGAGCCAGCCATGGTCCCCGAAGCGGGCTTCTGTTGATTGAAGCCCTCGAGGATGGCGTCGCTGAGCTCGAAAAGTGCCGTTGTCCCACGACCCGACCTGAAACCATGTTGGTGGCTAGACAGATCCGCTGCAGACGTCAAAATTGGGTGGAGAAGTCGTTCCAAAATCTTTGCCAGTGGACTGAGGAGGGTGGCTGGGTGAAAGGAGGTCGCTAGACTGGGGTCCTTGCCAGCTTTGACCAGTGGAATGATGATGGACTGGCGCCGGCAATCGGGGCTGATTGAACTGGCCAGCGAACGATTGAAAACGGCCGCCAGGTAGGCAGCCACCTTGGGGCCGATATGGCGCAAATGGATAGGTTATCGCAGGGGGTTAAGTAAGTCAAACCGTGCAACTGCGATCTTCAGACCATGGTTTCTTAGTGCAGGGGCGAAGTTGGTAAAGGCCATAGCCTGACTTGGCGAGCCTGCATACGGCAGGAGAGTCAGCTGCAGTCCAAGTGAGGTCTTAGCAGCAAACCGGCCAGAAGACAGAGAGAGCGCGTCCATTGGGTAGTTAGGCCTGGAGATTTTGGGCAAGGAAGCAGCTTGCGTCGGGAACGCGTCCAAGCTTGCCATTCGTCGCTTTGCTCAAACCACATAGATGCGGGAACCGTGAGTGGCTGATCGAGACGTCGAGAACCACGTCGGTGAGCCTTTGGGAAAGTGCACTCCGACGCGAGCTATTCGGCCAGGCATGACCCACTACAAGGTGCCAGGCCATCCGGTCTTAAGGCTTTCGAAACTTTCGTTTTCCTGACGGCGGTGAGGGTAGCGTCGGCCGAGAAGAAGATGTCCGGAGGCGGGACCTTATGGAGGAGACGAAGAGGGGGGCGCTGGCTTTTGGGACTGGGTGCCGAGCGGGGCGATAACAGCTTGTTCATCTTCGCGGCGATCTGACCGTTGTTCGAGATGAATATGTCGTCCCCGAAGCTAATGGACTAGTTAGGTGTGCCAGCCCGGGGCTTGGTCAGATTGCGTAGAAGTTTCCAGGTGGCAGCTGAGTTGCCGTGGAAATTACAATCTGCAAATCTTTCGGGCCAATGTTCCCGTTTGTCGTCGTTGACGGTTTCGGTGATCAACCCGGTGAGTTCGCCGACAAGCGGGTCATTTGCATCTCGCGCTCGAATCTCATCTCTCTCTCGTTCCAGTCGGGGGGGCTTCGCGTGGGTAGTTAGGGTGGAGTATGGGAATGCGACCATTCTGTATGTGGTGGCCTGCTACTGCCAGAAGCATGTGATGAACGGCCTGCTCCACCGTATGGACACAGATGGGGGGCGGTAGCAGATCAGTTCCTGCTTCGCATTCGGTGGTAAACGCTGCCCAGTCAGCTCTCTTCAAGTTGATAAAGTGCTGTTTGGAGCCTTGATACGGTCGGCAGAGGTAGCCAATTCGAGCACTTTTTGAAGGTGATCGCTCTCCAGGCTGCTTTCCGTGCTCCAGGTGGTGGAGGATACCAGGCTGAGACTGGCAAGGGAAACATCGGGAGAGCTGGGGGCACCGTTGGGTGGGAGCCCTGTTTGGCTGTTCTCGTTGAGGACTGTGAAGTGAGCTTGTTCTAGTTCATCGGCCAGTTCTTCCCCCGGGAATCGGCCACCAAGTTGGAGCACCATAGGTCGTGGTGGGCATTTAAATCACCTAAAACCAAGCTGTCTCCAGAAGGTAAATGGTGAGCAATGGAGGCGGTAAAACCAGGGGGATAACTGGATTATGGAGGGATGTAGATGTTCACGACGGTTAGCGGCACCGGGCCAATGTCGAGGGAAATCGCTAAAACGTCCTTGGGGTCTGTACCAGGCATGGGGAGCTGATGGTGGGTAATGGATTTGTCCACTAAGATGGCCAAGCCTTCGCCTTTGTTGCGACCGCGGTCACGGCGGACGATCGTATAGTCGGCACAGGAGGGGACCTTGGTGGAGTTAGTCCACTTTGTCTGCTGGACAGCCGCTACGGCTATGCTGTGCGAACGCGTGAAGACGAGGAGTTGGTCGAGCTTGCCAAGTAGGCCGTTGGCGTTGAACTGAAGGATTTTTAGACCAGGCGGTGTGGCAAGTTCGGAGATTTGATGCAGGATTGGATTGAAAGCAGGGCGGGCTAAAGGCGACGAAACAACTGGCGGCACGGGACAACTGGGACATGCGAAAGCGGGTGACCAATCGGCAGCTTTGGCGAGGCCACTGCAGCGGAGATGTCCTGGATGTGCTTGTGATCGAATAGGTCTGTGCGGTGAATGAATGTGCGAGAGAAGTGTAAACGATGGTAAGAAGACGGTTTGATCGCTGGGTCAACACTTTTATTCGCCCGACCTTTCGAGATCCATCGCGGATTCATCATCAGAGATATAAGCAGAGTCTTTCCGGCTCTATGGGCGCTGGGGGTTTGCATGTAACACACTTGGACAACACATTATTGTCAAGACACTTATTGCGCATGTATTACCCGTTTCTGCTATTGATTTCCGCTGATGTCTCTTAAGAATAATCCGCGACGGATGTCAGAACGTCAGGCGAATGAACTGAGCACCACGGTCAGTCGTGATTGTGGATGGGACGCCAAAGATGGCAACCCAACGACTGAGAAAAGCTTTGACGACCGCAGAAGCCTTGATATTTGGGAGAGGGATAGCTTCTGGCCATCGGGTGAATCGATCCACACAAGTGAGGAGATAGGAAAAATCATTGGATAGAGGCAAGGGGCCTACGATATCCAGATGAACGTGACTGAACCTGGCACCAAGACTGGGGAAGGCGCCAATAGGTGCTTTGTTCTGCCGGTGGACCTTACTCTGTTGACAAGCGAGGCAAGCCCGAGTCCAATTATTCAGGTCCTTGTGTATCCCAGGCCAGACAAAGTGGCAGGAAACTAGCTTGTAGGTGGCTCGACCCCCAGGGTGAGAAAGGTTGTAAAGGGAGGAGAAGACACTGAGTCGAAGGAACGGCAGCACAAAGGAGCGATGAGAGGCGGTAGAAACGTCACAAGGAATGGTGCCGTTGCCAGTCGTCAGCGGCAACTCCTTAAGTTGGAGTCCGGAAGCATCCTCGTCACAGGGTGAGCCAACACGGCGTTGTTCGGCAGCCATCTCAGCGAGGTCGATCCCAGGGGTAAGTTTCGAATTAGCGATAGAGGGCCTGGACAGTGCGTCGGCCACCTTATTGCGTGACCCACCGATGTGGCGGATATCTGAGGTGAACTGAGGAATAAAGTCCAATTGGTGAATCTCCCGGGGATTCAACTTGTCTGACTGTAACTTCAGAGCAAAAGATAATGGCTTGTGGTCAGAGAAAACTGTGAATTCTCTGCCCTCGAGCGCGTGCCGGAAGTGTTTCACGGCGAGGTAGACGGCAAGGAGCTCCCGTCCAAATGCGCTGTAGTGCGATTCGGTAGGTTTTAACTTCCTAGAAAAGAAAGCTAAAGGCTGAGCCTGACCTGCAAGATGCTGCTGGAGAACCGCGCCGACTGCAACATTGGAAGCATCAACCATGAGTGAGATGGGAACATCGGGAACTGGGTGCATCAAGAGGACGGCGTCGGCTAGGGCAACCTTAGTCTTGTCAAAAGCAGCGAGGGCATCTGCAGATAGCTCGAACGAAACTTTGGGACCCGAAAGGAGGTTCGTGAGTGGAAAAATAGTGTCAGCACAGTTCGGAAGAAACCGGCGGTAAAAATTCACCATGCCGAAAAATCGCTGCAGCTGACACTTTGAAGAGGAAGGTGGAAAATCTCGAAACGCCGCAACCTTGGAAGGGAGAGGATGGATGCCGTTGGCGTCAACTAGGTGTCCAAGAAACTCAAGAGAAGGAACGCCAAGGACAGACTTGGATGGGTTGAGAACAATGCCATATTGTTGAAGGCGGTCAAACACCGTTGAAAGATGCTCCATGAGGTCTTCGGTGGTAGAGCTGGCAAAAAAAGACATCATCAGTGTAGGTGTAGGCAAAAGGGAGGCCCCGAAACACTCTGTCTACAAACCTCTGAAAGGTCTGGGAAGCGTTGCGAAGTCCGAATGGCATACGCAGGAACTCAAAGAGGTCAAAGGGGGTTGTCATGGCTGTCTTTGAAATATCCTCCGTGGCGATAGGAATCTGATGGAAGGCCCGGACCAGGTCTATATTCGAAAAAACGGATTTACCGAATAAAGCACCGGCAACGTCCTGAAGATGCGGAACTGGGTAGCGGTCCAGGATAGTAGCATTGTTTAAACCCCTGTAGTCACCACAGGGACGCCAGTCGCCAAAATCAGCCTTAGAGACCATATGAAGAGGGGAGATCCATGGGCTTTCAGATTGACGAACAATGCCCATCTGGAGCATATGCTCGAACTCGGCCTTGGCAGCAGTAAGTCGTGCAGGCGCGAGACGGTGAGGGCGAGAGAAGGCAGGAGGACCAGTCGTCCGGATATGGTGAACAACGTCGTGGGGTAGTGTTGAAACATGGAAGGTGGGACGAGTGAGACCAGGATATCCCGCAAGAAGTTGGCAAAATGGACTACCGGGATCAGGGTCCAAGACGGCAAGTTTGCGGGACACTTCAGATTAAGGAATTCCTGGGAAAGTCACTTTCGTAGTCTCGTCAAGTAAGCGGGAACGACGGTGGTCGATAATAAGACCAAAAGTGGCGAGAAAGTCTGCACCAAGTGTAGCACAGTGCATGTCAGCAATTACAGACACCCGCGGGAAAAGGCGCCGTAAACCGATCTCCAGCGATAGGTAACAGGTGCCGAAAGTGGCAATAGGCGAGTTGTTGACGGCCTGAAGAAAGAAACCAGGGTTGGGAGACCGAAGGTTGGCTGCTGAAGGAGGAATAACACTTAATTGAGCGCCAGTGTCAATTAAGAAACGTCTGCCAGTTTTGCCGTCGTAGACGTGGAAGATGCGACCGGGTTTAGGAACGCGAGGAAGATTGGTAGACTTAACCTTCACATGAACCGGTTTTACCTGTTTGCTCTGAGTGGAAATAAACTAGCAAGGAGAGATGCACTGACGGGCTTTAACACCAAAACTGGTGTGATAACGGCAGGTGGTGGGTGAGGTGGAGCCAGATAAAGTTGGCTGGAAATGCCGGGAAGATGACCTTGGCAGGGTCTCAGATGAAATGGCTTTTTGCAGTTGAAGAGAAGCTACTTGCGTGGTAAGTTGTGCAAGCTTAACTTTCAGCTCTGAGAGTGGAGACACAGAAGCAATTGGAGTAATAGGTAGTGCGGCGGGTGATGCTTTGGAGAATCCATACGCCTCAATAAGCTTTTCGGCCATTCAAGAAAGAGTTGCGGCACTAGCAGAGTCAGAAATAGGCGCTAAAATGCGCTGAACTTCTGCTGGAAAACTTTTAGTTGAGAAATGCAATCGATGATGCGATCCCACGCTAATAACACGTCAAAACAAACTGCTTCAGATACCCTGAATATGCGAAAACAACTACGTACCCCATTAAGTGAAGAAGATAAATAGGTAGAAAATGTCCGCTATTGAATCAACATAAAAAACGAGTTCTAGTGTAGCGGGAAACGGTTGTGTGCTAACTTAAACAAAAGGTTCAAAATGCAAGTTACAGAAACGCGTAATGGCAAGAGTAAGTCTAGACAGTTATGTACAAATAAAAATATGGCCAAGTTGTAAGTGCGTACAAGTTTGGCAAAGGGCTACCACAAACTGTCCATGGTCAATAGCTGTGTATATCGTAGACTTGAAGAAGAACGTGTTAGGAGGGAGTCACCAGTGACGAAAGGAGAGATCGTCGACTACAGAAGGTTCCCCAAGTCAAGAAGTCAGTAAGACCACATAGGTAGGACAGTGTACTGTCAAAAGGAGCTAACAAAAGGCTCTGCAGAAACAAGGTGCGCTCAGTGAATCAGCCAGTTGACGTGTGTCTGGTCTGTGCCTCCACGCAGAGGTTACGGGATGCTGGGGCGCCCGCCAGCTAATCGGCAGAAGGTGCCTTACTCGCCTTAGGCAAGAGCGAGACATCAAGACGACCTTGAGGCTTGTCACGACCGCGACGCCTGCGTGTTTCGGACAAAGGCAGCATGAGTCACGCTGGGCGCTGCGGCGAATTTGGTCACACGCGCGCGAGTCCGGCGCACAGATTGACAGCGACGAAAAGTGTGAACACAGGGGGATAATTACAGGACCGCCATAAGGGGATCATCAAAGCGTATACACATTGGTCGTTGTTTGAGTCAGTCCTGAAGGTGACTGACCATACTGGATTGGGGTAGGCCTACACGTGCGCACGTGCTAGCAGCCGCGAGAAGCATGAGGTTAAGTGTCACACCCGGAGTTGTGTCACTTAAGTCACTAGATGACTAGGCAAATCTGGCAGCTTAGAGGATCCTTTGTTCTACTTACGGCCAGGTTGTCAACAGAAGGCTCGAATGATCCACCAGACTTATTTTTGAGCTCCCCCGCTTTTGTGGTGTTTACTCATTTTCCATAGCCACAAGGTTTTGATTTCACCTTCAGCATAGCTGACATAGTTTAATGACAATGGCAGACACATAAAAACTCTAGTCTTTTAAATTTACAGGCCTATACAAACTGGATTCTATAAAGGATTAACTAAGACAGGCAATATTTATGTGTCCTCGCTTCGGGTGTCTCGCATGAAAATCCGGTCTGCATTTATCAGAAGCTTCAATAATCTTATCTTATCGTTACTGGTAAACACGTCTTCTTTTATTGGGTGGCTCTCCGTGCACTGAACGTAATAGAACATATTATCATAAGGGGTGAACTGCTGCTGAAATGAGGAAGGAGCATACGATCTGTAGGACCGTCGTATGCCCACAATACGAGGATAATTAAATGACAACGTGGCATTAATTTTGCAAAAACCACACATTCTGACGACCTCGTCCCATTTGTGGAATCACTTATTCGATTAAAAGTACGTCTAGATAGTGTGGTGACTTGTCTTTCTCATGCAGGAGTGATCCTGAACCTGGCCAACTGCCTGTCTTTCCTGCTACAGGAGCTTGCAAAAGCAAAACGTCAACCCATGTTTTTTATGCACAGTGAGGTGGCTCTAGAAACTTAGGTGACAAAATAGTGCTAGGAATCATGGCCTTTACAGAAACGTAGATTAATGCAGATATTGCAGAATCTGAAATATCCCTCGGGGCTATCAACATTTTAGCTGAGGAAGACTAAGCAGAGGAAAAGGGGCTGAACTTTATGGTATCTATGAGCTTCTAGTAACCCAACTCCGAGTGCAAAGTCTAACCTCTCGCGACTGTGTGTAGTCTGTACCAGTGTCGCCGACCCCAATCCGGTCTGGCCAATCATCTCTCAGAGGCTGACTCACACACGACCTCGCTGAAGGTACTGTGACTACTTCCGCGCTGTCCTCGCACCTGCTCTTGTCCAGTTGCCAACTTCCACCAGCCTATTATCTGCTACGTCTGTAAATAATACACTGTTCCTCCCAACTAGCGTCCTACTTCTTCTCCTCCCCTACATAACAGGGCCTGAAAATCGTAGCGGCTAGGGTCTCCCTGCCAACTTAAGCCACTGCGTTAAGTTAACCCCCATCTCCAAGGTACTTACACCAACGCATGAAGCGGAAATTTTAAGCATCACTATTTCAACTAATTTCATCCGGCCGCTAACGTCATCGGTAGTATACCATCACTTAACCAGCCGTCTGGCCATGATCTCTGTTAGGCCGGCACAGCACGCGAGAGATCACTCGGGCCGTCCTGAGGTCACAAGAACAAAGGAAGCCTACATGCCAGCGGGCGCAGGCAGAATGGGCCAAGAACGCGACCTTCAAAGGGCCGACACGCGAGGACGCAAGGACTACCGCTGGTCGGTATTTGAGGTCACGCCTGACAAAGGGGCACGAAAGGACACCTGCACATGCGCGCGTAACAGTGGCGTGACGTGTCATCCGGAGGATACCCCATGATGGCTGCTTGCAGAGGGGCCAATATGGAACAAAGGCCGTTGGTCCTTAAATGCGCTGCCACCGACTGGAGGCAGCACTCTGCTGTTGGCGACACGAGACTGTTGCCGAGACCTGCTGCTCTCGAGACGAGACTGACGTCAGGAGACATGCTGCTGACGGACACAGGGCGAACGGCAGAAACTACCGAGCTGCATAAAAGACCGAGCTGCAGAGGAGACCAAGCTGCCGGGCACACATAAGACAGATTTTATGTACAAGCATTGACAGGGATAGTGTGCTACCCTCTCTGCCTTTATTTTCTACCACTTAACTGGGGGATACAACCAGTGTCAACGCAGGCGCACACAAGGTTATAACAATCTCCTTCTTATAGCTTAAATGTACAAATCCAGCTAGAAAAAATGTCATCATCACTGCGGATTTTTCTACCCTTAGTGTATAATGATAAAGATGGACAGCGTAGAGCCTACAAGATAACTTTTATCACCAACTGCTATAGTAGACAATGGATAAGATTATCTGCTTGAACTTTACCTTCAGAACACGGACTAGGGAAGGACAACACTCAAATGACATTGATTTTATTTTCGCCCGGGCGGAAGAGTTCGTGCCTTAACGATAGAGTCAAGTGACCAAATTATTTTCCACTTCGAGTACTCCATGTTTTCCAAACCAAATATACTTGATAAGTGGGACAGAAGCAATTGGAATGGTGTCTACCCACCTACGAGAATTATGGGAGAGGCTATAGAAAACTGAATTTCGTGGTAAAATACGTGACCAGTGGTTACCGTTGTGTTCGTTACTGCAGGCGATTGTTAACCGCAACTGCGCTTGATCAATAACCGACAAAATGAATAAGCTCGGACGTTAAACCCTCGTTTAACAATAAATCGCTCTAGAAAACAATACAGACTAACAGACAGTGCAGTATATTTATGGGACCATAACTAGCCACTGGCCATTCGTAAGAGTGAGTCTGCTGGTCTTTAAAGTAAATTGGGACTGAACATATAGCAAAATTCACAGAAACATCTCACAATCCCTCGAGAATACAGAGCCCCGCTTTCTGGTCTCAAAACAGAAAACATACCAATAAATTTACTCTTCCCGATTTTTTTCAAGTACTCTTCATGCGAGTCGAATTGTCTTTTTTCTTTTACATGTTGCCTAATAAACTTCCTTCCCGTACCTTGAGTGAATTCCGGAGTGTGTTCACTTCTCTGTTAGACGAAAATTCCTCCAAAGCTCATTCATTCTACCTTATTGTTTCGATGACGGCACCCGTCCAAGCCCGGGCGGTCGGAAGTGCAGCGACCGAGTTTTCACCGAAGGTTCTGGATAAGAACGCATTGAAAATATCAGCGGCCCACTTAGCGTTAACTATGGGGTATCCTAAGGCGTCTCGAAGTAAGGGGTGCTTCGATTTTATTTGCGCTTTTACTGTGCGTAAAAAGATTTTCGCAACATTTGACAAAGGCTTTTCAGTAAAGTTGACCTCATCGGCTAACTGTTTTTCTTCAGAAGCTCTTGGGGCTGTTGGAGCCTTCCCTATTCGAAATGCCTTGAAAATGCGAAGTGACTCCCCCGCTTTTAGTAACGTTTCGGCATACCGTTTTAGGAGAGTCACGTCATCGTAAACTCGCTCATTTGGAATGGTTGACGCTGACTCTGGGACCCCATGTACAACTACATTCTGTTTACGACTCAATGGGGCGCCTGTTGTGAGCTCACGTGTTTCGACCGAGCGTGCACTTGTATCCGGTACACTTGCTTTGATAGGTCCTGATGTACTGGCTATTGGGTTAGCTGAATCCAAACCCGTGAACAGTTCAGTTTTCTTAGACCTTTTCCTCTTTGGCTTTATGCACCGATCGACCCCTTTATCATCGCTTTCTGGTACAGCGTCCAGAAGTGATACTGGGTTAACTCCAGATCACTCCTAATGGTTACTCAGCTGAGAAACGATGGTGTACAATGAGAACTTATTTGAACTCCGTTGCCAAAGATCGAGACCTCCGCTAGTTCACTGGGTTCGGCATACACGATGTTAGCCATGCAAGTTTTAGGTACGCCAGACGACGCCTTATGACCTTAGATATGAGCATACGAACATTTATTTACTACAGGTTTTGGACCAAAAAGTGCTTGCTCAACAGCTGAACAAGAAAAAGGCGCTTTAGGTTATTTGTTTCGTTTCAGTTTAGTTATTTCTTTCTCCATCCTTAACAATTTCTAGAGAGGAGGCTGAAACATTCCATACAAGTTTCGTCCTCCTAGTCTGCATTCCGTAAACGTAGTAGCCTTTTTGCTTGGTTGGCGAGCGGTGAACAATCAATTAAATTAGTCGAATAGCCATAGTGGCAGTTATTTTCTGCTGTTAAAGTAATTTGTCAAGAACCCGTGTCGAAGTTGCCGAGCGGTGTCTCCACACGTCATATGGTTCGACGCAGGTTTAAGGCCGGCGCTGGCGATACTTTTCGAGATAATGAATTTTTAGCATCTGTTTTGCGTGCTCGCTGGAATGCTTAGCAAATGCATTTGATGATAAACTGGCCTTAAAAATAACTTGGGAGCCGGTAGTAATCTTCAATAGTAAGAAAATATTAGGATAAGAGTACTCTTATCCTGAGCCCCGTCCAATCTGTCGATCGGGATTTCAATCCTCACACCCCTGCGCCCGGAAAAGTCTTCGCAGCGGGACCCCATTTTCTCATTTTTAAGCCCCAAACTGATTGTTTTGTCAAATGACAAGGTTATTGATAATTTATTAATAAAAAGTAGATTTCTAAGAACGTGTACTGTAAATATAATTCGTAAATCAAAATTCTTCATCCTTGTATTCCCCCTATTCCCCCGGATGTCGACGGGGGAATCCGGGGATTGTGCTGGCAGGGTTAAGGATATAGGCATATAAGGACATAACGACTCAGTCTTAGGATTGGTGTCCCTTGTACGGTTGAGAGCAGATTCCGGGAGCACACAGCAGGCGTGAGATTCGACGGTGAGGGGAGTTTGAGGCTTGCACTTCCAGTTGGGATAAATCTTCGGGTAGGAAATGATCCGCAGCAGTGGAATTTTGCAGAGAATCGTCACGCCCAAGTTGCTATGTCCAAACTTTAGAAAATATACAGTCAACTCTTGAATAATTTCCAAGAATCGTGTCTTCGTCGACGTCCATGGTCCCGCGCCTGTGGCCGGTGCCTAAAATTGAAGAGGAGCATATAAACAGTTAGGAATAATAGATAACACAGCTTCCTAAATCTAAGAAACTACGTAATTGAAATTCAAACAAAAAATAATTGAATTCACAAAACTTTGAAACAGCCCAAATTGCAAAATACATAACAAATGGCAGCAGACATTGTTGAGTGTATATTAAATAATTACTTTCATAGATCTAATAAACTACGTAATTTAAATTAAAAATCAAATGAAGCATAGATGCTTCATTTGATTTGTAGTATACTTACACCACTTAAGTGGTAACGATAGATGGCGGCAGACAGTGCTAAAATTCTTCATCACATAATTAGTTTCAGAGATTTATCAAACTACAGGGTGTCCCAAAAAATGCATAGACAGTTCAAATAACTGTAAACTTGATGTTTAGAATAATTTTTTTTTTCAAAAATTTAAAGAAATTTACAAGTATCACTGTATTATTTGTTTCTGTGCAATTGAAGAGCAAGATTTGTCAGCAAAAAAAATAGGTAAGTTAGAAAGCTTGAGAAATGGTACTGACGTCTCGAAAGCAACAGAAAAATCACTCCCAGTTATGGATACTACTTGCATAATTACATTTATGTTTTGAATCAGAAACTATTCGCGCACCCAATCCAACGGTCAAAATCATATCGCGTTACAACCACCCAGCATCACGGAACAAACTTCAGAGAAGCGTAGCTTGGAACTTGTGTAACAGGAAATGTTTGCAAAATGCAGCCACAACCTCAAAGGGCAAATAGACAGTGGCAGAAATGAGAGAAGCATCTACAATGATTATAAAGATGATGCAATTCAAGGCGTTTCTCTATGAAATGAAACTCCTTGAGAACAGCAATACCTGCGAGCATGCGCTTAGACAGTGCAGCGCTAAGAAGAGATCACTTCGCAAAATGAATAGTTCATTGAGACGCCTTACACCAATTGTTATGGATGGAGTCTTACGTGTCAAAGGACGATTACAGAACTCGAGTCTACCGCTCCAAAATACACACCCTACCATTAAACAGTCTCAACACTTTGTTACGCATTTACTAAGTAGACACTATCACAAACTGAACGGCTATAAAGGGCAAAGCTATATGCTCTCAACCATAAGGACCCTGTACGGGATATGACGAACAAACAGAAGGACTATGTCTTCTATGAAGAGATGCTGCAAATATCGAAGGCGGTTGTTTCAGCCATATCTGCAAGCAATGGCTCCTTTCCCCATGGAAAGGGCAGTACAATGTAATGCTTGGGAATCGTCGGGAACCCCGACTTCGCGGGGGAGTGTGACATTCACTACGTCAATGTCATATTCGGATTTAATTTGCTCTGAACTGCGTACCCAGGTCCCCTTCCTCCGAGAACTGAACTGCATGTCCGAGTCCCCTCCCGTCAGGAATTATGTTACTGTTGACCCCATTGTTCCAGTTGACTGCACACTGGCGTTCAATCTAGTGCCCCGGCCAAGCGCCACTTAAGTACTCGCTTGAATACTGACCCCACCCACCGTTAAGCTCTCTCGGCCTTCTACAGGAAAGTGTGCGAAACACAGCAGCTGTCGTGCCGAGCTATCCTGAACGCATTTGACCCAGTTGTCTCCTCGTGTGGTAATATAGAAGCGGCTGCGGTTAGGACCCCTTGAAAACCCCTTTGCCCGACTGACACATGCTAAGGCCATTTGCATAACCCCAGCAGCTGACAGTTGATATTGCCATCTCCCCCTCTGGTTCGATGACAGCTGTCACCACCACTGTCCTCAGACGCTTGCAAATTATTCCCCCTCTATGGCACAGAATTGTCTGTATTCACCCGCCCTATGCTATTTGTTCCCCGCACCGTGTCCTTATTGGCTCCCTCTTTCCATAATTTTCCGCCCCTTATAAACTAGTAGCAACGCGTCTAAGCACCTCAAATGTATGTCCACCCTCCTTTTGATTTCTACGTCGCATTTTAACCTATCGTGCACTGTTAACCTTACTGTTTATTTATATAGAACCACATAAAGAATAACCGAGTAACCTGACTGTCCTTCGACATAGCTACTGACTCCGGGTGCGTATATTCAGATGAAGAGACGCAGCACAGCACTAAGAAATATTGTATTATAAACAGTTATTCGAGCTGCAAAACGAAAAAAACAACAGTTCTTACAGTTATTCGAGCTGCAAAACGAATAGACTAACCATTCGAACAGTTATTCGAGAAGCTGTTCAACCAGTACTAAGAGTTATTGGAGCTGCAAAACTAATAGATTAACATTTTTAACACTGACGTCCATTTTGACCCAGCTACTTTCTAAATACCACCCGCCATACTGTTATTTTCGGTCGAGATCATCGTCATTAAGAGCGTGGACTAATTTCCGTATATAACTTTTCGAATGACAACGTTGCATAATGTGAAAACATGCAGTGAAAAAACAAAATTATAACAAAGACTAAGTTTACATATATGTGAAATGTGTATGCATTTTTGGTACAGTGTACATAATTTAAGATAAAAATCAAATGATTCATACTACACTTAATTAATAACGGCAAATTGCAGATAGGTACAAAAAGCTGAACAATGATGCACTTTGAAAAACATGTATTATTTATTTGTTGTGCCTGCCTGCAGTGAATGCTTACACCATCACATAAACTGCTGCTACTTATAAGTACTTAATAGTGAGTCTATTGTCTTCCACATAATGGTGGGTCGCTGCCATCAGTTCCACACGGCGTACGAGTGCAGTCTACGGAGCGACGCAGCCCGACGCAATGAGGTCTCTTATTTAGCGTACGTGTGTGCGCACACATACGCCCGCACACAGTCACCCATGGGCTTTCCGACGCGACCACTTGAGTTATCGATTTTCTGTCAAACCAGCCGCCCGTCGGCGCACTTAGCACTGGCCGGGCCATTTGCCTGACGCACCTGCGTCATGTGAACAGCTTGGTCTTCTTCTAGTGGCAAGCTGTGACAGCCTCAGCTGAGCCAATTCGCATTGACCGTTTCTGCCTATCTAGGTCGCCGGCGCTTCTGTCTGCACCCGGCTGCAGTGTGAAAACAGTGTGGGGTTCCAATAGAGGCAAACTCACAGCCTCGGCTGAACTAATTCGTATCGATTGTTTCTACCTATCTAACTGGCGAATAAAGCAGTCGCCGGCACATCTGCCTGCACTCTGGAACAGCGTCGGATTTTAAAATACATACACGCACGACAGGTCGAAGAGACAGCTAAGAAGCATTGAAACATATGAGTCCTGTAGGTTATCGACCATCTGCGGCTAACTCATGCGTACATTACATGTCGAAGCCTCGGGAAAACTCGTGAAGTAGGAACTGCAGCTAAGAGTTATTGAAATAGGCCTGCATAAAGGCAAACAACGATCTTAATTTTATCACAACTTATGGCAAACATAAAGGCTTCATAAAGATACTATTTCTACAAAATCGACTTAGAAAAATACCGAGAGCAGCTTAAGGATCCATCCAAAACTTATTATCACGACCTACTCATGTGGGAAAATTAGGATAAATTACAACTACAAATGACCCTAAAGAACAATGGTACAACGAGGTATTTCAAGGCTCAATAATACTGGAATGTAATAACCTGTTTCATTCCCAGCACTGGACATTTGCATCACTTGCGACAGTGGTTAATTAAATCCTTGTGGGGCTTGAAAAAATTCCTAAAGGGCACTTCTCCTTGAAGCCAATGTGTTCGCATTTTTTCTAGATTGTAAATATCTACGCCTTTGTCAGTTAAGGGCAGTTAGTCAGGAGGCCTCTGTCCATTCTCCAGTGATGGTGACCGAAATTCCTAAAACCGATTCCATGTCAGCCTGTCGCGTTAGGTCTTCTGTTGCCATCTTTGACGAAACCAGGCGAGCTGTGGCGCGAGATCTGACGTAGTATCACAAATCTAATCGATAGGGCAACTGAGAAAAAAACTAGTCATCTCAATTATATTTATTGACTTACTTTGTGCATCCTTCTACTACTATCGCAAACTGCAATCTGTCACGTACCTCTCGCCAAAAGTTCGTCCCATTACTTCTGTAATCTCTAAAGTGTCATAAATGCAGGTAATACACCCTGCTTGTCACAAAAGATATGTCCTTTATATTGTACTTAGCTTCTTTTTAAGTAACTTCGTAGAATTTAAACACATTAAAATTAATTTAAAATATTCATGAAAGATATTAAAACTGCGTTGTAATACTTATAAAAAAATCAGAAGCATTGTGACATCCACAGATGATGGCAGAACGTTCTGCGAACTGCAATCTCTCACTGAGTTCTGCTTTAAACACCCTTAGACTCGATGACTTCTTCGGATTGTCAAACAAGTTGGACACAGTTACAAATTCAGTGAAAGCTAGTCCTACGCGGCCGCCTTGACTGACAAATATGTTTTTAATACATACGATCTAATTATCAAAGGCAATACATCTATAAGCCAGTGTAATATCTATCCGAAACGTTTCTGTCAACAGTGCTTTCTACTGTTGGCTATATTCATGTCCTACTGTTATCGGTCCGAGGCTGTGCGGATGAAGAAACTTAGGGGGACAGGGTCGTAAGGGCCGAGTCCGTATTTCCCTCTCAGAAAGTCGATTGGCTACCTGCTGCAGACGTCGTGGAGCACATCTGAGCTCTCTTTTTAGCGTGCCTAAATAACTCTGAAAAGGAAATGATGAAAAACTGTCTAGGGGTCCGTGAAGTTCTACGTCGTCTACCATGTGCATATTACTGTGCACATTATAAACCATATGTTCTTCACCGAAGAGAAGTAAAACCTACGAGTAAACAACTTGAGCAACTCTTGACAATAACCTACGTTTGCATAGCAAGGTAATGGATTAGCTAGTAAACGTAACGACGTAAATAGTATTAGAAACAAGTTATAGTGATTCTGCGGCAGCATTCCTGAAAGAACATAAACGCCTACATACATTAGAAACTGGCGAAATTCTGTTCCCTTCCACAAGTCCGAGTCATTTACCACCCTTCCTCTCTGAGAAAACTCCGTAGGAAGGCATGTGGATATCCCTCGCATTCGCTCGTCTACAGCTGCTACCTGCGGTGGCTTCAGTATGGGCACGGTGCGGAAACTGACAATCTCAGTGTGCCGACCGCTTACTTTAGGTTTATAGCCCTTAACCCACAACGTCACCAACTTCTTTAATACTCTCAGGTAGACTAGGTGTAGTGGGTCTAGAGAAAACTTAGTAATTAGACCAAGATTACACGAAAGAAAAGGTGAAACTCCAAAAAAGTGCTCGTCAAACGAGGGCTGCAGGAAGTCCTCGTTAGTCCTATCTGCCTTGCATTCCTCTGTATAAACTTTACCCTTATGCTTACCTACCACTGTACATCTTTCGCACCCATAGTAGGCATTGACATTTTTAACCTGCTTCACGAACGCCCTTGCAGGTGCCTCGCATATTACCCCCTTCACGCGAACACGAGTCGTATGCATCGTCTCCGCATTGACTATTCCACTAACTTGCAGGGAAGCTATCTTACCTACTACTAACCTACAATAGTCAAACATTGGAGGGCTTACTGCCTCCATAGTAAATACCTACTGGAAACACATCGGTGAGATAGGGTCGCACTAACCTGCATAAAATAGGCCACATGTGTTGGTTTTCTTACACACAGGCAGACCATCTATCGCTAACTGAATATCAACTCTGTCGGCAAAAGGATTTCTATTATTGCTTAAAACTCGGTCCAGTTGACGTTCTAAACCTATATGAACATACTCACCGTCACCCATTGGGGCTACCTTTACGTTGAACAATTTCTTTATCACCACTTTTGAGTCGGTTGGTAGTTCAGGTAACAGTGGCTTAATTATATCCATTAATTCGCGCAAATGCTTGTACGGTATATGGCTTCGAACTGCACATTCACGTATCAACTTAACGTAGTACGTTGGTGGAGTTTGAGGTCTATTTTCCCTACTCGTTTCCTCGATTTCATCCTCTTCTTCCTCATCACCTGTAAGAACGCAATCAGCGTCACTTACGGTTGACGATGACTCACAATAATAACCATTCGATTCGGGGGCACTGTGCTCTCATTTCCTAAATGTTGCAGGGCACTCGGCTTCCATTCTCTTCTTTACGGCCTCCTCTAAAGTCTGCAATTCCTCATCCGCATACCTCTTAAGCCGGCGTCTTCGTGTTATCTCAGAATCCCCCTTAAAAATTGGTAAAAAAAGGCAAAACAATGGCAAATATTATAGGCAATAAAATGAAAAATATTATTCAACAGCAGGCAGGTAAAGGGATTGATAGTAATTAAGAGCTCGAGTGATTGACATCTCGCACGCACGCCGTACACGTCAAAAATGGCGCGTATACGCGCACTAATGTGCTTAAAGAGCGCAAACCAATCGGACTTCGGATTGCGTCATTTGGGTAACCAATTAGATCGCAGCATTGCGAACGACTAGAAATAGCTACTTTTAGTCGACGAATAGTCGACTAGTTGCTACGAGTGTAGCGGCCGAGCTGGTTGGGGCAGGAGATCGAAGGTATAGTCCACTGGTTGGGTACTGACCGGAACAGAAGGAATGGTAACGGGTCGGTATGTGTTCGAAAAAGGGTTGCTTGATGGGTAATCAATAGGATAGACTGAGTCCGAAGAGGAGGAGGCTTCAGTTGGTATGCTCACCGAAGCGGGAGTATTCTGAAAGAGGAGTGTGGCTTCATATGCCTCATTGAACAGGCGGACAAACTCAGAACCATCAAAACTTCAGACATTCCTCGATTATTCATTCCATTAGAAATTAATTAGTGGCGGTAGAAGAGTTTATTAGCAACGCTACAGTGTCTCGGAAATAGATGTATAACGGAAAACGAGGTAGAAAAATCTAACGAAAAACGTATAACAAAATAGTATCTCTGAACGTGATAGAACGTGGAAAAAAAGGGTAGGACCAGAAAAGCATACAACGAAGAGGTAGTAGATGAGGTGGATGATAACACCAAAAGTAAGGATACGGGCGAAAATGGGTTGGACTTATCGGCTTACGGGTACCTAGAACTGTCATCAAATGGATCAAGGGGTATCTATTCGGTAAACAATGCCAGGTCAGAGTTGGCGCAGGGTGTTCCTCGGCGTTTGAGGCTCGTAGTGGAGTACCACAAGGGTCGGTGCTGGGTCCCAGACTGTCTTCAATATACGTCTCGGATATCCCATCAATACTTGCATCCCCATGCCTTCTGTTCGCGGACAACCCCAAAGTATGGTGTCATACGCAACGCCGAAGACACAATAACGTTCCAAAATGATCTCGATGTGATCCACGAGTGGTCATTAGAGATCAAGATACCGGTAAACGCGACCAACTTGAAATTGTTTATACTTGGGAGAGACCGGGACCACCCGCCCTATACAATGGGAAGCATGACACTGGCCGCTGTTAGGAGTACTGGAGACTTGGGCGTTATCATCCAGGATGACCTCAAGACCCGAGAACAATCAACTTTGGCAAGAAGCAAGGGGCTAGCGCTACTTTGGATGTTCAAAAGAGCATTCACGTCCTGGTCCATGCAGATATTCCGTAAGCTCATGGTCACGTTTATTCGACCGATCATGGAGTATGGATCGTCCGCTTGGTTTCCGTGTACGAAGAGCGAAATGACTGACATCGAATAGGTTAAACGACTGGGGTCAAGAATGGTGCCCGACGTGAGAAGGCTGACCTATCCGGAGTGCTGTAAAGCACTGGAATTGTTAACCCTCGAATTTCGACGCTCCAGAGGTGACCAAATCATGATGTACAAAGTGATCGTCTGCGGCGACATACAGAAGGTCGAAGAGCACTTCAAACTAGCCATTGACATGCCCACGCGAGGACACTGCTTCAAACTGGTGGTACAACGGACAGATTGCCTCCCGCACGTCTACCGACTCTCAAGGCGCGCTGTGAATGCATGGAACAATCTCCCCCCGACGTTGTTGCTGCCGACACAATTGCCGCATTTAAGAAGAAATACGATGCCCTATTTGAAACATGATATGTACCGTTCACGGGAGTGCCCTTGCTATGGCGGGGGGACTGGTCTAAACTGAAAACTCTCACATGTCCGGTGACTGCAAAGAAGGGGTGCACACGGATCCGTTTCCTACCCTCTACTGATGAAACATGAAGACGTCGGAGGTGCCAATCACGCAACAAACTATCCAGGCAGCTTGCAAGAGTCAATTTTGTGATTGTATAACGCTGCTGATCGCTGATTGGCTACATTTTCTGCGAATCTGTCCTTGAGAATTCAGCGATTGTTTAATTACAACCTTGGCGGGTAAGTCGCATTTTGCGGTATCGTGCACATGTCTGCTCGTTTTTAATTGCGCGAACAATGGCAACTAATGGTTATGTCTCAGAGGCCTTTCACACCATTTTACAAGGCCAAGATTTTGCATCGAATGATAATAATAATATGTTTATTATGCCAGTTTACAGGCAATTGTAAAGAGTTGGTAATGCACCTCTTGGGCGCCTTCCAACACCTCGAAGACCGGAAAAAACCTAAAACAAACTCCCTATGTTGCAGCTAGTATTGGTTTTGTTTCAGGTTTTTTGTTTTGTCAATACTGGGCGAGATAGGGAGTTTGTTTCAAGTAAAAAAACCTGCCTTCAACGGTATGATACAAACGGAATAAATGTACAGTTGTAAGCTGAGTTGACTCATCAGCATGAGAACTGTTTCATATCGTTTAAAAACATTAGTTCCAGACGGAGAGGGTTGGCACAAGAACACAGTGTTCTCAGTCTTCCTTCAATGGTTGTCGGCAAAAGTTGCGCGCTATCGGCTGATAGGTTAGCAGACTGCGGGCTGCTGCTTCAGCCGCATTATCTTCAGCAGTGAAGCCTGGCGGGGTTCAAAGTCCACGAACGCCATCAGAGTGAAAGAGAGATTCCACCGAGTCAGCACCCAAAATTCGTGAAAGTTGTCCTGAATGTAGAAAACTAGTTATAGCTCTCTTAAACATAGGGTAGTTTTGCTGGGTTTTAATACTTTTGGGCAGCTTATTCCAGATTGATATGGCATTTACTGAAAAGAATTGCCGGTACTTAACTGTGCGTGCCATAGGAAGAAATAAAATACGTCTCGATGACTGGCGCGTCGAGAGTGCTCAAGCTGCCTTATTGTACTAAGAGGATTAAAGGTTTGACCATTCAAAAGTTTAAACAGTAAAAATAGACCCTTCTGCAATCGACGAAGCCATAGGGGATCCAGCTTTATAAGTTCGCACCTTTCTTGGTAGGTTAAGTTACGGTGTTCTGTAGTGAAAACTCTTCTAGTGAAGAAGTGCTGCACCGATTCTATTTTCTTCCGTTCACTGGTGCGCAGAAGACTGAATAGAGGCGAGCAGTATTCAAGACTAGGTCTCACGTACATATTATAAAGGCTAGTTCTAACCTTGATAGTCTTAAAATTTCTAAGGATAAATCCGGTGGTTCGGCGTGCTTTCGAGACTATCAGGGCACAGTGCTCTGACAAATTGAGACTATTAGAGTAGGATATGCCCAAATCCTTGATAACTCCTGGGACATTTAGTTCGTGGCCGTCAATGCTTAATTCCGGTTGATGATCGTCGCCAACAACCATAACGGAACATTTGTGCCATGAAAGGGTGAGGCGCCATGTGCACCACCACTGGGCGAAGGCCTGAAGATCCTTTTTTATCAGCTCGAGCACGATGTTGCGATCTGCCGGTTTATATCGATAAGCGACTTTTAAATCATCAGCGTACATGAAGGGTCTGCCATACTGAAAACAATCTGAAACGTCGTTGACAAACAAGCAAAATAGGAGCGGACCCAGTACACTACCCTGTATAACTCCACTCCTCACATGCGTGGGGTTGGAGATAACATTCGAAATTTTTACTCGTTGTGTGCGAGCATCCAAATAGGAAGATAAGAAGTTCAGATGCTTGCTACCTATGCCGAAGGAGGCCAGTTTCAGAAGGAGGAGGTTATGATCGACCCGATCAAAGGCCTTAGTAAAATCAAAATAGACGCTATAAGTGGCAAAACCACTGTCTCTAGATTGCAGCACATAATCAAAGAAAGAGAGCTGGCAGGTGTCACAAGATCGTTTCTCGAGAAAGCCATGTTGAGCTGTACTGAGCAGGTTGTTCTCTGTCAAGTGACGCATCATCTTTTCTTTGATTAAGGTCTCCAAGATCTTCGATGCTGCGGGAAGTGTATTTATTGGCCTAACGTTGTCGAATGATGTCGATTGGCCATGCTTGCGAATAGGCATTATGTGCGATTCCTTCCACAACGAAGGAAAGGTTTCGTTCTCAAGAGCAAGATTAAATACCTTACAAAGAATAGACGGAAAGATATCATTCGCTTCAGCTTTTAGAAGGCTAACTGGGACGCCATCTGGTCCTGGACTATAGGATTGACGATAACGACGAATGGCTACAGTCACATCCCAGACGGTAAAACTTATGGTTTCGAGTATGGCACCCGTCCAAGCCTGGATAACCGGAGGTGCAGCGAACGAGCTTTCACTAAAAGTTTTGGATAGGAACGCATTGAAGCTATCGGCAGTCAACTTAGCGTCAGCTATGGGGTTTCCTAAAGCATCTTGAAGTATGGGGTGTTGCGTTTTCCTCTGCGCATTTACTGTACGCCAAAAGATTTTCGCAACGCTAGAAGACGCAGTTGGGCGCTTCAGTGAGGTAAGTTTTGCATTTGTTGTTTTAATTTGTATTAAGGAAACCGGTTACTGCTTTAAGGCGGTTAGTACTCGCAAATTTGTAGCTGGCAGCCCTGATGCGGACAGGTTTGTCATTTATAGTCGCAAATATGTCTGCATACTGGCTTCACCTGCGAAGTATCTTCAAGTTAATGTTAAGTATGTATTAAATATGTAGAGGACGCTTAGGTTGTACTGCGTTCTTCAACCTTATGTATCAGAGGCGAGGAACCCTTGTGGTTACATCATTCAGGACTGACCATACTTATGAGCCTGTACCTGTTCAGCCTGTACAACCTAAGCAAATCAGTCCAGCCTCGCAGCTGAATGATTTCCGTATACTACGTACGCCTTCTCCTAAAAGTAAACTTGGCACCGCTTACAGTAGATATTGGCCGTACTAAGTTACCTAGGGCTGTCACGGCATGTGACCGTGAGTAGACAAGGTGATGTAAGAACGCCACCGCTAACAGTCCATACTGGCCCTAGTAATGTCCATACGGCTGTCGTGACATGCGTCCTAGAGTGCACATGGTGAAGTAAGCTGGGCACCGCTAACAGTCCATAGTGACCATACTAAGTTACCTAGGGCTGTCACGGCATGTGACCGTGAGTGCACATGGTGAAGTAAGCTCGGCACCGATAACTCTACCTATTGATCCTACTAGGTAACTTATGGGTCTCATACCATATGTCCGTGAGTAGACAAGGTTAAGTTTGCACTTCCCTCCGACCAGAAGGCCTACTTTGCTCACTACGTGCTTATATACGTGACTTGTGTAATCGGTGGCGTCCTTGAGCAGGTTTCCCCCTCAAACACGACCAGAATGCCTACCATGCTTACTACGTCCACATAGAAGTTAGTTGTAGTATTGGTGGTGCCATTGAGCATGTTCACCTATAAAACAGGACCAGAAAGCCTTTTATGCTTACTACTTCCACATCGAAGTTATTTTTAGCATTGGTGGTGTCATTGAGCACGT
>JAYGXS010000010.1:11483255-11526364 GCA_036362985.1 Ligula intestinalis
TGGAGGAGATGGAGGGTGTGATGGGTTGTTCGTCAAAGTTGTGTAAGTGCTCGAAGTGTTCACGCCTACGATCGACCGTGGCTGAGTTGTCGGCAATAAAACCTCCATTCACATCGCAAACAGAATCACAGAGTATCAGGGGCTTACCATTAACCTGGCGGAGGATTTGCTACAATTTTCGAGTGTCACCAACATTAGAAGCCTGCTCCATAAAAGTCGCCGTTTCGGACCAATACTTCTGCCGGTCATCTCTAGCCGACTTTGCTGTCAGCTTTCGAAGTTGGCGGAAGGAGGCATCGTTGCGGAACCTGGCTCGAGTCGTCTCGGCCGATAGCTGCAGGGTTCTTTCGCTGATCCAGTCACTGCGGCGCTGCTGAGTGAATCCGAGAATCTCAGCTGCCCCATAGGTGGATGTCTTCAGCGATGGCCACTTGCTACTGCCCTCGTTGTCAGCCTGGGTCATAAGACGGGACTGGATTTCTATGCTTAGAGTCTCGGTAGTGTTGGTTTGCCGAAGCTTTGCGATATCAAGGAGTCTCGCACGTGGCATTTTGGGCACAGATGAGAGGTGAACCTAAAGGCGCGTGCGAACGAGAGAGTGGTCAGACCCGTGGACGTTACCAGTTTCGGCACCTCGCATCGACCTGCTATCGTGGACCCAGCTGCGAAACCGTGAACCAACTATAATGTAATCGATCTGACTGGGCGTACGGCCATCGTTCGAATACCAAGCCAATAGATGTTTGTGACGATGCTGAAAGCATGTGTTGGTAACAAACAGTCGGTTCTGTTTGGCAAACTGCAGCATCCTCTCACCATTGTCCGTTCGAGAGCCAAGCCGAAAACGACCAAGAAGGTGGCTGTTTGTCGGGTCACCGGGCCCAGTCCGGCCATTCCAGTCCCCAGCAACAATTAGCAGATCTCAGCGAGGGAGTCGTTAGGCTAGCTGCTGCAGCTGCGAGTGGAAATTATCTTTCTCTTGCTGTTCAGCCGCCGACGTAGATGCATACACAGGTACGACCGAGATGTTCGTAAAATGACCTTTTAGTCAAACATAGGCCATTCGGTCGTTGACTGGTTCCCATTTTAGTAGTGCACGCTTAGCTTCTTGCGAGAGGGCAATAGCCTCACCGTGTCTACCAGATGAGTCACTCGGACCGCTGTGATACAATGTGAAATGAGAATCGACCCCCGGGATTTTGATTTCTCGCGCGCCTGAGTCGGGGAGTCGGACTTCGGACAGGCAGCAAACATCCACGTGATATTCATTGAGACTGCGCTGTCAGACTTGGAGTACCAGGTTTCAGAAATGTTCGCACGTTCCAGCATTCAATACCAAGAGTCCGTTTTTTGTTTAGCAATCCAGCTTGCACATTATTCGCCCGCACCACCGGACAAGGGTTGCGGAGTGCGTCAGTTCCTGCGGACGCCGTAGCATGGGTCGTAAAATCGTAAGTTGACATTTTCATGAGGTTTTTTGGGAATTTTGAATACAGGCGGGTCCCCAACGGCCGCTCGTATTCTTTGTTCGAGGTTGTCTTCTCTAGCACTTTGGCTCAAGAACATAACCACAAGGCAGTGGTGTTGGTAGCAAGCAAACCTATTTAATGGCGGTTTACGCTCGCCATGTCACAGTGTCGTCATTGGGCCTTGCGGCATTTTATAAGGCCGTCGGTGCGCCAGACCTCAGCCCACCGCGCCCTGGTAACACTGTCGCTGCTGCGTCCGCGACTGCTTATTCGCCAGACCCGGCAGCCTGCTTATTCCCCAGCTAACCTTCACTGAAGGCCGCGCCACTATCCGCCACCCGTGGACGCGCCAGGTAGCCTGCAGCTTGGCACGGACCAGTACATGATCTAACCCAACTTCCGCACCTCGAAACGATTGGCTGTCGGATACTGAGGTGGCCCATCCTAAGCTAACTAAGATTTAGTCTATCTGGTTTGCCGTTCGACCATCGTTTGAATGCCATGTTAGCAGCTGCTGGATGTGTTGAAAACGAGTGTTTGTAACGACAAGATGATTATAGTCAGCAAATGTTATCAATCGTTCTCTGTCGTCGCAACGTTAGCCCAGTCCGTATTTTCTGATGATGTGTCTCGTGGTCTCATCGCACTGGCAAGTCCTGGCATTCCAGTCTCCGGCAACGAAGAGCAAATCTCTAGGGGGCATCCTGGCCACTATAGCTTGAAGGCGTTCATAGAACTCAGTCTTAACTGCTTCATCCGCTTGCGATGTTGGGGCATCAACGACAACCACAGACATATTTGCTACTGCGTGCACCACAGTACGACCTGGCCTCCTTCACGCACACACCAAGATTACCAAAAAGCCAGGAGTAGGAAGCAACCGTCGCCGCCTGACCTCCAGTCCGCTGGACAGCCGCTCAACACATCGCACACTGGGCTGATGACGTTGTCTGGTATAAAGCGTCAGTTGAAAACCGTCCAAGTCACGGTTTTTAGTAAAACGTTATAATCTCAGGGTGGGATCACACAGACAGCAGAGGAGCCATGTGACGAAGGAGCTGAGGATCACACTTACCTCTCACGTGAGAGGTGCTGATTGCAAACACATGATATGTGATGTTGTGTGTGGTCGTGCTTGGTGCTGAGGCTGATGGAGAGAGATGTAATTTTAATATGGCTGATATTATTTTAGGTTAGAATTTACCTCTGTAAAAAAATTGGTGGCTTCTCGAGTCCGAAATTGTTGATAAGATATCGTTGACTTTATTAAAGTCGAAGGTTAAGGTACTATTGTTTACACCTTAGCACAAAGACAACTCCAATTTATTTCCTTTACCTCTAGTTGATGGGTGGAAAGCCGGCCAAATTGAGGTCAGAAGTCATCGAGGAATTGGTACGCACCACTCCGTTCACAGAACAAGAAGTACACGAATGGTATCATGGTTTCCTGAAGGTGAGGTAATGTTCTTTTTTATTGTGGAAGTCTAATGTCAGATGCAGGACTTACAATGAAGAAACGATGTTGATCTGTAAGGCCTTTGCCACGAACTAGACCGAGATTAAGATAATGAGTGGCTGGTTTTTTAGTACCCTCTAAAGCTCTTATGGGCCTCCATGTACGGGAGCGGCGGTTCATTAGCAACCGAATGCAGCCGTCCATGCAAATTCATCTTGTATGCACCAAATTGTCCATGCTCGTTTTTTCGAATTGTTCCAGTTTCGTTTAACCTGTGTCATGAATTGGTCGGTATGGTACCCCAGGGCCCGTTTTGTGTGGGTGTAGTTTCTATGCACTGTGATGTTGGGTGCGTCCTCGAGTCTCTGTGTATTGATGTCAAGCAGGGAAGATTTTACCTTCGATTTCTTGTGAAAAAGCTATCAAAACCTTTTAAGTTTATCTGAAAAATTTAGCGGTCTGTTTCTAGCAGTTATTAATTTTTATCAGTTTGATTAGATGCGGGATCACAAAGGTCTTCACGTTTCATCAGGACTTTTTTTCAAGGCTTTTGTGTGTAACTTCGCGCCCAACGCTGAGGATGTCGAAATGTGATCTAAAAGTAGCAGTCTGTCGCGTGTAGACCGTTTTTTGTATTTTCACTTAATCGGAATTGTAACTTCCCTTTCTATTACTGTGTGTACGTCAGCGGAAGCTGTAAAAACAATTCCAGCCGTAGCTGACTGTGGCACAATGATGACTATCGGCCGCACATTCGGTTCCTACCTCATTTTTATTTTCTTCGTACTTCCCTCACAGGACTGTCCGGCAGGCCAACTGACTATTGATGACTTTCAGCGTATCTACACAACCTTCTTTCCCTATGGGAACGCCAAGCCCTTCTCTCGTTACGTCTTCCGTGCCTTTGACAAGAACGGCGATGGAATAATGGAGTTCAAAGAGTTTCTCACCACTCTGAGTGTAATCACTCGGGGCAAGTTAGAGGAGAAGCTGAAGTGGGCCTTCTCCGTTTACGACTTCGACGGAGACGACTTTATTAGTCGCGGGGAGATGACTGATGTCATTAAGGCAAGCTAATCTCTCTTCCCCTCCTCCATGTCTTACATTTTCCCACGATCTCGTATCCTCCAACTCCTTCTGTCGCCATTCTTTCCTGGAGACAGGACAAGAACTCTTATCGGTGACCTATTAAATCGTCCACTCCACACTCTCAGGGCTTTTACGGCAAGCGAAAGGCCGAGACAGGTACTTTTCTGGTTTTCCCACAAGAAAAAAACAGGTTGAGTGCACGGTTATGTGTTCTCTCTACTGCCGTCCTCTTCGGAATTTAAGAGGTGGAAAGATTTATCAAGAGAGCTAAGAACGAAAAACGCGCGCAATAAGACACATTTGATCTTTTGTTTTCAGACTGTTTTCAGTGTGCCGCCTGAAGAACCTGGGCATCAGGTCATTTACAACTATAAAAATCCTTTTCTCTTGTGGTGTTCACAGGTTCGACCACCTCCCAAATTTGCTCTCTCGTTTGCACAATCAGCCTGCAAAAGCCTACTGGGCGATAATTTAAGTGTACCGTACTTTTTAATTAATTAATAACGCCTACCCAGCAACTTTTAAGCAAAATATGAACTATATTGTTTCTTCTCTCTTGATTCTAAGGTGTCATTAAAACCCTCTGTCCCTTTCGGAATCCTCGCTAGGTGCGATAGGTGTGTGGTAATTTGAAGTTGATGGCCTGATTAATTGTACTTTCAGTCCGTTTCATGCATATACAAATATAGGACGAAAACGGTGCGTGCGTTTGGTCAATATTTCTTCAGTTGGTCAGCATTATGCATGTATTTTACTCTGCCTGTAGGATCAGCTTTTAAATTCACAACCAAATCATTTACAAATAATGAATGTAAATGCGGACGAGGCGGTGACTGAGCTCAGGTTTATTCGTGGGCCGGCTTCCACTGTCCTCCTTGTATGAATTTTGTCCCGTGAGCAGGCAGATTTGCGAGAGAATACAGTGTTCATTCGCGTAGCACCTAGTGGTTGGTAACTGATAAAAACAATTAATATTCACCTCTATGCGAATTCTGGGACGGAATATACGCCCGTATGGCGTCTCGTAAACCGGCTAGGTCAGTAAACACGTGATACAGTAGCTATCTGTGGATGCAAACTACAACGGAAACATTAGTTGTTTACTGGTCCTGGTCTGTAATTTACATGTCCATCGCAGGGAGCCGGCGAACAAGTACCTGTAGTCCCGATATGCACCCGTCACGCACTCTTTATTTGCTTAAAATGCTCCAGGACATAGATCTAATTGATCAATTGCGTATACGTGACGACCCCAATATGCACTCGTTGTATCCGCTTCACTCGCAAGCAGTGCCCAAAAACATTCAACTATTGTATGGATCTATTCGACCATATGAATTTCCATTAAAACCCACGGCACAATACCACAAAACGTATCCCATTATCACGCTTTGCCTCGCCAGTCTATAACCACACACAAACCCGCCCCTCCAATACCTGGCACACGAACCACTGACGTCGATGCGAAAAATGTTATTTGGTGCAATTTCATACCTGACCATTTCATGTGTGGTAAACACAGACGGGCTGTTGTAGCTGTACAGTCCGCTGCACCCAATCTTACCAGAGGATGACCGACTGACTCAGATACCCGACAGGTGTACGGAAAAGGGAGCAATACCGACTACATGGAAACTATTCCGACGGTGCATCAGATAATTCCTCACTGCCAATAGAGGAGAATATCCGAGTTCCAGGAAGCAGATCAGAAGCAGAAGAAGAAGAAGAAGAAGAAGAAGAAGAAACGATCAATGGAACAAGAGGTTTATTGTCCTGACGTTTCGAATTCCCTCGGGAATCCTTAATCATAGGTAATAGTAGAACAGTCTGAGACATGCGCAGATAAGGGTGATACATGCACAGATTACACAGTATTTGTAGTTCGTAGCGGTCACCCGCATGCTTACTATAATTGTCAGTTCCTTTGGCCACCGCTTGAGGTTCTAATTGGTGCGGTGATGACTCATTAATTGCCACAGCGTTCTTGTCCGCGTTGGATGTGGGTTTGATAATGGCGTGACAATGATGCCCACTGTCGTCAGAGTTGTTGTTGCGTCCAGTCCATCCCACGTGACTGATTCTCTTGCTCAGGAAATTTATGTCAGCCGTCAGCCGTCTACTCACCCCACTTGGAGTTGGAGTTACGCACAGGCCAGAAGCAACCATCAGGCGCCGGGTCATGAGGCCGAAAGACCCACTGCCCTGGCAGGAAACGGCTGGAGTTGTTTACCGGATCTGGTGCAGTTGTGGACAAACCAACTACGTCGGAGAAACCGGGAAATTACTCCGGACGCGAACGGCCGAGCATGCAGTGGCAGTGAGGAAGAAAGACGCCAACTCCCAGGTTGCAGCTCATTCGACGGGACCCGGCCATATTTTCAAGTTTGACGAGGCCGAAATCCTCGCAAGAGGTGACAACCGCGTGAGCCACGAGCTGCTCGGGTCGTGGTTCTCAGGCCCTCAGTCCATCAAAAAGCGCAACAATTTAGCATTTCCATACGGTGTACTGAGAAATTTCCTGAGCAAGAGAATCAGTCACGGGGGAAGGACTGAACTGAATCTATGAATCTGACGCGCCCTAATAGTGAATGCTTAGAAGGCTGCAGGCTAACTGGATACCTCGGTCTTCGTATGTCAGTACAGTGAGTGTGCGGGGTGAGTGGCTCGAAGACTGTCAGTGTGGCTCAATTGATCCTCCTATGCATGCGCATTGATATAATCTCTGTCGTCACTCGGGTAGAAGGAGATAGACATTTTTTGTTGTCAGTCTGTATGCCTCTGACCGACAGCCGGTGTTTAGAAGTTGGCGGCCATCACCACTTTGCTGAAAAGTTTGAATGCTACTTTATAATAAAGCGAATTTCTCCCTCTCTCTTTCTCAACCTTATTTGTCGCTCCGGACTGCTAGTCTTGCTTGCGCAATCGAATGCTTATGTTGGTCGGCCAGGGTCTGACTCCTCGCTCATAAGCATTTGTGTGGACTCTTTATCTTCCTTATAGTCTATATACCTGCTCCTTGGTTCCGTGGTCAAGATGCCCGAGAACGAGGCGACGCCAGAACAGCGGACGAATAGAGTCTTCGAGCTAATGGACAAGGACCGGGATGACCGCATCTCGCTAGAGGAGTTTCTTGAGGGCGTTCAGGCTGACCCAGACGTGCTCCAACTCCTCAAACTGGACACTATAGTGTTGGGAGTTTCCGCCACAACAGGAACCCACGAGCACAACGACGTAAATCCGGTGACCCATCCTCAGCAGCAGCAAACACAGCCATCGCACCTGCCGAGCAGCAAAGGGGCCGCTACTGTCTGAGAAGAGGTACAATTGTCTCATAATTTTTTTCATTTCTCGAGTGGGGAGAGGCAGTGTTAGATCCGTCTATAAATGCGCATACAATATAGAGGTCAAGCTAGGAAGGAGCCATTGCAGTCTACCTTTCAGACCACCAGTCGACCACTCCTCACAAACACACTTTAGACTGACTGCGAGTTTTGGGTGTAATTGTCGGTTGGCAACCTTCCAGGCCACATCGCTTGGCACACTGTGGTAGTCTCAGGCTCGGATCACACATGCAACAGGGAACCGTATGAAGAAGGAGCCCAGTATCCTAATTTCCTCTCACGGAAAATGTGCTATACGCAAACCCATGCTATATAGTGTTGGGTGTGACAATGTTTGATTTGGGTATTAGTGAGGAGAGATATGGCAACATGGTATAGATATCTGTGCTCTACCGCCGGTTTTCGTGGAGGCGCATGTGGCTAAGAAGCCCATGTGGTGTGTGAGTGTGTGTGAACAGTACGAAAAGTTGAGATGGATGCGGTCACTGTATGTCGGGATTCCAGGCACTGGTTCGCCTGCCTCTGTTCAATTAATTCGCAAGTGACCGACCAGGCCGATGCATGATGTGCATGCGTGATAGCCATCAGGGTAAGATATGTCGAAGTACTGAGTGGACAATGCTGTTATTGTTGCTGGTGGTAGTCACGACGATTAGGGGCTTGGAATTGGTAATGCACGTGCAGGATATGTTAGGTGTGTCGACATCGTGTCGATTTCCATTATCATGGATACGCATACGACCGAGTAGGCTCCTGTAGTGAGATAATGGATGAGGTTGGTTTGTTGGTAGCCCTTATTGGATCAGAGGTCCCCGCCGGAGTCCAAACTGGGTGTAATTTAGAGATAGAGAAAGGCCGCTTGAGCCAAAGGTCCACGGGAGAGTTGGGCGCCTGGCCCGGTCGACAGCTGCCTTGTGGATAGCTCGAATAGATGGCCGAACATTGCGGCTAGGCTCAGTAGCGTGGCAAAGATGGTCATTCGGATGGCCAGGTTGTGAACAGGTCCACCAGGACTGCTGGCCTAAGAGTTTGTTGTGAGGGGTGACTGGCAGGACAGAAGCCTCTGCATGAAGGTGATCGATAGGAAACACTTTATAGCAGCCCGTGATCGTGCGGTGGGAACCGTTCTGTGTTGACCAAAGGCGGCGGGGCTGGAGGAGCTGAGTGTGGGAGACCAGACTGGTGCCGCATAGGTGAGATGCGGCTTGGTCAGCGCTTTGAATGTGGTCGCAAGCGTCTTTTGAGCAGCCCCAGGATGTGCCCGCGAGAGCCTTGAGGACCTTGTTGCATCGGTTCACTTTGCTTGCGACCTCCCTGGCATGGTCCGCGAACATGAAGAGCGGATCTAAACGGACGCCAAGGAGCTAGGGCTTACGGAGCAGCGGTAAGGCCTCACCGTTGTCGATGATATCCGGGTGGCGATTGAACTCCTTCGGGTCCAGCGTGAAAACAGTGACGGACGACTTGGCTGCCGAGATCGACATCCGCGCTGAGTGAAGAAGTCCTCGACATCAGGCATGGACTCCGAGAAGACCTGCACAGCATGATCAATGTGAGGGTGTTGACAAAAGAAGGTGATATCATCAGTGTATGATACCACTTTGGCAGGTGCCGGAGGGAGTGGGAGGTCCCGCATGTAGATGTTGAACAGCGTCGGACTGAGCACAGCCTTGAGGAACGCTGCAAGTCTGCTTACGGGCTTGGAGAGAGCGCCACGGACAAGGTAACGGTCGTGGTGGCCACGGATATAGGCCGCAAGCCATCGGACCAGGCCAGTCGGGACGTTCAGGGAGACCAAGTCCTGCAGGAGCTGATCGTGGCGGACGCAGTCGAAGGCTCGTGACAGATCAATTCAGACTGCCACGGTCCATGAAACCGGCTTCTGTTGATTGAAGCCCTCGAGGATGGTGTCACTGAGCTCGAAAAGCGCCGCTGTCGTGCCATGACTCCATCTGAAACCATGTTGGTGGCTAGACAGATCCGCTGCAGACGTCAGAATTGGGTGGAGGAGCAGTCCCAGAACCTTTGCTAGTGGACTGAGGAGGGCGATTGGGCGATAGGAGATCGGTAGACTGAGGTCCTGGCCAGCTTTGACCAGAGGGATAGCGATGGACTGGCGCCAGTAATCGGGGATGACTGAAGTAGCCAGTAGAAGGTTGAAAATGGCACCCAGGTAGGCAGCCACCTTACGGCCTATATGGCGCAAATGGATAGGCGCCAGACCATCTCGGTCTCGTTTCATTGTCGGCAGTGAGGATGGCATCGGCCGAAAAGGAAATATCCAGAGGCGAGGCTTTATGATAGAAACGAAAAAGGGGGCGATGACTTTTGGGATGGGACACCGAGCGGGGAAAGAACAACATGTTCACCTTTGCGGTGATCTTACCATTGTTGAAAATGAAGTTCCCGTCCCCGAAGCTAATAGACTGGTTAGATGTATCAGCCCGGGGCTTGGTCAGGTTGCGTAAAAGCTTCCAAGTGGCAGCTGAGTTGCCGCTGAAATTGCAATCTGGAACTAGTTAATGCCAGCGTTGGCGTTTGCCATCGTTGATAGTCTTAGTGACCAGGCCATTCAATTCGCCGACGCGCGGGTCACTGGCATCATGCGCACGTATTTCGTCTCTCTCTCGTTCCAGGCGGGAGGCTTCGGGTGGATAGTTAGGGCGGAGAAGGGGAATGCGGCTGTTCGGTATGTGGTGACTTGCTGCTGCCAGGAGCAGTGGACGAAGGGCTCGCTCCGCCATGTGGACACAGGCGGGAGGCGGTAGGCCATCGATCTCGGCTTCGCATTCGTTCGTAAATGCTGCCCTGTTGGCTCTCTTGAATTTAATGAAGTGCCTGTTGGGGTCCTTGATACGGTCGGCGGCGATGGCCAATTCGAGGACTGTGGGGAGGTGGTCGCTGCCCAAGCTGATTTCCGTGCTCCACATGGTGGAGGCTACCAGGCTGAGACTGGCGAGGGAAAAATCGGGAGAGCTAGGAGCATCGTTGGGCTGATCAATTGAGGACTGCGAAGGGAGTGTGTTCTGGTTCGTCGGCCAGGGCTTCTCCCCGAGGATCAGTCGCCAAGTTAAAGCACCATAGGTCATGATGGGCATTGAAGTCACCTAATACCAAGCTGTCTCCAGAAGGTAAGTAGGGAGCAATGGAGACGGTGAAACCGGGAGGACAACTAGAGATTGGAGGGATGTAGATATTCACGACGGTTAACGGCACCGGGCCAATGTCGAGGGAAATCACCAATACCTCCGTGGGGTCGGCACCAAGCATGGGGGAACTGATTGTAGGCAATGTTTTGTCCACTAAGAAGGCCAAGCCTCCGCCGTTGTTATGACCGCGGTCGCGGCGGACGATCGTATAATCAGCACAGGAGTGGACCTTGGTGGAGTTAGTCCACTTTGTCTCTTAGATGGCCCCTACAGTTATGCTGCGCGAACGAACAAAGGCCAGGAGCTGGTCAAGCATGCCGAGTAGGCCGTTGGCGTTGAACTGTAGAATCTTAAGACCAGGTGGTGTGGCAAAGTCGGAGACTTGAAGAGAAATTGTGTTGAGGAGCGGAAGGGCTGGAGGCGTAGGAGCAGGTGGAGGCACGGGACAGCTGGGACACTTGAAGGCGGGCGACCAGTTAGTTAGTTAGTACCCCATGCTGGATCAGGGGTTCCCACCGTAGTCCAAACTGGGTGCAGTTGGAAGACAGAAAAAAGCCGCGACCTCGGCCGGCCTGAGCCAAAGGTCCTCGGGGGTGAGTTGGGTGCCTGGCTAGGAACTGCAGGCGAAGAGATGACGGCAGTCATGCGACGAGACGCCGCAGTCGGGACAGCTGTCGGGTATGGACGGGTCCAGCCGGTGTTGGTACTGGCGAAGGAGCACGCAGTAGCCACTGCGTATCTGCGCCAGAGTACAGCGAGTCACCCTTGGGAGATGACGTTCCGAGATGGCGATCGGAGGTGGATAGCCACCCAGAAAGGCCGGGGGATGGTAGCTGGATTAAGCATCCACAACGGCTCTCTGGTGAAGGCGCTGGTGTGTGTGTCGTAGCCCATAGTTGGATCAGGAATTCCCGCCGGAATCCAAACTGGGAGTATTTGGGAGACGGAGAAAAGCCGCGACCTCGAGCGGCTTGAGCCACAGGTTTGCGGGAGTGAGGTGGGTGCCTGGCCGAGAGCTGCAGGCGAACAGATGACGGCAGTCATGTGGCGAGACGCTGCAGTCGGGACAGCAGTCGGGTATGGATGGGTCGAGCTGGTGCTGGTACTGGCGAAGGAGCATGCAGTAGCCACTGCGTAGCTGCGCCAGGGTACAGCGAGTGACCCTCGGGAGATGTCGTTCCGAGGCCGCAATCGGAGGTGGATAGCCACCTAAAAGGACCGGGGGACGGTAACCTCGTTTCTCCTCGACAACGACTCTGATGGAGACGCTGGAAGCCTGTCTTGGTGGCAGAGCTATCAACAGGTAGATCCGCGAGAAACGAGGCAACAGCTTCCTTGTGGAGTGCTCGAATAGACGGCCGGACGTTGCGGCAGGGCTCGGGAGCGGTGCAACGGTGATGATTGGGATGGCCGGGTTGCGAACAACTCCACCAGAACTGCTGGCTAAGGAGAGTGTTGTGATGGGCGACCGGTAGAACAGAAGCCTCCGCATGAAGATGATCTATAGGCAACATTTTATAGCAACCCGTGATCGTGCGGAGGGCAGCGTTTTGGGCTGACTGGAGGCGGCGGAGGCTGGAAGAGCTCATCGTAGGAGACCAGATTGGTGCCGCATAAGTGAGGTGCGGCTTGGCCAGCGCCTTGAAAGCAGTCGACAGAGTCTCTTTCGCACAGCCCCAGGATGTGCCTGTCTCCAGAAGGTAAGTAGGGAGCGATAGAAGCGGTGAAACCGGGAGAACAACTGGAAGTTGGAGGGATGTACACGTTCACGACGGTTAGCGGCGCCGGGCCAATGTCAAGGTAAATCGCCAGTACTTCCGTGGGATCGGCTACAAGCAGGGGAAGCTGGTGATGGGCAATGGATTTTTCCACCTGGAAGGCCAAATCTCCGCCTTTGTTGCGGCCGCGGTCGCGACGGACAATCGTGTAATCGGCACAGGAAGGGACCTTAGTGGAGTTAGACCACTTTGTCTCTTGGATAGCCGCCACAGCTATGCTGTGCGAGCGCATAAAGGCCAGGAGCTGGTCAAGCTTCCCAAGGAGGCCGTTGGCGTTGAATTGTAAGATTTTAAGACCAGGTGGTGAGGCAAGGTCGGAGACCAGAGGATTTTGGTTCAGGACTGGACGGGCTGGAGGCATGGAGATCGGTGGGGGCACGGGACAGCTGGCACACGCGAAGGCGGGCGACCAATCGGCAGCCGTGGCGAGGCCACTGCAGCGGAGATGGCACCAGCCATTGCAGGAGCCGCAACGTACAGACCAGTCGCGGCGGCCCAGACGGACTCGGCAGAACGAGCAGTACCAGAGAGGTCCAGGGTTGGCCTCGATTCCGGCGGCGAGGAGGAGGAGTCGGAGCAGCGTGGCCGGGAGGGGCTGTACCGTCATCAAAAGCACGGATTGGGCGGAGGGGAGATTTGATCCAACGTAGGGCGATGGGTGTAGCAGACCTTGGCCGCCGGGAGGGCGGGTGGGAACGTGATTCGTAGACGCGTCTGCTGTGGTTCCCGAAGGCGCTGGTAGCGTGTCCTTGTGGCGGAGCCATCAACGGGTAGATCAGAGAGAGACGAGGCGACAGCTGCCTTGTGGAAACCTCGGATAGACGTCCGAACGTTACGGCTAGGCTCAGGAGCGTTGCAACGATGGTGGTTCGGATGGCCAGGTTTTGAACAGGTCCACCAGAATTGCTGGCCGAGGAGTTTGTTATGGTCGGCGACCGTCAGGCCAGAAACCTTTGCATGAAGGTGATCGATGGGCGATATTTTATAGCAGCCCGTGATCGTGCGGAGGGTAGCGTTCTGTACCGACTGAAGGCGGCGGAGGCTGGAGGAGCTGATTGTGGGAGACCAGATTGGTGCCGTATAGGTGAGATGCGGCTTGGCTAGTGCCTTGAATGTGGTCGCCAGCATCTCTTTCGAGCAGCCCCAGGATGTGCCCACGAGAGCCTTGAGGACCTTAGTGCATCGGCTCACTTTGCTTGCGACCTCCCTGGTATGGTCCGCAAACGTGAAGAGCGGATCTAAACGGACGCCGAGGAGTTTGGGCTTACGGACCAGCGGTAAAACCTCACCGTTGACGATGATAGCCGGGTGGCGCTTGAACTCTTCGGATCCAGCGTGAAAACAGTGACGGACGACTTGGCTGCCGAGATCGACATCCCTCGCTGAGTGAGGTAGTCCACAATATTAGGCATGAATTCCGAGAGGACCTGTGCAGCCTGATAAATGTTATGGTGCTGGCAGAAGAAGATGACGTCATCCGCGTATGATACCACTTTGACGGGTGCCGGAGGGAGTGGCAGGTCCCGCATGTAGATGTTGAACAGCGTCGGGCTGAGCACAGAGCCTTGAGGAACACTGCAGGCCTGCTTACGGGGCTTGGAGAGAATGCCGCGGAAAAGGACACGATCGTGGCGGCCACGGATGTAAGCCGCCAACCATCGGACCAGGCCAGTCGGGACGTTCAGGGAGACCAAGTTTTGCAGGAGCTGATCGTGGCGGACGCAGTCAAAGGCTCGTGACAGGTCAATTGAGCCAGCCACGGTCCCCGAAGCGGGCTTCTGTTGATTGAAGCCCTCGAGGATGGCGTCGCTGAGCTCGAAAAGTGCCGTTGTCCCACGACCCGACCTGAAACCATGTTGGTGGCTAGACAGATCCGCTTCAGACGTTAGAATTGGGTGGAGAAGTCGTTCCAAATTTTTCGCCAGTGGACTGAGGAGGGCGATTGGGCGATAGGAGGTCGCTTGACGTGGGCCCTTGCCAGGTTTGACCAGTGGATTGATGATGGACTGCCGCCAGCAATCGGGGATGATTGAACTGGCCAGCGAAAGATTGAAAACGGCTGCCAAGTAGGCAGCCACCTTGGGGCCGGTATGGCGCAAATAGATAGGTGCCAGGCCATCCGGTCCTAAGGCTTTGGAGACTTTCGTTTTCCTGACGGTGGTGAGGATAGCATCGGCCGAGAAGGAGATGTCCGGAAGCGGGGCCTTATAGAGGAGACGAAGAAGGGAGCGCTGGCTTTTGGGACTGGGCGCCGAGCGGGGCGAGAACAGCTTGTTTTTCTTTGCGGTGATCTTACCATTGTTGAAAATGAAGTTCCCGTCCCCGAAGCTAATAGACTGGGTAGATGTATCAGCCCGGGGCTTGGTCAGGTTGCGTAAAAGCTTCCAAGTGGCAGCTGAGTTGCCGCTGAAATTGCAATCTGGAACTAGTTAATGCCAGCGTTGGCGCTTGCCATCGTTGATAGTCTTAGTGATCAGGCCATTCAGTTTGCCGATGCGCGGGTCACTGGCATCACCCGCACGTATTTCGTCTCTCTCTCTCGTTTCAGGCGGGAGGCTTCGGGCGGATAGTTAGGACGGAGAAGGGGAATGCGGCCGTTAGGGATGTGGTGACTTGCTGCTGCCAAAAGTAGTCGACGAAGGGCTCGCTCCGCCGTGTGGACACAGATGGGAGGCGGTAGGCCATCGATCTCGGCTTCGCATTCGGTCGTGAACGCTGCCCAGTTGGCTCTCTTGAAGTTAACGAAGTGCCTGTTGGGGGCCTTGATACGGTCGGCGGCGGTGGCCAATTCGAGCACAATGGGGAGGTGGTCGCTACTCAGGCTGATTTCCATGCTCCAGGTGGTGGAGGCTAGCAGGCTGAGACTGGCAAGAGAGACCCCGGGAGAGCTGAGGGCGCCGTTGGGTGAGAGCCGCGTTGGGCTGTCCTCGTTGAGGACTGCGAAGGGAGCTTGCTCTAGTTCATCGGCCAGGACTTCTCCCCGGGAATCGCCCGCAAATTTGGTGCACCATAGGTCGTGGTGGGCATTGAAGTCACCTAGCACCAATCTTTCTCCAGAAGGTAAGTAGGGAGCGATAGAGGCGGTGAAACCAGGAGGACAACTGGAAGTTGGAGGGATGTACACATTCACGGCGGTTAGCCGCGCCGGGCCAATGTTAAGGGAAATCGCCAGTTCTTCTGTGGGGTCGGCACCAAGTAGGGGTAGCGGATGATGGCAATGGATTTGTCCACCAGGAAGGCCAAACCTCCGCCTTTGTAGCGGCCGCGGTCGCGACGGACGATCGTGTAATCGGCACAGGAAGGAACCTTAGTGGATTTAGACAACTTTGTCTCTTGGATAGCCGCCACAACTATGCTGTGCGAACGCATGAAGGCCAAGAGCTGGTCAAGCTTCCCAAGGAGGCTGTTGGCGTTGAATTGTTAGATCTTAAGACCAGGTGGTGAAGCAAGGTCGGAGACCAGCAGATTTAGGTTTAGGACAGGGCGGGCTGGAGGCGTAGAGACCGGTGGGGGCACGGGACAGCTGGGACACGCGAAGGCAGGCGATCAATCGGCAGCTTTGGCGAGGCTACTGCAGCGGAGATTGCACCAACCGTTGCAGGAGCCGCAGCGTACAGACCAGTCGCGTCGGCCCAGGCTGACTCAACAGAACGAACAGTATCAGAGAGGTCCAGGGTTTGGCCTCAATTCCGGTGGCGAGGAGAAGGAGGAGTCGGTGCAGCGTGGCCGGGACGGGTTGCTCCGTCATCAAAAACACGAGTTGGGCTGAGGGGGGGGGGTGATTCAACGTAGGGCGATGGGTGTAGCAGACCTTGGCTGCCGGCAGGGTGGGTTGGAACGCGGTCGTAGACGCGTCTGCTGTGGTTCCCCGAGCGACCATTCGGCAGCTTTGGCGTGGCCATCGCAGCGGAGATCTTTTGCATATTGCTTGTCAGAGAAAAGTGACGACATGTCGCGGTGTTTATGGTTGTTATTTTTGGTGTGGTCAAACAAATTACAGTCCTATAAGTTTATTGCTTAATTTTACGGCTCAAAACGTAGCAGGTTTGCAAAACACAATTTTGTCAGGTCGAAAAAATTCCCATCACAGAAATCTGAAGAGGAATTGTCTGAACTGAATCCGCTCTTCTTTTCCCGAAAATACGGCGTTGTCTTATAATTGCACATCCCTGAATTTCATGAACGCAAAACAACTTTTCTGTTCTCTGAACAGATAAAATTAGCACGTTTCTGGTCTTAATTAATGTTCTTTTATAGTAAGTAAGTAAGTATCTGACCATCGGTTTCGATGATATCAACCAAGTACACCAACAGGTTGGTACAGGAGGTGACGGCCTCAGGGCTTAGTTTAAAGTGTTAGCGGACGTAGTTAGCGGCTCCGCACTCTTCACCCTCTCCCGGAATCTCGAAGACTAAACAGGGTCCGGCGTGGCTGCTCTATCAAATGCAAGCCAATACAACCGCATAACTTAGTCTTGAGTAACAGTAGACTTTGCGCGGGTGCTACTGTGCTATCTATCCTCACTCACCTATAGTAGGTGTCTGGCCAGACTTTGGTAAACCAGGACTGGTACTGCTTTCTTATAATACTACATACTAGGGTGTAGCTTTGTGATAGTACTTGTTGGTACTGGTACTGACTGTTGTGCAAGTCAGAAGTGACGCTGATTTAAGTTAGCACTGGGCTCGGAAAAAAGTCTAGTACTACTGGTGCTGGCACTGACGCCACCATATATTAGAGATGACGCTGATTTAGCCAACGCTAGTGCTCATATCCCCTTGGTCTTAACAGGGAGTGTGAATCTGGGTTTAACTATTTCGGGTAAGTGCATGCTTGGGGTCATGAGCAAGGCTGCGTTTGTCATGGTTTTCGCACTTTCACCTCTATACATGGAACTGTACGCACTAAGAAGATACCGATATAGTTACATATATATGCTAAAAGTGCTAATTCAAGTAAGGCCAGTACTTAGTATGCTATTAGTACTGCCTGTGTATGCTTTTTAAGGAGTCGCACCCAGTATGCACTCCCAATCTGTGGGATGTAATTACGATTAGCATTTGGACAATAATATAGCGTTTGTAGAGTAGTGATTAAAGTCAACTCTGGGTTCATATCTCCACATGTCAGTAATAAGTGTAGTAGAACTTGTGCTAGCTCTGACGCTACCATTTGTCGGAGGTCAGACCATCTCCTTTCTAACTAGGTGGGCTATAAATACCGGTAATAAGGGACAACAGAGTTGCTGAGATTGCAATAGGCTAAAAAGCTTGGGCTAAGCTTTGAGAACTCGACTGCACTATAAAAGCCAAGCAAGTCTAAACTAAGAGACTCGACTGTATGAATTAAGGGGTACAATTGTGTATAAACTGGGTTATAAAGTTGCAGCCAATTAAAGTTCAAGGCAAGGTAGATTGGAATTATGTGTAGCTAATAAAGCAATTTTACTGCTGCTGCTCGGAGAACTAGGCTATAATCAAAGAATTAAAAATAAATGAGCTTACACGCATCCCAAGCCTTCCTTCGGGTTGATTTGTAAGACAGCCGACGAGAATGCACGTCCGCAAGGCACATACGACTGTCATCAGGAATACTTATAGTCGTAACAATGGGCCTCGGTGTGAAGACCGTCATCTGGCGATATAAATTGTAATCGGCTAACAGCTGTCCGCGTATGGTGATTGTGATTGTCGTGGCTTGTGCAACCGTAGCTTGGAGATGTCGTGTCATGTCATGTCATTCCCCCCCTCAAAGGAGCTGTGTGACACAGCTGGCCCACTTGACTCCCGTGCCCTCAGTCATGCCAGTTATTCCGCCATTTGAGGAAGCATCACATCCGGGTGGCCCATAAACCCAAACCACACTACGCACCCAATTGGTACATCCTAAGGATAGGGTGAACTATTTAGACAAGAAAAAAGTTGTCTATAGGATTCCATGTGGATCATGTGATGCCGCAACCGTAAGTGAGAGCTGGACGTAAATTGTCAACCTGCAAAGGCGAAGTGAAGCTTTGAATGGCCTGATTCTTCGTATATACATGTTTCCCGTGGATCTCGGCGCAGCGGTGGGGGGGGGGGGGTGGGGGGTTGGGCAGTCGTTTGACCACATGTATCCCGTTTGGGGGTAGGCTATGCAACTTTGGCTTCCTGCACTCGCGGAACGTCGGCAGTAGACTACGGGCTGTGGCGGAGGGAGGGGTAGGCGCTTATCCCCCAATCTTGTCCAACTTAGGCCACGGCACGTTCAGGAATTAGCTATTCATGCCAAGATGGTATTTCTTATACGGTAATAGTATCTGACTGCTAAGAGCGCTAGTAGTGCTGAACTATACTTGTCGAGTGTTTAAGTCACAGTAGATGCTGATTTGAGTCAGCGCTGAGATTCACGTCAACTAGATTTTCGGCTAGGAGAACTAGGAGCTGCTGTTGGATTTAGTATGTGAATGCTTGGACGGCTAATAATAGTTGTCGTACCTACTAATGGCAACAAAGTAAATTGTAATGCAAGTTCATTTGGGAGGCCCACTAAATGGGAGCCCAGTTTTTACTCGATTAGGGTTTAGCTTGATTTTCGTGCGTCTGTGTGGATTATAGTACGCAGTGGGCTTCCTGTATCAGTAAGATAGGCCAGATAAAGGTTTGACCTAGGTCTCACCGCTTGGCACCCATCAGTTTCAGACTTCTGTAGCATATATAATATCCAGTTCTTGTATTAGATCAGAATTTACAGAGCATCATCTGTCTAGTAGGGAGCTACCTTCCTCAGCAGTCAGTTGGTCATGGAAGCTTAGTCAATTCCTGTTTCAGTTTTGATAGTTCAGAAGTATGGCATGCATCCTATGTTTTCCAATTTACTATAATAGGTGGGGAATTTGAGGATATCAGCTGAGGTGACGTTTTTTTGAACTAGCTTCACCTTGTTTGTTTCTGCTATGACTCCTGCTTTTTCCCTGCTAGGTCCTTATACTGCTAGGTACTGGTAGCGGCAGTGTTACTCCTATTTGACTGACATTAGGAATGATGAATAGAGCAAGGTGAGAGCACACTACAATTTCTACCTTAGAGGATAACAGTATGAAGATACAGTATCAGGTAAGTAGAGTAGGTCGGTCTGGGTCTGTGCAACAGGAATATGGCAGTAGCAGTGATGCTGGAAGTATTTACGATAGTGGTGATACTCACCCATTTGGACTTTCCATGGTTTTCGCCTACTCGACTCTATCCATCAGTCTGTGGTTAACGAGACGTTATTTAGTATTATCGCGGGTTCTGACATGCATTTATGTCATATGATGCTACTTGCCGTTCTCAGGCTACCTTTTTGACTTATTGCAGCATCTTACTCTATCTTGAGGTTGGGGGGACGTCTCCGTCTAAAAAGAAAGGCAATCTGTTCCATAATCAACTATCATTGCTATATCCTATAACTGTGTCAGGGGCAGATTAGTAAGCAATAAGCAGAGCGGATGTCTATTTGGAATGTGTTTGACCTCGAGAGAGCTAGATGGGCCTATCTTCTGTTCAATAGGGCGCACCTTACTCTATTACTTAGTTTAGCTATGTGGGAAGTTATTTCCTATACTGTATCAATACCTGGGTGAAGAGAAAAAGCATTCAACATTTGCAATAAGCATATCAGGTGGGAATATGAGCTTACCATCGGCCCCGATTCTGTCCGAGAAGGCTGTGTAAGACCCCCGGGTATTTTCTGTCAGCATTTTTGGCGAGTACGTCCTTCCTCCCGTGCGGGGAGGCGCGTATCATCAGATGTGTGCAGATTTGCCACGCATAAATAAGACCTTTTGTTCCACAGCATTCAATAGCATAGGAAATTCTTTGGATATCAAGAAACGTTGCACTTGGCTAGCGTTGACCACCTTTTCCCCGCAGTATCATTGATCTGCATTGAAATCTTTTGTAGTAAACAGCATTTTGCACCCCAATTCTATTCAATGAATGAAATAAACAACCTCAAATTTGTGTTCAACTACTCTCTCGAATTTGAACCCTCACATTTCACGAGTTATGCCAGCTACTGTAAACCTCGGCACTGAATATTGGATGAGGTCATTGCACTGACTGACGACTCCTTAACCATGACTCACGATTATTACCTCTCACGCGAATTTAGGCCTTCTGTTATTGGAATGTGTGTCCAAGTCTCGTCGAATGAGTCGCAGCTTAAGAGTTGGCCTCCTATTAATGCTGCAATTCTCTGTGTGGGAATTACGATGCTGTCTCTGGTGGTCGGTCCGAGTATGCGCCCATCCCACTTCAGGCGACCGATCAGGTTGACGGTGGTCTGTTGCTAGCGGTCAGAGAGAGAGAGTGAGGTCGACCCTCAGCGCTCAGTCTATTTTCACTATAATCCCGCGGGAGTCACCGCTTTGGTTCAGCTTGCTGAGGTTCATGATGGGCATCGCTGAGAGCGATGGTCGAACTGTCGTGGACTCAAGTATGACTATGTTACGTTAAACGAATAAAATACGTGTTCTCGTGATTGCGTTTGTTTCTTACTATGGTCGCTGTTGAATGATACTGCTGCAGCCGCTGCAGACAGTGCCAACGCGAGTACTGTTATGTAAACAAGAAGATGATGTTCAGCTATCCTGGAATCCATACATCTATCTACGAGCTGCTGTGAAGTCTGTAATTGTGACTCTCTAGAACCAGGGTCGGCAACCTAGGGCTCACGAGCCAGGTGTGGCTCTTTTGATGATTGCGTCTGGCTTTCTCAGATAAAATTGGAATTCAAAACTTCAGATTTTGTGATTTTGGTTCCATGAATAACTTGCCGCCGCCGAGGCTCCTATTAGAATAAATGTAATCTTGACCAGTCTCTAGTGTTTCGCCCCCCTCCCCCCCAGGTTGGACCTAGCAGTTTTTTTCAGTGTCCCCTTTCCGGCTGTCACTGAAATATATATCCAAACATTTGCTTTCTTGGCTCTCTGAATCAAAAAGGTTGCCGACCCCTGTTCTAAAATAACTAAAGTCCCTAGGCGAAGGGGTTTTGATTCATCGCAACTGCAGATGTGTAAGCCTTCGGTCGGTTCAAGTTTTCTTCCCTTTTCCACCAATCATAATTCTCTTTTCGGTTGGCCTTCTGCCATTGACTGCGATTACCCTTCTTAAAGCGCCACGGGACCTGTCTACCGTTAACATGCTTTTTTAAAGTAAAACCGATAACCAAGATTTACGTTATCCTTTAAAGCTATTTTCCTCGGTTCCTTACCGCTTTCTCTAACCAATAGAACCACGGTTCCCGCATTAAAATAGCATTTTCCAGTGTTTTTTCAGTGGAGACTAATGATGCCTTCGGCGACCTTTAGATTTTCAGAATATTAAGCTCTCCATACCGTAAATGTGCATCCCAGTTTCGAATTCATTTAGCATGATACCTTAAGATCCCCCCTAACGTAAATGCATAAAATATACAAGAAAACCGTGCATTCAGACTGAATACCCTCCCTGCTATCCATATTTTTAGATCAAGCCTACCCAAACACCACGTTCATCCTAATACCTACAACAGGAGCATTCTAACAAACGCCGAAATCACATTAGAAATCTAATGAAGATGGTTATCATAGTGTACAAGGCATAAACTTACAGCATACAATACTAACTGCCTGTTTTAGCATTCGTCGGTACTTGGTGCGTAAGGATCGACGGTCCACTATGCGCACTAGTAGGTGAACAATGGTGCCTTTTCAGTCGAGAGCTTTGTCTTCAGTAGTCTGCGAATTCTCGACTTTATCTGGTCCTGTTTCCCATATTGAGCTCTTTTTTCAAATGAGATTGTCTGTTGAATACATGTTTGTTGGATAATTGTTTATTTGGTACCTGAACTATTCTTACCGGATGTTTTAACTTGTTCATTTTTCGTTCCAGATGTCCTCGCAACTCCTAGAAACCTCGGCTACTGTAGCGCATTGCTGTTTTTACACCTTTTGTGGGGTTCTTTTCTGATCACCCACAACGTTCTACAGCGTCACTACCCTGATTTCCTCATTTTTCGTGGGGAATTGGAAAACCAATTTCCCTTTGCGCGTGCATATATATATTTCGGAAATTTGATATACGATTTCGCCTCAAAACTCAGTAAAGGGATGCCTTTCTACTCCCCTGCGCTACCTTTCTAACCCCCTGCACTGTTGTGGTAATGCCTTACCGTCTGCATTCCGTATTTTGGTCATACATAGTGTCTTTTATTGTATGACCGTCGCTTCCATTATTGATCTTTTGATTTTTTCTTTTGTCTGTTACTTGTCTACACTTGTTAATTTTGACTGTTTCGCCAAACACAGTCGTTTATGTATAAACTTTTTTTTTCACGGCATAATTCTACCTGTTTTTCAAATAGTAAAGTCAGAACGGAGGATATACAGCGTTTGAGTGGTTCGGGGTCGTAAGGCATACTACTTGGAAAACGTTCGTATGCATTCGTGCTTCGAAGTCCGCTTTTGAACTCTTTCGCAGAAAGCTCACTCCCTATAACATTTTTCTTTTCATTGAACATAATAACCCTGTTTCTGACTCCTTGTGTCACTTACACCACACTGGCTTATATTGAGAGAGCCTCTGGACTGCTGATGGACCAAGGCAAAATTTTGCTCCTCAACGACGGGTTACCGCATTGGCTGTGTCCAGTTACCAGACCGTAAAGGTTGCTCAGGATTTACTTGATTAATAATTCAGTGTCACCTTGATTGCAGATTTAAAGTGAGTTGCTCAGCTTGTTTGCTGAGGAAAAGGACATTCATAAACTGCTTGCCAAGTCTGAGTCTGCCAACGTGCCCAGAATTTGAGACGTGCGTCGCCAATAATTATCGTAGATTCGCTGGAAAATTCCTGTACCCCTGGTGCGGAGTACTTAGTGCAGTCGAGTGGATCCTTGACAAAGTTAAAAGGCGAAGCTGCTGCAATGAGCAGTGTCGTTTCTCCTCATCATGGTATCACTGATGCCGCAATTATGATCATAAGATGTGATCCGGTCAGTATACGATTAACAGCCAAATTTAAAGCATAATCTGCACTGTTTAACACGAAAAGTGTGAAAGGTCTGCTCGGTTAATTGTCTTGAAGGAGAACTTAAAATTCTAAAAAGTACCTTTCGACAATACTGAGATCATGATGGATTCGTTGCAAAGAACAGAAAGGCCACCAAGATATCCAGCTGCTTAGGGCATAAAAGGCTATTCATCAGGGTCATGTTTCACGCTGAAACGCAGTGTTATTTTAAGCGGGTATTTGGTTAGAGCCGTTTTGCGCACCTTTCCAGCAATTGATACCCATGTTCTCCTCAATTAGTCCAGTCTTATACAGGGAGGACAAGGACAAACTCCCATCCCAGCCAACTCCTCTGTTCGCATCTGCAGTGTAGAATATGTTGTTAACACGAGCCGATGTTCGTGCAAAAGAGTGAGACATCTTCCAGCAAGCGCTTAATAAAGAAAGTCAACAGTTCCGATGAACGTTGTCGGCAAAGACAAGGGAGACTGGGTCGGTCATTTCTGTCATCATCCAGTTACATCCAACACCAGATACTGCACCACCAGAGGCTCGAGCCCGCGACCTGTTGATCAGAAGTCGAACGCTATAATTACTGAGCTTCGAGAATGAGTATAAGACTGAACGAGACGAGTGAGTTCCGTGAGCGATCGGTGACCGTTCATCAATCGATATTAGCGGTTCTATGCTCGCGCATTTGGTAGATACAAACACCCGCGTATATGTCGGGGAAACATATTGGGTGATTGGAGATTAATTCGAGCTAGCCAAAACTACTTGCACCGCGTCTGTAGGCTACGACGACGCCGGCGGGAAACAAGTTGCGTCAACCTGTCCTATGCTCCCTAAAGAATTTTATACAGGCGCAAACAACAGAGACTGCAGCTCTTTTTTATCCTCCACCCCTAGTTACATTATTATTTCCTACTTGTCCGCATCCTTTAATTATTCAAATACAAGTCTAAATGTGCAGGTCAGAAGCAAATTTACCGAAACTAAAATTTTGCTTGCAACATTACCAATCAACTGTTGTAGGGGAAAGGGGGAGGAAAGGCGAAGAGAAGGGGGGGGGGGAGGAGTACGCGAGGGATAGAGGACAAGGAGGAGGAGTCTCATTAATCACCAGTTTCGTTCGTGCGTAGATGCCTGCAGAGAGCGACGTAGGCGGGCGCCAACTCAATGCATCTGTTGACTGAGTTGTCATCCGAGGCCCAGGCTTAAATTAACTTTCATGCGGTCTTGCTGTCACCGTGAGCAACTAATCTTGCGGCTGCAGCCCAGATGAATAAAATTACGATTCCGGTGAATGCAACCACTTCTTCTTCTTCTAGACAAATACCTGGGATGCGAACCTTTGCCTCCATTCATAAACATTTGAGCCGATATCAGCCACAGTGGGATTGCGGCAGTCCGTAATCCCGGCTACGTAGACAGTTACATGCTATGTAGGCCCGCAAGTAATGCCGGGAAATCCTGCTGCAGTTAGCGCTAGGCAATAAGGTTGTTGACGCGCGAAACCCCATCTTTATTCTGACTGGCTATCTTTCAGTCAATGATGTTTCAGCCCCACCATAAAGCATTTTGTTTAACATGACCCACACACAAAACTGTTTCCTTGTCCTTCAGTACACCTCCTGGTTACGGACAACCTTCGTTTTGTCTATACAATATCCTGCATACAAACTGCCTTCTGTTTTGCATACATAACACTGGCGACGCAGTTTAACGAACATGGCTTCTTTATTACCTACACTGTCCCCTTTCTGGCCGAAAGGTGCTCCAAAACACTCCAATGATTCGTGGTTACAATGTAAAAAGACGTTTAAGGATTCTATTCAACTTATTCCAATGTTGTCTCCTACAATTAAACTAGACGTTACCTCGACGTTGAAACTCCTCCGGACCCATTTCGGAGAGATGGGACAGCGTTATTTCGACGCCCTTAAGTTACAAGAGTCTGCTGATTTCCAAAGCGCGAAACAATGTGGGGTGGAAAAGGCAACATCTTCTTGAGGCACTATCGGTTTCGTCAGATGCGTCAGGTATCCAGCCAATGCATTGGTGATTTTATTACAAACCTTACTCTCGCCGTACAGGACTGCCGATACACAGAGATTGCCGAAACCAAGTTCGAGCAGACAATGCTGGTGCAGCAGTCACTTGTAGGCTTGAGGGATGAAGAGGCTCACGAGAAGATTTTATCTGTGATCGAGGATTTATCATGGGAGAAAGCCTGTGATATTTTTCGTCATCAAGAGGACGTACAGCAAAACCTCAAGCAACTGCATCTATCAAATACTGGAGTTATATCCTCCTTGGAACCTGATCTAGCAATCTCCCTGGTCAACACGGCCGGGTTTTCATCTAAACAGGAAACACTAGTGCCTTCAAAACAGCTACCATCCTGCTACCGTTGTGGTCAGCACTATGTCCGTTGGTCAGACTGTAAGCACCAAAAGACAGTTGGTCGCTTTTGTAAGAAAAGGAGCCGTACAGAACAAGTTTTTTTTTCCCAAAAAATGGACGAACACGAAAATGCACCCCACGTATCCCAATCCAGTTGAGGGTGACGAAACGATACTTCGTGTTTTTGGCAGACAAACCGCTCCAATCACCCTATACCATCACACTTCGGGTTGATCAACATCCTGTGAAGTTTGAAATTGACACCGGTTCAGCTGTTACTGTCATCAATGAAGCCTCTCTTTGAAAAATTCCCCATTTCCTTCCAGCTCGCTTTACTTTTCGTAGTTACACTGGGCAGGGCGCAGCCATTCGAGGCGTCTTTACGGCGGAAGTTGAGCATGATGGCGAACTCCATTACTTGCCGGTTCACGTTGTCAGAGGAAGCCAACACCCAAATCTCCTCGGACGGAACTGGATAAAATGTGTGCCTTCGGTGCTATCCCACGTACATCAAACTGGGGTTGACCCCGATCTAGATTCTTTAGTAATGAATCATTAAGAACTATTTCAGGACGATTCTATTACGCACTACCGCGGTCCAGCCGTTAAATTCCATTTTCAAGCAGAATTTCAGCCCCGGTTCTTCGACGCCCGCTCAGGCCCCTATGCAGTTGCTTTGTGGGTCAAAGAAGACTTAGATCGCCTACAGAAAGCTGACATTATTGAGCCTATACAGTACTTAGAATCGGCAGCCCCAATACTTCCTGTTATCAAATTCGACGGTTCCGTGCGTATTTATGGTGATTACAAGCTGCATATCAACTCAGCAAACAAAATAAATCCTTATCCTCTCCCACGCATCGAGGACCTGTATGGATTCCTTTCAGGGGTCAAAAATTTACAACTTTGGACTTTAAGCACGCCTACAACTAAGTTGTCCTCAATGCGGAATCCCGAAACGCCACCACCATCAATACACACCGGGGTTTATTTCGATGTGAAAGACAACTCTTTGGAGTAAGGTCTGTCCCTGGTCTATTTCAATGTTTGATGGATAACCTCGTGAAGGACATACCTCACGTTTGCGCATATCTTCATGCTTAATTAATCACAGGCCCGTCTGAGAATAGTCACCTGGATACTCTAAATATAGAGTTAATACGTGTACAAGACGCAGGTTTCAAACTCAGGAGAGCTAAATGCTATTTCTTGGCGGATTCGGTGGAATACCGCGGTTTTAAGGTGGCTACGACTGGTCCTCATCCATTTGACCATAAGCTCAAAGCCTTGAAGACGGCACCGTGTCCCAACAATATCTTGTACTTACACTTTTAACGGCATTCACCTCGGGCGGGTTGAGCCGGCATCAGTTTTGACGTTGACTGCATCACGAATCACAACTGTCCAGGCGCGTCGATCTTGCGCCTGTTCACACGAGAGCGCCATCCGTTCATGGTTCCACCGGCGTAGGCCGTAGACGCATGGGCCGGAAACGGACGACAGATCCTGCTTGACCGTTGCTGTCCAAGTTTTCAGCTGCCCGCCGCGACGTTTGTGCCAGGTGGAGGGAGGCGTCGCCACAAGTAGGTCACGAATCAGCTCACCATCATCACGCCGGGACGCATGCCCGAACCACCGAAGTCGTCTCTGAAGCAGGAGTGTAGGAAGAGCGTCCAGGTGACAGCGTCGGCGGAGATCGGAGCAGCAAATTCGGTCCACGCGACAGTGACGAAGGATGCGGTGTAGGCAGTCATTGTCCTCAACACGCATAGGCCATGTCTCCTCGCCATAGAGCAGGATAGATCAAACCACTGCTTGGCAAACACAGGACTTTGTGCGTAGTGATGTATCCCTTCTATTCCATAGAGGAGCGCACAGACGGTAGAAGGCAGATCGGGCACGGTTGATGCGTGATACAACCTCATCGACACCTTGACCCATTTCCGTGACCAAAGAGCCCAAGTATCTAAACGAGTTGACCACTTCGAGAGGAGCACCGTCGAGAACAATAGGAGTAACAGATGTAGGGGCCACACAGGAGAGCATGACTTGGGTCCCAACAATATCAGTCAATTGCGTTCATTCCATGGATTGGTTATCCACTTTAGTCGCTTTGTAAATCAATCTGCTACACTTCTGAAACACCTTTATTGATTACTTGAAAAAAAAACTAGTTGCTAAAATTGGTCGGAGGTCGAAAAACGTGCTTTTAAAAAGCAAAGATGGCTCTTACTTCATCCTCTTTCCTGATTCTTTACGACCAAGAAAAGCCTATTAAGATGAAATGCGATGCGTATCCTTACGACCTGGGTTCAGTCCTCATGCACAGAACGTTTGCTGGTGTGGAACTGCCGATTGCCTTTGCATCAAGGACTACGTCACAGGCGGGAAAAAATTATTCACAACTAGACAAGGAGGCCTTAGCAATATTTTTGGCCTAAGACGCTTCCGTTTTTACCTCTTTGGCCGACCCTTCGAGATTACCACTGATCACAAACCCCTCTTAGGTCTTTTGGGTTAAAAGCGAGGGATACTACAAATGTCCTCACCGAGAATGCAACGTTGGGCACTCACACTTTCCGCTTATGCATATGCAATGAAATACGTTACAGGCAGTACAAACGTAGTGGAGGACGTCTTGAGTAGGCTTCCTATTGTAGACGACGGCATTAACAGAGCACCTATTCTTGAGATCGTGAATCTTTTTCAGGACTTAGACTGCGCACCGGTAACCTGTCAACAGATTAGAAAGTGGACATGGAGGGACCCCTTTTTAGTCGGGTACAAAGATACTTGCAACCTGGCTGGTCGCCCTCGGCCTCTCCTGAGTTTCAGTCATTCTACAGCCGTCAAAACGAATTGAGTCTCCAAGACGGATTTATACTATGGAGCAATCGTTTAGTAGTACCACCACAAGGCAGGCAGGTCATCCTCAAAGGCCTACACAATGCTCATCCTGGTATGGGTAGAATGAAAGCTCTCACCCGTAGCTATGTTTGGTGGCCCAAAATTGACGCACATATTGGAAATATGGTAAAAGCATGTCATGTATGTCGACTAACACAGAAAACGCTACCGAAAGTACTCTAAGGCCTTGGACCTGGCCAGACTCGCGCTGGAAGAGGGTACACATCGAATATTTTGGACCATTTCAAGGACATATGGTCTTGGTGGTGGTCGACGCTCACAATGAATGGATTGAGGCCATTCCGACCGGGAACTCCTGTTCCTCAATCACTAAAATCAACTAATTACGATCGGTTTTTTTCTACTTTTGGAATACCCGAAATGGTCGTTTCAGACAATAGACTAGCCTTTATTAGCACAGAATTTAAAGAATTCATGGAGGAAAACGGAATCAGGCATTTAACCACTTCTCCTTACCACGAAACGTTAAATGGCCTCGCAGAGCGCGCAGGTCAGACAATAAAACACGGACTGGTCAAACAGACACAAGCGGGCTTGTGGTGGTCCTCGACTATTTGTGACCTTAAACATTCTCGTCTCCTTGTTCCTTGATTATCCCTGGACTTTGAATGAACTGACAACACCGGTACAAATTTAACCTCGTGTTTCTGACTATTACGGTTGTAAGCTTTTCTTAATATCTTACATACCATACATTGTTTGTCGTCTCTATTACGTTAACCGTATATATAGTGTTAGACTGTATTCTGCAGAGTCAGACAAGTACTCTTACCACACTGGTGACTTTTTCCGACTTTACACGATTTTATTGTTAACCTTCTGATACACATTTTCGTTTTGGGCTCTCAGACTATTTTTATTTTGCCCTCATTATGACCAAACCAACAGTGTCTTTACCGGAATTCTGGCAGCAAGCCCCTGAACTTTATTTTTTTCGCATTGAAGCATCGTTTCACTCTGCTAAAATCACAGAGGAACTTGACAAATTTTACAAGTTGATAGAGGCTCTTCCTCCTTCTATCTTAGCTCAGGTTCAAACACTTTTGAGTAATCCTCCTTTGGAAAACCCCTACACGAAATTGAAGTCTGAGCTTTTACGGCTAACCTCTGTTTCTGACCGGCAGCGTTACCATGCTTTGGTAAAAGAAGAGGCTTTAGGCGATCGTAAGCCGTCCGTATTTCTAAATCGGATGCTTTCTCTTCAGGGCGATATGACAATTGACGCAAAGTTTTTCAAAGAAATGTTTTTAGAGCACCTGCCTTCCTCCATTCAAACTATTCTGGCTGCTGGGTCAGACGATTGCGATGTTATGAAACTCGCAACGATGGCTGATAAGATGATGGAGGTTGAACGTTTCTCTTCCGTTTCTATTGCTCAAGTATCACAGCCTGTGGCTGCCCCTAGCTCGGATTTATCTGACCTCAAAGCACAGGTAGCTCAACTAGTAGCGACTATCGCCACGATGCAACTGCGCAACTCTCCTCGTCAATCTCGGCGTTCCAGCAGCCGCGACCGGACTCGTTCGACCAGTCGTGACCGCCATAGCTCTCGATACCGCTCGAAAACGGATAACCTTTGTTGGTATCATGCCAATTGGGGCACTAGAGCAAAGGACTGTATCCCACGTTGCTCTTTTAAGTCTTCTTCGGAAAACTCCTCGGTCGGAGAGTAAACGCGACCGAGCTCTCTGGCAACACTTCGGGTCGTACCTTTTACGTTTGCGACAGCAAAAGTAGCAGACGTTTCTTAATTGACACAGGCGCTCAACTATCCGTTATCCCGCCTTCGCCTGCCGACAGTCGTTGCCCTAATCCTGGTTTTGTGCTCCAGGCTGTTAACTCTTCCCCCATTACTACTTTTGGACTCCGTTCACTTTCCCTTGACATTGGTCTTAGGCGTCTCTTTCCTTGGATATTTGTGGTTGCAGATGTTCCTACCGCTATCCTTGGTGCAGATTTTCTCGGGGCTTTTGGTCTTATTGTCGACTGCCGTCGTTCCCGTATACTTGACGAGACTACGAAGTTGACCTCTCCAGGTATTCCTTCATCTGAAGAGTCCCGCAAACTCGCCGTCTTGGACCCTGATCCTGGCTGTCCATTTCGCCAACTTCTTGCGAGATATCCTGGTTTAATCTGTCCAACCTTTAGTTCTTCTACACCGCCGCATGATGTTGTTCATCATATCCGAACCACAGGTCCTCCTGTTTTCTCTCGCCCTCGTCGTCTCGCGCCTGGACGACTTACTGCTGCTAAGGCCGAGTTCGAGCACATGCTTCAGATGGGCATTGTCCGCCAATCTGACAGTCCATGGGCTTCACCCCTTCACATGGTACCTAAGGCTGATTCTGGTGACTGGCGTCCCTGTGGTGACTACCGGGCCTTGAACAACGTTACGATCCCAGATCGCTATCCAGTCCCGAATCTTCAGGACTTTGCCGGTGCACTATACGGCAAAAGTATGTTCTCAAAGATTGACCTGGTCCGCGCATTTCATCAAATTCCGATAGCCAAAGAAGATGTCTCCAAGACAGGCGTCACTACCCCTTTTGGCCTCTTTGAGTTCTTGCGAATGCCGTTTGGACTTCGCAATGCCTCCCAAACCTTCCAGAGGTTTGTTGATAGGGTACTACGTGGCCTTCCCTTCGTTTATGCCTATATTGATGATCTTTTGGTTGCCAGCTCTACCACCGAAGACCACATGGAGCATCTTGCAACGGTGTTTGACCGCCTTCAACAATTTGGCGTTGTCCTTAACCCGTCCAAGTGTGTCTTTGGCGTTCCCTCTCTCGAGTTTCTTGGACACCTCGTTGATACCAACGGCATCCATCCTCTCCCTTCTAAGGTTGCGGCTATTCGAGATTTTCCACTTCCTTCTTCAAAGCGTCAGCTGCAGCGATTTTTGGGCATGGTGAATTTTTACCGCCGGTTTCTTCCGAACTGTGCTGACACTATTTTGCCACTCACGAACCTCCTTTCGGGTCCCAAAGGTTCGTTCGAGCTATCTGCAGATGCCCTCGCAGCTTTCGACAAGACTAAGGTTGCCCTAGCCGACGCCGTCCTCTTGATGCACCCAGTTCCCGATGCTCCCATTTCACTCATGGTTGATGCTTCAAATGTTGCAGTCGGCGCGGTTCTCCAGCAGCATCTTTCAGGTCAGGCTCAGCCTTTAGCTTTCTTCTCTAGGAAGTTAAAACCTGCCGAATCGCGTTACAGCACATTCGGACGGGAGCTTCTTGCCGTCTACCTCGCCGTGAAACACTTCCGGCACGCGCTCGAGGGCAGAGAATTCACAGTTTTCTCTGACCACAAGCCATTATCTTTTGCCCTGAAGTCGCAGTCAGACAAGTTGAATCCCCGGGAGATTCGCCAATTGGACTATATTTCTCAGTTCACCTCAGATATCCGCCACATCGGTGGGTCACGCAATGAGGTGGCTGACGCATTGTCAAGGCCCTCTATTGCTCATTTGCAACTTACCCCTGGGATCGACCTCGCTGAGATGGCTGCCGAACAACGCCGTGTTGGCTCACCCTGTGACGAAGATGTTTCCGGACTCCAACTCCAGGAGTTGCCGCTGACGACTGGCAACGGCACCATTCTTTGTGACGTTTCTACCTCCTCTCATCGCCCCTTTGTGCCGCCGTCCCTTCGACGCAATGTTTTCTCCTTCCTGCACGACCTTTCTCACCCTGGGAGTCGAGCCACCGACAAGCTGGTTTCCCGCCGCTTTGTGTGGCCGAAGATGCATAAGGATTTGAAGACTTGGGCTCGAGCTTGTCTTGCTTGTCAACGAAGTAAAGTCCACCGGCACAATAAGGCACCCATCGGAATCTTCCCCAGCCCCGATGCGAGGTTCCGCCATGTTCATCTCGACCTTGTAGGTCCCCTGCCTCTATCCAATGGCTGCTCCTACCTCCTGACTTGTGTGGATCGATACACTCGGTGGCCCGAAGCGATCCCAATTCCCGATATGTCAGCTCCAACAGTAGTCAGGGCCTTCCTTAGTCGTTGGGTTGCCATTTTTGGTGCTCCCTCTACCATCACGACTGATCGAGGTGCCCAATTTGAGTCGTTTCTATTCCAGACTCTTCTCTCCTTTTTAGGCTGTTTGCGAACTCGCACGACAGCCTATCATCCGGCTGCCAACGGAATGGTGGAACGCTTCCATCGGACCTTGAAAGCCTCCCTCCGCGCTGCAGTCGATCCGGAAAACTGGACAGACCATCTTCCACTGGTCCTGTTAGGCATCCGCTCCGCCCTCAAGCCGGACCTTGACTGTTCCGCCGCTGAACTGGTGTTCGGCGCCCCTGTTCGACTTCCCGGCGAGATGATTTCGCCATCCCTTCCAGGTGCGGTCGAGGATCATGCGAACCTCCTGCATCGCCTCCGGCAGTTTCTGCGGACGCTATCCCCGGTTCCACCAAGGCCTGCTGTCTCCCAGTCTTACCTCGAAAAAGACTTGGCGACATGCTCTCACGTCTTTTTACGATGTGATCGGATTCGCAGACCACTGGAAACTCCCTATGACGGCCCGTTCCGGGTTATCTCTCGCGGGGATAAGACCTTCCGCATCCTTTGTGGAACACGAGAGGAGGTCGTGAGCGTGGACCGCCTCAAAGCCGCTGTACCGGACATTCCGCCGGACGAGCCCTCTGCTTCTACTTCCCTTGCTCCCCAACCCTCAATTCCTCCATCCCGTGTGTTCCCTCTTCCCACATCTCCACTGCCAGCGATAGTTACTCCTCCCTCCATCCCCTCCAGCATTCTAGTTACAAGCCACTTTTGCCCAGCGCCTCCTGCATACATTACCCGCAGTGGACGCCACGTTCACTTTCCTGACCGGCTTGTATCTCACCATTTTTAGACGTTTATATTTTCCTTCGGCATCGTTTCTTTACGCCGCCTTCGGTGTAGGCGGGGGGTGCTGTGGTGGTCCTCGACTATTTGTGACCTTAAACATTCTCGTCTCCTTGTTCCTTGATTATCCCTGGACTTTGAATGAACTGACAACACCGGTACAAATTTAACCTCGTGTTTCTGACTATTACGGTTGTAAGCTTTTCTTAATATCTTACATACCATACATTGTTTGTCGTCTCTATTACGTTAACCGTATATATAGTGTTAGACTGTATTCTGCAGAGTCAGACAAGTACTCTTACCACAGGCTTGTCTACAAAGTTGGTACGCTTTTTGTTCAGTTACTGCATAACCCCAAACGATCCAACCGGTTCTTCACCTGCAGTATTGATGTTCAAACGGCAGTTGCGCACAAGCCTCGATCTACTGAAACCTTCACTGCAAAATAAAGTCATCGAAAAACCAATAAATATGAAAGAGCACTATGATTTACACACTCGACCGCGAATATTTGTGCCAAACAAAAGTGTCTACATACAACTAGAACAAGAAGCGAAAGGCAGTAGTTCGAAGAAGCGTGGGTCGAATAGTAGAATTAGCGTCAGAAAATGGGAGAATTGTGCGCCGACATCTGGATCAAATTTGCAGCCGCATGGACACGGATAGTGAAGAATTCAGGAAGTTCGAACTGCCAGTAACTCCTGATGTTGATTCTAGCGACCGGAAATCAGAAGCTATACTGCCTACTCAGAACACAGCGCAACCAGTCGATGAGTATTTTCCCCATCATTCTACGTCCAAGGCCAGCACTAGCATACGGACCGAGGAGCCAGCGACTTTACAAAACGGTGTAGAAGTCGAAAATGCCGCCCCGAGATTGTCGATACGAATCTGCAAACCAGTCCAACGTTTTCTCCCCCTTCCAGATACTGCTCACTTGAGGGTGGAGGGATGCTATATAGGCCCGCACGTGATACCGGGACATCCTGCTGCAGTTTGCGGTAGGCAATAAGGTTGTCGACGTGCGAACCCCCATCATTATTCTGACAGGCTATCTTTCAGCCAAGGACGTTTAAGCCCCACCATAAAGCCTTTTGTTTGCATTGCCCACACACAAAACTGTTTCCTTGTCCTTCAGGACACCTTCTACTTACGGACAACCTTCTGTTTTGTCTATACAATATTCTACCTACAAACTGCCTTCTATTTTGCATACACAACAGTACACACAACAACTGACCTCAGAGGACTATTAGAAAAACGTTTCTGTAAAGCCCTTTCTCAGAGTAATCACTGTCCAAGCTTATCAGTCTTCCCCGGCTTCTGATTCTGGAAACCTTCTGTTGTCGACTCTACCACCTACCGGCAGAATAACTGCGTAATATTTGATAAACTGCTGACAGGCAGAGAATGTTATATATTCAGGTTGCACGACACACCATACTGGCAGCACGGGCACTACCTAAAGGCCTACACACCCCTTTTTTAGGTTTTTCGCCACCGCAGTGCACCGTTGTGTGGAGTTCGGCTCACTACCGGGTCCCTTAGAATTTCTCATCTGCTTTCCGGTCGACACTCGAGTTTGTAAGTTGCTGCTTTTTTATAAGCGTGTGTGTATGCGTAAAATAAGAAAAAAGAAAAAAATAAGAATCGCTTGCGCAAGGAATACGTCGAACGCCCTACGGACGCCACGAAAGCAGCCTACTACCAAAGTCGCCGTCTCGTACAGCAGCCGCTGCGGGAAATGCAGGATGCTTGGATCGCTCAAAAGGGTAATGAAATCCAAGGCTACGCGGACTGCAACTAATGGAAAAACTTCTTCGCTGCACTCAAGACTGGCTACTGTCCCATAGTCGGAGGCACAGCCCCGCTTCTCAGCGCTGACGGAACCACCCTCGTCACCGAGAAAACACAAATTCTGAGACGCTGGGCCGAGACTTACCAAATTGTACTCAACCGGCCCTCTACCACCTTTAAGGCTAACACTGACCGTCTGCCGTAGGTGGAAACCAACGCTGACCTCGACCTCCCACCCAACCCTGAAGAAACCATCAAGGCTGTGCAGCAACTCTCCAGCGGGAAGGCATCCAGATCTGACGGGAACCCGGCGGAGCTCTACATATATCGTAGCCACCAAATCATATCTCACCTCACCACCCTGTTCCAGAAGATTCGGCAACAAGGACAAGTCCCCCAAGATTTCAAGGATGCCACAATTGTCCGCGGAAGGGATCCCTTGTGGGGCCGTCTGGGGAGTGGGTGAAGCGCGCCCCTCAAGCTCACAGGTACCTGGTTTTAAAGGAGAGGATGGGCGGGGCATATCAGGGAACAAATTCTGTACAATAAAAAAAGTTACGAAGGTAAGCTGGGGCGCGTACCCAAACCCCAAGCGAGGGCACTGAAATAAGCTTTAATATCATTGCTAACCCCCGCCCGTCCAACGGCGAACGCATGTATGTCGGGGAGTGTGCCCCAAATTCGGGCGAGAGCATTGAGTGCATTTTCTAGCGGAACCACCAATACCAAATAAAAAAATAGTTAACGTAGTACAAACGTGGGAGATTGGGGAAATCACCCTACATAAGTAAGTAAGCGATTATTTCTGTGGTTAATATTAAAAAACCAATTTTGCTTAATATACTGACTAAAGCGATTATGGTATGCGGTGACCTTCGGAGGACCACTCTGCAGTTCAATGCCATCATCAAATCCCTGCTGGATCGACGGATGACGTGTAGAAAACTGGAAGATTATGGGTAATTCAACCTACTTAAAAAAATAAGTAGGTGGCTATAATACATAAGAACCTTTCGGAGACCCCACCTGGAAACCCTACCTTGTCCACCTCTACAAGCGAAAGGGGAACCGAAAAGTCTGTGACAATCATCGCGGAATATCGCTGCTCAACATTGCCGGCAAAATATTTGCCCGCATTCTCCTCCATCGTCTCCAGAGCCACCTGGAACAAGGGCTCCTGCCTGAAAGCCAGCGTGCTTTTCAACGTCACCGCGGCACCACTGAAATGATCTTTGCCGCACAACAATTGCAGAAGACGTGCCAGGAGATGAGGACTCATCTATTCACTACGTTCGTGGACTTGACAAAACCCTTCGACACGCAGAACCGCCCCGGACTTTGGAAAATTTTGCAGAAATGCAGCTGTCCGGAGCACTTCAACCATACGGTACGTTGGCTCCACGTCGGGATGATAACGCGCGTCACAGAACACGGGAAGCTGTCTGAAGCCTTCGCAGTGACCAATGGAATGAAGCAGGGCTGTGTTCTCGCGCCCACCTTCTCAGTCTCATGTTCGCTGCAATGCTGATGGACGCTTACCGTAACGAACGTCCCGGGATCCCAACCAACTACAGAGCTGATGGACGCCTCCTAAACATTCGACGAGTGCATGCCCCAACGCGCGTGTCCACGACCACATTTCATGATCTGTTGTTAGCGGACGACTGCGCTCTGAACACCACAACAGTAACGGACATGCAAAGGAGTATGGACCCCTTCACCGCAGGATGCGCAAACTTCGGACTTACCATCAACACAGAAAAAACAGAGGTCATGCACCAAACACCGCCGGGTGCTGACTTCAAGGCTCCACGCATCAGCGTCAACGGCGCCGAGCTCCAGAACGTGGACAACTTGGCTTATCTCGGCAGCACGCTAACGCGCAATACTCAAATCGATGACGAGGTTGCCCGCAGGATTTCCAAAGCCAGCCAAGCCTTCGGCCGCCTCCAAGCCTCCGTATGGAATCGTCACGGTCTCCAACTGCCAACGAAACTGAAGATGTACAAGGCTGAGAAGAAGAAGAAGAAGAAGACTCGATCGCTGGGACAATATGTTTATTCGCCTGACGTTTCGATATCCGTCGCGGATTCGTCATCAGAGACATGAGTAGCAGAAAGGTAAAGTATGCACAGACGTTTGCAGTATTTATAAGACACAGTCATTACTGCAAGCATACAGCGACAATTAACGTTAATTGCCTTCTTGTGCGTGGACTGCTTGTTGGACGGCACGCGGGCTCTGACCTGTTGAACTTTCGTCACGGGCGGTGAGCTCGGGCATGATGATTGCTCGGCCGTCTGGCTCCCCGGTGTTGGCGTACGATGAGGCGGTGGCCTGCCCATTCCTCAAGTGACGGCTTGCTTTGGCCACATTGAATCTCAGGATTGAATATGGATTGGGCAAATCGTTGCACTTGTTGATGGATTGGGGGCCCGTGAACCATGACTCAAGTAGTTCTCGGCTCACCCGATTGTCACCTCTTGCGAGAATTTCGGCCTCATCAAATTTGAAGGTGTGGCCGGGTCTCGTCGAATGAGCCGCAACTTGAGAATTGGCATCATTTCGCCGTACTGCAGCCGCGCGTTCGGCAATTCGCGTCTTGAGAAGTCTGCCAGTTTCTCCGACATAGTTGCTTTGACCGCAACTGCACCAGATCCTGTAGACGACCCCAGATGTTTCTTGCCGTGGCAGTGGGTCTTTCGGCTTCATTATCTGACGCCTTATGGTTGCCTCCGGCCTGTGTGCGACTCCAACTCCAAGTGGTGCGAGAAGGCGGCCGACTGCTTCCGATACGTTTTTGACATACGGGATCGAACGCCAAATCTTGGGGTCGGTGCGCTTTTGTTGGCCAGTTCATTTGCGCAAGCACCGGTTGACAAAGTTGCGCGGGTAGCCATTTTCTCTGAACACCCGTCGGAGGTATTTTATCTCGGCAAATTTGTCTTCTTCTTCGCTGCAGTGCGTCTCAACACGCCGATAGAGTGTTTTTACGCAACTGCGTTTGTGGCTGATTGGGTGGTTGCTGTTGTAATTCAGTACTTGCATCGTGTTTGTCGCTTTCCTGAATACTTTAGTCTTTAGACCACTACAATCTTTTCGACAAACGAGGAAATCAAGAAAAGCCAGCTGGTTGTTCTCTTCTTCCTCCATCGTAAATTGGATGTCCGGGAAGATGCTGTTGAGACGTTCCTTGAACGTGAGCACCTGATCCCGTTCGATGACGACGAAGGTGTCATCCACATACCGAGCCCAGAATTTCGGTTTGTGGTGTTGGAAAACCAGCGACTCCAGCCACTGCAGGACCGCCTCGGCTATGAGTCCCGAAATCGGTGAACCCATTGGTGTCCCCTTCACCTGCTCGTAGATCGTTCCGTCAAACGTGAAGTACGTCCTGAGACAGAACTTCAGGAGCTGTAGGATTTCCGCGTGTCCCAGGCGATTCTCCGTCTCATCGTATTTGTTTCGTAGGAGCAGTTCGACCGTCTCGATTGCAGATCCTGAGGGATAGAAGTAAAAAGAGACGTGACATCAAAGGAAACCATGATATCACTTGGCAAGAGACTTACCCCTTTAAGTTTCTCCAAGAACTGTGTTGACGAGCGGACCGTGGTTTCCGAATCAGCAGTCAGAAATGTGAGACGCCGAAACAGCCACTTTGCTAGCTCGTACGTTGGAGTGCCTTTGAGTGATACGATGGGTCGGAGAGGAGCACCTTCCTTGTGCACTTTTGGGAAGCCATAGAAACGGGCCAAGGCCGTTTCTTGTGCCCTCGCCATGCGTCGGTCGGACGGCGTTATTGCACCCGAGTTCTCTAGAGCCAACAAGGTCGAGTTTATTTCGCGTGTCAGCTTTTTGATGGGATTGGTTTCACAAGGAACATAAAACTGACGATCCTCCAGTAAGTTTTTCGCCTTCTGAAGGTAGTCAGTTCTGTCTAATACGACCGTAGAACGTCCCTTGTCGGCTGGCACGATGACAATGTCCCGGTCGGCCTTGAGTGCTCTTAATGCAACGCGTTCGACCTTGGGGAGTACTTCCCGTGGTTGATGAGCCATCAGGAGGGACGATACCTGGTGTCGGATAAAGTTCTTCGTCTCCTCCGTTGCTTCTGTCTGATTTATGACTGATTCCACAGCTGCAATCATGTTAGCGGCCCGACGGCCGAGCAATCATCATGCCCGAGCTCACCGCCCGTGACGAAAGTTCAACAGGTCAGAGCCCGCGTGCCGTCCAACAAGCAGTCCACGCACAAGAAGGCAATTAACGTTAATTGTCGCTGTATGCTTGCAGTAATGACTCTGTCCTATAAATACTGCAAACGTCTGTGCATACTTTACCTTTCTGCTACTCATGTCTCTGATGACGAATCCACGACGGATATCGAAACGTCAGGCGAATAAACATATTGTCCCAGCGATCGAGTCTTCTTCTTCTTCTTCTCAATTGCTCCCTGGGACACGGATGTTCGCTTGTATTGGCAGATGTACAAGGCTGTCGTGCTCACAACACTCATGTACGGAGCGGAGACCTGGACTGTCTACACCAGCCAAGCGCGAAAGCCCAACCACTTTCGTCTTAGCTACCTCCGCCGTATACTCAAGGTTAAATGGCAGGAGAGGATCCCGGACACTGAAGTCCTGAAGAGAACAGGAGTACTCAGCATCCAGGTCATGCTCAGACAGACACAACTGCACTGGAGCGGTCACGTTGTACGGATGGATGACCAACGACTACCCAAGAGACTGCTTTATGGAGATGTCGCTGTCAGTGCTCGTCGCAAAGAAGGACAAAAGAGGCGCTACAAGAACACTCTGAAGAACTCCCTGAAGCGTCTCCAAATCAACACGACAACCTGGGAGGAGCTAGCACAAGACCGAGCTGCGTGGTGAATAACGATAAAAACTGGCGCAGCAATCTACGAAGCCAGCCGGATTACCGCCGCCAAGGCAAAACGGATGGCTCGCAAGTCTCACAATCAACGAACGCACACTGTCACCGCCCAAGCCCTTCCAACTTGTCAGCACTGCCACCGCACCTTCCGTGCACGCATTGGCTTGGTCGGCCACCTCCGGAAGCCGTGCACCCCTCCTCCGATGGCCTCCAAGCCTACGGCACAAAATACTCCAACAGACCCTTGTCTGCCCTTCACCTCAACGGCAACTACAGTCATCACAGATACCTCGCTGCCCTCATCCACCTGTTCCACCCCACCCGCAAACTCCTCCGCCCCCTCCGATGCATCACCGTCTGCCACAATCCTCATTACAACACCTGAACCCTCTACCAGCTCTGAGGGTTTAATTCGCCCTCACTGCAATCGCACATTCACCACAAGCATCGGCCTAGTCGGTCACTTGCGAATCCATCGCACAGAAACTGGTGAACTAGTGCCTGGAGTACCAACACACAGACGAGACCGCCACCTTCACTGCCCGCACTACCCTCGGACATTCACCCATCGCATTGACCTGATAGGTCACATGCGCATTCACGACAGCGGCATTGCCCGTGCTGTCGACACACCCAGCACCTCTCACACCCCCACCACCAGCTTCAGCCGCATTCATTAATCACTTCACTACCTACTATTCATGGCTGCGCCTTCAAGTCCGCCGGGAACCAGCTAAGCCAAGATTTCCTCTTATCTCTTGCCTTACCGCCCTTATGTATGCTGTCTTCTGCACCAGTACTACTAAGCATGGTTCCCCGTACTAGCTCCACCAGCATTAGAATCCTATTGCCGTCACTACTAACTCAATCTCAGCTCCTAGGCAATCAAGTCTTTCTCTTTATTACTCGCTGTCTTCTACAGGACCTTCCTGCCGTGCATCCATTTGCACCTTCAGCCCTGCTTCAAAACATACCTGCTATCAGTAGCAGTTTAGGGTGCGACCCTAGGCCACCTAAGTCATGCCACTGTACTTGCATTGCGCCTATCACAGTCACCCCTGTCGTTCGGTAATGGAATAATTCGATAGTCATCATTTTCGTCACTGGCTGCGCCCATCACGTACGAACGGCAGAAGTTTTGGGACCAGATAATTGACACGGTTTTGCCAATTAAGCTTACTCTGCTAGCGGGGCTCCATGGAGGCTAGGGGTTGATCCTCGCTTTACGTGAGAAAGACAAGGGGAGTAGACCATGGACAAACGCGACTCTCACGCTAGTTAACATATATAACTGGCGAAGCTCGGGACCGCGCCGTTCGTAGCGACGTGGTAATAGCACATTTTGCTGTCAGAGCCACGGGAAGGGAGGGAGTACGAAGCGGCCATGCACAGCGCGAGCGGCACACAGTAATCCAAAGATCGGCAGTGTCTAGCTGGCAGTAACTGGTTGATCAATTCCGGGGACTCAACTCAAAATAACTAGGATTTATCACGCTGTTTCCTGAGCCGCTATTACTAAGCATGGGTTGTAGCCTTATTACCAATTGTTCTCCTGATCAATGCTAACCCGCACTAACTCTCAGGTACCCTTAGCCTTGTAAATTACGATTTCTTTTCCTATGCCGTACTGCCAATCTTGGTGCCATTAGCATTACATACACTACTAGCCGAAACCATAGTCACTGCAGTCACCTCAAGCACTCCATGAAAATCCTCCGATAAAAGATAAGCTGTGTTCTTGTTATTGTTCCTGTTCCCGTTCTCTTTCGTTCCTTCGCTCTTCTCTTTGGTTTCTTCGCTCCCTCCCTCTCCTTTACATTTTCTTTCACTCCTCTCTCTCTTCTCCTCTTATCCCTTCACCACCTGTCCTTTCTATTTCACTCTATTTTTATCCTTCTTGGCATACCTTCGTTCCTTTCTCTGCCCACCTCTCTCTCTCCTTCCTCTTCCTCTGCGCACCCATAATTATCAAGCTCACCAGCTTGTCTCTCATTTTAGTCCCACCCACGGACGCCAACCGACAACGGAGCATGGATATTGCCTATCAGTCGATGACTAAATGTTTACCCGTATCAGAAGGGTGCTGGCCAGGGTTCATGCAGGGCTACTCTCACCCTTCTGAGGTCCAACGTTTGTATGCAGATGCAATGCCAGACTTCGGCAAACCACGGTCCCTGTGACCTGGTATGCGCTGGCACTTTCTCTCAGTTATGTTTCCCTGTCGGTGTATGCGTTCGCGCTCTCACTGAGTTTCAGGCCCCACCTCAGGTGTCCGAATAGCTAGGCGGTCGCTAGACGGTAGGGGAGAGAGTGAGCGACCCTGAGCACGCTTCCTCACTATAATCAATCAGATGCGCTTGAATCTATCACGGTGCGCTAAAAGCCATAGCTTGAAGGGTTTGCCAACTGACGAGAAAACTCGGGCCACCTACGTTGCTGCTCCTCCTGTACGCCTGTGTTTGTGTGTGCGTATGCGAGGAGATGGAAGACTGAGAGTCAGGCTGCAATGGCACCTTCTTAATGTGGCCTTTAAGGCGCTCCCACACACGCGGGAGCCTACCTAGCGAGTTGGCTGTGTCAAGTGTGCGCGTGTTGAGTGACTATCGTGCCAGCCACCTACACCCTCTCTCATCCCCGGTCTTATTGTCATTGTCTTTACACCGGATACGGAGGTGGGAGTGGCGAGCGAGTGGGCAGATTCTGCGCAAGTCTGCCTAAACTCCAGTTTTCTCTCGCGCTAGTTGTCTGCGTTGCTCCTGCTTGCTGTCGCTTTCGTGTTGCTTACCCAACTCGCCTCAATGTCTGTTACGGCTTGCTTCAGCGTTTGCTGCGGCTGTTGGAGCGCGTGGTGCCCATCGTCGAAATCGACGAGGGAACTGTCGTGTGTGTGTGTGTGTGTGTGTTGGGGGGGGGGGGGGGGGGGGGGGGGT